>JADMLD010000067.1:4762500-5362500 GCA_017589585.1 Phylloscopus whistleri | reverse complement strand
CATCTGCTTCTCCTGACTAGCAAGCAAATTTATCACCAAGTTAGATATTGTGGAAAATGAACAAGAAGTCAGGAAGGGATCTGTGTTTGAAGCTCTGTAATTATGCACAGCAGGTGTACCCAGTGGGGATGGGCAGTGATGAGGTGCTGCTGCTCTCTCAAGGCGAAAGCAGTGTTTTGGTCACTGTAGTTCTTTCTCTTGCATCAACATTTTTCAGTCCTTTTAGTGAACAGGAGAGCAGCAGTTCACTCGGACTGTCTGGCACAGCTCAATCCATTGATCCTGTAAATGTGGAACAATCCCAAGAAGTCTATGGGATGATTGAGATAGGAAGCAATTTGTGTATTGATGGGTTTGGAAAAAAATCCAGCAAATTGCTGCAGACTCATTTTCTCCACCTTCTCTACACCAAGACTTGACTTGAACTCTCCATGGGAAACAACTTAAGATATTTTCCCTAATCTGGGAACAGATTTATAACCTGTTAGTGGGATGTAAAAGTACAGACAATTACAACAGAAGGAAAAAGAGAGGATCTAAGGAGTTTGAAGAAGTGTGAGGATTGGGAATACCAGCAAACTAGTGAGCCAGTGTAAAGATGATAAGTGTAAGGAAACTCGTATTATCATAGCTTAGGAAGAAATTTGAGGTCCAGGTAAGGGAGAAAGCTGAGGATCTGTTTGATGTAGCAGAGGATGTCCCTGAATATGGTTCTCAGCAGATACAAATCAGGGCTTGTATATTTTGTGGCCAATTCAGACAGAATTAGTCTGACTAGGGACTAGTCAGAGGGACCAGGACCCTACAAATTGAATAACACACTCAGGGAATTGTGGATACCTGAAAAACTTTGCAGAAGTGCCAAATAAACAAAAAGTTTGATTCTGTGTGAATCTGTGGGTGGCTTAAGAACAGCTACAAAAAAGTGCCAAAGACAGAAAAACGGCCAAGTGTTTTTTTCATTGCTAAGCCTCTTGGATCAATAGAAAATTTGGTATAGAAGATGATCTCCAGGAAAGGAAAAGAAGTCACTATTTCCTTGATAATGCCTTTTCCCACTACAATTGTTTGTAAAGCAAAGCACCTCTGTTTTACAGCTAACAGTTTATACTTGGCAGAGGTTTCTGCGTGAACACACGGTAAGTGTTGCTCTACCTTGGTACAGCTGACCAAGTCTTGAGCTGATCCCACTCAAAAGCTGCGAACTTTTAAAAACATTGTGACCTTTCACAAAGGCAAACCACACACAAGATTGCTCTTATTTTTCATTTAATTAAGTCTAATATTTTTCAACCTCCAGTGTTATCAGGAGAGAACAGCTTGCATTTGCCTGATTTCTTGCCATGGTTTTATATTGTTTGTGCCTTTCCTTGGGTTACGTGTACTTTTGGCTCTTTGTTACTGCCCAGTGGCAGCATGAAGTTAATGGATAAGGGAAGAGGAGACCTCTGAAACTGCCCAGCTGGCTGATTTGGATTCCTCAGATGCTGCTTCTAATGATGCAAATGGTGTTGCAATAATTTCTCTTGGTCTCAGCAACAAATGCCACTAGCTCACAATGAACCATGCCAGAGTGTCAATCTTTCAGTTGCCAAAGGGAATTAAAGAGCTACCAGAAAAATTAATTCTGAGGGTTCTAGTTACTGTTAAGCACAGTAAAGACTGAAAGCATTATGCCTAAGTATTTGTAGGAATGCCCTTGAGTTTTTACCCCTTTGAGTGCAAAAAGAAGGTAGAGGGAATTCAGTAAACATAAATAGAACAATATGTTTCTTCCAGTTATACATAACTTTATGCTTAAACCCTTCCTGCTACTTAAGGAACAAAGAGCTGCTTGATGTACAGAGCTGGCAAATGTAGACTTTTTCCTATTTGTATTCAGAGCAACTAAGAAGGTTGGCATTTTGTCAATCTATGCAAATTTGAGCAGTTTTAGTCCCTCTAGAATGCATAAGCCCAGCACAATTACTTTGTATGGGAAATTTTGCCTCACCCCAAAGAGGGTGTGAGGAGAGCACAGGGAAGAGTGACCCATAGGGCGAACCAGTGCTCAGCACAGTGAACCAGAGACTGAACCAGTGCTTGAGAGCACCACATGCCCCTTCCTCTGCCCGATGTCCTAGACAAGTCACTGAATTTCTCTGTATTTCAGCTTCCAAAACACTGGCAAGAAAGTAACAGTATTTTCCACTTTACCAAGTGCTTTGAGGCTTCTGGATGAAAAGCACAGATGAGGTTATTTATAATAACCAGGTGTTTAAAAAGTACTATTTCATTTATGTATCTACATAGCAGACAATAAATACACATTTTAAAATGATGCACATTATAAGGCAGATTTTAAAATGCTGTCAAAGACCTGTAAAGATTTGGCAGCAAATCTGAACTCACACTGGTGTTTGGTTACAAACAGAACTTGAATTCTTCACTGAATGTGTATCAGTACAAACATATAGAACATAGATATATGTGTGTGCGTAAGAATAACATTTGTTAATTTGCAATGATTTTTCATTTTGAGTAAGAAACATGAAATGGCTTGTAGTCTCAGGGAAGAATGTTGACCACAGTAAGAAGTGGTCTTATGCCAAGGTTTCAGACAGGTCAGTCTTAGGAGAAGAGACAGGAGGAAGATGGGATTTTACCTCCCTTATTCCACAGAGCATTCACAAACCTGACTCAAGGACAAACAGCATCCATTCCTGTTCACTCTCCAGCTCCTGAAACTGGCCAGAGTCAGCTGCAATTTGCCTATAAAATCCTACAGCAAATCCATCCCTATCTCTGGTATTTGCAATAAATATTGGGCAGCAGCCTCAAATACTCACAGACACCGAGTAAGTGCAAAATCTGCCCAGACAAGGGACATTTCAGGTGCCCCTGCACATTTTAAGTTTTGTAGACTGCATTAGCCAGTTCCGTGAGAACAGGAACAAAAAGTAATTGAATATTCAAGAACTGCATTACCTGATGCAAAATTGCTGCTGCAGTGGATTTTTGAAAACATGAAAATACAAAACTTTTGCAAAGGTGGAGATTCAGTGATGGTGCTGAAATTAGGCCCTTATCATCCCCAGGTAACTGTATGGTCTTTAGTGAGGTAACAAAGTGTATGAAGCAGAAAGCAGACTAGAAATTACTGATGTTTCTTAATGATCATCAGCTCAAGAGTACTTAGGTCTGGGACTGTAAAAGGAATCTAAGGTAGCTATATGCTAAGTTTAACATGATTTGGGGACTTGGGAGGATTTAACTGGGTTTCTCTAAAATTCCAGCTTTTCTCTGTACACTCACACACAGCAATAGTCTGATCCTCCTCCTTGTGCAGTATGTACTGTGCCAGTCTGACCTTGGCTCAGACCTGCAACTACTGCCCTTGTCTCACATTTATCGGAGAAATTAAGCCCTGTATTCATTAGATAATTTATATACTGCAGCTGCTTTTCCATCAGAGTTACCCAGGCCATGCTCGAGCTGTTTTGTATCTCTTGCTGTGCTGAGGACTACAGACAGTGACCCAAAGTCAGTGTCCTGGCTGCAGGTATTACCCTCATCCCATGCTCTCTGCTTCCATCCAGACATCCCGTGGCCAGTGGAAGAGAAAACATCACAAGCACCACCAGTGACTGGGAAACTGGCCCTACATGGCATGGAAAGATATGCAGGAAGGGATCAGTGCGGAAGAGGCTGTATGGCCTTTCCTCGGCTCTGCTGCTTGTAATAAATGAGATAATGTGAGACTATGCCAAAAGGCAACAAGATAGGGTGTGTTGTGTGATAATACAGAAAGGGCAGGTCATAAACATTACAGAGAGGAATTAGCTGATGCCCTCATGTTAAGATACTAATATGTGGGTTGTCCATTTATAAAGATTTGGTTGGACTTTTTTCAGATTCCCTCCACTCCATTGCCTGTGTTTACAACTTCCTTTTGTCCTGTTCTGCTTTTTTCCAGCCAGTACAAATGGTACTTTAACTCACATGAAAATCCTTTCCACTCCCTTTAGCAGACCTGTTAGGACAGTGTCAGGCACTACGTCACCCCTACCAGCCAGAAAATCCCTCCAATAACTTTAAAGAGCTCGTTTCATATCTGCTGCATTCATACCCCCTAAATACTCCCTCTGCCTCACAAGGTCTGAGATTTGAATTCCTGGCTGTTACTCTGTTCGGCAAGGTGTTCCTGGCATGATGAGCAGAATAAGAGAAAAGAAGGAGGTATAATCTGGCTTGTGCAAGATGAGATGCTTTGGTGATTTGCAGATTAGCTCTCCCATATTGTTTTACTTTTTGTTCCATCATCTCTCGGATAATGGAAACTCCTAGTTAGCTCTCTTTTGACTGGTTTAGGATCTCAGTTTTGATGTTTACGTAGTAGGTATTTTCAGTTTAGGTGTTACTGAATCAGATCTCTGAGGACCTGATAACTGAGATAGTTAAAGAAGCTTGATTTTAGCACCCTGTATGGAGACCACATTGGGGAGAGTTTTGATTCCAGAGTAGTTTCATTTAAGAGCACTTTCTCTATGTTGCTGAGAATAAGAGGTCTACAGAGTATGTAATGTTAGACACAGGTGAGGAGAGAAGGAAGGTAAGAGAACTGGACACCGTGCAAAATACGAAAAAGAGTGTACAGATGTGGGGAAAAAAGACAATCTCCTGTTCTCTCTCTTCAGGGAGCTAATGATGAGCTCAACAGTTAAATCCTATTGAGCTATGCTCATTGTTATAGAGATGTACTGCTCCTCCAGGAAAAGATATTAGTGGTTATTATGGATCACCATATTTGGTTGCACCCAATACATCAAAATAATCTAGGCAGGACCACAAGATGGTAAAGAAAAAGTAATTTTCTTCTAAATATTGGGGCTTTGTGCTTTTGTTTGTTGTCTTATCTTCTTTTTTCTTTTTACATTTCTACAGGATAAATCTGCTCTGTGTTTTAAATGATCACCTTTTTTTTTTTTTCAATAAACTGATATTACTTTTTCTCAGAAACAACAAAGTACACCGTTATTACTTCCAGGCCTTTGTTTAAAATGTGATTACTATTTTTGCAGAATATGTCAGCAGAAATTACTAATTTTGAGCACCTATAAAAATGATGGATTGAACTGATCCTTGACACGCCTAATAACTCCCCAAGCCCAGCAATTAGTCAGCTATAGGATGAATATGAAGATACTAGTTAGGCTTAATTACATATAATAATTTAGAATCAATAATAAAAGAATGTTGCTTGTGGGTAGAACCACAATTTATGTTGTGTTAATTTAAGACTTTAAGACTTTCCCTTTCACCTGCTTGAACTCATGGGAATTTTTAGCATTTTCTCTGCATGCCTTTCTGGAACTGGTTTTTCCTAGTCACTGATTTATGATAAACTTAAAATCAGTGGGTCAGAGAATGAGAGCAGTGATCACAGCATACGACATGCAACAGAAGGAAAGGGTCTGAAACTTACCTAAACTAAAGTAAACAACTGAAGTACAACAACAACTACTACAGCAAATTGAGCCTCGTCCTCTAAAACAGAATGTTACTGATCTTAACAATGGGCCAGTGTGACTCAGTTATGACAAAGGCAAATACAGTCCTGTCTGCCAGGACTGCAAAATCTCATGACTGACCCTGCACCACCACCTGCCTCCACATGGGTGATGTGACTGACACACAGACAAGACTGAACCCTGTCCACACCCGGAGCCTCTTGATGCTGCTCACCTCCACAAACCTCAGCTCAAGAGCTACTGTCAGTGGTCTCAACTGCTTGTCTGAATTGAACTCATGCATCTCCCCTTTCTACATCAAACCCTGTCACAAGGATTCAGTTATCCTGTGTCTGGAGCTTTGGCTTTTAAAGAGAGACTGGATTTTTTACTAAATCTTGAAACTGTCCTCCTTTCAGCATCTGAAATCAGTCTGGGGGTAAGGAAGGAACAGTTGGTGCAGTAACAAGTAAACACAACTTGGTGGTAGGTCCTACCAAACTCTTCCTGGTGGCTTTGTAATGTGTACATGCCAAAGAGATGTTGAAAGTTGGCAGTTACGGATGTACTTTGTGGTGCAGCTCATGGCTGTGAGAAAAAGCCACACTGAAGAAAGCAGCTCATTCCAGGCTCTTCCCCTGACCTGCCCAGACCACATTACCTGTGCCTCTACCCCCTATACCACCATGGTCAAGATTTAGTGTGTTAGGTTTAAGTAGCAGAGGCCATCCCTTACAGTGTTTGCAGAGTGCCAAACACAGCGGGCTCACATTTTGCAACAGACCCATACAACTGCTATAAGGCTAAAATTTTAATAAGCCCTTGCTTGTGAGGTATTTCACAACGAGTGCTCTTGGACTCCTAGATTAAATATTTTTACACACACACACAAACACACACACCTGCTCTTGGGATCATGCAGAGTCTAAATGGAGCAGCAGGAGTCATGATGTCACTTGGAACAAAAGGGAATTTGAAGTTCCTCTGGTAGAGAACACTTAAGTCTGTTGTTACTTTTGGAGACTGTCCTGCTATGAAAGGATAAAATTTCAAAAGGTTTTCCCCTGTAACAGAGGAAAAGGGAACCTAATTGCCAGATATTTCTGCAGGAAAACCTCTCTCTTTCAATGTTCTTCTGAAGAGCAATTAGAAGAACAGCCTGCTGAGGGCACAAATACTAGTTTTGAGAAAGGTGTTCTAAAGTCAGTGTTGCTTCCTTAAGCCACAGGTGTTTATTCATTACAATTCTACAGCAGTGCCAATAGACACCATAAAGCCAAACAACCCATCAGTTATAAATCTTTCTTCCTGAAGTGATGATAGGCACTTGAGTTACGATTTGCCGGTCCTTGTAAACGTGTAGGACTACACCACTTCTATTTTATTCTGGGATTCAGTCCAGTGGGGCCAGGTGATCAAATCTAGATCTCTCATCACTCTAATGTTATTTTACTTCTTCCATCTGTGCGTGGCTTAAGAATGTTCCCCAACAAAAAGCAGTACAGACTGTACCAAACCAAAGTCAGACCTTAAAACTGAGGGCAGCTCATGTCATCTCCATGACTCTGCCTTCCCTCCCTGCCCCTCCTCTCAGCTCTCTGTGCCTAAGGGTGACAATGGTGAGATAGAAATTATTTCTTTGTTTTGTCACAGTAGGGTAATTTGTACATCTGCCCAGCACAGGCTACTTCTGCTGGTGCCTGCACAGGGAAGAGAACCACACAGTCACCCAAAAAGAGCTCAAAGCAACATGCACCAGGAAGGCTGGTCCTGCTCTTTCATTCTCCACCAAATTTCAAGCAGTGATAGCCTTCCTTCCAGATCACTCTGCTAGCAACCAGGATTCAAAGTTGTGTTTGCTTCTGTCATGCCTTACTGGCTTTTAACTGATGTACCACTTAACTGCAAAAAGCACTGGCAGAAAGGAAGCTGCCTTCAGTTTCTTGGCCTTGATTTTTAGTGTTATTTAGATTCCAAATAGGCACCTGATGGCATAGCCAAAAAATATAAAGAGGAGATAACTGTGATTTTGATCGCCTTCTTTCTTCTGCACAGAAACCTATCTCTCATTTCCTAGATGGATTTTACTCCTCTGCTATAGAGACTGCAGAAGAATCCCCTATGTGTCATTAAAGTCCTGAAAATGAGCCAAAAGTCATTGGAAGGATGAATAGGGGTTGTGGATAGGGGTATTCTTTTTCTCGCACCTTCCCTGATACAATTTTCTACTCTGCCACAGCTATTTCATTTTTCATTTCTAGTTTTTCCTAACAGAATACACTGGGCCTCTTCTCATATATCTGCTCTTTTACATTCGCCTCTCAACTATTTATGATCAAGTGGAAAGCAGGAAGAACTTCCGCCACCCAGTGGTTCAGTAAGTGGCACTTGTGTGAATTATTTTCCTGGATCATGAGAAACCAAAGGGATGGAGATTGTATTTCCAGAGCTGGACATGTTACAGGGGGTCTGAGGCTGTCTGCCTGGTGTCAGATTCTGTTATTACCAATACCTGTTTGTCATTTTAGCAGCACTCATAAACTTGACCAAAATGGGATCCCAGCAATGGTCACTGCACCTGATCATCATGGAGATGCCGTGTTTTCCCCAAATACTTTGACATCAAGTCAGAAAGTGAAATAATAAACACAGTGGGTAGTAACCCAAAGTCATACTTGACAGAGAAGACAAGACTTCGGGTGCCCCACTCCCAGTTTCCTTATAGCACATTCCTGCTCTTGAGATGAGCAGCAATCAGCACCCAGCACAGAAAATAACTACCCCCACACCAGCTCCCACATAGGCACAAGGAGGAGAAAATTCAACAGGTGGTCATGTCATGCGTCAGGTCAAGAAACTCAAAAGAAGCATCTCCACAGGACAGCAGTAGAATGCACCAGGCAGACTAGGAACTTTCATACTTAAAGGAACTTTCCTTCAGTAGAATTGTCCCCATTGTGGGTGATTAGTGCCTGGCAGAAGGGTGAAAAATGATCAAGGAAAGCCTGTCACCTACATAAGCTGAACCATTTATAGGAGGGCACACAGGGACCTAGGACACTCAAGAACTGTACAGCTTTCCCACACACTTCTTCCACACTGTGATTGCAGAATCAGGGGAACTGGTACACAGCAGAGAAATACAGTGAGTAATAATGCCATTTACAGATGGAGGAACAGGCACTTGGAGAGACATTAAGGGTGCTGGTGGAGCTGGGAATGAGAACACAGAATAATTGAATTCAAATCCAGAGCTGCAAGATGCTTGTCTTCCTTCTCTTGTGCATATGCTTAAAAGGAGAGAGTTTCTGGCAGCACGGAAGAATCTGCAATGCCTTTACCTTCTTTTACATGGGCAAGGGTTGCACAGAATCCTGCCAGTGACCACTCCTTAACAGGTTCATCTGAGGTCCCCATCCTAAGCCAAATTAATTTTATAATTTCCAGCAAAGCTGGAAGTTTGCTCCAGGCTTTGGATAAGTCGTTAATTGTTCAAAATTATCTTAGCTCAACTCTCTCTGGTTTAATTACTTTGAAATTGTTTAATCTTTGACTTTAGCTACCACACATGATGTATAATAAAATTATTTGAAATTTCACATGCTGAAAAACACTTTTCATTTATGTCTTATAATTGGTTTGCAGCAAGATGGGCTGTGGTAGTACGGTAAATGTAACCAAGATAAAATGCCATCAGGAATCACTCCTGACATTTGTTTCTGAAACTCAATCACTATGAGCTGCAGCTCATTCTCAGAAGCAAATCAGCAGTGCCTGTTATTGTTTCATAATCTTCCTCAAAAGAGAATCAATATAATAATTTCTACCACAATTGCCTCATTTCTTTATAACAGGCAACAAAAAAGCCATCAGAATGGATTAACTTATCAAAAAATCTCATTTTGTGTCCACAAGGAAATGAAACACAAACTACCTCCATGCAGCTACTTGAGTTGGCAAAGGACAAGGAAACCATTCAGAAGATATTCAGAATGTTTTTAAATGTCAGACACATCCTACAGGAGCATTAAGGTGGCCTTAAAATGTGGGGAACATCTTTTGGAAAAGCGTGTCAGATGCTGTATACCCAGCTGTCCTGTCTAAATGTCTTCTCAGGACTATGTATCACATTCAGAGCTCGAGGAGCTCTTTTTATTTCAAGGCTAGTAAAAATAAGTTGCTTCCTTGCAAAATGCAAGCAACTTTGTGTAACACTGAAAATGAGTCCATTAATCTTTGGTTCCAGACTCAATTAAGACAATATCTTAAATCCCACAATTTTAATGGGACTACAGTTTTGGAATACTGGCTCTTATTCTTTTCATGACATTAACTGTGAAGTAATAAAAACAATCTTTCACATATCTTAATTTCCTTTTTTCTCCTCTTGCAGCTTGGCCTGCTTCTGTCACTGTTTACACTACATCAGACATCTTCTGGAGACATTATTTGTTCACAAGTTTTCGGAAGGGCACACTCCTCTGAAAAACATGATAAAGGTGACAATATGTTTATCATCTTGTGTAAGAGAGAATATCCTCATGTCAAGGCAGTCCTTGGAAGTAGATAGGGAAATAAAAATTAATTTATTTTGTAGCTACAGGAATTATGTTTAGTGAAAATATAACAGATAACAGGAAGGATTTCAGGACCATGTCCCCAGGGACATAAATTGAAATCAATGTCCATTTTAGCTTCTGCATGTAAATGTCCACTTTGACTCATTCACCCAAGGGGTTTATTGTCATGTCAAGGATATTTTTCAGACTGAATGCTACTTTATGGTGATAGCTGCTGCTGCAACATCTAGCAGTGTAGACAGAAATCATACACTGCTTCCTTGGTGCAATATAAATACAAAGCAAGAGACAGACCATGTGCTAGGAAGTAAAAATCAAATTACAAGTAGGAAAAAAAAAATCTCAAAAAAATGGAGGCCTCAGGCAGGAAGATACTGAGCTGGCCAGGTATTCTCTCTTTCAAAGCCTCCTGAATTTCAACAGTGTGTCATTACCCACAGGCCTTCTTTTCTTTTATTTCACACACTCTGTCTTGGCCATTTTTTATCACCCCTCCATCCCATTCAGTGTGATGTAAAGACCCTCCCTTTAAACACTTAGGATGGTGAAGGAGATTAACGCATGGCTACAATATGGAGCTTCACTTTTACTTTTTCTTATTTTGTCTGGTTTAGTGTCCTGTTTGTCTTACTCTATCTTGCTTGAAAATGCTGCATTTCAGGTGCAGTAACAGCTCAGCTGGGTGGAACAGCTCTAGACTTTTAAAAGCACAGCTCATAGAAATGTGATCTTCAGCAGTAAAATCTAAAAAGGAGAAAACAAGTGCCAATTCCTATAACAGAAATAAAACACATTCAACACAATAAAAAATAATTCTATACTGTGTCCCCAATATTTTTTTTTACTGGCTTCATAGCATCTTAAAAAGATATATATTCTAAGGCTCACAAGCAACTGCAAAGCCTTTCAATGGTCACCTGGGTTTTGCACTTAGCAGAATTTATACTTACAAAGTTGCAGTTTGTACCTCCTTATTGCCCTTTCAAAAAAATTATCTGTCTGTTCCAGGGCTGTGCCTTTTACTGGGGATTCACATCCTGGATCGCATACTACATCAACCACCCACGGTACACGCCACCATGTAGGTATGGGTAGGACACAAAACCGACAAACTTGCTTTGAAAAAGTCTTTGCCCTGTAACCTGAAGTCCTCCAAAATCGAGAAATTGGTCCCATACTAAATCATATGACTGATTCAGCCAGAAATTAGTCTTTGCTCCCTGTCAGGAGGAAGATTGTTGTGTTGGAAGCACCTCTGCTTTTGTGCCATGGAATGTTTGTGCCTGTTCAGCAATGGTTAATCACTGTCCAGTTTATGAACAGGAAATTTTGGACAAGTAGAGAAAACAAAGACCAATATATTTTGCTCATCTTCAAACATATGTGTTAAAGAATGCAGGAGAGAACTAGAGCTGGTTGCATTTTCCTTTAAGAGATATTTATTTGCTAAAGTTCCATCCTTTTAATGAAAAAAGGTAGTGGGTTTTTTTCCTTTTTATTTTTTCTTTTTTTTTTCTCTCTTTTTTTTTTTCCCTGAGAAACCAGTAAAAATCCATCACATACTGCTGATAACAGAAAGGTTAAAAAAATTTTCGGATTTCATCCATCATTTTGCTCCCTCTCAACCATATTTTATTGTTGCACTGCTGTCACTTCATGATTTTTTTTTCTGTTTGCTTTCTGGACTTTTGCTTCTTTTGAGAATAATTGGCACAGGTTTTATTTTCTGCTACTTTGCTTTCCTTGTTATACCTTAGTCTTTCTTTTCTCTGTAGATTTATCTATGAACTTCAGGGGAAAAGCATTTGCTTTGCCATTTTTATTTACACTCAGTTAAATTGCTAAGTTTTTCAATCAAAAATTTCTCCTACATGACACTTGTTTTTCTTTCAAACTAGCACGAAAGTTCTATTTCAAAATTATGTGATTCCTTGAATGACAGTAGGATTTTTAACAACAATGCTGCAAACAATGCAGAAACCACCCTAGACACAGTTTTTAGCAATCTGGGCTATCGAATCAATAAGTGCAGCTTCTTCATAGGGGAAACTCTTTGTTCAAGACACAAAAGAGGGAGCATTCAGAAGAAATATTTCTAATTGCTTGCCACTGCCTTAAAATGCCTTTGGCACCACAATGGAGTCCTGTGTCAGCCAGGAAAAAGGAGTTCTTAAAAGTAAAGGCTTGATGAGACATGGCCAAGGCAAGTGAGGTACATACACATGGTTCGTGTCCCCCAGCTATGACCAGGGTTTGCTTGGGAACTGTAAACCTTTGGACCTGAACTTGGTAGAGCCCTACACTGTTCTGGGGACAACTGCAAAAAAGGGAGGGCAGCCAGATGGCAGGTAAAATTTACAGATGTTGTGTATTTCTTGCATGACTGTAAAGCAAGGTAGTGGCTGTGTAGTAAAGCCTCACTATTGCCTCACTAGTAAAGTAAAAAATAGGGAATAGATAGGTTATGTACTGAGTTTTCTGCTCATGGAAGTAGAAGGGTCTATGGATAAGGCTGAGGTTCTCGGCCTGATTTTGACACTGACCTTCACTCCACTGCCCTCCTTGCCTTTTCAAGGGATTCTCCACCACCAGCTGCTTTGACAAAACACTTGGATTTACGAAGCTGACAAATACTAAAAACAGTTGGGTGAAAACTGCCTTGAGATCAGTGGTGTAAAACTGGCATTTCTAGAGTGCTGTTACTGTTTGTATTGTCTTCATATTGTGTGTGATAATATCCAATCTTTCTGCAGAGCCTGTCAGGAAAGAAGCATTTCTGCTCCTCAGCACTAGATTAATTTCACCCATAGCAAACCATACCGTAAAATGCAATTTATAATTTCACTCTGTTTTCCAGCATTTGGCCACAAACAAGTTTCTTATGCTGCTCTTGCTTTTCTGGTACGTACAAAAATGAAGTTTCATTTATGATTACAGAATAGAATTAACTCACAATTTAGTAAAATCTGTAATGCTTCTGTGCATTTGTGTGTATACATATAAGTCCATGCCCACAGCCTTGTGTACTTTGACTAGATTTAATACTAATCTATTAAGATTTCTCAGTCAGGAAGTGTACTACTAATATTTACATACACAGAGTTTTAACTGAACTACTGTATTTGATACCTGTAAGAACATCATCAGCATTATTACTACTGGTAACTGTGTTAGAACACTAATATTTAGACAGACTGAAACTTGTCATTTTTAAAACACTGAAGAATTACATGCTAAGCAGACTTTGCAATAGTTCAGTGTACCCTGAATAACCTATATCAACAGCTATTAAAACCAATATAAATAAACCCTGCCAAAATGGGATAAGCCAAGGGAAAATGCAGCTGATGAAGAATGGCTGAGACTACCCAACCTGCTGTTTGAACATAATTGTATAGTGAGACAGAGGTAAGAAGTTCCCACATGGAAATGTATAATCTCTCTGTCCCCTGGAACTGCTGGGCCAGTAGCCAAAACATCCTCTTTGAAAATCAGATACAGTTTCCAGAAATATGACAGGGGGATGGGACAGTAATATGTCTAGGCTCCTTCAGGCAAACACTATTCAGAAAAACATTCAAAAGCTCGTTAGCAATATTTAAATGCTTTTGTAAATCTGGACCCTTAAAGGTCACACTTTTGGCAGTGTTTGTCTCTGGGTCTGTCCATGCAGTTCTCAGCTTTTCTTGCTCTAATAAGGTATAGAAAAGAGAAGAAAAATAACTTCCATGAAGAAGTTCACACACTCCCTGAGGGTCTAGAGCCAAAAGCAATAACCCAGTGCTGCAGAGACAGGAGGTTGTGG
The DNA here is from genome assembly GCA_017589585.1 of Phylloscopus whistleri. NCBI lineage: Eukaryota > Metazoa > Chordata > Aves > Passeriformes > Phylloscopidae > Phylloscopus > Phylloscopus whistleri. The sequence continues at coordinate 5,348,626 of JADMLD010000067.1, read as the reverse complement.
CACTGGTAGCCAGCAGTATGCACAGAACCTTGCAGTGTGCACCCTTCCCAGACTCAGGGGGTGTTCGAATCCAAGCAAACTGCTTGCCTGCATATTCAGTGCTACCAGCAAAACTAGTCCTCATCAAAGTCTCTGCTTAGAGAAAGCCTCCTTTTCCTTTGAAACATCCCTCCCTGCAGCTTGTAAGGAAAATGCTGCCATCAAGCAAAGTGATGAGTCCTATTGGGGTGTTTGCTATAAAACATGCCAATACCCCTAAGATCTACATCAGCCCCTGGTCTGGGCTCTGAATTCTTACAGCTCTTTTGAGAACTCCCTACTCATGGAAACTCAAGACCTGTCTCTTTCAGATCTTGTGTTGGCAGGTTCCCAGACAATGTATTTAAAACATCAACATACGAAATAAAATAATTTGAAGCTGTTTTCACAGGTTTCTAAAACATATAAATAAAATATTTGGAAGATTTTTTTTACCCTCTTTTAAGTCTTGTCTTTATTGCACATCTTGATTTAAGTGTATACATCTGCAGCTGCTATAAACAACAGTATGAGTAATACAAAGAGTTTCTGCAGGCTCTCCTGAAAGATTCTCATGTTCAGAGAAATTATGCTTTGCAGGGATGCTTTTCTCATATGGTGCACTTGGAATATACAGAGGGGAAAATTGTGTAGGCTTCAATATTTAATAATCATAAATAGCATCAGCTTTTTCTCTGCTGTTCCCTGCTGCCCCATATTTTATATATGATAAACTGAGGACTAGTTTAAAATTTAGCAATGTTTCTTAATGTAGAACATTAACAGTTACATGTCTAAAGAGAGTTAACCACAACAGAATGCAGCTGCAGAGCCAAAGGTAAGCCAATAAATATCCCTGCAGAAATGCCCTTAGCTTGTTTTACTTAGAATTAGTAAGGGTTAATTACAGTGTGTGGATATCTCTTGCTCCACAATAGTATGGGCATCTCATCAGCTGTAGTGTTTTACAAAACCGCCTTTAACCACAAAAGCTATTTCTTTAAAATAATAGCAATCAGAAAAACAAATGTTCCCAGCTCATAATTGGAAATATGTAAATTAAAATTACATCCATTACTATGGTTAGAGCTATAGTTTCTAATATATTATTTTATAATGGAATTTCATTTTCTGGCTATTTAGTGTTTTACATGTGGTATTTATAATAGAGGATTGTCAGTTAGTTGGAATTAAAAGAATTTAAAAGGACATCAGGACTTGAACTGTAACTACCCACCCATGCAGAAAAACAGCTAATAACAGGTCTATTTACTAACAGACCTGATTTAAACCTTCCAAACAAACCCCCAAAAAATCTCTGCCAAAAAGGGGAAAATTCTTCAGTAGTTCTTCTATGTAGAATGTTCTTTCAGATAATAGCACATTTCAATATAAAATGAAGTTACACACTTCTTTCAATTAGCTTTAACAAAAATTTGTTATGGATGACTTTCAGAATTGACTTAAAAATGACAATTGAATTTCTTCTTTTATATTAATTTTATGACTTCATACTTTTAACATCTCTAGGTTTTAACATTTTCCTTTTTATTTTAACTTCTTAAACTTTTTTGACCCTTGCAAAATATAGAATGACAAATTATATAAGAAAATGCAACTTTTTTAACACTGCCATTTTTTCAATTTGAGAGGACAAATCAGTCTTCAAACCCAGAAATTAATAAAAAAGCTCAATTCAGCCTGAGCTTGAACTGTGTACACCATTTTAGATTTCTTCACAGAGCAGGGGAAAAATGAAAACCATAAAATTACATAGTTGTGATGATAGGTCATCTTCTTCAGGAATTTAAACTGATTTTCCTACTGGTCTCCATTTTATGGGTAAATTATTGAATATGGGTATTAAATATGGTTTATAAATATGCTTCTCATTCTTCAGTAGTTGTAACTGATGAAGTACTGAAAGTCTGAAGCAAATCTGAAATCAGCCTATACTACAGGCTGTATAACCAAATGGGGAGAAACAGTACCTCTTCCAAAGGTTTGAAATGTAACCTAAATGTTACAGACCAACTTTGAGAAGTTGGTTATGGCTGGAAATGGCATAACCAGAGAGTTCCAGAACCAGGAATAGAACTGGCTCCCTTCCTTTCTCAATCCCTGACTACTATCCATTCAACCAACTTTTAGATACTACTGCTTTTTTAATCACCCTTTTCCCCCTTTCCTGTTTTGCTGAACACCTTTAAAGTGTGTGTAGGAAGAGGGGTAGGGACATTAACTTGTGACATCTTTACAAAACCAGAGGTCAGCTTTTCACCTGCTTCTTTGCAGCTTGGATAAAATCCAGGAAAAATCAAGAAGAGAATCTTGATGAATTCCTCGGAGACAGGAAATCTCTCTGATCTCCCCGGGGCCAAACAAGTTGCACATGCTGGGGATAGGAACCCCACTGAAGGCCTGGCTGCACAGAGCTCTATAGAGATGTGCCAGGGGCTTTCACCCCAGGCTGCACCCACAGTGTTCACCGGGCACTTGTGTGTGTGACAGAGATCACATTTCCTGGATACACAGACTGAGTTGTAATGGGGAGGGTTCTGGTTATGCACTGCACACAATTGCCATAGCCTTCTAGACATACAATTGAAAATATGTTTTTAATGTCTTGCAGATGTGTGAAGCTGGAAATCACTTTATCAACGTAGCTTTAGCTCACCAAACCAATTCAGGTCTGTCTTTGTTTCCTGTTCCTTAACCTATCCATCTGCTGCTGCTGTACAGTAATTTATGTACCTACATCCACTGAATAAAGAAAGATGAAGTAGTAGCCATGCCATTGGTCTAACACCTTCAAAAAAATTCTGATAAGGAATCATTAGCAACACTGCTGTTGTTTCAAAACTTACAGCAAATTTATCTTAATTAGACACAACTGCAATTTAAATATGGATTTAAGCACTGAAGTTTTTTAAAGCATGCTGGTTACTGACATAAATGCATTTAATTTTAAATAAGTCTCAAAAACTTCTAAACTATATTGCAGAGTGTTTAGACACATTCATCTCAGGCAAAGATGTACATGCATATATTCAAATACACAGAGACAGACTCATGAATACTTACACAGGCATCAATGTATATGTATGCCTGTAACACGTTGGGGTTTCAGCATTTTTGTGTCATGAGAATAAAGGTTATACTATATATATTGGAGAGTAAAATATGTTTTCAGACATGAAGAGTATAATTTGCCCACTAGAACACCCCATTCAAAAGAAATACCATAGTATGATCAACTTCACATACAGAAGTCAGTTTCTATCCTGGAATGTTTTCATGCACTGTGGTTAGTGGTTACGAAACTGCTTACGTTATTTCTTGCAAGGGGCCTAATTCAGTTTAAAAGCAGCAAGAGCCAAAAAAAATTGATTTACTTTTTTTTCCCACTGGGATAAATACAGCTTTTGCTACCTCAAAAGATTTCACTGAAACTTTTCTAACAGGTTACCCTGAGAGCATTGGCCCAGGAGATTGATGTTACATAGGCAGGCTGTGATAAAGCTCAGTTCCCCTCTTCCCTGTACTGAAACTGGTTCTGATCTTCCCCTCCCCTTTTTTTTTTTTCTTTTCCCTTTCACAAGGAAATAGAACCTGTTTTCCAAGTCCAACCTACAACCCCTTCACGTGGCTCTTCCTGCTGGTATCCTGTCCCAACTATACATATGAGGTACATGACTTTCTTCTGCTTATATGCAAAGGGTAGGTGGTTACTGTTTCAGCCTTTGTCTGCAGAAAATCTCCAACACCTCCATGCAGTTTCCTCTGCACATCAATTCTTGTGCTCTGTATGTCACTTTCCTTGCTCCCACAAATGTTTCTCCACCAGACCCTCCTCTTCCCTCACATCACTATCATATGGACTTCTGTCTATATTTCGCTCCACTACAGTCTCCCCAGTGATCTAAAGATTTACCACCCATCTCTTCACTCCATCCAGCACACTGGGGGGTTCATTTCTTACTATTTTTCCTCTCCCATTTCCAGTACAAGTACCATACTATTTTTCCATGGGAAGCTTTTGAAAACTTGCCATTATGCTTTACATAAATTACACAACTAACCATGCCTTTTTCTTTGCAACAGGCTGGGTCTTGGATTAGTTTCACAGTGATGACACAAACTCTGCCAGGTAAGTCTGAAAGAGAATGAAGACAGCATTTAAAGTATTTGTGGAAGAGAATTCTGGAAATTTAAAATTTTCCAAAAAAGTTTATAGTATATGAAAATATTGCCATCAAATTTGCCATATGAGATAAACCTCCAAGATGCTTGTAAGAGCAACCTGCTTAGTAGCATTTGCAACTCTTGCTCAGTACTTTGCTGCATCCTTAGAGACCTAAACAATCACAAAAAATAGGTCCCTGGGACTGAGCTCTCCAAAACATTCACTTTTTAATTATTTTTCCATTTCAAAATAGAAACCTATAAAAACTACTTGTGAGAAGTAGCCCCATGTGGCTTACAAATGAAAAAGGAATGAATTTCAGAAGTGGGTTAAACTGTATCATACAAAAATTAAATTGAAATTTTGTTTGAAAAGATGAAATGTTCTTGTGTTTTAGGCTTTGGTATGGAAAGTATCTGAAAGTTTGGGGACAATATAGGGCTGTTCCTACAATGGCAGGAGCAGCAACATATGCAGCACACTCATCCTTGCTGTAATTGTCCCAGACCTAGCTTGACCAGATGCCAAATGGATGTTTCTGATTAACCACCTCCACATTAATCAAAGGATAATGAATTTGCAAGATGCAAATGCAGTACAACTGCTATTTGGTGCCTGTTTGCTGGATCAGGCAGCTACTGCCTACTTGCTTTAGGGCCGAGCTCTCCCTCCACACAGCAGGGAGTTACAGCACAGCTCCCTGCCATGGTTGGCAGCCAGAGGTAGAAACAAAGAAGTGTTATAGATCAGAAGCAAACTAGAAATATGGTCAAGGGAGGCCATGGGTTGAGCCATGACCAAGGAGGCCTTGTGATATATGGGTTTATGGTGAAGTCAGAGGTGGTATGGGGTGTGTCTAACAATGTGAACATAATCTGCGTGAACTCTGAAGGCTGAGCCTCAGGCTATGGTATATCAGCAACTGCCAGGCTGAGAGGAACTGCAGAGTTGTCTCTGCCCACAGAAGAGACTACAAATATTTCCATAAATCCTACTGCATTTACAGAAACAGGCACTGAATGAACACAAATGATCCTTTTCTTTAAATCTTTTTTCCCTGCTAGTTGGCATCTTTGCTTTCCTGATGGTCATCCAGATGTCTCTGTGGGCCCAGAAAAAACACAAGCTGTATCTGAAGAGATTTTATCCAGAAGTGCGGAGAAAAGCAGCGATGATTCCCATCATCTTCTGAGACTGACACCAGACCTGGAGCCTAAGTGCACACTTCAAGAGCCAACTTGGAATAAATGAGCCATTTCATTCAGGAACTAAGTGGATCAGAGGAAAAACTACTGGATATCTTTTTCAGGAAATTAACAGTTCAAGATGGAGAGGTTTTAATTAAATGTAAAAATCTAGCTCTTGAATTCTTGGTTCCTGCTAAAAGACATGACTTAATTAGATTTTCTGTAATGGAGCTAATTGAAAAGGGACAAGAAAATTGCTTATATTGAATGCTAGATATTTAGCTGGTGTAAATGGGCACAGATGCTGCTAAAATTAATGAACACAACTCATCTGCACACATTCAGGTATGGTAATTTTAAGGTTCAGTGTTAGATGTTGAGAAGAGTCTTGGATTTTTGCATCAGAATATGTTTCACAGCCTTATTTTTATTAAACTGCACAGAAAAAGCACATTCTGCCTCATCTCCTCTAAAGCATCACATCAAAGGATGACCACTATGTTGTGAACACAGTTTAGTCTAGCTTCACAAAGTTTTTCTTTTTTTTTTTAATCAGATCTCATGACAAATTGTTTAATACAAATTGGCTTAAATTGTTCACTGCCAAGAGGACTGGCTTTCTTTTATTTTTAGGTAGGCAGACCAGCCCCATGATCCCACAAGGGGAGCGTTTGTGACCACTTCTCATCTTATAACTAATTTGAGGTATAACCTTGGGTACATAATTGAAGCCCACTTCCCTTTCTCACACTGAACAGTCTGGAAATGACAGAAAACCTTCTGCACTAACAAGAATGTTAAGATTCCCTTGTTCAGTGCCTGACTGCATCCAGACACCATTCACCTTACTTGTATGAAGTACTGTGAAATCCTTGGGCACAAGGTGAAACAGAGTGTGGCTCATTATCAAACAGGAAGGAGATGCCAAATGCATTTCAGTCCATATCTGAACTGCCTCAGATGGACACCGCTGACAGGCTTCAGCTCCCTTTCAGTTTGGACAGGCTCTATCTGCTACTTTGTTTTCCAGGGCATTATTTTTTAAGGGATTCTCTGGGCTTGTTATTCACCTCCTGAAAATACTGAGTACCTCTGTTTGCAAATCAGTGGCACCCACATCATGCAGGAGCACAATTTTAGTTAGGCAGAGCAAAAGAACCAGATCTGCTTCAGCAGGTATTAGGATAGGAAGAGTTAGGGCATTGAGTCCAGCTTTCATTCTATTTCTGTTGCACATTTATCAATATCTTTTGGTGCCCTAAGGCTGGTGAAAAAAATCTTGCCTAAAGAATTTTATAATCATTAGAGAAACAGAAGCACACAAGCAAGGCAGGCAGTTTGTCTCCTAGAGGTGCTGTTATCTTTGTGCCAGCTTAAGTGTTCTAACAAAGTTAATTTACCCACTAAATTGGGTTCACATCCCTCTTCTAATGTCTAACTTGCAACACTTATCCTATTAGCCACTGTAACTCAATTTCAGCTTTGTAATGTAAATACATCACTTTCCATATTTTTTAACTCGTAACCTGTGAAATAAAATTTTTATTCCTCTCAATGGAAAACCCTAATCAAAGTGAATATCCAGTTCTCTAACCCAGACTGCTAATAAAGATCTGTTTTTGAAAAATTATTCTCTGTACTCTTTAATCAAATACTTAACCACAATATTTTTAAAACTCTTTCTTTCCCAACAGTGTTAGATGTGAATAAAGGCTGTTGTCTGTATTTTCTTAATCCAGCTACTGAAATTCTTTTCCCTTCGTGTTTACTAAATGTTTTATTTTAGCAATCTTAAAGTTTTAAAATAGTCCATGTAGGAGAGTAACTTATTAAAATCAATTACTTATCTATGAATCTTTTGATTACAATGGCTGCAGCTTTAAGTCTGTTCAAGGCATGTTTCCAGTGGGATTCCAATGGCTAGGAACATGGTTCCTATTCAACAGTTAACTTAGGTGAAGGAAATACTTCAGGAATTGTTAACTCCCTGTTTATTAGTTGGTTATTCAGTCCATGGGGTAAAAGGGAAAAGAGTGTTGGCTCTTGAAGTAAATGACTGAAGTTTTAAAGTAGGTAAAAAGTAAAGGGTGAGAGCAAACACTAGGTAAGAACAAATGAAGATACATCGCAGAAGGCTGTCTCAGATAAACATGATAGATATTTTGAGATTCACCGGTGGGGTATTGATGAGCTAAAACTGCCCTGAACAATGTTAAATGGCTTCACAAATAGTAATAAATCTCACTTCCTGCACCTTTATGGATCTCTTTGTATTACATGTCCTCCTCTGATTTTCAGGCAAGTTTCATGCAATTAGAAAAGGTAAGTTAACTTCCTGGAATGGGAGGCATATTCTGCTTCAAAACAAAAAGTTTATAAAAATCACCAGTCTTTGTTTTGATAAACATTTCAGAGGCCTTGCTTAAAGGCCACCAAAAAAGCCAAGCAAAGAAACCCACCCAGTCAAAAAAAAAGTATTACTATATTAAAATATCAACAGTTATTTTAGACCTCAAGCACCATACGCATTTTCAACCAAAACAGTTGTCTTCACACAAACATTTTCATGAGGAAGTTTCTCATAATTGTGCTGGTTACCTTATTAAGCTCTATAAATCCAGGTCTTTCTCATATGAGGGGCTGATGAGGAAGTAAGCCAAGTAAGGTGAACTGCAAATTCCTTTGGCTGTGTTTTCTCTTAAGCACAGACCTCACTACTCAGAGCCACCAGCAGAAGGAAGGCATGGGCAATGCCACCCACTGCCAGATTACCACCATGTTTCAAGGTCAAAGGAAGTCAACCTCCAATAAGAGCCATAACAGCTCACAGAGGCAAATTACAACATTCCTCACAAAAGGGAGGAGGCATGAGCACTGAACAGTAGGAAAATCAGGTGGTTGGAGTTGGAAACATGTTCTGGTTAGCTATGAGGAGCTGCTATAGACCCATGGGGCAATTCCTGCTTAATGCTCTTCAGGAGGGAAGCCATCACAACCAAGAGACCAGAAAGCAAGATAGAGAGACTAGACAACAGTTTGGTCAGGAAATATTTAAAAATAAATCAGATGGAGTATGAATAGATCCTTCCTGGCCTGCCCAATAGGGACTGTGTGAATGGCATTGCCAGTGGGACTAAAGTGCGTCTCAAAGTAATCACTCTCTGTTCCATACAGAGAGATTGCTCAGCTTCCAGGTCCTTCTACGCCCACCCAGCAGCTTACAACTGGGTTTTTGCTGTAACTCTCCAGATGGATGAGTCTAATCTGTCCCAAATTATTCCTAAAACATTCAGGTTAAGGAGTCTAAAGTTAAGTCTTCAGATACACAGCTCTACATTTTTGTGGCTGGCTCTTGCCATAAAATGCCAACCTGGAAAAGAGCAGGCACCAGCTCAGGCTTTCTGGTGGTGCAGAGAGGCGATGTGATGGGGAACTGACATGGCAGATGCTTCTGTACACAACTTGGCAGCCTATATTTGGATTCCCAGTTTGAAAAAGCCCTTAAGACCCAGCCATATGTTTATCTTATAAGATGGTTACCGCATCTTCGCAGCTGACAGCTGAAAATGATCTCTGTGATTTCATCTTTCCATAGGGAAAGTGGAGCTTGAAAGGACACTGAAAGCAGGAGAAGTGAATAAAGGCAGATGGTCATTTTTTTTTAAAGTTGCTATTATCATCAAAATATCTTGTACTTTGCATTGCTTTGTATAAAGTAAGTGACTCCAAATTGGCTTTTATTGCACTAGGAACTGAGATAAAACAGCCTGTTATCAAAGCAGTTCTCTGAAAGAGAGCCTGCAGTGTTAACTAAATATAATAAAATAAAAATCACTGAATGTGAAGACTTCTAAAGCATACTATAAGAGGAAAAAAGCTATAGGAAGGCAAGAGACTATTTATCTATTTATAGGTTTAACAAGTGCTGCTGAACTAAAAATTAATTCAAACCATAAAAAGCTCTTCAGCAAGCTAATATTTTTCACATGATGCTTTATTGGCTTTCCTTTTCTATATTTTCCTAGGCACAAGTGCTGTGTACATGTGATATTCCTTGTCATTAACATTCATCGAAGCTTTTAGAGAAACACGCTCTGCCTATCCCAGTGTTCAATAAATAAATGTAGATGAAGTGTTGTGCTGTCATTGAACACAGATTAGTACCTATATGAACAATATTTTTTATGAAAGGTCTGGTTTATCATAGGTGAGTGCACAGAGGCTGCTGTACAGCTGCAATTAAAGGTGATTTTCACATCACACATGTTTAGCATCACAGAAGAATGTTTATGTTAATGGTCTCTGCACATCCTTCAGCCAGCCACCTGTGACTCAAACTTACAACTCTTTCTGCAGGTATCAGCTCCAAAAGCCGAGCTGTTCCATGCCTTTATCATGGTCCTGGTGTTTGGTTATTCATTTGTGTAGCACACCAGAGACTGCCTTTCACCCAGTTCTTCCCTGAGAGGACATTTGAGAACACATTCATTTTTCCATCTTGTCCAACTGGACAAGCAGCTGTCCAGGTGAGGAGTATTGGTCACTGTGTTACTGAAATAATCTGTGTTGAATTTCCTTGGAATGTAATAGTCAATCTAAAACCACTTTATCAAAAGAAAAGACAAGATAATGGGTCCTGAAATATGCGTGCTTAGGTTAAAAAAAAATCTGCCACATATTAACACCTCCACAATACCTGGTCTTCTATCGTGTACCCACTTTTATGTAACTTCTGAAGCCTTTGAAAACTCAGGAATCAAGTATGAGGAAATCATTTATAGTTAAAAGAAATATGATAAGGCTATTCAATAATACTAATGAATTCCATATTTGAAAAAGCAAACTTCACATCTTTTGTCAAGGAAATCTGATTACTAGACAGTTTTTTCTTAAGACATAGTATTATTCCTGTAAAAAAGTAATACAGCTCTATGACTGATTCCTTTCAGTATTCTGAGTACCTGTCCATACTCAATGGGAAAAGGCTTTTGTTTCAAAATCGCAGGTTTCACCACATAGGGGCTCTTTTAAAGCACTACAAGACAGGCTTCAAAGGAAACAGACCACCACATCAATCATTTTTTTAACTCTAACTCATACTGAAAAGTTGATGAGTTTTCAGTTGACTGATGGAACTGTAACACTACAAAAGCAACAAATATTTAAAAAGGTGTCCCTCTCCTCAAGGTAGGAATAGAGGAAAAAGGGTACTTTTTATCTTTTCTATTAATAATAGGAGGCCATTTCCAAGGTTCTAGGGCATCTTTGCAGAAGGAGACATTGATTAGAGATCTGGAAGGACCGGAATGTGGCTGCTCTGTGCTTTTAGGGATTAGCAGCTACGTCTTTTTTGAAAGAAATTTCACTCTTTCTGACAACTGAGCTTGACAGAAACAGATTAAAGATGACACATCTCCAATATCGTATCAAATGAAAAACAGAGCACCTATTCTTGAACCAACAGGGAATTTTTGTCACATATACACACACACTCTATTCTTCCACCTTCTGGTTTACATCATCTCTTTGCAATGGGTGCTTTGCATTGGACTTGCATGCCTGTCATTCAAAATCTTAATTACGCACCTTTTAGAGTTTGATATACACAATTATGTCACAGGAAACCCCCTTCATTTCAAAACACTGAGGATGTAGAATCTTTTGTACACTGTTAACCAGTTCCAGCCCTGTTGCCCCATATATGCATTAACAGTTTACTGCCATTTTTAGATATCCTTCCAATGTGAAGTACAATGTTCATCTATATTCAGAAATTTGCCAAACATCCCACCTTAATCCAGTTGCAAGCACAGAGCTAAATCTTCAAGCAGTGAGTTGCAATACCTGGCACTATCTGAACCCTAGCTTCAAAATGCTTCTCCTTGCTTCCTTTGCTCTTGACCTCTGAAGGGCTGGAGCTACTCAGGGGCTTCTCTCTGCAAAAGTAAAGGTTTAATTCTTCCAGGTTTGCATTAGTATCTTGCTACGAAATCATAAATCTGTAACAATAGAAACAGCAACACTTTCCCCCATGTTTGATGCATTTTCCTATTTAGCAGGCCCTAGCAGGTAAAACGAAGATAGATATTGTGCTTCTACAGATACAGGGACAAACTGAACGGGGCTATGGTAACTTGAGAACTACTTATACTTCACTCAGGCTTCCGCTCAGGGGCTCAGCACCTTGGGCACCTCTCCCAGGAAAAGGCTGTGCAATAAAGATTTCCTAAAATTTATTAAAGGAGATTTTGATTATGGATCTAGAATTAAATAAGGAGATAATGCATTTGATCACATGCAAATATTTGCTGGAAGCTTGTCTTGGGTTGTGGAACCTTAAACTGTGTATTCTATTTTCATCTGCTGAGAGCAGTTGAGAAATTGTTCTTTATCTCTTGTTTACTCTGAAAGGAGGGGGGGCGGGTGCCTTTTGATAATGGCCTGTGGGGGTGGGCGGAGCCCCAATGACTCTGCCTTGGAGGCAGCCCTTACTGAGGAGTTAAGAAGACATTGTGCAACCCCACCCAGACCCAGAGATAACAAAGCTACCCCCAGCTCACTGCGACTTTCCAGAGACTCCCACAAACACCCTCGGGATCTTATGTAGATTCATTGTAACTGATTGGTTTTGTACCCTTGCCCCCTCCCACCTAGCCCCCTATAAAACCCCCTAGAAAATCATCCCGAGCAGGGTCCTTCCCTCAGCCCCCTTCGCGGAAGCCCCCACAATAAAGCTGCTTCTGTGGAATCTGCTGAGACGGGCCCTCACTCTCTCTACACCCGAAGCCGGCTACAAGGGGAAAGCGAAGCTGCACAGGAGGCAAAGGCTGGAATCACGAGCTAAAATCACTAAGAGCTGGATACTTGCCTTCCTGTGAGCTAGCTACCCCCAGCTGAGAGGAGTGCCTTCAACCCCCTAGGGGGTGTCTCAGAGGAGATACTTTCTGGGGTGGCTCGGCTCTCCTTGGGGGTCCAAGCCCTACGGACCCCCCTTCACCAGCTGAGGACAACAATGGCCCAACTGTTAAAACCAGGTAGGGCATTGTTTTTTATCTCTCTTCACGATGGGCCATTAAGACTCCCCAGGCTGTTTTCTTCCTCAAGCTGTATCCCTTCCCAAAATATACCCACATTCCATCATCTCCCAAAATATACCCACATTCCATCATCCTATTGTGAGATGCTCCACCCAGTGGGGGGAGACAACCGTTCCTACCTGGATAAAAAACTGGGACTCTGGAAGAGGAACCCCTCTTGCTTCACCCGATTACCAGAGGAAGACAGGACCCCATCTCACCATCACCGGACTCCCTCTCACCACCTCTGGACCCTTTTGGCTACAGGATCATCTCCACTCCAACAGAACTACATCTGCCACCCCAGGAGGACTTTTGGACTGCTACCAACATCCTGACCAGCAGGGCATCAGGTTGTAGCTGACTCTGTCAGGGCTTTCCAAAATTGTTGTTTGTTTGTTTGCTGGTTTGGTGGGGTGGTTTTGTTTTCCTACCACATTTGTATTATTGATATTCCTAGTAAAGAACTGTTATTCCTATTCCCAAATCTTTGCCTGAGAGCCCTTAATTGCAAAATTATAATTTGGCGGGGGGTGAGGGGTTTACATTCTCTATTCTAAGGGAAACCCCAGTTTCCCTGGCAGATACCTGTCTTTCCAAACCAAGACAAAGCTGTACCTCAAACACTTTTGCACTTGGCTTGGAAACCCCAATTTTAGAATAATTCTCACTCACACATGTGACAGACTTGCACTGAGTAATGCAAGTTACACAGGGAATTACTGCATGACCTGCTACTGGATCATAATATCATGGAATATGCTGAGTTGGAAAGGACCCATCAGAATCATCAAGTCCAACTCTGGGCAGTGCTCAGGATACTCCAGGAATCACACCCTGATATCTGGCCTGATAGTCAGATCCTTAGGGCACACACAAGACTTTGAGGGTGTCAGAGCTTCACAGACAGCGTTCAGCAGTCACACACAGGAGTTAACAGTCCCCACAGACTGCCCCACTCAGTGCTGATGGTTCTGAATCCATGATGGACAAAAGCCCATCTCAGCCACTTCCTCTCAGAGTTTCTCTGCTGATGGCCCTGGCTGACATTTCAGAAGTGTCACAGGCCCTCTTTGAACTGCTCGAGTGTCACAGATGTGACAGGACATGTACTACAAGTGCAAGGCCAGGATGCTGAAGCCAAATGCAAGATGTGTTTAGCCATCTAAATAAGTAGCCTACCAAACACTTTTTCATCCTTGAGCAAGTAATTGATGTTTGCCTCTCATTCCTTAGGCAATTCTCTTAGTCCTTCCCAGCCTGCTTCATTCAGGCACACATCTGACTTGCTCTCGGTGGCAGAGGACTGCCCAGACCAACAGAAGTGAGGACGGCACCCACTGCCATCAAACACTCAGGAAAATGACTACTTTTATTTACTGGCAAACAGTTCATGCAAGAAGAGCACTAAATCTGGCCACGTGTAAGGCAGTATGGGGCAATCTTGCCCATGGCAGTTCTGGAGCCTTGGGACTGTAGATGCATGTATCATCTAAAAGGAATACCTAAACAAGTAAAAGGAAATACCTTGTGTAATTACACTGTTGTGATATACTTAGATGCAAATAATGCATTATAAAAGCTGTGGACAAGACATCCACTTCTCAGCAGCCCTCCAAGCAGTCACTTTTTTGATGTCATTGAGCAAACAGAAATAAAATCAAATCCTTCAGAGCCCACAGACGTAGAGTTGACATACACAATCAATAGGCAGCTACAAAGAGAGAAAAACTGCAGGAGTTTTCTTATTTGAGATAAGGAGCAGGGGGAGGAACTTCGCTTTTCACTCCCCCCCAATACTTTCAGCAGAGAGAATAAAATTGATTCATTGGTTACAGTGCAAGGAGATGAGCATCTCCAGCAGAAATTAAGGGCACAAAGAAGGTCACAATACATAAAATTTCAAGCAGCAGCAGACAGAGCTGGCTAAACTGACTGCCATTTTAACTGCAGTTGTTGATAAAATGGTCACATTAAGAGGCAGCTGAAGGATGGTCAAAAGGTTAAGCCAGGCAGGCTGGTAGAGAAAACATAAAAAACATCCTCTGCCACGGCTTGCAGATGGGGCTTCTCCTGCTCCTGTCCTCATGGGGAGGAGGGTGGGAAACTCAGGGCAAGTAGGGGTCCTGCTGATGTCTTGATCTCAAATAGGACTTGTCATCTGAAGCCAACAAAGGTTAGTGGTACCAAAAGTCAGGCCTGGTATTTCTATTATTTCTAAAGCGCCTAGTGATTTTCCCTGCAACATTTTCTCTCCATCTCATTTTCCTTCATCCCCAGAGGATATATTATATGCCTTTATGTTGCAGCAAAATATTCTACAGCTGTAAGTAAAGAAAGCCATCTGTTCTTTGAAAATAAAGTGTCTCAGCTAAGATTCTTTTTCTTCAATTAATACAACCAATCTATCAGGTTACTTGCATGTCACACACAGCTGAAATATTAAGCATTTCAGCATAAGCTAGGGAAAAAAAGTTCAATCAATCCAAAGATCACTGCTTTTCTCCCTTCTGATTTTTGATTTGCAAAAAGTGTTGAATATTTATGTTTACACCAGGAATAAAAATGTACTGCTTCCCAATGTGAGCCTCCTTTCCAAATCTTATTTATAGGAATGAGTTCCTGTGTGCCTCTTTCTCTAAAAGTAAGCACCATGTCCTTGCTAATTACTGTAAATTACAAGTGCAAGGGGCAGCATTCCCTTGTTTTCTGAGAAAAAAAAAAAAAAAGTGTGAGCTGAATGCTGCAAACTGGAAAGTGTACTGCTCGATTTCCCCAGCAGAATCATACTCTAACTGCTGTGTACATGGGAGTTTGACAGCTTGAACTGTGAGTGAACCAAACCTGATGCTTCGGACCACTGAAAAGTCAAAAGAGCAGCAGGAAAACTCAGCTTGCTGCCAAGGGGGAAAGTCTGGAAAGCTCTGACCTTCTATTTAACAAATGTAATGTGGCATAGGAGTATGAGGGAGAAAAGTCTTTGCCATAACTGAGAATTTTTGTACACCCAAACTTTTGCTCCCAAGGATAACCAGGTGGTGTGATGGGTCAGGCATTTCCCCATGCCTTGCCTGGGGATTCAGGCCCAGGAGGCTTCTTGTAGGGTTAACCAGCCTGCATGGTTCCAAAAGTGCCTCAGGAGAAAGAGCTGAAGCCACCAGAGACACCAAAGTGTCCCTCTACTGAGCAGGCAAGCCTTTTCACACCAAGAGAACTGATATCCTTGAAACTCTGCCCTGTCCCTCTGATGGGGCATTCCTCCAAAACAAAAAGTGCCTACAGTTGCAGATGGCCATTGTAATCTCCCTGAATTGCATAAATAAAATAGATGGATGCAAGCAGACTAATGATCTACTCTAGGATGGTTGGTTATGATGCATTGGAAAGAACAGCTGGCTGTCAGCAACATATTTATCAGGAATTTAAAAGACAACAACAGCCATATAATCCAGAGGATTTAATGACAGAGTAGAATGAATGCTGAATAAATGCTCCTTTTGATAAACTCACAAACATTTGTGCGATGCAACAGTGATTTATATTCTTCTGGGAGAAATAAACAAATTAAGGATTTCATGGCCTTGTGGAGACAAGATTTTGTATATGTGAATTTCTGTGTACTTTCAGATTAACTTTATCTTTCTTGGTATTAGTGGAAAACAAACCATGGTATTTTCAACTTGCTAGAAACTCCAATCTTTTTCTATTCAGCTTGCTTGTTATTCTGTTCTCCCTAAATCGAGTAAGGAATGTTAGTTGCCCACTCAAAATGTATTGTGGAACAGAATTTTGTACCTGGTCTACAGTAAAACCATGAAAACCATACTAAAATTTTACCTTAATGAACGTCAAAAACATTTTAGGAAAAGTTTAGTTCTTACAGTGTCAAAATGTTTCTTTACAGCGTGGTAGAATCACTGGAATTCATGAGGCAGAGTATGACAGTTGCATTTAAAAACTACTAATCATTCAAACTAATACAAATAGACATCACTATTGGTGAATAAAATAAAACTGTTAGAAAAAACTGTGTCAAGCAGGATGATGCATCCTTTCCTGGATGCAGCAGCATTGCACAGAGCACTGCTTGTTCTCAACTCATTAAACCCAAGCATGCATAAGTTACTCCCTCCATGTGCACCCTCCAGGAAAGCAAACCATGGGGTCTGAGTCTGGAGAGAAGCCCTTTGGTAAGGCAGCATTTAGGCAGAATGAAGGCAGAATGATGAATTGCCACTGAATTTTGACCATTGGGTATGGAATATCAGAGGGCTCTAAAACAGAAATAAGAGAACTCCTTCCTGTCCCATCCTGTGGGTGCTGTCAGGATTTGAAGTGCATCCCATATGGATCCCCTCACTAGATCAGACTCCAGGAGAATTTCTCCTTCTGCATTTGTGAGTTGCTGTGGGGCATGGCACTGCCCAGATGGCTTTCAGCAGTCTATTATGGGTCAGAAAGTCCTAGATACAACATAACATTACAAATCAGACATTACCAACATCAAACAATAGGTAGTGGATCCTGCTATTTACTGACAAAATCTTTTTCTTACTTCTTAGCATAAGATGTTACTGTGTTTTGCTGAAGTCCTTACTGAAATGCAACTCCCTTCATCTTGCCTCATCAACAGAGCTTCAGAACTTCAGCTGTAAACATGCATCATTTTCACTGTGCTGAACAAAGTTATCTGTACCCTAACTGCATTGTTATTAATCTGAAATTCATGAGCTTTCAGAGCTCTCTGGTTGCCATCCTGAGCCAAGACAGTCACACACATACTTAACCCCAAAGCAGACTGCAAGCCCCACACAAGTCAATGGGCTGAGACTTCTGCAGCCTTCCGTGCCTGAAATTCAATGCTGAAAGCAGTATCAAAACTCTTCCCCTGCCCACAGTATTCAGCTACATGGAAAGGACCTTCTGTTAGCAGTGGCAAAAAGTTCATGAGCTCAGCAGGGGAATAGTGTTTCAAGTTCACCAAGATGCCTACTTCTCTTTCTGTTGACTGCTGAAAGAAGCAATGGTCCATGTTTCCTACCACATGCTCTGTTCCTCTAGACAACTCACAGCCTCTTCCTGTTTCCCATATGTGGACCCCACTGTTGCTTACTAGTTGATACATTAGCACTTGAAACAAAGATCAGGAGATAATTATAATAGATTCTGTATGCAAAAATAAAAAGGAAAACAATCCCTTACACCCACCTGAGCATGAGGAGAAAAGGCAAATAATGCATCCAGGTATAAGGGCGAAAAGTCTTGAGTTATGGAGGATGACATGGAAAGAAAAAATAATCCTTCTAGCTTTTCATTACCAAACTCATTTGAGATAAACTGTTGGAACAATAACTTCTTGGAGGGGAAACAAACTTTGTACAGTTAAGTCTTTGCTGTCAAGAGCAAAAGATAAGAATGACCTTTGCTTTTAATGTATTTGTCTTTCCATATCCATTATAGACAGTGAACCCAGTCTATTAGCACCATTGGTCTAACACTAAAAGTCAATTTGATTTAACCATACTTGCTGGCACTGCAAACTGCCTATCACTCAATTAGAAGAGAGACATTAGCTCAGGTGTTGCTTAGGATCTAACTGCTCTTTCACCTTTGTAATGTACCTGAGATTCTGCTTTAATTCAGTGTTCTGTAATCAGCTGGCTTTAAATCAATCCAGCATTGTCAAAAGCATATGGGATCAAATGAAAAGGCAAAATTTAAAATACAAATAACCATTGAAGCTAGATTTTAAGTGCTAGCACTGCATCATTATGGCAAAGTTGATATAATTTACAGCAACATTAAAGCAAGTGTTATTAAGAGAAAACGAGGCATTTATCAATGAGTGTTTTTAGTGTCATTAGAGGTCTTAGAATTAACACACTTGCAATATTTTGACTAAAACAAGCTCATTCAAAGGCTCTTTCTAGCACATTAGCATCTTGTTAGACTTTGAGGATATTTCAGATCTTCCTTCCTCGACTAGTAAAGGAAGAAATCAAATTCCAGCCAGCATGTTACAAAACTGTGGAAGGGTACCATTTGCTGTTGCGTGTACTCAAAATACAAAGATCAGCCTTTTTTGCTGGGAAAGATAAAATTTTATTTCCAGGGTCCCAAAAGGAAATATGAACCAAGTTTTGATATCCCCAGTCATTGCTGAGGAATTTTTTTATGATATTAATTACCCATTATCTTTTATAGGGCCATTTCTTCAGTGAGAATGCACCCACTGAGATTAGAGGTCTGCCTCCAGCATAATAAAGTTAAAACAAGCTGTGAATATCACAGATGGGCATATATTTATTGTGAGAGAATTTTTCGAATATTCTATTTCAGGAGGAAACTTCTGAAAACCAGTCTTTGCAGAGTCTTTATAAATATATTGCTCTGTCTCATCTCCAAACACCTATAGTGTCTTGGCTATGTGGATATCTCAGTGCAGGAACACACATGGAAAACCCCACATACTGCACACTGTGCCAAGAAGGCTAGATTCCCTGCTGCAGGAACAGACATCTGGGTTTTACTCCCAAATACCCTCAGCACGTTTTCTGGACCAGCCCAAATCCTTCATTTTCTCACCCTCTTTAATACAATGTTTCTTTATAGAGCTGCATCATAAAGGATGGCATTTTTGCAGTACACTGCCAAGTGACATTCTCACCACAGGCTTAAAAGCAGGTTTAAAAGTTTAAAAGTTAATGTCTAGGCCTGGCTGCTCATCTTCTGGTGTTCCTAATAAAAGCCCATGTTACATCCAGACTACCCCTTTGCCAAACCTTAGAAATAGAAGTGTGATGTCAGGGAAAGGGTCACGAGCCCAAGAGAGGTTTGGGGCACAGCTGTGGGCAGCCCACCTGATGTTAACCAAGGTATACACCCCTAATTGCTGCATGCACTCACTGAGTTAAATATAACTATGAAATAAATAAAATTGTGCAGAAATGCATGTTGGGCATCTCTACCTTACTGAGTGTCATCCCCTTCAGCTGAAGAAGGTCTGGCTCTGTGGCTTATTGCTCAATTATGAAGTTAATCAAAGAACTAATTGAGCTTGGTCTGCTTGTCTTTTGAGCCTTTTATTATGGATTAGCTTTTATTAGAGCTAACGGAGGACATGAGGAAGGCTGTAAAGGGCAAGGAGATGATAAGCCTAATATGTGAGCGGAATGATAGTCGTATGTCATCTTTGTGCAGACAAAACTGGGTTCTGGGAAGGAATATGACAGATCCATGTACCTTATACCAAGACCTATAACCTGCATGGCATTTGAAACCTTTCTTGAGGTGTTTTGCCATCTCAAGTGTCCATTTCTGTAAGTGTGCTTTACTAGCCTGTTTGCAACAAAGCAGCGCCTCATGGGAGTGAGAGGCTGTATCAGCCTATCACTGTGACAAGTAAAGAATGTACCGCTTTTCACAGAACAAAGTGATCTCAAGGAGAAAACTTGGGTATCAATGTGATATTAAAGATCTGCATCTACAGTAGCATCTACAGGAAGAAAAAAAACTAAGACAGAAGGGGCCCTATAATATAGACCATACAGAAGAAGGATGATTTCTTAAAGATGTCGTTCAAAGTGAATTTGCCTTGTTGGACGTGGGCTTCAAAATGAAGGCACATGATTATGTGAAAAAAGAGCAATGAGTTACAGTTCCTGACATTTTTGTGCTATTTTTCTCTAACACTAATACGAAGAAAAATATTGTTCTACACTTCAGAGCAATCAGAATACTTTATCTTTTAAAACTGTTTTGGAGAGCACACATTCTGCAAATGTCTTAGCTCATACTGGATAATGACGAGCAAGTGAAACAGAATTTCATGCTTTCTAAAATGTAAATATAAGGAGGCGTTCTTTTCTCTTTCTAGTGATTATCCTATGCTACAATTACCTTCCTTTTGGCTGTCTAAATAATATTCTCTTGATGAAAGGAAAGTGCTTATGGAAACTTCTATCACATGGTTACAAAGGAAGAAAATATCTTATTTAATGCACAACAGCCAGAATTCAATGCGAAATAATTGAAATTGAAGATGCTCCCTTGCTATGGGATTTTTGCTCATCTTTGGTCTGGTATGAGACAAGAGCTACTGACTGGGAAATACCCGGCTAGTGCAAAGCTCAGAGTCAGGTGGTTGGGTACACACATTCACCTCCAAAGGCTGCTGCAATATAAGCCATTTTGGCAGTCCTGATTTCCTCCTTCCAGGAGACAAGAGTATGGTCTTTCACAGCAGGCAACCCAGGGAAACCCTGACTGAAGTTTAGGGGGCAGTGTTTGCCAGCTCTGTGCAAAAGGATGTCTTGGTGATACAAAGCCTCTGGATTTTGGACCCAATCACATGCCCTGCACAGTATGAGAGCAGGTGTATCTCAAACTTTTTGATTCCCTTAAAGTCAAAATCTCTGCGTGGTACAAAACCATGGTTCTCAGACACTAATGTCTTGAACAGAAATATAGAGCAGAAGGGACAGCCCTTTATTCTTTAATTAACTCATACAACTCTTCAGCCATATCATACATCAAGCCTGGCCATAAAAATGGCAATTTTATAGTGTGTATAAAAAGAATAAAATGATTCACAGAGATTGAAGATCCATTTACAGCAAATGTATATGCCTGTCTGAGTACAACGGATTCCAAACAGATACATTACTGTGACCCATAAAACTACTTCAGTAACTTATTTACTGTAACTTTGGGTGACATTGTCACAGATTAATAGTTTTGTAAAAGGTTTAAGTGCATAAGGTCATCATATTCTTCTTGATGAGATTTTTGTTTTTTTGGTCAGATGTGTGATATGGGTGTGTAGTGAATGCCCATTCAATTCCCTGATGTCCATTATTATGTCTGCATATCGTTAGGATGTGAAATGAGTGGATGAACACCAGGACAGTTTGGGAAATTTAGGACAAACCTAATTTGAGTAATTTGCACCTAAACTTTTTAACGCAAAAATTTGAGAGACAAGATTTAAATGCAACATAAATGTGACCACTTAAAAAAAAAAAAAAAAAAAAAAAAAAGATGAAGTTTAAAATGCAGAGGGGAATAAGAATTTAAATGCTGTAATCTCCAAAGAGAACCAGCAATCAAAGTCTAATATCCTCATATTGTGCCAGATAATGAAATATTAAGCTGGAGATAATAAGATTTCTTTCCACTGGATAGTCTTCAGCATAGTTAAACCTATGAATGAACAGCTGAAGTGTTTTATATAAGCAAAAGGTTATATGTCAAGGATTCTGAGGACTGAAAAGAAAAAAATCTCAGCCCATTTACTACAAACTCACATCACTCATTCTCTTTTAAAACTGTGACACAATTAAATGCATTTCAAGAAAGCCAACTTCACTGCACTGGTGTGCATTGATGGGGACCGGGGATGAGTGGACACTTTTTATCCAGTTTCCCTAAGGAAACAAAGGCTATGTAATCGTGCTCTTTGTGTGCGCACATCTATACCTTTATCTTCCCCAGTAAATGTGAGTATTTCCATCAAGTTTGACAAAAAGGCAGAGATCTTAATGACAGTAAAATCCTTAAAACGTTCACAAAACTGGGAAAGCTAATAGATAAAGAGCAGCCTCCAGGTGAAGGAACAGTTGTGGCTGAGTCACCTCCATCAGCCTCTGACAAGCAAACAGTGACACAAAAAGCCAGAGAAAACCAAACTAAATCCATCCCACCACCCCCGGAGTTGCCAGCTCTTTAATGTGCCAGTGAGGTGCAAGAATGCTGACAAAGTAATTCCTGCCCTGACACTGGATTGGCAGGTCTGACACTGGATTTCTGTGGTCATTCACTGAGAGGTTTTATATTTAAAACTACAAGGAGGGGGTGAGTCCACTGTGGAGCAGAAAGAATAAAAATGAGCTTTACACTGCAAAGACAAGTTCGAAAGAGAAATATTTCTCCTGGGGTCTTACAGAACCCTGTGAGACAGGCACAACTCAGTGACACACAGCTCCCTGCCTCCTTAAACTTCATGTGTAAACCTAAGAGAATCATCTGAGTAAGAGCTTTAAAATTGGAACAGGATTTACATAACAGAGCCCTTGTGGATCAATCAAAATGTCTACAGAGTGAGTTTCTAACTCAGAGCTGACGGGAAGAGGCCCTTGCAGAAGAACATAGATGAGGATAGAGGCAGAGAACCCCAGTTTCTCCCACCTTCCTGCACTGTAGACGCTTGCATCCAACAGGCTACAAGTGGGCCACTGCATGTTACAGCTATCACTGCTACATTTTCTTCCAATGTCTTCAATGTGTTTTTTTCCTCTCTATGACATTCCCGCTCTATGACAGATGTTTGCTCATTTTTACAAAACTGCTATAGAGGTTTTGTCAATTTTCAATGCCTTTCAAAGGCCTTTCAAATGCCTTTAAAACCATAAATCATCAATGCTATAATACTGTGCTCAGCAACCTGTTGTGTAAAGAATGAAAAAAGAACCATCTTTCATACCATTTTTCAAAATGCGTTAAATTGTTAACACAATGAGGTAAAGAGTGTTTATTCATGGAATAGTTTTTGAATGCATGTTCTCTTTTACCTGTTTATGAATGCCTATGTTCCCTTGACCTAATACAAATATTCATAGCACATCTCTGCCTAATCACAAACCACAGTTGCCCGTCAATTAATCTCTTTTCTTCATCTGCATTTTTGCATGATCCCTTTAGGAGACAAATTGTGGAGAGGCAGGAGTATGATTCCTGAAAATACTAGCAAAATTGCTGTAGAAAATGTGCATAGAGGGTGTGTATTTACAGTTGTAACTGAAGTACCTTTCCAGCAAAGGCAAAGCCAGGTTCTCTTGGGAACATACATGGTCTTTGCAAAACAGTTGGGATTTTTCTTCTCTTTCTAAAACAAACCACAGCACTGCATAAGGAATGTGGCAGATGGTTACTTCGTAATCTGCACATGAAATATCTTCCAGTTACAGAATTTGTTGCTTAATGTCTCAAAGTCCATATTAATTATACACACTAACAGAGAGTCAGTACTGAAAATGACTGGATCTGGTTGTGAGCCTGCACAGTGTTCATTGTGGAGTTAAATTGTTGTTCCTCATAAAGCAGCTGAAAAGCTTAGACAATGAAATTTTGCCAGATGGTTGTTGATAACACAAGATGCTGGGCCGCTTTTTCTGCTGCAATTGACCACGGGAAAAGCAGGTCATAAAATCTCCTGTGGGTTTGAGGATTTGGGATTTTTTTAAGCATGGAATAGAATTTGTGCTTGTTTTTGAGGTGTCAACAAAGTCTACTAAGTACCTTATGGGATTTCATAATAAGCTATAGGTGTTATTTGATTGTCATAAAAAGCTCTGTCCTGATCTTCTGCCAGGGTTAAATACTCAATAGCTTACTGTCAGTCACTGTGCTGCAAGAAAATATGTATTCAATACACTCATTAAGAAATCAGGTTAATTACACACCCACACTCTTGTGAAGCCTTAACCTGCCATAGAGAAACCAGCGATTTTATGATGCTGAAAGGAAGAAAAATACCATGGCAACTTTCCTGTGCTGTTTAATCACATTTATTGAAATTTTATCAGGTGCTTTTGAAGTAAAATGACAGGAAATAATCTATTAAAAAATGTGCTTTTAAATACAGAGACCTTGAATTCGAATGTTAAAGGAATCCAAATCTCTAATTTAGTGGAACCAGTATGATTAAAAATAATTACATTTGTAAAGCGAACATTTGGAGAAAAAATGGTTAATGTACTCAATAATAACATCTATCTAATTGGTATAATGAGCATTTTCATCTAAAGCCATGTTTCCATTCAGGATATGACGAGATTTAAAAGGAAATAACTTAGTTAGCATCAACTAACCATACTTATATCAGCATCCTGATTCTGACTATGTCATGGCCTTGCAGCTCTGTTTGCCATTCAGTCTTTACAAAAAAACCCCAAGAAGAAAAACTTGTAATTAAATGTTGTAATTTATAGACTCACATACACTCCATGAAACATTAATTGTGGCAAATCAAAAGAAATACCAGACATTTAAATACTGATTGCTCTCCGTGTCAGCAAAAACACAGAAGTTAGCAATCTATACGGATATAAATTAATATTCATTAGAGCTTTACTAACTTTCCCTGATAACAACCTCAGAAAATACTATTTTGTCTTTCTCTTTGTGGTTATAACTTTATATTGTCAGCCTGTTTTCTCCATCCCAGACTACCCTCTCTCTTTTTCTATGAAGGGGCAGTTCATAGTTTTCATTGCAGTGGATGATTGAGGATGATGAGCTGGAGCATTACAGCTCTTTGAGTTAGCTTCCTTACAGGATGCAAAATGAGGAGTCATTTAATTTAAAGAAAAAGAGGTGTTGTTGCTTAGAACATGCCTCAAAAAACCTGCAGCATCGGACTTTTATAGTGCCTAGCAAGCTCTAAGGGCTCCTTGGGTGGTTAGGATTGACACCACCCAGCAGAGACATTGCAGAGGGTCAGAGCCTCCCTGCTTTCCTGCCAGATGCCAAGAGGTGCTGCATGTGGCACCTTAGTCTCAGAAATAGAGCATCATGCTTCACTTGAGAGTTTATGTCTGCTTTCCTGCATCTACATCTCATCCTTCTTCTGCAGGAAATAAACTAAGAAGTGTTTGAAGGAGTTTTCCAGGAAAGCAGCCACCTAACTCACTAAAGTTTGTCCTTATAAAGTCTTAGTGATTTATTAGTTCCCATAAGCTGCTTAAGAGAGTAGCTAAGAACATGCACTAAACCTTCTGAATTTATGCAAGTGTGGTGGGCAGAGAGGAAGGGTGATCCAGAGAACTATACAGGTCAGCTCTAGCTCTAACTTTAACATTCTTTTCTACTTCCTATAATTTAACTGTTCCTTATAGGCGGTGTCTCTGATCTAGTTCATTGCATTTCAAGTCAAATTCAAGAGAAGTTCCACAGGAAAACAGAACCTCATTTGTATTACTTCTCTAATGCAGTGGTTGTTTAGAATAACTTCCTTTCTATTCACTCCCTAAAGGTTTTTCAAACAAAATATGTTTTCCATTTGCTTGCTAACTGAATGGAGAGGAAAAGAAAACAGTTCACATTCAATCCAAATTACTGTAAGGTACCAAAAATGAAAACTCTCTTCTCAGTTCTCATTTTTCAAGGAGACTTCAACAGGAATTTATAAAAAAAATGGTAATTTCCCAAACTTTCTTTAAGTGTGTCGCACTCTGTTTTCTGAATGCTTAATAAGACTCTCAAGCTTGCAGACTTATTAAACAAGACAAGGACATTGAATTTCTCCTGTGTCTCTAGCCTTGTCTATGCCATAAAAGTTTAAATTTTTATGTTGTCTGACTAAGCTGGTTATACCTGCCTGTGCTCCCAGCACTGAAAGACTGAGAGCGTACAAAAGAGTTGCAAAAACATAATCTAATATTTTACCTGTTAGATGCCCAAGGTCAAGGGTGCAAATCCCTTAGTCTGTGTGGTTCATCAATGGAAAATTAATGGGGCTGTTAAATGTTAAGAGGTGTTTTAGACACATTATTACGCTTGCTAGCAGGGCACAGGGCTGAGATAATATTGAGGGCAAAGCAGATGATCTAATAAGATAACCTTGCAAGGAGTTCCCCCTCCTCATCTGAGGGACAACAATCTGCCACAGCTGAGGTGGAGGAATTTCCTCCACAGAGATCATATCCTTCAGGGGTACTGCAAGACGAACAGAAGTGCTTGTTGCTACTAAAATTTCTTCCCCTTTTCTTCACACTATCCTTGCACAAGGAGAGAGGAGGAAACCCAGCCCCCACAGTTCTCAGTTTCTGTGGCTGCTTTGCAAGTACAGCTCCCTTTAAGAAAAAAGGGTCAACCAGGATAGGAAAGCAGACTGTCAGTTCTAAGGTAAGGCAACTAAGAATCTGTCATGACCATTATTCAACTAATCAGAGATAACATCAGCGACCTCATTCTGTCAAAAATTATGTACAACAATGACCTCTTCCTTTATCAGGAGCAATGAGATACGACAGCACAGCCATTATTACTGTGTAGATAAGAAAGCACCCCCATGAACAGTAATATGTGCCCATGGCTTTTTCTAATGTCTCCCATTTCTCATTTTGCACATTTTGATTCTGATGACAATAATATATTTAAATAACCTTGTAAAAATTTGCAGATACACCTCACTGATGAGAATAATTCTTGATGGTGGGGTATGGTGTGAATTTGGGGTGGGTTGGAAACCCATTTACTTAGGAAAAAACAGATGGCAAATGTGGTCTGGCTGCAGTTTAGCTAGGAAACCTGCACACAGGGTAATTGGACCATCGTGTTGTACAAACTTCTCAGATAATTGGTAGTGGCTTAAAGCTTTATTATTCTAGTTTGGAGTCCATGACCTGTATTTCCAAAGTGATTAATAAATTTTAAGCCATTTTAATAAATTTGCAAGGACCATTGTAATTTTACAGGCTGAAGCTCTGCATAAAGCCAGGCCAAAGATCAATACCAAATAATCTCTGCATCGACCCTGTAATTCCTGACTGAGCACTAGGAGTTGCTTTAGAGAGATGTCAGAGAAAGATCATTCACCCCAGCCCGAGGTTAGCTGTTCCTTCCCTGTTAAATATTTCCACTTTATTTATATACTCATTTTGGCCAGCTTCATTTTCCAGCCAATTATTTTCATGATGCTGTTTTTTCCCCCAGAGACTTCTGGTATCAAAAATCCCTGCTACACTTCTCCCTGAGTCTAAAGTCTTTTCACAGCTCTTGTTTGTGAGGAGCTAAGTGGCAAAGACTTTATGTGAAATCTATGAACCCCAAATTGCCTTCTTTTTTTTTTTTCTTTTTAACCCATTAGTGGACAGAAAAAGAGCTGGAAGGTAGAGAAGCAAGAGGAATGTGCAAAGAAGAATCCCTTCACGTGTTTTAAATTAAATTTTTTAATGCCATTCTCACTAAAATGTTTTTCCTAAAAATGCTGTTTGATTAGGACCTCAAACTGCCTGCATTAATGATGAGTAACTCTTCTGCAAGGTATTTACATGTTGCCTTGCCACTGCCACAGACAGCAGTTTCATCAGGTGTGAGAGAAAGAAAGAGGGAAAACTCGGGGAGTGAACTCACAAAGTGGGACTTGGCACTCACTGCAAATGATCGTGTGACATTGTAGGACAAATGCTTTCAGCACTTGGCTCAGGAAAACATCCCTGTGCCCTATTATAAAGGCTTGCCACAGGCAGATGTTTACAGAAGTTATCGCCTCACATTCTGTTGGCTGCAACTCTTGCAATGCTCAGCTCCTTTCCTGAGGCACCATTTTATGAGACACTCCACACCGTCTACCCAGTAGGAACCACGGTGTGCATTCCTGGATGTATAACCTTGTGCTGATGGTGCTATAGGGGCAGTTCAAGATGTGGCACTACAGAACCTCAGAGCATCTATAGAATGGGATTGTGCCCATTACTATTTTTCATTCTACTAATTCTATAATTTTACATTTAATTTTGGGGTTTTTTGGTCAGAGACTGAACAGTTTCTTCCAGACTACAGAAACACACATTGTAGACTAATCAGTCCAATCAGGTTCCTGGAGGACCTGTCAGACATGTGACAATTTTGTTGCTGACTCCCTGTTTACCAATTCTTTTGGGTATCAGAAAACACACTTGCAATTGATTCAATAACAGAGATGTGAGAGGAATGAGATGAATGCAGACATTTTGCAGCGATCTACAGACATGCTGACATCAGGTATAACCATGTTCAAGCTCACTCTCAAAGACAGACTCACACTTCTTCCCAGTGCTAGCAGTTCATTTCATCCCAAAATCCAAAGTTCTCTGAACCTGGAGAGCCAAGGTCACACCAAGCAGGGTGTGGCCAAGTAAGGAACAGCTCAGCTTACTGTACTTTGAACTACAACCCTATTCAAACCAATAGTGTGGGCAGGGGTATAAATAAATCTTGGAATTTCACGTGCTCATGCCCACTCCCACACCTGCAGCCAGGCACACAGAGATGCACCTTCCTGACATGCTCCTGCCTTTCCCTCACCTCTCTCCGCCCCCAAGCACCTGCTATGCTAAATCCCAACATCCCAACAAGGGCAGCATGCAAGCATTTCCTTTTGTTTCTACCCCTAGGAGGCCTTGTAAGACCACAAATGCTTACAAAGCACATCTACTTATGAGTTCAGGCCTTGACTGTCCCCCAAAAACCTTCTCACAGAGTAAAAACTGTCAGTCACTTGTGAATTCAAAGATGCAGGTCCAATCTGTGCTTTATATTAAAAGTTTCCTGTTTAAGCTGCCCAAAATTAAGCACTGCTTGGAAGGCTAGATATGAACTGAGATAAAGCCATTACAGATGCCCTAATAATTTTCTTTCACACCAATTATAAAGCTTCATGCCAACATGCAGTAACAACAGGTTGCCAATTAGGCACATTTAAACACTGAGCAGGAACTGAGGATATGTACTCTACAAGGCTGGAGGTAGAAAGGAATGGTGAATACACAGGCTGTGTGTGCTGCTGGCACAATTTATTTCAAGTATGTTGGATAGAAACAATGTGTATTTATGGAAGTCACAGTAGTCCCTGCTGCCCTGAGGATCTGTGAATCAATCAAATACCTGGACAGTGCTTCCTTGGTTGTTGCACTGTGGGTGCAACTTCAGGGCAGTTTCCATAAATCTGGCTTGCTAAGCAGAGGCAGGCAGTTCCCCTGCATGGAAAAGCAAGGGATAGAATGAGAGCTGGATGGGCAGGAAGAATCCTAGCTGCAGGGTGGGAGTGCATTGGTATAATGTACACCTGTACATATGTTATTAATTTTACTGCTACCCTTTAAGCTGAGTACATTTGGAACACCAGCTATGTACCACCACAAGCCTCATAGAGTAAATTCTAAAGAAGGGAATTAAAAATTAATTTTTAAATTAAGTTAATTTTTCCATGGGTTAGAGCTAGATTTTACTTGCTCTACAGATTCCCAAGGAGACTCATTTGAGAGAACTAATGAAACATTAATGCCTGCAAAAGATTTTTAAGAGTGGTACTTTAGGAACTATTTGGCTTTGATGAAAGGTTTGACTGCCTGATAACCCTAGAGCCTGCAGTTATAGTACAATATTTATAAATGGAAGAGACATTTACAACCTCATAAAAGCTTCTGTTTATTGTTATCAAATTGCAGTGTTGCACTGAAACATTAATACGTAGCTTAACCTGTTTCTTGTAGCTTTGTTATGAGAACAGATGAAGTAGCTGAGCAAGCATAATGGACAGAAAACTAGCAAATGTCAAGTGACAAGCATGATGCATGACAATGAGAGGAGACAATCCAAACACTGCTATTAAGTCTGTAGCCTGCCTTTGGTTCTCAAGATATCCAGCTCAAAACCAAAGAAACTGCCATGTTTCCTATGAACAGGAATTGCTTTACACTGACTGAATCCTCTGATATTCTAGGGCATAGCACAGACCACAGATCTCACTAAAACAGGTCTAATCAGAGTACTGGGGAGTAAATGGGCTAATATGTTCTCATAGACACTCTCCTGCTTAGAAGATATGCATTCATTTCTCCGTTGGATCCTGCACTGACTTGTTCTGCTATCCTGCTCTACTCCTGCATGTGCAACTACAGCGACTCAATAAACCTGCAAGAAAGAGCATCTTATTTGACTGAGTAGACTCATATCTTGATCCTGAAATGTGTAGGGTTTGGCACGGGAGCTGGGTGATGAGCTGTCCTCTCTAATATTTTCAAAAATATCTTTGAAAATTTCCAATGCTCAGGCAAGTTTTGACTGTGAAATCAATATCTTGGAAATGAAGCAATCAATACAGAAGGACAATGGAAGGGGGATATGGTTGTGGAAACTTCTGTTGCCCCTGTTCCACCTGGTTAAGTAACACATTTGACACAGAGCAGCAGCCTCTGCACAGCTGCTGGTGGATCAGAAATAGCAGGATACTTCATTTTCCTCTCTGATGGATATATATACTCATGGCAGGCTCTGAACAAATGTATTTCAATTTAAAATATTATGAGTTCATCAAGGATTGCAGAACAGACATCGATGCTTTTATTGTCAAATCAGTTCAGCATATAACCTCTCTCCTTCAAGGAAAGCCTTGAGCAAATAGACCTTGCAATGAGATGTGAAGGCTCATCAGTGTAGTCCTTGTCTGGCTAAAACTGACAGAGCAATGCTGCAGTGGCTGCCTCTTCATTTGAGATCCCCAAGGTGGCTTCTGGAAGTCGTAGTTCTTTGCCCTGCTTGTGGCCCAAGATCCTACTATGAACTACATCTTCCCTAAAGCACTACATCTATTTTGGTGTCAGGCTGTGAGGTACAGCACAGTTACATGTATTTTAGCACAGTGCAAATTGGGAATGCTAGTACTTTGGAGACTCTGCCCAGAATGGATGGAAAGGGCTGGAAATACAAGTTTAGCAGAAGAATGTACACCCTAGCCTCTTATTCATAGATCCACAGATCCCTAAAGTTCAAATATTGAAAGTGACCTGAAATGGACTTTCAGCTTTGACACTGGAAATAAAATGCCTTTAACAATTCAGCAGGAACCATATTTTCCACTAAAATATCTTTAGGATAATAATTTCCTGTCTAGCTCTATGAATTCCTAATGAACGCCTAAGAAATGAGTCTTCCCAAATCCCACAAGTACTTTGGAAATTCTCTTTTTTTTTTTTTCCTATCCACTGAGAATGAGAATTTGGTGTTCCATATTTCAATCACCTTTTTTTTTTTTTTTTTTTTGTTACAACCTGTTAGGCAAAACATCAGCTAAACCCTATAAGGGTCCTCGATGTCTTTTCATCATATGCATACAGCTGGCACACACACTGTAGGAGGGCTTTGTGTCCCATCCTCAGCACTCTGGGTTGAAAATAGCAGCAGTGTCCTACAGACCAATGGGTCTCAGCATGGATGTGGACAATCAGAATGAGTGACCAGATTTGTAGGACAAGAGGAAATAAGGCCAGAAGAAACTCTTCTTATTGTCTGTTCGTCTTCCTTCCCATCCATCTTACATGCCTCCTCAACTATGAAATGTTTATTTTGCATGCTTGTCTTCATATTTAAAGCTTACTATCTTTTCCTTTTTTCCTTTGTAATCTTCAGGCCTTATAAGAGCCATTAAAAATAAAGAAGGAAAATATTCTTTTGGCAATGGTAATGCAGACCATAAATCTTCGTTGCTTTTTCAATTCACGCACTGCATTCTTTTACACTTGCTCCCTGCTGAAACCAGCATGATAACTGCAAACTTAAAATTGGCTCTTAATTTGAAGACCTTTGAGTTTTGGTACACTAGACTTGCATTTTCAAACTTTGTGACATTTATACCAAGGCACCAGGGTTATTTAAATTTATTTTTCATTATCAGTAAAAGAGCCTTCTATATATTTGTCATGATTAATTTGAACACAAGTTGCTGAAAGAAAAGAAATGTTAGGGCAGTGCTTTTAACTTTAAAATTTTTGTACTAAGCAGTTTTTCACAATGGAAAACTTTCATGATTCATGATACTTTTTCTGCAGCTTACTGGACAAATTTAGGAAAATGGAGATGAAGCTCTTAAGGTCATTGTCCATATAAAAGGACATGTCTCTGATCATCTCAAACCCTCCTCACCCCAGAGGAAAAAAAAAAAAAAAAGGTTCTGGTTAGTTAGTTTCCTAGTTGTCAAAACATAAAGCAAATATTTTACTGGTGCCACACTGTCACCCCATTTCAACACTGAAAACAGCATCCAGTGAAGACCAAATACACAAAACTTTACTTCTAGATGTAAGTACAGTTTCCATTGTAGTACAATCTAAATGCATGCATAGAGTGCCCAGAGATGCCTTTTTCCAGTTCAGACTGGTGATTTGATGCTCACTCACTTGTGAGCACCAAACTGCTGTCACAGGTGCTTGCCAGCTGTATTGACTCCAACTACACTCTGCAATTTCCCTCCCTTGGCAGCTCTAGGGATGCCTTCCCTGCTGGAAAACGGGAGGCACAGACATCTCATCACTGCAGAATACTGAAACCATCCCTGCTCTAGCACTGCTGCAGAGGAAACCGCAGCCCTCGGTGCTTGCCTCCCAGGAATGGGTGACAGCAGCAGGAACACAAAGGTGTCACACCTTGCTGTGCTCAATTCAACAGCAATTGCTGCTGCCAGCCTTGTGCCACATCAGCTGGCCCCAGCGAGCTGTACATGTAGCACAGGAAGAAGCTTTGCCAGCAGCAGGGTGAGCTGAGGCTATGCCTGGGCCTAGGAAAGGAGGAACAGAGATGGAACGAGCTCCATCCCACATATTCCTCCAGCAGAGGCCAACAGACACTTACTGCAGTTTACAACTGTCAGCCCCAAACATAATTGATGTGCAATCATAGCCAGACGAGCATCTTAAGGGAGAGTATGGTCTACTTAGCTCACTTAATTGTAGTAAAAAGGACTTTATTTTTAGGGATCATTGCTAATGGCAGACAGTTTCTTGGGGGCCATCAGGGCTTAAGCAGATGTGGGAGCAGATGGCAGGAGAATAATGCTTTTTTGGATGATTGACTAATACCTTTTGCCAAATGCCAATGGTAATAGAGATATTTTGCCAATCTCAGATCAAGCGACAAGGAATTTTCATCCCAAGCGGTGACAGCAGTTGAATTCTACTTTTTGCTGTCTGCTTGCAAGCACCAAGAAGTCCCCATGAACTATACTCAACAATGTTTTTGCCCTCTTTCCCTCCGTCTAAGAAATTACTTTTCTCTGTATATTTTGAAAAGGTAATGCAAATATTTAATCAGTTTTGTCATGTCTCGACTCTGTTGAAAGCAGGATGACATATATACCAAAGCAAGGGAGTAAAATCTGTCCAGCAGAAGGGAAAATTTATGGCTGCAATTTTGTAAAGGGGCCCCTATGATGCAGTAAACTGCAAGAATGAAGCATGAAGAGTTTATTAAAGCCATAAGAATCCTGAGATGAGATTACAACCTTTATACTCTGCCATGCTTCAGATTTGATAATGCATGCCTCTCACCGACTCCCTCCCCCCTGCCAGCCCTCCTGGAAAGGCGGAGAGGGGAAAGAATCCACAGTAGATTGATTTTGATTTCACATGTAGTATTCTCATTAATTTTCAAGGCATCAGCTCCTGCAGATCAAAGTGGCAGAAGACGCTGACATCAGCTTTCATATCTGAGAGGTTATCACTCCCTGATGATAAAATTGCCAGATTATCAAGGAGCGCATCTGAAAGTCTATAGCTACTGTAAAAAGCATTGTGACATATAAATGCACAATGTGACACCATTACTGTATCATCTTTACTGGAACACTTAGCAAAACATTTTCAGTGACACCAAATGACAGTCATGCCTTTGATTTTATTTCTCAGTTTTGTAGCCTTGGAAATTATAATTTGGGAAAGGGGGAGGGGATAGCACTTTTTGTTGTTGTTGTTGTTGGGGTTTTTTTTTCCCTTTGTCCTGGCTGCCTCCAGCTCTGACATGACCATCTGCAGTGGAAAATGTGCCATGAAAGATCTGGATCAGCATGGCCAAGGAATCCTTCACCTTTTTCAGACCTGCTGATGGAGTATCATTACAACAGCAAATGATTCCATAACAACACCATTAGAAATGCTTATTTTAACATTTCAGGTTTGTTTGTTTTTTACACTTGGTTTGCTCCTATGCAGAACCTCAGGAATAAGAAACACGGTGTTCTGTGAACTTTATATGAGCTATGCTCTCTGGTTTTCCTCTTTTGTTAGCACAGGAGACAAGTCCAGCAAAATACTCTTATCTTTCTTTAGCCTTCCTCTTTAATGCAGAGTAGTGATACTGAGTCCCAAGAGCACTCAGGGCATAAAATAAATAGGAAAACAATTTCCCAGTAACTGGGGAGCATATAATCTCTGGCACTTGGTTTTTGACAGCAGAGAGGAGTACTGCAAATATTCTGTGAAGCAGGGATAACAGTTACATTCACAGCCATTCTTTTTCCCTCTTCTGTGTCCTGCCATTACACACAGGAGGCTTAGGGATGAGTTCACAGCAGGAATACAGGGGAAGGGTTACCTAAAGAAGCCTGGACGTTTCGCTACACATTTCACTAAAAGCCCAGCTGGTTGCACTGCTCTGAGTTAGGTTGAGAGAAAACAAACCTGCAACATTTCTTCCCATTCTGGGAATCACAGAGGAGAGCAGATTCATCCTTTCTCGTTAATTGCAGTTAATAAAAACACCAAAACATATTCACATATTACAAGGATTGTAAAAGTGAGTGTAGAAAGTGCACTTGGAGCACACTTTATGTAGGTTTTCTTCTCATAAACCACTGGGGCAGCATGGGGAAGCAGAAAGACTCTGTTCTTGCTCACCACAAGTCTCCACTAAATCACTCCAGAAATCTTCAGTCACAATTACTGCATGAACACTAAATTTCAAAATGCAGTTCTGAAATCAAGTTCTGTTCTGAAACTGCTAATACACAGTACTCACCATCAAAATGTCATGTATGAGCAGTCCAAAAGAAAGTTATTTTTATGGCTCTAGCCTTGGCCAACCTGCCAACAACCTACTGGCCCAGATTTAGTGGACATCTACCCACTAGAGTCAGTTTTGCTCAGCTGCTTCATGTAAAACACTGCATCTCCACTCTGCCTCAGTGTTTTCCTGATTATCTTTGATCTGAGAGAGTACAAAAGAGTTACTAGCACTGGTCAGCATGTAAATCACATGCCTCACTGAGAAACTAAAGACACTTGATTAGGTTTATCTAAGACAAAAGTGTGATTCACAAAGGGAAAAGGTTTGCAGTAGAAGAAAAGTGAAATTAAGAGTCATGTCCTTAGGACTGGGAAAAACACTATCTGCAGATTAAGGTGTTGGGATGGTATCTGTGGCTTTGAGCTGACTGTAGGCTGTGCAACACTCCAAAGGATGCATACATCCAAGCAGTCAGAAATCCAGGATGTTAGCTCAGGATGTTGGCTGTGCTGCCTAAATTTGCTTTGAAATACACCATATCTACCCCAGCTATTCTAAGGGGTCATGTAGATGAATGACACAACCCAGCCCTTCCTAAGGAATGTGAGTGACCTTACCAAACCCTCCACAAACAAAACCAGAAAGCCCATATGGCCGACTAATGGGAATAGCTGTTTGGTTTGTGACTAGAAATAATAACATGCCACCCAGAGGAAAAAAAAAAAAGCCAAACCAAAACAACAATGAACAAACCACAAAAAACAAATAGCAGAGTGCTATGCTAGGATAACCTGAATAGGAATTGCATAAAATCCCTCCTTGGAAAGACATTGACCCCCTCCTTTATATACAGTGTGTGGTCATGATCACTGAAAACTGAATAATGCATACTTTTTCAAAAAAAAAAAAAAAAAGAGGCCTGTGATACAAGATTGATATAATGAGTACTTAAACACATTCCAGACAGAACTCAGACTGAAGACATAATGAAAAAATACCACCCAGTAGAAGTAATAATACATCCTGTCAGTACTTGTAACAGTCCAAAAGCAATTTATCGACTAGAACCGTGAAAAAAATATTTCTGTTCAGTGGGATCTTATGTCATTTTGAAATGCGTTTGTATTGCAAAATAGCACAAGAGTTGATGTTTCTTGTGAACCTTAAAAATACTTAAAAATTCTTGCAAAACTTGTGAAACACCAAAAAAGCTGTGTTGTCACACAGATGATTCTTTTTTGTTTAAAAAGAGAAGAGGATACTTTAAATGAACATTGAAGCAATATAAGAGAAAATAAAGAACACTTTAGCTTAAAAATAATGGTACAGTACAAAAGTATCAATGGAATTAAATGAAACAGCATGAAAATAAAATGTTTTAACTAATTGAGAGAAACAATTCAGTGTTACTTAAATGACATGAACAAGCTACTTGCTTCCAATCCCTCTGATCGAAAAAGGCATCAAATTGCTTGTGTGTCCATGAAGCTTCTGCTTTCTGAAACTGCACTATTCCAGTGAAAAAGCCTTGCTTTGACATTTTTGTTATTTGCATATATAAAATGTGGATTCTGTTGATGGAAAAAGAAAATTCCACTACTGTGTCCATGGTGATGACAGTAAGAGCCTCCTGTTTTGCAACTCTTCTCTGAACAATGGAAGCTGATAAATGGTGAAAAACGCCTTTCAAAAATGGTTCCTTTCAGCTCAAAGTATAAATAGCTGTCATGAGATCCTCACATCATTCCTGGGAATTTTCCCTGCTGAGCTGAATTTTGAGAGCTACAGCATTTTTTAATGGGACCAGACACCACTGAGGTGTGTTGATGGGGATTTAGTAGCACTAATCTTTGTGTCACTAAAAGCCTGTATCAAATTGTGACCTTCCCAAATTAAAAGTATAATATCATTAAGCACAACGCAGCCTATCAAAACGCTTTTCTACAGCCCTGTATTTCCTTTTCCAACTCATCAATTCAGGTGAGACTTTTTGCAACTATCCAGTGACATTACATTGATAAATGCAATATCTCACTGATGTTTTCAGATTGCATTATCCTACAGAGCTTCTGTCCACTTTAACACACAAGCAAATGTCCTCTCATTTGCCAAAATAATTTCATTGTCAGCTAGGGCACGTGAGGATCTCATTCTAAGTGGAATGAAAACTGCCACTGAAAACACCACTTGGAATTTTAAAACCTAGACCATCCCAAATTGCTTCTACCCATCAGAAGGTTATTATTTAACCTGCAAAAGTGTATGTGATTAAAAGGTCAAGCTTCTAAAAGAGTTCATATTATAATGCTATCAGACGAGAACCTGTTAATGCCCATCTTCAGTCACCAAGTTAAGTGTTCTGCCCTATTAATATTCATAGCCAAGCAACTGAGTGAAGAGATTTGGCACCTACACAGTGCATTACTGGGCACAAGCCCTGTATGCAGGAAATGGCAAATAGCATGATTGTTAATTTACAGGGAAAAAAACAAACCCCAAGATGCAGAGGGGACTGGCTGTCAGACACTTGTCCAAGATGACTCTGAATCCCACAATGCTTGGAACTTGACTCAACAATCCTGGCAGCTGCCCCTTCCAAGACACAAGCTCTTGGCCAACATGCAGCCCTGACCTGAATGACAAAAAGGAGCTTCCACATCTCCAGGCATGCTTGATGGAGAAGAGATGGGAGAGAGGGGATACTACAGCTCATGACACTACCATGGACAGACTGCAGGAGAGCAAAGGGCAGTCACGACAGCAGGCAAACATGATTACTAACATTGATCACTATTTTCAGACTTTTTTACATTGTATTTTTAGCCCCAAAAGTTATGCCTTTTAAAAGATGCTAATAATACCTGCATTTTCATTTCTTGTAAAGTTAAGAGTAGAAATGGTTCATTCTGACTGTCATCAAAGCGACTCCAAACCAAAACCCTTCAAACTCTAAGTTGCAGCTTTCATGCTCTATGGGTAAATCATTGCTCTACTTTCTGTCTTTCTCTCTTATTGAGTTTATTTCTATACAATCCTTCAGATTTAAAACTGGATTAATGAGTAAAGAACCTTCCTATTTTTTTACCCTCTGTAAGACTTTTCAATGTGTTTGTTGATCTTAATTAATCTTGAGAGGGTTTGTTATACATCTATCTTGGGATAATTAAATTGCATTGTTTTAGGTGCTTTGTCTTAGTAACACTCCCTATAATTACTTCTAGAATCATACATCTCCTGTAAACCTGACTTTTGGTTCAATTTTCTTGCCTGTTTAAAAGCCATTTGAAAAGATCTTTGTAAACTGAGAAATTAAATGCTGTTAAATGTATATTACAACCTCTTCTTGATCAAAGCCACATATCTCTAAAAAGGTTCTATATCCTTTTTGCTTTGCAGAAGTGTCTTGTGATCAGCTATGTTCTGGTACAGTACTAGAATTTTAGCCAAACCACATTTCTTACAATATGGCTCTAAACAAGTTTATCAGGATCCAGAGCAAATACACTACAAAGCTGAAAACTCTGAACAAGACTGTACAGGGGCCTCAGTCACACGCAAAGCATTTACTCAATCCCCTCAAAAAGGGTGTGGAGGTACAAAGCAGGGTCATTCTGCCCCAGCTGATCTCTCCTCCAGTCCTTTTTCATTCAGTAAACGTGTGGCCCTGCAGCAGTTCCCATCTTGTTTTGGGCTGATGGCCCAGGACGGGGAAATCATAATTACTGCTTGGTTCCCATCTGCTGCAGGGACCCACCTTTTCTCCCAGGATCTGTCAAGTTTGATGTTGCATCCTGAAATCCTATCCTCTGTGAATGGCAGTGAGGGATCTATCACTTCTCTGATCAAATCACACATCGAATAATATGCACTATATCCACATGCACAAAAATTCTGATGAAATTAGAAATTTGAAGTGTTCAAGCCCCCCTTTTTATTTCTTGGCCTAGAACTTCACAGTCTGTTTTGAAGGTTGTTGGAACGTGAGCTGGAACAAAACTGTGTCTACCAGAGATGAGCTGACCTGACCCCTTTAAAGGCATGCACACACAGATGTATAAATGAGCCTGCCCACACTCCAGACCCAAACCTCGGTAACAAAGTCTGTCTTTGCAGTTAAAGGTTAGGAAAAAAAAAAAAATGATAATTTGATCTTTATTTTTACTATTTGAATGTATTCCTTTGTGGCACCCGACCTCCCCAAAGATCCCAAAAGATACTGCCAGGAAATACCACTTGTAGAGCCCATACAGTGGGACTGGCAACAGTAAATTAATTTTTCAGAAGAGAAGGGCTATCACTGCTGAGGACTGCCTTTGGACACACATAGTGGAAAGAGGAAAGGATTACCCTCAAGCTGACCTATCACCAGCCCTTGCAGCAAAAAGACAAGCAAATTACAGCACAGAACTGTTCCACCCTGGTTTTCATTTATGTTTGCATTTATAGCCTCAGTCGTATCACAGCTCCCATGCAGAATAAAGCAGTATGTGGAATTTCTTGCAGAGTGCAAGCCAGGAGGTCACAGTACAGCTCCAGAGCAAGCTATCAATACACATAAGAGCTCCCTGTCCAAAAGCTCAACAATTCCTTATCCAAGAAAGCCTGCTGTATATCTTGTACAAACGCACAAGCATGTACTTCAGGACTGCAGTGTTTCACACAGCTAATGCTGTGTGCATGAATGCATACATGCTCTCATTCATTCCAGTCTGATAGTCAGCCCTTAGGCATACTGTCACAATCCTGCCTTTTACATGTAATTCACATCGAAGTACTGCCCCTCCAAAAAGAAAAGACCAACCAGAAATGCTGCAACTCTGCAGTACATTCTGCTTATTTTACACTGAGGAAAATCCCCGAGCAGAAACTGAACCCAATGGAAACTACAAATACTGATGGAACACAGGACAACAAAGAAAACTAGCTAACCTATTGAGTAACTAGAGAATTCATATGTGTTTTCAGTCCCTTCTCAGGCAAATGCTTCCCCAGTTGTTCTTATGGCATAAATTAAGAGTGACCTGACATGTCAGAGAGAAACAGGCTCTCTGTTCCAAGAATTTTTAACGATGCATTCAAAGTGGAACAGTGCAATCAGAAGGATGACAGGAAAAAGCAACCCAGTTTAAATGTAGATAGGTCAAGTGCTCTGCTGAGATGCAGTGAACACAGGCTGTCTCACAGCTGAATGATGTTTCCTAGATCTCCTGTGAACACAAGTACACCTGCAGACATGCACATATTCATGCTCTCTTGTTTCCTATCTTCTCTGTTCTATATTCCACAATGCAATAAATGCATGCTCATCACCCTGTTTTCTTCACTCCAGCATGCCAAGCACGACTCCGGTTTTGTTCATCAAGCCAAACAATCATCTGTCCTCCAGCTCACATCTACCATACTCCTGCAGCAGATCCCTCCTTCAGAACAACAGCCCAGACAACTGCTATTTGATAGCATCACATGGAAATTATAGCTGCTCAAAGAAAATGAATCCAAAGATTAATGACATCCAAGTAATTGGAAATGCTTATATGCTTTTGTTCTTATTTTAATTAAATGTGCTCAAGTTTGCAATGCAAATACAAAGATTCAAAACCTCCATGTCTGAAAGAGGATAAAGTTAGACTGGATGTAAAGAAGACTTTTTTTACAATGAAGGGGGAAGAGACTGAAACAGGTGGCCCAGAGAAACTGTAGGTATCTCATCATTGGAAATATTCGAAGTCAAATTGGACATAGCTTTATATAAACTGTTGTAGTGACAGAAGTCTGCCCATGGCAGGAAGGTCCCAAATTTTTCTACTACAATTTTATGATTCCTACCAAAAGCAGTTTTTAAATGAAAACCCTAAAACTTAATATCAAAATAGTAGTGAAAATGCAGTTGCAGCATTTCCTACCCAGGAATAAAGAGGTTCCTGCATAGAGGTACAAGGTAAAAATAGACCTTGGTGGCTGATTCCTCTTTGCTTTCTTATCAGATGAAGGTTTCACCCCAAGCACTGAGCAGGAATGAAGATTAACATGCCTTTAAGGTGATCACAGGAAAAAAGTGTTCTGCCTATTAAGACTTAGCTAAAAGTATTTTTTTTAAAAAAATCACATTGGAATGTTAAAAATGAAGAAATTTATAGACATTGATTATATGTCCTAGGCAAGACAGGAAAGAAAAAAAAAAAAAAAATTTATTCCTGGAAGCAGTGCTGATCCGTCTGATACAAATCAAAATAAAAGAACTTGACATGCTCTTCAAACAGTAACTGATGAACAGATTACTCTATTAATTCTGTCATGGTGTTTTCTATCCTCCTGTGTTCAGTTTTCTTTCTCAGTAGCTCTCATTTTACAAAATTATTTCTATTCCATTGAAAAATGATCTCCTCAGTTACTGTGACATGAGATGCCACATGCAGACAGACCTTGGGACACACTGAAATATTTCTTGCAGTCAGTGCATTCTTTGAATGGCCAAAGTCCACAGGAGTCACCATGCATGAGCCCTGCAGAAACCTGATATACATTTATCAACATTTCAAATTTGCACAAGGATACCTCACTGACAACATAAGCAGCCTAATTCACAAAAGTGCTTGGGACACACAAGTTGATCTCCAAGTGCTGGGAGTGCTGGAAATCAGGGCTTTTAAAGAAGCCTATCCTTGGGGAAATGTGCTTGACAGTGCTAATTATATGTCTTCAGATTTCTTGGCACTCTTCTCCAATCTCCCTGGCTGCTGCTAGGAGAACACTTCCAAGAATCAGACCATTTTAATCCCCTAGAGCAAAATACGGAAGTATTTTTGGACACAATATGGAAAGAAAAACCTAATATTTAGAGGAGAAGTCAAAATACAGTGTGCTATTCCAAACCGTAGCATTGGTTTGCCATGGATATCACTCCAATTTCAATTTTCTAGCTTATGAAGGACTAGGGTCTCTTCGGGCTGTTGGATAACTTTTTAGCTACTAAGAACTGATTTGAGGTGGAAAACTTGATTTTAAATAGACAGCACAAAAGATCTAACCTTCATGAGATACATCACAGTTGTTACTACTTCTCTATCAGCAGCACTGCAGCTGCAAATGGAAATCTATATCATGAATTTCATTAATATCACACTATTGACCATCTTTCTCTCCCCATGGTAATTCATAGTTCCGTTTCCCTGCTTTATTGCTCTGCAGGTTCAGGTGACATACTGCAAATAGTGACTGTGTGTCTGTATTATAGTTTGTATCACCCAGAATCATTCCCTCCCAGACGTTTTGCAATGTGTGACACTCCTGGCTGACCATTGTGATATCCACTGATCAGCTACACAGTCAGGATTGAAATCTGTTCTGCATGAACTGGCTGGAAATTCTGTTTCTTTCTGTAGAAATTGCAGCTGGTAAAACAGAAGGCCCTGTGGGACCCAGACCCAACCCTTTACTCAGGCTGTATACAGACAAAATTACATATGTAACTTAAATCAGTGAAAAAAACACTGAAGGACAGCCTTCAGTTTTTGCTGGGGATAAATTATCTTCACTCATAAGTGACACATAAAAAATATGATACTGGAATTGGAGTATCAAACTGTTCAGTCCCCT
The DNA here is from genome assembly GCA_017589585.1 of Phylloscopus whistleri. Lineage (NCBI taxonomy): Eukaryota > Metazoa > Chordata > Aves > Passeriformes > Phylloscopidae > Phylloscopus > Phylloscopus whistleri. The sequence continues at coordinate 5,306,030 of JADMLD010000067.1, read as the reverse complement.
CAGCTGCTGGGGATGTGCAGAAATAACAATGTGTTTTGAATAGTGGTGGTGTTTTTTTTTTTTTAAACAAAACATAAATCAGTTTCTGTAGTACAATGTTATTTAGACACACAATCATCTCACTAATGAGTAAAAGTGGATTTAAAATAAAAATATTTAACACTGAGCACTTATGGGTGAGGACGTTACTTTTGGAGGCAATCCCCTCTCTGAAGTTTATTACATTTCAAAATAAGTTTTCTTAATCTATAGTTAGCATCTGCACTTAGTGCATTTTTTTTTCTAAACAAAGATAAAATGCCATGTATAACAAACTAATGGTTTAGAAATAGCTTTGACATTAATCACACAAGTACCAAATTGGTGGCAATCCATTTATCTTGTCTGTGATATTTTCAGAAGAACGACAGATAAGTAAACTGCCACAAAATATGGAAGTGCTTAGCTCAAGCAAAATAAATTCCAGGGTTGATTAAAGGGAAAATATGAAAAAGCCATTAAACACATGCTCATACACATTTATTTACATTAAAGAATGAGGGGACCATTTACTGTAACTAAATATAAGATAATTAAAAGTGGGAAATACCAATTAGAATCGATATATTATCAATAAGTACCATTAAAAATACTGCAGTGCTGCATGAGCCAATGATAATATCAGTTCATTTTATTTTTCAGCACTGCCATTTCTAAGAACTCTACAGAAAACTTCTAGCATACAGTATAGTTTAGTGATTTCTTGTGAGGATAAAGCATTTAATTTCCCCTTGAACTAAGTATTAAGTAACAGGCAGCACATATGAAGCAGATTCCCTTTCAAATGCTGCTTGCTCTCACTCTGCATTGACCTAAACGTGCATGCACCTAAATCCAGATTTTATGATAGCTTGCATAGATTGACTACAACCTGTATCAGCACCTACAATAATAAAGCAATAACCTTTTAAGAAACTACAGAGCATCTGCAGAAACAGCCAGACCTAATGGTTGCAGGCTGGTGTTGTAGTTGATATCTGGTAGTTGAGATGGACACTGCACTCAAAGTGTGTCATTAAAACCATCGGAAGCATCAGCGCCTTGTTACTCAAAAGTCTTCCATACCTCTTCTCTGTAACTTCCCAAGGGCAGCTCCACAGAGCTCCAGCTTTTTCTCTCTTTCTTCTCCAGTTCTGTCTCGCTCCTTTTTGTCCCTAGCACGACCACCTAACCTGGTCTGTCCTACGTACAGCATCTTACCTTTTCTGTCCCTTTGCATAACCTCCTGCCCCTAGCTCCTTACAGCACAGCCAGCAGACTCCAACTGACTCCCTACCAGCCAACTCACTCTTTATCACACCCATAGCTGTGAGGGCAAGGCTGTTCTCACTCTTGGATAATTAACACAGCTGCAATATATCAAGGGCAAGACTGCCTTCAGCAGCATCTCCGTTTGTGTCCCCACAGGCTCATGCCCAAAAATCTTGGTTCCTTTTCTTTGTGCTGCTTAGCAAGGTCTAACCCCTCAAGATGGTTACTCTTTTTCCATGGATCTCTTTCTTGTCCTTTAAATCAGGGACACTTCCAATGTAAAAAAATAAATTTGTTCCTTTGAAACCAAACTGCCTGAGGACCTGTTCAGTTGTGCCAGCTTCTGGCGCAGGTAGCGCCAGCCCTGAGTTTTAGGTACCACCACCATGAGATTGATAAGGAAATCAGTGTCCCTGTCAAAGGGGAACAAACTTGGGGAGCACCAGGAGCAGGAGTGAGACAGGGTAAGTGACTCATGGGCAACTTCCCATGTATGACTGAAATGGTGGGATCTGTAAGCAGTTTTTGGGTAGGAAGGAACCATGGTGGTTCACAAAGCTCTGATTCCCTGTAGTGCTGTCTTTGAAAGCACTTAATTTCTGCTCGTGACCCAGTTCACTCGTATGACAACAGGTTTTAGTCCCAGCAAAACAGCAAGACCGAGGCTATTGCAGGGTCTATTGCCTGCAGACTAAGAAAATATAATCTGCAAAGATCTCCTGGATCACAGTCCCTCCCCATCATGACACAGATGCATATGAAGACAAGAAGGAAATATACAAAATAGAGACGACATGTCTTAAAATTTACAGTCTTTCAGAAATATAATGCTCCCATACCAGCACCTTAAGGCCTCAGTAAATATCTATGCTGCAGGCTAAGAGGTTCCTTAATTCCAAAGAACTTGTAAGAGTCAAAATTACAAACTGCTTGGCTGGGGCTGGATAGGCAAGAGGGGAAGTGGCTTATGCTTATTTTAGATTTAGGCTCAAGCTGCAAAGTTTCCTGAGTGCAGGTTTCAATATTGGCATTGTCTGCAAAACAGTAAATACCATCTCCTGATGCCTTTGCACACCTTGGGTAGTCTGGCCATGAACTACATGGGAGGTAATCTTCACAAACAATAAGATCAGCTGTATTTATCTCATTTAGTGCCATGAATTGCTCTCAAATCAATGGGAATCACAGTTTTGGTTTTAAAGTCACTCTTTTTGTTATCTCTGAACCCCTATATACTTTTCAGTATAGTCTGAAGGACGATACTACCTCCATTAATCACTTTGTAAAACATTTTTCTGTATGGTTTTGTTGGGATAAAGGTCTTCTCTAATGCTGATAGGCATTAAACTTTCAAATTTCTCCAGGTCGTTTTCTGTGGCCTCATATTTCTTCTCCTTACTTCTGAACTCCATTTATTTCCTCACAAACCAACTCATGACAACATTTGTCAATGAATTTAATGCTCTAGTTAGCAAGGAAGAAGCTTGTTAGCTAACATTTATTATAAATTCTCTTCACTCAGTGGGCAATGGACTATACAGACATTTGACTAGGAGATAAATTACAGAAAATAATTTTAGGTCTTTTTTTATCCACTCAAAGTAGTCAATCTGAACTGAATGCAACAGAATGATTATCATTGAGACAGCTGTAGCAAAAAGGCTCCTATAAAAGATATGTCTGTATATAAAACATAGCCAATAGAAAGTGCTGCCTGTAGATAAAGGGAATACACAGTATTGAACATAAATCTCTTATTATGCCAGGGAAAGGCTGCTGGTCACTGGCCATATGAATGCAGACCTAGGACCATCTGAAACATTTCAGTGAAGGAAGGAAAAAAAAAATCTAGGCAGCTTACAGTGTTATATAGAGTGTCTACAGAAATTTGGCCTCTGATTCATACTTACACCAACATGTTAGGCTACTCAAATACTTTTGAAAATCATATTAGGTATGTACCTCCTTCTAAAGGGGCCCATATAGGCTGTAGTGTCCGGCCCTCAAGTAGGCCTATTGTGATCCTAAATCCAGCTCCTGAGTATCTCAGAGTATTTCTAAATTGCCATTTTCATAACACATTTCCTAGAGGAATCTCTGAGTCAGAACAACTTTTGTTGGAAGCACCAAAAGGAAAACATTACTATGATGCATGGAGCATTAGTCACACTGCAAAAAGAAACAAAATAATGGAATTGCACTGTAATGATTTTCAAAACTATTAACTTTGTTAATGAGTCATTAAAAATTTACTCCCTGAACTGATTCAATGAGAGAACACAGTCATTCATTAAAATCTCATCCAAAAGGTTTTAATCCAGCTGCCTCTTGAAATGTGCGGACAATGCATATGTTTGGTTTTAAATTACAAAAGTTTGGGCTGTGGAGAAGAATCTATTTTGGAAGGAATAATGCAAAAGTTTCATTAAAGTATTTCCTACAGCTTGATTGCAGATGTGTAACTGCAGCTAAAAAACATCAATACGAAAAAAAGAGGTGGACTCACACCTGACATGCACTAAATCCTCTGCTATTTATCATTATCAAGAGCTTCTATCTGCTGTTAATCATGTGTTTAATGCAAAATAATTACACATGAGGTCACAGAATAGGAGGTATGTCTTAAAGGACAGTAATATTTATTTACAATTATATAGGAATGGTAGTCCAATTTTAAAGTGTTTTGTTTCTAAGTAGGCAAAGGAGAGAAAGCTGGAAGTCCTGCCAACTCCTATGATTTCATTACAAATCCAGTGACATTTCATGCTCAAGTTGTGGCTCCTGAACCCCTCTAACATGAAGGAAACTCTCAGCTTTTCTTTTATTCATAAGTGACTTGCTTTTCAGCTGACAGCGAAAAGCCTGAAAAATATAAACCCTAAAGGAATACCCAAGAGAAATACACAACCACACACCCTGGAGTCTCAGGATTTTAAGGCAATCTCATGATTTATGGAATCTTTGCTCACAACTTCTCTATTCTGGCAAGTATTGGAGTTTTCTGAAGTGATCTATGAATATGAATACACAATTACAGTATCGAGCCAGGCACTATTGTATTTTAAATTAGAACATTTTCTTTTGACGTGGTGAACTAACAGACAATGGTGCTGCGAGAAAAGTCACCAGGGAGTAAATAGCAGGCACTTCTCAAGAGCGCACCAGAAGAAACGTGGCCAGGTTTCAGGCTTCCTGTCCTCCATCATGCTTCCACTTCTACCAGTTTAGGATCCAAGATCAAAAGTCCTTCCCAAGTCAGAAACAGGAATATCTGCTGGAATTGCCTAGTTAGACAAGTTGAAAGACATAATTTGGAAAGAGGAAGAAATTGAGAAACTTTTCAAGTCAAGTAATGGTAAAGACAAACAAAATCTGAAAGACATCCTTCATTTATTTTACTGTTTCAGCACAAGCAAGATTGCAGGAATACCCTTTCCAGCATTAGTCTGGAGTCCCAGTACAAAAACCTCAGTACCTCCGCTACTCTGGCAGACATATAAACTGATTCTCTCAGGAGCCTCTATAAGCAAAAGTGTGGTTTTCAATAAAAACTCAGAGTAGGATCACAAAAGATTTATCTTTAGCTTCAGTAAAGAAAGAGAAGAAATCACTAAGAGGCAGGGAAGTTTTATATATTAGTTTCAATAAAAGACATGTAGATCTGTAGAAAAGCTAATAAACCTACAAGAGTGCCCACAATATTCAATATGAATGTTCTTGTGGGCCTCAGAAATACTTCCAATTCTAGTGAGAATAATTCTATGTATTTTCTCGATTAAAAAAAAATCATACTAGAAGACTACAAAACATTCAGAAAAATAAAATACAGAGGAAAATATTAGGTGCAAGAGGCTGCACAAATTTCATGCAATGGTAGGGTAGTGTTAAGTGAAAAGAATTCTCCGGGTACCTGAAGGTCAAGCTACACAGCAGAGCTGCTTTAATCATCCTGACAAATGGATAAACTATAATTAATTATCCATCTCACCAATTCAGGCCAAAGATGAAGAAAATAATAAACCTTGCTAAAGACCTTCAGTCAGATCACCAGTGAGGTTGATTAAGAAAGTCCTCCCCTTGGCTGTACTTAGAAAAGTCTAAGAACATTTAGAGCAGGAGGGTGAGGCATGAGCTCTCCTGCTGCCATCGTCTATTTACCCAAGAAAGGAAAGACTTCAAAACCATTCGATATGTACTCATGTCACAGGCCAGAGCATATGACTGCTGTGCCCTGATCTTCACAATGCATTTACTTTTGCTAAATAGCAGCAAGGCAGAATAAAATCCAACAGCTTAATGGAATTCACTATTTTTTTTCCTCTGTCATGAGAAACTTCATCTGTGCTAGCTCCCAGTACAACTTCTGGCCTCTCCCTTTGCTGCTGCAAGAATTTATAAACCAAAGGCCATGAAAGCAAATGTAAACATTCCTAAAGTTTTCATTAAAATCAGAGTTTTATTTTCAATTCCCCTTCCTAGGAGTAACTTACTGTGAGCAGGAGGACAAGGTTTCAAAGTCTTTTCATGATAATCTCCTCACCAAAGTTCAGAGGGCTTTTCTCCAAATCTTGGAGAAAAGCTCTCTGAACATACTTTCCAGTATATTTCCAGCTATATCTCCCAGCTGCTGGACTGTTTTGTGGAGATCTCTCACCATAAAGAGACACAACTGTGTCAGCATATCCAAGGAGACACTTTTCCAAAACAGCAGACAAATCACTGGAAACATGGCAGCAACCATGTTAATAAATCATGATTAAAAGCTATCATCTTTAATTAAGAAATTTTCCAACACATTTTATTTTCCTTTGTTGTGCTTTCAACTTCTCTGTGTTGCTCTCATTGCCAGTGCACAAACTGCTCTTGTCCATAGTGGGCTGATCCTGGAATATCCTCAGGGCAGCTGTTGAGGTACTGGGTGCTTCTAGTTTCTATCACTATTGCATGGGAACTGAGCACACTGAGCATGATGTAGGATGAGGCCCAAAAAGCACTTTGAAAATAGATGTTTCTCCTCTGGCATCCAGCAGGGACAACATGCTGGCACACTGATAATTATTTTTCCATTACTCTGAGAGCAGTATCATTCTTCTTAATTTTCCTTTAATTGCCTTGACACTATTTTCTAATCTGATCACAGTGAAGCAGATTTCAAAAATATATGTTTCCAATTCTACACATGATGCTAATTGTTGACAAGCCTTAAGCAGTTTTGTTATGCCAAAAACAGCTGCTTGCTCTGGACCATTTCAAAATATGAGAAGCACAATGTTTCCCAACTGCTGTGTTCTAGTTCCCGTGCACATGAAGGATAATACAAGATTAAAGTATCCTACTGGAAATGATGGTACTAGTGTTTGCCTCAGGGCTGTGCTTGCAACTTCACGGGTAATCAGGAAGTATCTCTTAACTTCTCCCCTATCTTCATCAGCTGAACAAGCAAAAATAAAAATATTTCCTTTCTCCCAGTATTTTTGTCTTATGTGCTTATTTTAGGACATCTTCTGGGACAGGACTGTCTTGCACTGTGAGCACAAACATTACAGCATCACACCGTATACCAGATCCTGGCTTGGCTGGAAGCCTCTAGCTGCCACAGTAGTATAAAAGAGTAAGAATTATTGCCCATATCTAACAGGCATTTGAAAACTGACCCAGCTGTAACTCTGCTGAAAACACCTACTGCTTCTGCATTAGAATTAGTTAGCTCATTATCAGATATATTTCTCTCTAATTTTTCATCCCAAACTAGAATACAAAATAATTTCGTATTGCTTTCTGCTATGAAGCAATACACTTCCACTACATTAGCCTCATCATGAGAAGAACAAATGAGCTTTAGCCCATGTCCCCCAAAATATACTCCAGATGGACTCCCATTTTAAACATGAGGAATGGATGTCCACTGAGGTCAAAAGGACAACTACAAAGCCACTTGGAAGTGGAAGCAAAGTGTTTGTTTGCCTTGGTCTGAGTTGAGCAGCATAACATTGCCTATTCTTCCTTCCCATCCCTGCACACAATATTGTGGCTTGGTTTTAGCATAGTTTTAACCTTCAAAAATAGTAGTACTTTCACATTTCCATAACCTTTATTTCAGATATGTTTTCTAAACTATCAAAATACTTCCTCATTGAAAACACCACCTTTATTTCAGTATTTTGAAACAAAAGCAAAAGGGCAAGGCAGGAATAAACTGTTTGCAAGTTCGGGCTGCATTTGGTAGGTAGTTAAATCAACAAAACCCATAATTTTTTCATCAGATAAACTATTCAACCAAAGCCCTGTGCACATATCTGCTGCAAACACTTTATTTGCTGCTTCTTTATTGGGTTTTGGAAAGAGTTATTGAGTTTCCATATTGATTTTTAGTGAGTGAAACAGTAGTTTTTGTTGGGATCTTGACTGAGCTAATTGATAAACTCTTGCCAATAAACAATAGCAGGGGCAAAAAGGTAAATGAAATGCAATCAATGCTAGTCAGAGCAAAAAAATGCCTTCAGAAACTTGCAGAATGGTATCATTATAGCTACAAGCCAAGTGTTGCTGCAGAAATGCTTGAGAGCTGTTGGGGTAATGAGAGCTATTGGAAATGTAATGATTGCACACTGAGTAATTATCATGTTACATGAATTACTGGGACATCTAAGGATGCATGTTTATTTTAGCTTGCTGGGCAAGATTAAGTTAAATAAAGTATTCTATAATTTGTTTGGCATGGAGGTTTTATTTCCTACAGCTTGGTTATAAATTGAAGATGCAATTGCAGACATCCTCTGCATGCACAGTTCAATCAGCAGGGGTCAACTTAAAAACCATATCAAAGACCACAGACTGATCTCTCGTTGCTAACTATTGGTAACTGAGAACTGATCCATTGTTCAAACAAATTGTGAAAGGCATAATACAGTATGAGTCCTTGTATTTTGTTGATCTAATGCCTTCTAAGTCATGCCTGATGCAACCTTTGTCAATTTACCCAACAAGCAAAAAAATCCCAACGCATGGTTTCACAGCAAAGTAGTAACTTTGCCAAGACGATGCAGATATAATGCAGCTGTTCAATCACCTAAAGGAGAGTGCTTGCTTCCCTCTTTTTTCAATACACATATACTTTTAGATGTTATTAATGGCCATTATGAAATTGGCTACAGGTAACAGTTCAAAACATTAATCCACATGGCCAAGGAAGCGAGCTTAATGCAGTTCGTGTGGAGCATGTTGGGCAGATGCAGAGTTCACCCCTTCCACACTGCTGGATAATAAGGTTCAATTGTGCAAAAGGTGTAGGCAAAGGCTTGAAAAAAATATGTAGAAAAGCATTTCTCATGAAAAACGGTTTCTTTTTCTTTTTTTTCTTTTTTTTCTTTTTTTTCTTTTTTTTTTGTTTTGTTTTGTTTTTTGGTTTTTTGGGTTTTTTTTGAAAGTTGAACACTGTCGGGTGCCACCGACAGTGGGAATACCATTGTGGCTCCCCATGGGTATGTCTGTGTCAGGGCCTCTCTCCAAGTCGAGGGCTTCTAAGTGGACTACATTTCCCAGGAGATACTGAAAAATTCCCCCTCTGCAAGCTGCTGTGCCCTCAGAGCCCTGTATAGCAATGGTCCAGAGGGGGAACTCTGTGCTTAAGAGGGAGGGAGAGGCTCACGGACACCATCACAAAAGTCACAGCAAACTATCAGAAAAAGACATGCCCTTCTTCTATCCAACCCTGTGCCCCTTTGCAAGAAGGCTTGTCTCAGACCCATTGACATCTTTGTCTCCTTTCCAGAGTTTCAAGTTTGCTTGCCGCTTCTGCTCTCCTGACCTCAATTAAAAGACTCAAATGGATGCTTCTCCTGAAACCTTGAACGCATTTCAGACTCACCTTAAATGAGTCCATAAAAGCAGATGACAGATGAGCACAACAACAGTGTGCTTGATAAAAAAACCCTTTGCCCATCCCATTAAGTGATGCCTTGGAAGACTGTTAGTATGAAACCCATTCTTAATTTATCAAGTCAGCTTACACAATAAGGAGAAGATACATGCAAGAACACCCAGCAGTCTATTTGCTGTGCATGCCTGACAATGATCTCCTCACTTTTTCCATGGAAAAAGACAGACAAAGGATTAGAGAGTATGCTGAAACTACCCAAATCACCACACAGGCCAGGAAATCGAGACAAAGTGCTTTAGAAAGGAAAATTAATTTTAATATCCATGAGGCACCTAAGTCAGGCCATCCTGTTTACCAACCAGTTTGAGACAAGAGGGGCTGAAAATGGAAAAAGTGGAAAAAGAAGCTACTGTTGCTTGCTAACAGAAAGATGAAGAGGGGAAAAGAAGTATACAAATCTTAAGGGTTGGAATATGACTTGGCTATAGTGGGTCAGTAATCATATTCCTTTGAGCCTCCTATTTAATTCACAGAACAAGAGTTGAGGCTCTTTAGTCAAGAGTGATAAGTGCCCTTTCTCTGGCTCTTACTCACAGCCTGTGCTATTGTACCCTTGCCCAGTTCATGTAGAGCACAGCTTACTGATGGGAAAAGAAAGATAGCTCAAATTTCACAGATGGTTGGAATCAACACTCTCATGGAAAGAAAAGACATTTCAGCCTTGCCAGGACAAGTCAACACCAACTCACTCTCATCTCAGAGTCCCTGTCTAACCCAGGCTCCTGATCTGAGCAGGTTTTCAAGAATTATACTTATTCCCTTCCCTAGGCAGGAAGGGACATGAGAAACTTCTACTTTACCTCATAGCCCTCGATAGGGCTAAGCCTGCTCAGCATCCACAAAGCTGAAGGAGTCCCTGGGGCGCCAGTACTTGGATTAAGGAGTGTACAGGTATTTTGGTTTCACAGACAATGAGGGCTTCCCCCACAGCTGAAGCAGAACTAGGCATGACTATAGTTAGAACTGGCTTTTAAGGCAGCTGTTCAACTACTTGTACCCTAGGTGAGACTTTCAAGGTTTTGCAAATATTCTTAATGTGATTTGTTGACTTACAGGGAGCAGGAGAGTCAGACAACTGTAACTATGGCAATAAGATCATTACTGGTGCAGAAGATCTGGTCGTTCCCAATGCTTCAGCAGCCTTCATCCATGATGCCAATTAGACAAATTCTTTGTGATTCCTTCAGGCTTCTACAGCACTGAATGAAGAGACTCAGCCTCTAACGAACCAGATTTACTTAAAATTATGTGACATAACCATTGCTGTAAAGTATGTTAAACAAATTTGGCCATTATTTTCCCAGGTTGCAAATCCTTTTCCATTTCAGCATGATCTTTAAGGATCAACAGCTAGTTACTGAAGACTGAGACACATGCCTGTGTTGTCTTGGGTCAGAGCATGTTCTGCAAGCTCGCCCTGTCCACATCTCTTCATGATGCTAAGGGAATAGATTGTTCCCAAAGAGTGCCAAGCCACTCAGAAATCTGTTCCCCCTTGAGTATAGAGCTCTTTAACCATTATCCCTGGTGAAGGTTACAAAACATGTCTGAAAATCAGGAACAGGAGGCGATTCACTGGATGGTATTTGTTACACCTATGGTCACATCTGGCCATTCTGTCTTGCAAAGATTGGGCACTCATTCAATTTTTCTACGGTGGAAGGCTCCAATGATGTTCTTTTGACCATTTCTTAGTGTGAAATAAAGAGCATGTGTAAGCATTTCAGAGGACCTATAGCTAACACTGAATAACTGCTTATCAGGTCTACTGTACCATTAGAAACAGGTAATGGCCAGAATTGGATGGGTTTGTTGGCCATGTCCCTTTTGATGAAGGATGGTCACTTGCTTTTTTCCTTCCTGGCTGGCTTGCCTTACCAGATCCTCAGCAGCTCTCCTGTGTGCTGCTGTATTTCCCAGTTCTCAGCTACATGAGGGGCTTTCAAGGACCACACATCCCAGCTGTGGTGCTGCTCATCCAATGCATCTGGTGGCCATGACAGAGCATTCCAACCCCTTGGTCTCCCTTAAGCTGGCTCTGACATTAGACCCAGCACTGCTGTTCTCCATCTACACTTCCATTCTCAAGCTCAACAATGTTCTTCTGCAATCTCTGCTCAGTGCCCAGTTCTTTATTTCCTCCAGAGCTTTATGGAGGAAATAAATCAAAATTCAAATTCATCAAAATAAGATGAAGGTGAAAGAGAGGGAGGTCTCAATTGCTTGTGAAGCATTCAACTCATGTATTCCTGTCTCCACAACAGCTTCCAAAGTTTTAGCCAACTATCACTTGTCTTTTTAATTCTGGCCCAAGCTGTTGTGTCACCTTGCTCTGTGCTGTTAGGAAGTAAATTTCAACTCTGAGCTACGCAAAACCTTTTTCTTAAAATACATTTAGACTACTGAGAAAGCTAAAGAATCAAGGCTTATTAAATGCTTTGATGCTAATCATCAGATGAAAGATGCCTTAGGAACAGAAATATCTTACAATAAACAAGAAAGAACCTTTAAAAATATTTTCTTTTTAATAGTTTCTTCTGAATCTGGGTAGATGGAACTCATGCAAAGGGAAGATACTTTGGATGAGGCAAAGTGAGGCATCACTCTTCTTAAGATAAAACAGCATTGTAATGGCAGCTTAAAAATTTATGGACAGATGAAATGTCAGCCACAAAGGCTGATATAAACCAACAGCTTAATTGAAAAACCACTACCCCCACTATTTAACTCTTCTGAAAGAAGAGCACAGCATTCTGTGGAGGAAACATTTTCAAGTAAAAGTGGACTAGGAGGATGAAGTGGGTGTGATTTAAAATAAAAATCTAACTCTCATCAGGCTTGACTTGATTACTGTGCTGTCTAAGCCAGCGGAATTACTGTGATGGACTCTGGAGTAAAAAGTGAGAGGAACTTGTAAACACCCTGTTATTAAAAAAACCCACCTGTATTTACTGCAAATCTCTTTGAAACACCCTCATTATGTGCCTTGCACTGCCTGTTTCAACAGTTCTTATTTACTGTCATCTACATTCCCCTTTTAAAGCAGATTATTACTCTTACTGATCAGCTCGTTATTGTGTGAAAGTTTCTTGATGCAGGCAGAATATTAGGTGGTTTTTTAAAGGTTGTTTTTTGTTACTGTTTGACAAGTAGCTGTTCATACTTCCACAGCTTAACAATTACACTAATTTTTACACTAAAGGTTGGAGCCATAAATTTACTCCAGTATTTCCTGCAGCTAAAGAAACACAATAATCAATAAAAAGAAAGCACTAATAATATTTTATGATTTTTTTATTTTCTTGTCACACATGCTGCAATAACTTATGGAGATAAACAAGTACCTGTTTTTCTGATTTCATTTTGAACATAGAAATCACTGTAGGGTACACAATAAAACTTGATTTTTGGCTTATGCTCCACAATCAACGGCTAATCGTCAGCTGAACATTTGATACAAGGTGCTCTGCCTAACCTTTTGTCTGCTGTCTCCCCCACCTTTTTGTGTGCTCTTTGATTTAAATTAAGCTGTGACTGAATATATCACCTCTGGGTGTTATCTTTCCTTAAATTAAACAGCACCTTGCCTTGTGATCTTAATCAGAAGCTCCTTGAGGGGGAGTCCCTGCTGTTACAACTGGGCACCAAGTCCTGCCCTCCCCAGCATCTCTGAGTAGAGCAGTGTTTGTGGTAGACCAAGAGAAGAGGAACAGGGCTGCCACACACAGACAAAGTGATCCAACATTGATGATAACACAGATACTGATGCCAAAAATAACAACCTGTTCCAGGGAAGGGCGGTAAAAATTCAGCTCTTCAACAAGCACAGTACAAATAAATGTAATTCAAAAGCTCAGTTTAGATAAACTTGATTGTCTGGTCTGTCTTCTCTGGCCTGAGCTTTCCTTAGGGTCATTCTAAAATTTTCAGAAGCCAAGGTAAAATTATCAACTTGGTGTGTCTAATATTTTGGTTAAATTAATGCTAGGTAAAGCATGTGAATTTTTCACCATAGTGAAAAATGTTCTTCCTTGTGCCATTATTGATATTTCTGCGATCCTGAAAAATTACTTTTCTATGGACTAGAAAGTGTCCATGTGAGGATCCCTATGAAGCAGAGGGATACTGCTGCTGATATTGCTGTCACTTAAAATAAGTGACCACTTATTTTAAACAGTTCCTTGGACATTTGCTTCTAATGGAACCTGCTGCAGACCCACAGCTTAGACTGAAAGGTCAGCCAGCCCTAATGAGAGCTCCCAATGTTTTCATTACACCCACTGTCGTATTTCTTGTTCTGACCCGGTGCTGTGCAAACAGCTTCACAGAGCAGACAATCAGTGAGACAGACATACTCAAACTACTGCTACAACTGCCCTCTATATCTACATGAAACTACAATATATTTAAGTTAAGGTATTCAGAGACACTCCCAATCTAAATTCCACTGGGTCCTTGCTAAAGATTCCTCCAAAAATGTCATTGTTAAGTAAATGTGAGACTTTAAGAAAGCCTTACAAGAGATGACAAGGGGCAGCAAAAGGCTATTCCAACAGCCTGCATTAAGCAGCTTCCCTCTGATGCTTAAGCCGGGAGCCTGGGCTCTGCAGGCTCTCTTAACAACAAAGGAGGGAAGCTCAGAAGCAGCGACAGTGCCACGGCTGTGGCATGATTGAACAAGATTTTATGTGTGTAGATTCAGACACCATAGCAGGTGACTAAGAAAAACAGCAAAGGAGAAAAATAAGCCTAAAATCAATGTTACCTCACGTACAATCATTAGAACTCCACAGACCAAATTGCAATGTGTCAAAATCGCATCAAGCATGTTGAAAGCTGTTACTGCAGTGCAGTAACAATTAGGAAACACACTTTGATTTGGGAATATACATTCATTTTATAATTGATTTTATCCTTTTTGATCAAACTAAGATCAAAAGGTCAGGTTTTAGCTAACTACTACATGAGAAGGTGAATACTTCCTCTGCTGCCACAGGGCCCCCGTGATCTCTAGCTAATAATTATTAGTGAGCTGCTGTAAGGCAATGCTTCCAAACACTGCAATCTCCACAGAAAAAAGATGGTCATGCTACAGACATGCAGCACTGCTATGAACACACAGTTCTGGCCTTTTTGTTGCCCATTTCTCTGTTTGCAGGAAACAAATTAACCCCTCTCCCCCGCAAATAACTGCAACAAACCCCAAACCAAATCCCAAAGCCAAACCCCCCAAAAGGCTTCCCTACCACTAAAAAAAGTGTGATGATCGCTAAGGAGATGCGAGAGGTGTATGCTGGGTGTTTATCTACCTGTCAAGTCATCATCCTTTCCATGTTCCTTACAGATCCATAGGGTAAGACCACTTTCCTTCTAAAACAAATACTTTAGATTTACTGTATCCTTAAAGACCTGACATTTCAGGGTCTCTGGGGGGATGTGTGAATTTGTAAGTCAGTGCCCTTTTTTTGAGGCAGCATGGGATACTCCCTCAACAAATCCTGCCTCTGTACATAGAGAGCCTTGCTCCTTAATGCCACATTGAAAATGAGCACACAAACACATGGAGGGATTGTACTATGCTATGAAGCAGAAGTGGGGCTGCTCAGAAGTGGAGGAAAGCCAAGGGATCCCCATAGGCTGCGACGCCTTTTTGTGGATCCTTCTAGCCTGTCCTGAGAAGTCTGTGTTCCCCAGATCGATACCTGGCCTTCTTATACCACAATCCCCCACTGCACCTGAATGTGAACACAAACATGTGCAAGTATGATTGCTCTCTTGTGTCCTCTGGGCTTGTTTCTTTTTATAAATGCCAGAAAAGTTCACCTCCATTTCATGAGTGGAATAGAAAACACTGAACAGCTTCGCTCCCCAACAAGACTGTTTGTTTATTCTCAGGAAAATATTGTCTTGCAGATGCCATCTTTCAAACACGATTCAGCATCCACTTAAAGGTGCAAGTGGCTGAAATGAGGGAATAGTTTTGTCACATGGGCTTTGTTCAACCATTTTGCACATCGCCCTTCTCTGGAGCACACCATTTACAACTGCCTAGCAGTAGACTACACATTTGTTTCAGCCTCAGTTAAGCAATTTATGACATTTTGTGTATGTGCGTACATTCTTATTTTTGGCAGCAGAGATTAAATCTCCCTTCTGACACAACCACTGTGTAACCTTGGTCATATCTGGTGATTTTCCAATTCCTGGTAAGAGGGATGAACATTTCCTGGCCACAGTCTATCATGACTGTACACAGCTTCGTAAAAGGCTGCCTTTTATTATTAATGAACTCTATGCTTCCCACATGGAGAAACAGCTCTCATTTAAGATCTTAAGCATTATTATAAACAGATGAGACAGGAAAACACCCTGTGCTGCTTAAAACTGGTTAAAAGGTTCCAAATGCTGTGTTTTTTAATATTCTCCTGTATTAAGACTTGTGACAGGAACAAGATGGCATTTCTGCCTGGAACAGTCTTCTGCCTCGAGTTTAAAGTGACAAAGCATTAATGTATGCAAAATATGCAGCCTACAGCTTGTTCATTAGGAAAATGGAGAAGTAGAGGAGAGTATGTAGATTAAATGTCACCAAGGCATATAAAACTCTTTGTGGCTATATAAAACTCTTCCCCATACATAGGAAAGTGCAATGTATAAAAAGGAGAGAATGTGCAACTGCTCCACTACCAAATGCCTAGCGATGGGTAAGTGCGACATAAGCCAGGAGCACATGGAGACCATAAACCTCAGTGAAGGCACCTCTGTAGCAAACTTGAATGTCTTAAGGATTAAAGATGTCTGCAAGATGTGCTGGTTTTACTCAGACTCTTGACTCAATTTTGTTCTACCTGGCTGTATTTGCTGCACTTCACAATGCCTTGACCTGCCCTTCTCCGTTCCTCCTTTGTGTAGGTTCAGGTTTGCTCACTGCTTGTAGCACTAAGCGCATTAGGGATGTTGCTATAAAATTGAGACAGGTTGTGCCAAAGGACTAAGACAGTACAAGGAATAATGAATTCCAGTCTTGGATTACTGTTTCCATACCACAGTCTTGGGGCTCGCTTCTTCTCTCAGCAAGTATCTGCTGATGAAGTTGGATTCGGGTTTCTCTCATCAGACTAGGTCACAATCTCTTCCTCCTCCTCCTCCTAATCGGCACCTTAAGTGTAAGATTTTCCACTTGCATGGCCACATGCAATACACGAAATGAGAACTGAAAGCTGAACGATGATCCACCAATTCCACTAATTGCCAAAAAGGGGGTGAAGAACTATACGTCAGCCACATTATTAAAATTTAAAGACGTGTTTCTGAGCCTATCCAAACAGTCATCAAATTTTAGTCAGGTTCAGAAGACAGTGGGAAATCAAGTTGTTTAATTCCAACATTTTTAAAACAATTTTTTTTCAATTTAGAATGTATTTAAATTACGTGAGCTAGCCCGGAGTTTCAGTAGTGCTGTTGTATCAATTCACAACAGAAAATAAGCATAGGAGCTAATTTTCAGCTGACTTTATGCATGCCTATACTAATTCTCACTGCCCTACTTCCAGGTCCTCTTGTTCGTGCAAAATCAGAGACAGCTCACTGCCACATGTGAGTTTATTTTTCACCAAAAAGATGTTTCATCCACACCATTTACATCACTTATTTTACAGAAAATGTGAACCCTGGCCTATTGTTTGAACAGAACTGTTTCTTATTATTTTTAGCATTGCCCTATTTTTTTTCCTTTAAAAAACACATAAGCAAAAAACCAAAACAAAACAAAACAAACACCTCTGCCAGATTTAACACTAATTTTTGATGAAAAATTAATTTCTGAATGCTTTTTTTCTTATCCCACTTGGAATAAAAAATATTTCTTGCTACAAATCAGCTACAAAACAGAAAATCTAGGCCCAAATTCCTAATATAAGCAGTGAAAATGCAATGAAGGAAGAAAATTCCCACTCTTAGCACTGACTTTTATCAAAATGTGTTATTAGTGAAGAATTAGCTATACCAGTCCATGAGTATTTCTGGTTTTAGAGCTGGCTTGAAGCTTTGTTCCAGGGGGTCACATAAGCTATAAATCAGGAAGACATTGCAACTCCGATATAATATTTGACCTTCTTCATAAAGCTTTACCTTCTGCTCTCAAGAGATGGAGGTGAGGTAGAGGGAAATTCCTCCCTTTTTCCTAAATAGTTTTTTAGCTCATGATTGAAGAAAAAGTCTCCTGATCTCAAAAGGCATCAAGTTCAGAAAAACAACCCCCCTCAAAGAAAGGAATCAAAAGATAAGGGCCTTCTCTGTTATAGATAAAATCTATCCCAAGGGAGCTAACACTTGGCTGTGTGCTTGGTTCTATGCTTGTGTTTTTTCACTAGACAAAATGCAAAATCACAGACAAGACGTATTTTAGCAGTTTTGTCTTAGCAATCACAGGGCCAGCAGATGGAGCTGAGGTTCTGCTTTAAGCAAGGAGGAGCACAATTAATTTCTGGAAGGATTTCAGTGAACATTATGCATGTGTATAACAGACAAATATGTGTAGACACACTGCTCTCTGTATAAATTAGGTGTATTTCAGGTTTAAACAAATAATTTGAATGAACCATAGGAACTAGTAAATCAGGTCCACAAGTGTTTCTTCGGTATGCCTTTCCTGCTGTCTAACAAAGGGTTAGCTTTCCTTGGCTGTGGCTCCTCTATGAGTCACTAATCCTTAAAAACTTATAGGAGTGCAGTCCCTCCGACACCTCTGCTTCTCTTCAAAATATAATTGAAATTGGCCAGCAGCTTCTGTTAGACAGACAGATATACATGTCCAGACAGCAGAATTATTTAAGCCCTACTACCTACCTATCAACCAAGATGTAAAATACCTAAAAGACTTCAACATTAAAAACTGGGTTTGTGCTGCATGCTACTTTGCATATGAAAAAATACAAGCTTTTCCCTATATATTAAAAAATATAAATAAATAAAAATACACTCACAGAGGGAGCAGTACTGCAAAGATAACAGCCAAAGCATCAGTGGGAGTCTAAGGGAACTCTACCACTTCCTCCTTATATTCACACAGTATGCCAGAAAACCCAGACTGAATTACTGGGACAACAGTAAGTGATTCAAGTCAAAAGGTGTATATATGCCAACACCATTCAAAATGACTTGCTAACATTTTCTTCCACCGTTTTAATGAAGTTGGCTTGAGTCCCTGGAGTTTAAGATTGTTAGAACTCAAATGTGTCAAACTTATTATATATACAGTTGTTGTTAATGCCTGTTACAAGATAGGTAGCCTGAATTAGTACTGTAGTAGACCCTGGAAAACTTGATGACAATTACTACTCCTTTCCACTTCACAGTTTTCGTAGGAAAACCCCCTTATTTTCTGACGTGATTTCACCCCAACCAGTGAAAATTCAGGGTAGGAAGAAGACATGGCACTCTGTGCGTGCTGTGTAGTGACTCTACCACAGCCAAATGTAGAGCACCTGAACAGAACTGTCCAAAAAAATGACGAACATTTGGTTTCATCAACAGCTTTGAGATTTCCAATTCTAAATTCATTAAGAGGCAAAATTAAACATGACATTTTAGGAGAAAAATAATTGCTTTGGACTGATAGAACATGGTGCTATGAAACAAATTAGATTGCATTTTTACATTGCACTATAATGATGCCATTAAAAAAATCAGCAAAAAAACCCAACAACCCAATAAAAACCAACCAACCAAAAAAAAACCACCAAAAAACCAAAACCAAAAAAACCCCAATAACAGCAACAACAACAAAAAACCACCACAAAAACAACAACAAAAAACCCAAAAAAACCCCCCTTCACCCAAATGGAGTCTCTGCAGATTTAAAATGGGATGTTTTGACATTAGTCAAGATTTCTCTCCCCCACTGCTTCCAAAATAGCAGCCCAGAAATCAATTCACTTTCAGGAACTATGTGGATTGTGATGAAATCAAAATGAGTGTATCAGTTTCACATAGCTTTCTTCAAATGACTCAATCCTGTGGTCCAGTTCAGCCCTGGAACCTTCAAAACTCATTCAACATAAGAATTATTATGTTTTACCAGGACTGAAAAAAAGGCTCAGTTTTCCTGCAGCCTCCTTGCCATGCTCCTGATGGCACAAACTCCAGGACATTTAAAGCATTTGGCCACACAGGGCTCATCACCCACATCTCCCAGCCACCTTCAAGAATTCTCTTTGCTAAACTTACACATGTCCTATGCTTCCTTTGCAATAAAAGACTTTTTTATTGACCCCTTTGCTCAAAAAATATTTCCTGATCATTCCTCTAGAGTTTCACATCATCCAGACCTGCTCCCTCCCACAGCTGGTGCTCGGGTGACAACACAAGTGCTGCTGATTGCAAAGGAGGGAACGGACTGCGGCCTGTGACTGGGAAAAAGTAAAACAGCCAGCAGGGAACAGCATCTCCTGGGACATTTTTCTTTCATTAAGCAAGAAGGTCATGCCTTTATTAGCCTCCAAAGCTCATGTGCAATTCCCCTTCTAGGCTGGAGGCTCATGTCCATGCAACTGTGGCCTTTTGCTGCACAGCAGAACCTGCTATTGAAGTGAGTTCTTCCTCTGTACTAACGTATTCATGCTCCACATAAAAGGTGTATAAGGATGTGCCTCCAGGAGAAAATGCACTTTTTTTAAAGCTATTTTCCCCATAACCACTGCTGTAGATAAGCTTTGTCTTTTCCTGACATGGGAGAGAACTCTCAGTGAAAGGCACTTCTGCAACTTGCATGACCTGAATCTGCTTCTGGCTGGCAGATGTCTGAGCTAATGAGATAGAAGAGTTTTGCCCCTCCACTCTATTTCCTCAGCTCAGTGCCTGGACTACCAGAGGCTTCCCACACCACTCCAGATAGTCTGTTAAATGGTGCAATGGGGGCAAGATGTGTCTACCACTCAACCTTCTAAAACCTGCCTGTTGAAAAGGAAATGCCTCCCCTACAGAACTGGGTTTAATTGTGTCCTCTGCCCCTGAGGTTACACCACAGCATCTATTTACTCTGCAGTTCTGACAGCTTGTGAGAAGAGAGGCCTTGCTGGTGGAGGAGTCCAGTCAAGTTATGTGGATTTTTATCCCAGCCTCAGGAAAAATGAGAATAGCACCCAAGACAGAGGCTGCATTCCTAGAAATCCTATGATTTGACCAGAGTCAAGCTAGTATTTCCAAGGACTTCAGCAAATTCCTACTCAATGCTTGATGGCTCAGCTCTAAATTACAGATGGAAGATCCTATGCACCAGTGTCACCCATCTTTGGGGACAACAAAGTGGCCAGAAAGGAGAGGGAAGAGGCATCCTAGTCTCAACATGGGATTCTAAGAGATGGATTAATTCTCTTTTCCAACACCTTGAGCATGAGATAGACAAGGATTTCAGACCTGTAGACCCATCACCTCCTTTGCCTTCTTCATGTAAGATTTCATCAGTTCCTGTACAAAGCAGTTTTTCCATCTTCATAGAGGCTTTAATGTGAAGGTTCTCCATTAAAATCACATCAGTGGTGCATACTCCTCTTGCATGAACAGGCAAAAGAATAATACAAGAAGTTGAGGATATGAGTCAGAATACAAGGTAACATGATGGTGCATGTATTCCAAAGTCACAAGTCAGCAACTTTGGTGTGGGGTCCAGCCCTGGATACATACGGAACATAAAACTGCCCTAGAAATTTCAGTGCCAGCTGAACTTTGAAGCCCTAACAGTGCTTTGGACAAGCCAAATCCAGATGGGACAAAACTATGTTGAAATAGTCTCCCACTGAAACAGTTCCCATCCCAAGGAATGCATGAACCATGACAGAACAGATACTTTGAAGTCACTGGAACACAATTCTACATTAAAACAGTTTCCTTGGCAATCAAAAGTCAAAGCAGCCTTCGAACAATTCAGACACACAAACCTTTTACTCCTAACAACTTTTCAATTAAAGAGGGACAAACACACATTTAAATTATGAAATGGCAAAAGCTTTCTAAAAAGCCCAGTGCAGTGTAGCCATCTCTCACAGCAATATATTTCAGTTAGATAACAACACCTCCTGCAAGGTTTCAAGGACAACCATAAGACACAGAGCAAGAAGAAAAGGATTAACACAATATGCTTTTACACTGCACTCTGTGCAAGTATCATAAGATCTCGGTTTACGAGTCCATTCCACAAGAGCACAGTTTGGACACACTGTGCAGGATACAAAGTTTTAGACCTCTACTGTTGATGTGAAATCCAAGATTCACTGCCTCTGGACAGATTCCAGTCTGATAATGGGCAGGGCAGTAGCTCTAGAGTATGCCTATAGTGCAGTCACAGCTCCAAGGTTTCCAAAGGCAGACAAGAACTTGTGCTAAGCCTGTGCAGCAGCAGTCAGTGAGGCAGAGCTCTGTGCATCCCTTGTTGCAGGGTCCAGGCCAGCTGGGTGCTGCTTCAGGGTGGAAGCATAAAGTAGCAGTGCTACTTTATGTGTGTGAAGCGCATAAAGTAGCATCTGCTACCATTAAAACAAAGGCTCATTCCTTGATTTCAAAATGCCTGCAGAACCACGGATTAGAAGGAAGCATGATGCAGACAAAAACCTGCTGTGGCAAGACAAGAAGTTGCCTTGGATTCAGTGTTCAGGCTGGGAAACATGAAACCCAAGCAAGAGGAAAGGCAGAGTTTTGGTTGATGACATGGTCTGAAATGAGAATAGGTGAATTCCCTGATGCCTGAAAAATTATGCATCTTCACAGCAGAAGAAGGCAGAACAAATGTCTCTGAACCACTGTTACTTTACATTGCCAGAGACACCATGAAATTGAGTCTCCCTTAGATGACAGTGTGGGGTACACAATTCTGTGTGCTGTGTCCTGTCACTGCAGAAGATAAAACTTTGAGCTACGCATGACTTTCTCCAGGTGCATAATCTTACCTTCCAAGCCTGGTGAATAAAATGGATGGGAATGCAGACATTCCTCCATGTAATAAATACAGGTGCATTGCTAACAATGGGACTGAAAATATCCAGCTTCAGGCAGAGAACAACATTTCAGGCAGATATTTACATTTTATCATTAAGAAACCGAGAGAGATTAGTGCATTATGTGTAGCAGCAGGCATGCTTTAAGAATAAGACTCACCACCAGAATCAGGCTTTTGCCTGATCTGTAGTCCTCTGTGAGCATGAATATGCACTGTACAGTCTCATTTCTATGGAAGACCACCTGTCTTTCTCTTCCTTAGGATTTCCTGTCTTTATGCACATTCTTGCTATATTGAGAAGCCACAATAATGTTACCAATGAAATTGTCTATGAATAATATATTATTGCATCACATAAAATAGTCAATGATTTCTTGAGGGATAATGAAAACTACTAGTACTTACTGGGTGTTCAGGCCAGGCAGTACATTGCTTACTGATTTATTTTCATCTTTGTTAAATAAAATATTCAATTAATTAATCTCTAGTGCCATACATCATACAGAACCAGAGCAAAGGAGCACCTGGAAAGTATCCATAGGCCACAGCTCAGCTCTGCTGCAGCACAATTACATGGGAATGCTGAGGACACTTTGAATTCTGAGCTGGAAGGCAGGCATCAATGCTCACCTTTCAGCCTGATACTCATAAAACCTGAGCTTCATGAGCAGTGCAGAGTCTACAATAGCCACTGATGTACCCAAAGTCAAAGAAAATAAGAGACCAGGCCTAGCCAGCCAGATCTTTGCAGGTAGTGGGCTGTGTTCCAAGTGTGGTATGCCCAAGATGATTCCAAGCAAAGTGGTGGCAGCCAGCTGTGGATCCCACCCCAAGTTTTGCCAGGATTCTTCTTCCACCTCAGCCACTTGCTACAACAAGGTGTGTCACTGAATGACTGCATTGAACACTTGAATATTTAGATAACTTTCAGTTCAGTCTGTTTATGCTCAATCACTTATCCCATCAGCCTCTGCAAAACAGGAAAATCTCACTGTCTAGTGAGCGCATCAAGCCAGACAGGCAAAGAGTAAAGTATATTTCCAAAATACAATTCTCGTTTAAGTAATGATAGTGCAAGGTGCAAGAAGAATTGCTGAGAATAAATCAACAAAACAAGTCTGGTTTGGAGGGTTTATTATTTTCCCAAAAACAAGTACATACAGGAAAACTTAGTCCTGACCTGCTGACAGCAAAACAATAAAGATATAAAATCCTCAATATTCAACTAATAGATATCAGAAAATATTGAGAATTTTCCACTATAACACTTGGGAAACAAAATGCTACCAAACCAAATAATCCCAGTTCACTCCTCCAGGAAAAACTGACACACTGATATAATATTCCAATGATTATCAGACTGAAAACTGGCAAGATTGTCTATACTGTTCACATGCTATTTTATTTGCTTACAAAGCATCAACTTGTTTTGTTAGAAAATATTAAATTTTAAGCAATGTTACCTTGTTTCAAACATACCCAGATGACACATTTTTGCCTTACACACTTCATCAAGAGTAGAGATGGCTAGAGTGGCAAAACCTTCTGACGACCAAAGTAAATTATATGCTGATAAAAATCAGAGGAAAATTTAGGTTTCAGTTGTTGCATTTTTTCTTTCCTGCTCTCTCCTTTTCATCATTACAAAAGTGGATTGAGATAAGAGATAAAAACTAGAAACAAGGCAAAAGTCTCAGGGGGAAAACCCCCAAAACATTTCATCCTGCTCTAAATGAAAATGTTGCATTTCTGCTTAATTCTAAACCAACAGTTTTCCATTAAATTCATCAAAGAAACAGGAATAAAGCATGACAAAAGCTGAAACTTTTTTTCATCATCCTCATATGTTGTTTTTTTTTTTTTTTTTCTGCAAGAGCTCAACACACGTTTTCATTTCAGGAGACCCTAGTAAGAGCTGCATTTACCTTTTTGTAACTGAATAAACTAATGCAGTGCCTTTGGCTCCTTCAAATGCACCCTCATGTGAGCCATCTACAAAATGTGCTTACAGAGGACCTAGAAATGAATGCTTGGTGCTGGTCCTAGAGTGACTCTCTTTGGGTTCAGTGCCACCCAACCTCCACACGCACAGGAATTGCTCAGGAGTGGGATCCACTTCAAAGTGGACTTCTAGAGAATCCAGTAACTCAGACACAGAGCTGGGCTGCACAGACTAAGGCATTTTTTGGGAAACTTTTATGGGAAAGAGGAAGGGATATAATTCGGTTAGTCAAACAGCAAAGGTTTGTCTCCTTAAGAGCAAAGGGGAAGCAGGAAGGGAACCATGCATCCAAAAGGATGGTATACAGACACCTGAGGCTTGGCACTGTTAGGTTAATAGCTGGACTCAAACTTAGAAGTGTTTTCCAACCTAAATGATTCTAAGATTTTGAAGATGCAGGAAATGCTTGCAAGTGTATTTTGCTGTAGTTCAAAACAAAATCCATAAACCACACAGACAAAACTATTATGTAGATGTCATGGGTTAAATAGTTTAGATTTTGTTAGAAAGAGCAGTCCCATCAAGAATCAGTTTTTTAATTGGAAGGTAGTTTGACCATTGAAAAGTAGACTACAACTTTTGAATAATACTCATAAAAAGCTGAGAGTGTGGGGAGGGGCTCCCTCCTTCTTCTGGCTGAGCCACCAGGTAACATGGGGCAGCACGGAGCCC
Source organism: Phylloscopus whistleri (assembly GCA_017589585.1). Classification (NCBI taxonomy): domain Eukaryota; kingdom Metazoa; phylum Chordata; class Aves; order Passeriformes; family Phylloscopidae; genus Phylloscopus; species Phylloscopus whistleri. Next base: position 5,281,136 of record JADMLD010000067.1, on the reverse strand, counting down.
AACTGGGCTCGGCTGGGTCGCTGCCCCTAGGCGGGCCCGGCCTGGGTCCCTGGGAGCCGCTGCCTGTGGGGGAAGCAGCTCAGCCATGTCTGGGCCTGGGAACAGCAGCAGCAGCGGGAGGGGAAGAGAAGCCCTGGCGGCAGCCACCCCTGTCATCAGCAGGGACTGGGGAATGTTCCACGGCCGCCGCCGCCCCACTCCCGCCCCTTCCCCAGGCATGGCCCCGGGAACAGCAGCAGCGGGGAAGGAGAAGAGAAGCCCCAGCAGCTGCGGAATTCTCTCCCCACCCCTCCTCAGGCCGAAGGGAGCAGCGCGCGGCCTTCAGACTTTTTTAGTTCCTGCCGCAACAAGATCACTGAGCAGCCCTGCAAGCCTGACAAGTTTAACTCTTTCCTGCCAGCAAATGAATTCTTCTGAGCACCGGCCTTTCTCTGAAGGAAGGACAGATATAGTGATTAGACCATAAGAAGACACAGCATGGAGCTAAAGTCAGTGAAGAAAGAGTGAAAAAGACTTTAAGGCAGAGGAGGAGGAGTGGCAAAAATTCCGGCTGGACTTTTCTGGTACCATAGAGACTGAACTAAACTATTCCTTTAAACCATGGAAAAATATGCATTCTGGGGAGGTGATTGTTTTATGTGTAGATTTTTGAGCAAAGGTAGTGTGTGATGGGCTGAGTAAAATTGATTTGATGAGATGATGGAAGAGAGAGATGGGGGCCTTCTGTTGTAGTGAAGAAGTGAAGAGATAGCTCCGTTCCCTGAGATGAGAAAATCCTTTGCCCTTGAAGTGAAATACCTTTAAAAGGCGACACCCCAGTTTGCAGTGTGTTGCGTACATGGCCCATGTTTTCAGTGTTGAAGAAGCTGTGAAATGGGTGGGATTTCATTGGTTTGCAAGTTTCTTTTTTTTTTTTTTTTGGTTTTTTTTTTTTTTTTTTTTTGTTTTGTTTTGTTTTTAAAGTGGAAAAAACTATTTATTTAACAAACAAAATGCCCACAAGTGCAAAGAATGAATAATATGAAACAATAAAACTTCTCGCAGCTCTGAAGAGAGATGGAAAACTGAGACAGTCCTTGCTGTGGGTGTAGCTCAGCTCACTCAGTCTCTCACCAGCCCCACTCCCTCTGCAGGGCCAGGCCCGGCGGCTGCAGGTGCGAGCCCTTGCTGCTCCTCTGGGTTTTTCAGACCACAGCAGATTTAAACAGTCCCAAGAAAAAGGAAAAAAAAACCAAAACAGTCCAGGGAGCTTCTCTGCCCTAGTTAACTAAAACTAACTAAGAGCACAGGAGATCTCTGTCCCTCCGCTGTCCGTGCCTCAGACGAATGCTGGAGAAGGACGTGTGGGAGTCAGGCAGTTTTCTCAAAACAAACTGCGCGCTGCTTCTTTCTCCCCCTTCGCTCCCAGAACAAGTTTTAAAGGTACAGAACTTAATATACAACAAAAACAGAACAGACAATTGGGGATACAAGCAGCATAAAGTCACCCTACCACATTAGAACAGAGAATCCCTCAAATAATGAACTCCGAAGCAGCAGTGAGTTCAGCAGCAGTGAGGTGATATACAGGATTTCATGCATATGAGGAATGATGATGATCTTCTTTAAAAAAATGCAAAAGACAACCTCTAAGTTAACAACTTGCTAAGCACTGTCTGCCAGGGAGAATAACAGAAATCACTTCTAACATTTTTTTTTTTTTCTACAGGCAGGCTCAGTGATTCAGGGGAGGAAGGGAAGATCAGCAACCAGAAAACCTTCATGCTCATCTGCTCTATTTCCATTTCACATTATTATTCCTTTTTTGTATTGTGGTGTGCATGCAATCTCATTCCCTGGGAATATGAAACCTGCAGTCACTATTTCTTAAAAGACAAGTTTCTAAACAGTCCAATCTTGCTGCCTGCCTTTATGGATGTAATCTCCATTTCTCTAGGCATTGTCTATCTTCCCAAAACCTCATCAGTACTCTTAAATCCCAAGGTTTTGTCACAAAGTTGTGAGTTTACCAAAACTTTCTGCTTCCTGTGATAATCTCTTGGCTCTCTGGACAACTGGCCACTGTGCAAGTCCAAACCCAGCTATCCCTAATACATTAAGAGGGACACTTGTCCTGTGGGTGGTGACACTAATGTTGAAAAATAAATGCTGGTGGTTTACTTCGGACTGCTATCCACAAACCCCACAACTTCCCTCAGAAATTTGGTCCTTCCTGTGTAAGCCTGAAGCTTGGCATGGCCAATGACACAGCACGAGAACTGAGAAGTGTCTATAGTTTATTAGGGTCTTAAACACTGGTATCTAAATCTGATGGTTTGAGCTAAAGTGTAACAACTGTAGCAGCAGCAATGAGCAAGCTGTTTCATCCTTTCTTCCTCAGACACTTTTTCAGAACCCTGAGTAAAAAGATTCAGTTGTCCTATTCTGGAGGTGGAGAAACTGGAGTGAATTGAAGAGGATGTGCCTTGCTCCTGACCAAGTGACAAATGAGGAGTTAAGCTGAGATCAGCACCGAGTGTCCTGGGCTCCAGCCCAGTCTGCCACCTCAGGCAGATGCTCTAACACACCAGAGAAATGTAAAAGTACATTTAATCCAGTAATTTTTTCCAGGGTGGCACTGTGGAAGTGGACTGATGGGAGCCCACTGGACAGATCAGCGCTTCCTGAAGGAAGCTTTTCTTTTGCCTGATAAAGCTCCTCAGGAATACATATCCATGAGAAATTGATTTGAATGCTTTCCAAGGAAGTATGACACTGCCTGGCTATACACATTTCAGCATGGCCCTTTTGCTGTCATCTTCTAAATCAATTTCTTTCATTTGGTGCCAACCCAGCATATTAGTTTTTAAGTTGCCTTCTCACTGAATAAGATGTGGCAAACCTGTGAATTTTATTGGTTATAAGAAAGCTTTGAGAGGGAGAAGAGTAGAGAGAAATATCAAAGCTAGACTTCAGACCATATACTGCTTTTTCTATCGAAAGCAAATGGGAAAAATTCATTCTTTATCCTGTAACGTGATTCATGGCTCTTTCCAAAAGGCATTGATAATGTAATTCATTAATTTGGCATTGTTGGTCTTCACCATTTTCTTTGTATGTATTTTGCTACTATGAGCCTGTCCACACTTTAAAAGGTATCCTGCCTTAAATATGTCAGCACAAGAGCAAACCTAAAGCAGCTGCATAGAGTATGGGTGTTTTGTGAGGGAAAGTTACCTGTCATTAGCAGATAAAGCTAGCCAGAAATCCAAGGAGATGAATTCAGAGATTTGGGGTAACTTATTAACTCATTCCTTTCTCCTTATTAAACCTAAGTTTTCAAGGAAAGAAGGGACTACTCCAATAGTTTCTTTTCTAGCCCCCAAAGCACTAAGTTTGCATGGATTGTGTTTCGGAAATTAGATTTTGAGACAGCAAGCAAAAAGAAAAATATTAACTAATAGACCACTCTCAGAGCACTTCATGGAGAAGGCCAAAATCACTGCTTTCTTTTTGAACCACAGCCAGGTACAAAAGTCCAAGTACAGAAAAATGAGTCACTTACAGCAGTCTAACAGTTAAGGCAGACCACACATTTCAGTGCTGTGCCCACTGGCCTTAAGATATATTCTTTGGAGGTGTAAAATTGCTATCAGAAAAAAAAATTAGCAAGCATCAGACTTACACTTCTCTTACAGGAAATGTTAAAATATTAACTGATAGAGCACCTGAGTGAAGTAGCTTATCACCATGACGGCAAGTTGCTCTACAATGGTGAAGGATCACATCAGCCTATAAAACTGTCCTGTAGAAAATAACACGTTCAAACTATGTGCTTCCAATCCTACAAGTTTAACTGATTATGATTCCTAAAATGAAGTATCTAGGTTGGATTTTCAAAGGGTGGAAGATTTTCAGGCACACATTTTCAATCAGCTTTCAATGGGAAGAATTTGACCCAGTTCTGCTTTGATTCTGCTTTAAATAAAAACTGTATTTCCACATATTGGGTGATCAGGCTTGACTCTTGATACAACAGTCAGCCTTGATATCCTGAGCACAAACAACCTTAGAGACCTATAAATGTCACTTGATGAGAATTTTTCCATTTATGTGGCAAACAAGAATTTTAACACAGGCAGGGAAATGTTTGTCCTGCACTGCTTTCTTTACTGACCAGTGACTCGTGGCTGATATTAACTCTAGTGGATCATAATCTAAGCTTTCATATTTTTAAATACTTTGAATATGCACAATGGCTTGTAAATGCCAAAATACATTGTTCTGTTTTAATGTTACTGAGCCCTATTCATGCACAACTGAATCAATCTATAATCATTTGGACACAAGAGCACTCTGTATTGCAAGACACAAAAGGGAGCAGCTAAACATCAGTTTTCACAATAATTTACCTAATTTCTAGCTAATTTTAGCAGATTAGTTTATCTCTCTCTTGCAAAACAATTCATGCCTGACAGATAAACAAAATGCTCTCTCATACAAACTTATTGAGAAAATGTACTGTGACAAAAATACTGTAGTATCTAATGGCAGGTATTCAAGGCTTACCTTTATCTGCCAGGATTATCATCAGCATATATCCAATATCTATACACTGTTCCTAAGCACTAAGTTTCTGTATAGCACGTCTTAAACCTCTTTGAGCTGTTCATAATGGATCAAATGAATGTTATAGGACATATCCTAAAAACCCCTAAAGCAAATAGTGTTTTGGGAAAGGTAACTTTATCATTCTTAAGTAACCTACATTCACTGCTGGGAAAGCACTACCATCAGGTACCAGTTACCATGTTAACTGATGTGGATTTAACTTCTCCACTGTTTTTGCAACCGCCTGTAGTACACTCCCTGCTGCTCTTCAATGGAGAACCCCCATTGCATCCCCTGCTTGCTCACCTGCCACACACCACTGGGATCCTAGACCAGGAGGAGGGGGATGCTTTCTCCCTGCACGGCTCCAGCTGCTTTGTAACCCTGGCACCTGCTGGGGCTACTTGAGAGGCTGCAGTGCCCACAGAGCGTAGATGGCAACAGCGCTGCCACCTCCCATCTTGGCACTGAGAACAGCTTGAATCAAACCCATGAAGCACAACAGGACTGCTCTGTGAACACCGATTAAAACACCTGCAGGATCTTTGTTTTTGTTTCCTGGTGAGGCATCCAGACTGAGGCAATTAGCAGCAGGCTTTAGCGACTCATGAAGCATCAATGTAAAGCTCTTCAGAGTCTCTGTAATCAGGACAAGCTAAGCTACTCTGAATTGTACATGTACTACTAACTCTGCAGAGACTGTACCAGACCAGTACTAGAATCCACTTCTTTCTTTATTAAGCTCACATTTTCTAAGTCTCCATATCTTTCATTTTTTTTCTTTTTCCTACCTAATTTAACTCACTTCTGAGCTGTACAGGGCAAGCAGCCCCAAGCCCTGCAGCCCAGGTACTGGGGGCATCTGGTTTGCAATCAGTTCCATACTGTCTTTATCTGAGCTGCAGAGGGCATGAACACACCTAGAAGGGAAGAGACCAGCTCACAATTTGACATTACTGCAGCTTATTCTGAGCCTGCATGTGTGTCTGGCCCATGTGGGTGTACCCTGGCGGAGGTTACTTGGGTAATGCTACTCATATGTGAGAAGGTTTCCCGTTCCTACAGACAGCTTCTGTCAAGGACTCTCCTTGCCACGAAGATTCATAATTTAAACAGAGAAGGCTCTAAATTACTTCTGAAGGTGATACTTATGAAGTCAAACCATTTTTCATGGTAGAGCCCCAAACAAACGATTATCCGTCAATAAATCTATCATGCGTGACATCCGTGCTCCCATGGGGTCAGCCCCACAGTAAACAAACAAAAGGCTCTTTTAATGATTCACTGTTGCCTAAAGGGAAGTAGAAAAGAAAGCATAATTTTTTTCTTGAAATGCAGGTTGACAGACCTACACTGATGAGATATTTACATCCAGACGATATTTTCCATGCAGGGACACAGCTCGTTTCCACCATTCTCTCTCTATTGGCAAACGGCAGGGAACAGCCTAAATCAAAATCAAGTGCTCCAAAGTTGTGGGGCATAAATCACTGATAGTCTTTTAAGTTTAAAGCTAAAGAACAACAACATTCCTCACTAATCTGTGACACCTGATAATCTAAAACTGTAGAGAATCATTAAAAAAATCCTCAAAGTGACAATTTTCCATCAAGGTGGTTTCAAAGAGGACTTAAAACTTGTTTTCCCCCTTCTGTGGCCACTTACTAGCAGACAAAAGAACACACAAATTGTTCCATAGCCAGTGCCAGAATCTGACAGACAAGCCCAAAGTGGGTCCAAGTTCCTGTGCAGCTGAGTGACCTGAGCTGTAGCTCACACGCACTGCTGTTTTCCAGTCATGAGAATTCACCATAACAGATTGGAAAGTGCTTGGGAATTCAGAATTTGATTCTATTCCCTTCTATCACACCACTTCTCCATCACTCCTACACCAGTGGTTACACCAGCATACATGGGGACAATGCAGCAAAGGACAGGGTCTGCAAAGCTCTACAGATGGTATTTCATGAACTGAGCCAGGCTTTATCATGTGGAAATACACTCACATCTAAATATACAGCTTTCAGAATTTATTATGACTGAAAAAACATACACATTACAGTTAAAAAAAAAATAAAAAATAAAAAATCACCCATTCCAGTCTTACAGGCCTCACTGGTGAATAATGCTGAGCACGAGTTGCACTGCTGAAGATAAATGAACTAGATTACCTAAGGAATATCTCATCCAGCTGAGCAAAGGGTGCTAAATGGTGTATGAATATGCATAAAGCCAAGTGACAGAAGTACATAGTCATTTTTGAAAAAGGAAAAAGTAATAGAATAATGTTATACCCAGGCTTTCTCACACAGCTCAAATTAAGGGTGGAATTTCATTCTATCATTATTTCCATTATACTCTTTTATTTGGAAGGGTTAAGAACTTGCCTATTAAAATGCACTCTTAGATGAAATTTCAGAGGTAGAGTATCCCAGCATGAAAAATCAGCATTATACATCAGGAAGAGAAATTGTAATTTTTACATAAGAATTGAGCACAAAAATTTTCAAACGTTTCCATTTCTTTCAATTAAAGTGTCAGATGTCTGTGTTTGCAATAAAGCTCTTAATAAATAAGCTATCAGCATATAATGAAGTACATACTAGGATAGATACTGCAATTATCATGCATGTTAAAAATATTCTTTCTCCTGCACTACATGTATTTCTTAGTTATTCCAAGTTTCAAGAGGCAAGGTGGAAAAAAAAAATTCCACCAGAAGATATAAAGATGTGTTCCCTGGCCTGCAGATGATGATTATGGCATCTGGGTTTTTTTGCTCCTGACAGAACCTGGGCACTTTGGAAAGTCTGGAGACAGGAACAAGCTGGAAGAGCTCTGCACCTAATCCATTTAAAGCCAAGTACCAGGTGCCTGGAAGGTTTCTTTCCAAATACTGGATCAGCTTTAAAAGATGATCCTTGATGATTTGACCTAGTACAATGTTGTTTTTTTTTTTAGTTAAACAATGGGAAATATTATTAAATACTTCTATTGTATCTTAAGATTTAAAAATCCTTTGGTCTGCTTATACTGCTTTATTTCAGACTATTCAAGTGAGAGCAATAAAGACAAATTTCATTTCAGCAGGATCTCTTTAATTAGTCTGAAATGAGATTTGCCCTGTTAGAGGTTTGTAGCAAATTTTGTGGAAAATGTTCTATGCAATTCTATTTAGTCTTACTCCATCCCATACAAATACCCTATAAAATATTTTAAAAGCCTACCATCATAGGAATGTGCTGCTGGTAGTGCTTTCACTCAGGAGAAATGCAGCCCAAACCATCACCATTCATAATTTACAGAGGGAGGAAAAGGCATGTCTCCATCAGCAAGGTGCAATCTATTAATTTAATGTGAGCACATCCAGCTGAGCCCATATAACCAGTCCTGCAGGTTGCAGGAGGTCCTGATGCCCAGCTTGTCTGCAGAGTGTCCAAAGATCCCACTGGGAGCCCCTTGCAGGTGGGGGAAACAAAGCCAGGAGATGTGAAATGGGATGTCAGAGGTACCCAGCTTGTTTTTGTAGTAGATTCTGGAGCTTCAAGTCTAGCAGTGCGATCAAGAAGATGAGCTTTCTCTAATTAAAAGCTTCTGTGAAAATGGTAGGAGCAGCAAGACACAGGCTGAGTTCTTAAATCTAAGGATGCTTTGTGTTATGGCTATTGCTGTGGCTCCATGCTGGTTTAGCCTCCAGTCTGACAGTGAGTGGCATGGGATCTGTCATGCTCATTGGTGGGAAGCTAATACCATGTGGAAGGTGAAGAGCAGCAGAGCCAGCAGCAGGAAGGAGAAGGATAAGACTTTCAAAAAGCAATGTATGTTGTAACATATGTGAAATTCAGGCCACTTATTTCAAAATATAAACTCAGGTTCTAACATCTCCTCAACAGACATTTCTGCTTCTTGAAAAGAAAAGTGACCGTTAAGCCTCACAGTGGTTATTTAATTTTCTTGCAGCCTGGCCTTAAACTAGAGCAGTATGAACTAATCTGCCAATTCATAATTCTTGAGCCACTGTGTTATGCCAAACTTTATTTTGTGTTCCCAGGCAGAACAGCCCCATTCTCCAGTGGAAACAGCACTTAAGCATCTGAGGACTTAGTTTGGCTCCACAGACATATGTTTGCTTCAAAGCAGAAATATTTATTTCTCAATTTTTATGGTAGTTTGAAATGACGTCTCTAGCACTCAGGAGGAACTGGGAGTCACTGTAAGTGTATCTGGATCTTACCTCCTAAAAATAAAGTCCTTTCTTTATACACCCTGATAGCACAGAGATAATCATGAGCCATTCCCAGAAACAGCACTGAAGGACGAGCTGAACCAGGCAACTTAGCACAGAAGAGTGCCTACATATCACAGCCTGGGGTACAGGAAAAGAGAAATCCCAACAGGGGAAAAAAGCATGGCAAAGGTGATGTCAAAGCTTTACAGAAATACTTTATTCTTCCTTACAAAATGAGATAAGCAACTACTTGACACACAAATGCTGATGTCCATCAAAATCATAAAAATAACTATATGTAGTACTTGAATAAAATGAAAATAAATGTATTAAATTTATTTATTATGAAATTTACTATGAAATTTCATAAATTTTATGCAAATTTATGAAAATAAATTTGCATAAAATCAGGACACAACTGGCAATCTACTTCATTATGTCAAATTACAGCAGTAAATGGAAACAGAGATAAAAAAATAAGCCTCAGTGCATGAAGGAAGCCCTGGAGGACACATGAATTAGTCATTGTCGAAATAGAAGTAAAATAGGTAAACAGTCTACAGTAAACAGGTAGACTGAACAAACTTGGAGAGAAGTGACTATCCAGGAAACATTCTACCTTCCTGATTCTAAATGTAGATCCTGACAATGAATCTTTAAGGCTAGATATTGTCCATTCCCTCTAGAGCACGAATTCCTGTCAGTAATCAATTTGGAGAAAAGACCACTTAAAATTAGTTCCAAGGTACAAGAAGTATTTAAGGCTATCAAAACTGAGGTGAGATTTGAATCTAAAGCAGAGCTCCTCTCCTAAAGAGCATAAGGACTTAGTCACACAGTAATGTTTAAAAGATCCCACTGTAATATTCCCTGCCCTGAGGAAATCAGCTCCAGTGCTCCATAAAAACTGTGCTGCAATCCTTATCACATAGAGGTGAGAGGATGTTTTTCATCATCTGAATATAGCACAGTGTCTCCAAACGCATACATGGATGGCACACTCAGTCACTGTTAATAAATGAGATTAAAGGAAGTGGTTTGGCAGGAGCTACTTCCTTTAAAGGATAAATATATTTATCTGCATCACAATTTCTCAACAGTCATAAACCAAGCAAAAAGACGTAACACAACCAACCAGCCAGATTTAAAGGTCTCTATTTTAAAATGTTGTTGTTTTTTAACACTGCTATACTGTGAAGGTTGTCAAGGAGCTAACAAAACCTCAAAAAGAAAAAATCTAATCCAAAAGGTAGCCGATTAAAGAAATATATTGTGGGTCACTTGAAGACTGGCAATGACTGGCTTTGACAGAAAGATTCCAGAGGGAAGTCAAACTGTCTTATTTAAAGGCACAAGCACATTGTAAATCACCTTCCTGAAAGTAGTAGCAAGTATTTGGCCTTAAGCTGTTGCAGAGGAACTACATTACAGCTCTTGTGAAACGCACAAAATTCATTGCAGAGCTCCTAACTCTGAAACAAATAGTTTTTTAAGCCACAGCTCCTTCAAAATTATCTTTTCTATTACTTTGAACTCTTTTCAAAAGAATTTTAGACTTAAGCTTTTCATGCCCAAAATTTTGAGCAGAATCAAATGGGGTTTTCTGTCTCACCATAAATCTTCCTGAAGCATAGATTTCAAAGGAAAAGTTCTGCAGCTTTATTACTAATCTGTCAGAACCACAGTGCCCAGTACAAATGATCCTCCTTTTTAAACAAACTGCCATTTGTTCTCTCTCAAAGAAGAAAAATACTCCCTTTTATGAATCTGCTCTCTTATACTATTGTTAGTACTCTGTGAAATCATAACAGATACCGAGAATGTTTACGCTTTTTTTGCAAGTGTCAGTTTTTCAAAGTAGTGCTGAATATAACTCTATTTTTTCTAAAGACCTTCCTCCTCCTTCCCTTTCTCCCTGTAAAGAATAAAAAAATCAATACTTAAGAAAATAGAAGGGCAAGGAGATTGTCAAAGTCTTAATGTTGTGAACATAATCAGTACATATAATGAAGCAACTCACTGAATAAGCTGGGAGAGCAAAGCTGAAACATTTTTTTCAAAATATGATACCTAAAAAAGTCAACCTGATATTTAGAAAGATTTTGCATTCAATTTTCTGTGGCATTTCTGGAAATCTAGGAGATTTCAGGATGATTTCAGACATCAGGATTTATGAAGATGGAGGAAAATCACTTGGTTGCCTGGAGATTTACTTAATGACTGAAGTGTGGATACTCCTCCTGCAAGACTGATTCAATGCTGGAAATGTGAATAACTCAAGAACCACCTTCCCTGGAGTGCCTTAAAGAACCCCAGTATTTCCCAAGCACACCAAGTTAAGCTGTGTGGACTGTAAACCAGCTGTGTTATCTCAAGGTGTATAATTAACCAGTTGTTTTTAAACACTGTCCTTTAATGGGAGCCTCCATAAGCAGCATTTAAAAATTGCTATATGCACCATAAAATCTTGATGATGCCTTGCAAGCACAAAGATTTTAGAACTTTGTCTGTAAGATGATGTGTCTTACTCCAGCACCAAGCACAGAGCCTTGCACTGCTCTCAGGCAGTCTATAAACACATAATAAGGAACAATGAGCAAAAAGGTGAAGTGTGAGAAGAGGAAACATGAGATGGAGGTATTTGTTTTAGAGTTAGACAGCAGAAACTGGGCAGAGATCTGTGGTGATCATGGTAAAGTGCTTCCAGTGCTTCCTTCTCAAGGCTCCATCCCTTCAGAGCTGTGCTACTGAACCAAGTCTGTCCCGAGGCAAGGGCTGCCTTATTGTGGATACCTGACAGCTAAGTGTCATGTGACAGCAGGTGACAGATTTAGGAAGGTAACATAAGCAACTGGAGTTCCTGCCAAATGGAATATTTCTCTCTTAAGCATTAACATGCATAGATGCAATTTTATTTCACATGAGCATTGCACTTCTGTTTGTTTTTCTTTAAAGTGATTTAAAAACTTAGCTACTTACATGTCTGAAAAGAATTTCCCAAATGAATGCCAGAGAGTAAAATCAATGTGAAGCATGTTAAGAAAAGCACAGGTCCAGAACTACCTATAAGCGAGGCAAAATTACTTCCTCAAGATCCTGTGCCAGATCATGTCAGAGGTGGAATTAAAACTCAGCTCCCTTTGGCTGCACTTCCCTCTATGTTTTCCCAGTGTAACTGTGTCCCTGAGTGCAAGGTGGTTTCCTATCCAGGGACCCCAAGCAAACGGGGGCACTGCACACTACTGAAAACTGCTGCAACCTAAAGTAGGTCTTGAGCCTTACTTCATATCCATCCACACTGTTGGATTAATTCACTGGATTTGAAGTTCATTCATTGCCATTTTCTTCCCAACGGATGCCTTCAGTGCAGGTGGAGACTCAGCTGGGCACTGGGATGTTTCCACGGGTGAGTGAAGGTGAGTGAAAAAGAGGAGTAGCCTTGGTGATATCAAAGGCATAACTTGATGTAATAAAGAGCAATGTTTGTAAATTTGTGCGCAACTGCATATGCTCAGTGACTTTCTAATGAATTGTTGGCAGAAAGCAGCTCTAATCTTTGTGCAAACTGACATGCATCTTTCTGTGCCATGGCCTTAGCCATATCATTTGTCACATCACCAGAAGATGTACAGTAATAAAAGCTGCAGATGTCATTGGACAGCTGCAACATCATTAATGGCACAAATTTCTTTTGTGTGATGCTCTTGCATATTGCTACTACCTCAGGTTAACAGAAAAATAATCTAACACTCATACAGCTACATTTGGGTACTGATATATGGGAAGATCTCTTTATTTTAGGTAATTAAAATAATTTCTTTATGACTATTTGAAATCAGCAGAATACCATTATTTGGGAAGGTCTTATATCAAGTAACAGATGCAAACCCCTAGTTACTTGTAACATACCTATGCCCTGGTGCTCTGGAGGGAGAATTTATGTGCCCACACTTGAAAATATAAAGCAATTTTTTTTGTTTAGCTTCTCTAGGTGACTTTTTCACCTCACGTCTGCTGAGAAAGGTCAATGCCAGTCCCCAGCCCCCAGTGAAAACAGATAAGTGCTGAACTACAGCCAAGATATTGTACAGATATCCAGATATTCTGCTCTTCCTGTAGTGAGATCTCCCTTTCCATGTAAATACAAGAATTCCTTGTTGCCTGATCAAGAAATGCAGCAAATATGGGAGGCTGAGGTGCCCATGGCCTCTGAGACCTACTAGTAGTGACCCAGAGCTTGAAAGCCTGTGATGTGTACAGAGACAGGAGCAATTCCCAGACCCTTTAAAAGCACATCTCTGCACTAAGGGATATTCAGGGCAGACAGATTAAGGCACACAAGTGGTGGTGGTGACCTGCAGGGGCCTTCTCTCTAGGCATGGGATGAAGACAAGTTGTCAAGCATATTCGTAGCTGAATATTTATGAATTAAGATCAGAGAGATTGTAAAGAAATGAGATACAGAGAAAACAACACCCTCCCTTTCCAGGGTTGTCCTATTTCTTCTCAGCCTTGGAAAGAAACAACTCCGATCTGAAAATATAATAAACTGTAAAAAGGCCTGAAGTAAAAGTTAGCATCAAAACACCACATCTAGACTAAGCACCTTAGTTCAAAAGCAGCTAGATATTAATCTCTGTATCCAGGTTTGCTCTCCTCCAAAATTCCAAAATTTGGATTTGACCTACAGCAGAGAAAAGTTCAGGACAGAAATTTGGATCTAAATTCAGGAATCCATCCAGGAACTTGGTCCTTGTGCTTTTGAAAACTGAGGAAGAGATTTGAGCTGGGTGGTAACAGCAAAGTGATCCTCTTCCACTGTGCTCTTTTTCTCCATTTCATCTTTTGAACTTTACGTGGTATCTCTTAAATTGTACAACAGAGAAGCAAGAAATCCCCCTTCATGTTAATACCTGGTTAAACACTACTTATTGTAATTGCTTGGCAGTAGACCAAAGTATCTCCCTTAAAGTAATAATTTATGCTAATAGCTGTTGCTATTCAATATCCAAACACCACTTCAGGTATGTGAGATGGTTCAAGTAGGTTACCAAAGCCTCAGCAGCCCTGCAAAGCCCCTCTGAAGCATTGCTTTCTCTACCCTGAACACTCACCAGCTAAAATCTAGGGTCCCCAAGATGAAGGGAACAGTCACAGCACTACTCTCCCAGTGTAAGCACATTCACAGTAATCCTAGGCTTGCCAGGACCATGTTGGATGTATGTGCACTCACCCTGTGTTCAGCCAACACAGGATGAACACATGGGTAAAGGCCTGTGTGTGTCAAGGCTGAGATCATCAGCAGTCAAGATGACCTGCACTTCCACAAATCAAATCACTATGTAATGGTGGGATACACTCAGGGTACAGCTAAGTCATGTTTTTGGTGCTTAATGGAGCTCAGGCTGGACTGCTGTCTTGGGTTATGGAACCTAAAATGTGTATTCTATTTCATCTGCTGAAAGCAGTTGGGGAATTGTTCTTCTTTATCTCTTGTAACTCTGGAAGGAGGGGAGCAGGTGCCTTTTGATAATGGGCCACTGTTAAAACCAGTTAGGGCATTGTTCCTTATCTCTTTCACTGCCCGTCCTCCCTCCAGGGGAATATTTTCTGCTAATGGACCATTAAGACACCCCTACCCTCCCCAAGATAGTATATCCACATTCTATCATCCTATTGTGAGATGCTCCACAAACTGGGGGGAGCCAACCATTCCTACCTGGATAAAACTGGGACTCAGGAACATGAAGCTATCTGGCTTCTCCCGATTCCCAGAGGACGACTGGACCCCTTTTCACCATCACTGGACTCCTTCTCACCATCACTGGATCCTATCTACAGGATCATCTCTACTTCAACAGAACCACATCTGCCACTCCAGGAAGACTCACTTTTGGACTACTTCCAACACCCTGACCAACAGGATGTCAGGTTGTAGCTCTGACTCTGTCAGGGTATTCCAGGATTGCTTGTTTATTTGTTTGCTGGTTTGGTTGGGTGGTTTTGTTTTCTACTACATTTGTACTGTTAATATCCCTAGTAAAAAACTGTTATTCCTATTCCCAAATCTTTGCCTGAAAGCCCTTAATTGCAAAATTATAATTTGGTGGGGGGTGAGGGGTTTACATTCTCTATTCTAAGGGAAACTCCAGCTTTCCCTGGCGGATACCTGTCTTTCCAAACCAGCACAGCTCAGAACTTTGAACATGTATGAGGTACATTCATGCTATTGACAGAGCTAGACTTTTGAGTCTCATCGGATGCTGTTTCGAATCAGATAATTAACAGACCAAATGATTAGTCCCTTAAAAACTTCTAAAAGTAGCCAGATTTCAAAACTGATGTGCACATCTAGGAAGAAGAGGAACTACTTGCTCCTGAACTTCCCTGAGAATTACGTTCTTAAATACTCAGAGTTCTTCTAAATATTTTTCCACTGGTATTTGTGTTGCAGACATAGCCCAAAAAACCCAAACAAACAGACTTTAGTAAAAAAGTCCGTATTTAATGATTTAATCATTATAATTGAGTGTAATGGAAATTCCTTTTTTTCCACCTGCCACTGAACATTGATCCAAATTCATCAACAAGGCATAAGAGCCTAGACAGTAGAGAGCCAATGAAACTGGATTGCAGTGCTTCTAATTCATTATTCTTGGACTATGCAAAACTTGTTAACTAACCATAGTGGATTCTCACCCACTTTGAACCAACTCCCTGCTCCTAGATTAAGCTGCTGTTCAGTAATACTAAGAGCAGGGAAGACTGCTCCTCTGAAGACTCAAAAATTTAAGAAGCATTTCTGCTAAGATCTAAAAGACATGATTGCAAATGCCTCAAACCCAAAGTGTATTCTCCCCAAACAGTTTGAAAATATTTCCATTCTCCACTGTGTCATCGAGTAGTGATCCTATTTCTTGACTGGCAAAAAGGTGGTTTTGCCTGTGCAGATATATATTTTTGTAGCTGAAATAAAAAAAACCAAAAAGAGATCTTAAAAATAGTTCCGTCAAAAATGGCTATGGAGTGTTAATATACACGAGAGAAGTACCAGAAACCTGAGCCAGACACATGCATCAAGGGAAAGCCTCACATTTTTTCACTGGCTGACTTTAGTAGGTTTTAGGGTTTCAGATTGGAACAATTTGCTTCTCCATCAGATAAAATGGAATATCTCCAAGTGAAGGGCAAAGAGCTGCTTGTAGCTGCATTTCTTTCCAATGCTTATGGGTGCCTCTCTTCATTAGCCACTGATTCTACAGGCTCATGATTGTCATAATTTTAATAGAAACACATATTTAATCAACTATGGCCCTTGTGCTTTCATGTCTAAGCATATTTCCCTTTTCTCTTTCTAGTCAATATTTCTGAACTATGCTATTAACAAGAGCAGAAAATCCAGCAGGTACCCATTTTGTTTTCTTTAATAATAGATGATATCTATTTCAAAAAGATAAAGATATTTCCTTGCTCTGGGATGTGTTCTTTTCCTTCCAGATAAGCCACTATTTTGCACATTACATTTGCTGCCTTCCAGAAACAGCAGATAACACTGAAGAGATTTAATTAATATGTACCACAGCATGACCTCAATGGATAGAACATCTACCCTAAAGGAGCAGAGCTGTAGGAGGTAATTAGAGCACACCATGACATTTATTACTAATGCTCTTTCATTGACATTTGCTGTTGACAGGCTGCATATAAAGTTTTCCTCTGTTTGCACTGACTTACAATGATTTAGACCTCCCCACATACATAAGTGGGAATGCTTCTGCTGTTTACAGTAAATTAAAGCATAAGAGACAGAACAAAATCTTGGCCTTTTGAGAGCAACGAGCTCAACTCCCACCAACTTTCTGGACCCAAATTTCTTCTCCACAGAATGTATTATGTATAAGTGCTGTTAGTGTGAAATAAATCCTTTCAGGAGGGGAGAAGTCCCATGTTCCTGTCCCTAGTCTCTTCTGCTGTCTACATTTAAGAAAACGATAACTGCTGAGTGTAAAACAGATAAAAAGAGACACGAAGAATCTGGATCATGAACCCACTTCTTCCAATCCCTCTCCAGGGCTACAAAACCTCTCTGCTACAGAGTTGCATTACAAAGGGGGTGTCTGACTATTTTATTAACACATGCATTTAGATAACGAAATGATCCTTTCAGGATTTAGAACAAAAAAAGAGATAATAACTGGAAGGCAAACTCTACTGATATCAGTAAAATTATCTAGATACACTGTGAAAGCCCTGGTAAAATTTTGACAAAGGTTACAACATATGAAACACTCACTGAAGAAGAATAAAGCTGGCAGACTTTTTAAAAAGTCTTTTCACCTGGGATGAAGCAGCCTGAATAACTCAGCTAATCTCATTCAAAAACATTCTTCCCTTCTCTCTTGCACACTAAAATTTACAATATAAAATAACGAACATGCTCTGTTTTGGAGCGGCCTGTTCTCACTGGTAGACAATTATACCTGTAGCCGTTGGAGGACAGCTCTGTCACCCAAAGAAAGACTGAAAATTCAAATTTGTTATAGTGTTATGAGGAGAGAAAAGTAAGAAAAGTAGGTACTTGTAACACTGGAGGCAGGACAGGTCAGGTATATATTCCAATATCTCAGAAACTACAGGAATTAATCACTACCACAAATAACAAACATCTCATGCATACAATACCAGAGCCTATTCTTGTGAAGTCTTCCACAGTTAGAAAGTGGTTTATGTTACTGACTAATGGGAAGGTAATGAGAGTTGTTACATCCTCCTTAAATTATGTTCTGTCTCAGAATATAATCTATATGTGTTTCAAATTTAGTGGATAAAAAAGATTTAGCAGCCTCATTGCCACGTAATATTTATGCCTATGAGAACATCCTGGATGTTCTATTCAAATTATTTCCAGGCATCCCAGCGATTTCAAAAATACACTAATAGAAAGCAGTAAGGAGAGTATACACAAGAACATTGTAATTAGAGATTATTTACTTAGAGTGAAGAAAAAACAAACAATTTCAGATAAAAATCAAAATAAAGCTGTGCTTCTACTTAGGCACTTGCCACAGGTTTTTTTTTTTTTTTTTTTCCATGAAAGGAAAAAATGCATTAAACTTCTTGGCACAAACACTTGCTATGATTTGGCCAGAGTTTATTGTGCTAATTGCATTGACCTCAGCAGACTGTGTACTGCTTACTGCCCACCATGTAGTATTTTCTCATGTTACTAATTTCACATTACAGTTACAGGGTTTGGGTCTTGGATACTTTTTGCTTACTCCTACAGCAGAGAAATAACAAGAATAACCAACAAACAATTACAGTAATTTTATTTTTTGGTAAAGTGAGGGAAAATAAACTACTGTGCCCATGGTGCTATTTGAGAAGGTTTGGGGGTTTGTTTTTAAAAACACAGATGATTTAAAAAAATGGAATCTCAGAATCTCACTTCTGGGTACAGCTAAGAGTTGCCTACGACTTACTGTGCTCTTCCCTACTACCTGAAGTGACTGCTATGAAAAATGTCCAACAGGCAGAGGGCTTGTGAGAGCTGTGTGACCTGGGAAATTCAGGTAATTGAATTAAAGAGGCTGGATGAGGCTTGTTAGCTTGGGTACAGCCTTAGTCCAAAACTTGTTTATCTCCAGCCAGGTTGGAAAAAAGGCAGAGTGAACTCAAGTCTGCCAGTACATGTTCCTGTCACTGTGCTATCCTATTTGTCCATGACAAATGGCTGTACACAGCCGCTCCTTTCCTGTAGCCAGGCATGGCCACGGACTGGTAAAGCAGTCCCTTAACATGCAAAAATTGTATTGTGACATGATTCATTGTCTACATTTTTTTACACCCCTTTTCTCTACATGCCAGTCCAACGTGGTGCATAAAATATGGGAAGTTTCAATTCAAAATTGTGCAGCATCTCATGGTTAAAAGCTGCACAGTGGGTGGCTGTGCAGACATTCTTAACTGTACAACATTAAAGCACTCATTGATGTCGTAATCTGAAATCACCAAAAAGCCAAAAGCTGCATTCTGAACGTATTCATTTCTTATCCAGTGACATAGCTATAGGAATCAAACCCCAGCAAAAACAGATATTTTCCTAGGTTTCTTAAAAAGGTATGTGAAGAATAGGCTTATTACTCATCTCCCCAGCTAACAATATTTTTGAAGCACTTTGCTTAAACTATATATATTAATCAGGACACATGACATACTCTAACAACCTTAGGACCATGAATATTACTGTCTTGGAAGACAGTAGGGTCTAACTATTATGGAAAAAATTAGAATTGTATCCTGATGCATATTCCCCTCACCACATTTGGTCTGGAAAAAATGGTGCACTTCCCAGGAGTTTAACTTGTTAGAGCTTGGCAATGTATTGCAATAACACTCCAAGAAAAGAGATATCTTATTAAATACCCTATTTGAGTAACACATTATATGCCCTTGATGGACTCTTTTGCAATCCCTTCACATACATATGTATATAGAGACCTTTCCTTCTCCAATTTTACCTCCCTTATTTCAGATTATGAATATATTTTGCAATTCATGTGTAAAACTACTACCAAAAATAAAGAATTTGTAGGCAGTGAGAAATCCTTTGAGTATTCTTAAGTTGGTTTCTGTTTATAGTCATGTCCTCCAATACTGTCAGAAAGATCTGCAATGGTAAAAGACTTAAAAAAGGCACTGCTCCATGGGAATACTCAGTCAAGTCACATCAGCTGAAACTCTAAAGACAACACACATAGCTTATAGCATGTTAAACCCAAGTGGTTAATATCCAGCTTTTAAAAAAGCAGTAACTCCATTAACATGACACTATGCAATCGTTTCTAAGGGAGCCCATGTGGAAATGCAGATCAAATGCTGAGCACTTTAAAAAAAATTTAAGTCCAGTCCTACATCACCTCAGTGAAAATATTTTGAGATTTAGTCTCTTTGATTTGTTACGTTAGCATTAAAAAAACCAAATACACACACACACACACCACAAAATGTCATTTTATACCTCTTACACGGGGGAAAAGGGGGTGGATTTCCTTTCTAAATGAAGCAAACAGTGTAAAAGCTAAGTGAAAAGCAAGCAAGATATCATAATTTCTATTTTAAGTTAGTATAAATGGCAAAAATCTGCAATCAAACCACAAAACAGACTCCATGTCTCCAGTGTTTCACTCTCTATGCCAGCTTTTTCACTGAAGCTCTGCAGGACTCCCAGTATGTTCCTCCCGGAAATACAAAGCTAATGCTTGTTCTGAAAATTCAGAATCAAGCTGATTATAGGTGGCTTGCTACGGTTTTTCTTCTTATTAGAATTCAACTAAATTCAATTACACAGTGTTCTCCTTGCTGCCATGAGATGAATGGCAGGACGAAGATGAATGAACAGAACTGCTGAAACTGATTGATCCCAACATGCAGACAGGTTGATTAAAGTGTCCAGAAGCAAAATGAGGAATAGTATTCATCTGTAACTACTGGTTGGGTCTTCAATTAAAAGCTGTTTTCACCAAATGCCAAGAAACAGTGTGAATCCTGTTGATTTAGCAGGAGCATGAGCGCAGCACCCAAACTGAAGCTTGATGAACTAAAAGAAAACTTATTTTTACATCAGTCCATCTCTATAGCTTTCTTTTCAATGGCTACTTAGCTGCCACAAACATATACTTGGAAAGATTAAACAACCAAAAAGAGCGTGTTAATGTAAGATAAAGTTGAATTGGAAGCAAACTGATAGACATGCAACTCACAGGTGAACAGACAGGAGTTTGTTGACTGTTCCACGTTTGCACAACATGCCTCTCTCACCTACCATGGTAAAGCAGGCTCATGTGAAAATACTCAATCACACATTCCTGAGTGATTAGCTGCCTCTGGAAATATTTCCTAGTCTGGAAATACTGTGTCTTGGCAGTATTGATGGAGGTACTGATTAATGAGGAAAAAAAAATCAGATACCTTCTGCATGTTGTGGCAAGAGCTCCTATAATCACTCTGAGCCAAAGGCTCAGATGAAATGAATAAAAATTCAAATGCATCTTGATCCCCAGGTAGATTTGCTCAGACTCTGGCAGAGTGCAGAAAGGTTGATGAAAGATGTCTGAGCACATCTTCAAGGGAACAGATGTGTAAATCTCTACTCCACTCTTGAAAAAGCAGCATTTTCCATATGTAACCAAGGACTTGTTTTGTTTCTAACCCACTGGGTGATCCATTCTCAGGTGATTTTACAAACTGTATCTATTTTATCTTGTTAGCTACACACTTGGTTCAAGTATTTCTGTAGCAAAGGCCAGATCCCAGCTGTCATCCTGGACTTTGAACTATTTTCTCTCAACCATCTGTGGTTTCTTCTGCAATGCTAACATGGTTTCTGGCACCATGTTGCCTTCTGAACCTGTGTCCAGCTTCAAACTAATAAGTGTCCCTTTACTTTCAGGCTGACAGGCCATTTGTCTTGTCCTGGCACTCCATCCCATTCTCTGAATAACACTTCAAATACAGTGGTATCTTCTCCCTGGATCTATGCATTGCACTAATGCTTGTACAGGGCAGGGCCATCTGTACAGGGTTTGAGCTGTCTCAGATTCTTCCAATACTAGATTTTGCAGACTTAGCTTAAGTAATTTGCCAGGATCCATTTTCTGCATTTCCCCTGCCTTACGAAATCTCTGACAAAGCCAGTCTTAGCTGCTCAGATCCATGTTGCACCTGCAGAGACAAACTCTGGCCAAACTAACTGAAACGTTATCAAACCTTCAAATACTTCAGAGGTTGTCTTTTCTCTTAACTTACATTTGCTCTCTTCAATTAGGGGGTAAAGTGTAGATGATATGTTCTCTTATACTTTGAATTTTCACTGAATTTTAATAGTGGTAGGGTTTTCTAAGCATGCTGTGTTTCCATGCACTCCTTACACTGCCACTCTGATTTGCTGTACACAAATCACTGAAAGCCAAATTCTCAAAGAAATAATTTCTTTAATGTGTGGCTCATTAGTTTCTTGCTCTACATCATGTAAGTGCATTGCAAAGACAAAGAGCAGCGACAGAAAGCAGCCCCAAAAAGCTCCTGGGAAAGTTTATATTCAAAAGACACAATTCATTTCAAAAAACCTTGTGATACAATCTAAGGACTAACTTTGCAAACCCACAGAAGTAGTTATCTACCAGCTTTACCAGTTTAGCCCAAAATCTTGATGTTCAATCCCCTCACCTCCCTGTGTTGCTCCCCACCAACTGGCCTTTGCAGGTCTTTGCTCATTTCATTAATGCTTCCCAGTGCCTTATCCTCCCTAACTCTGTACAAAATTAGGTTCTCAGCAGGCTGAGAGTTTGATATGGCCAGCAGTTGTGATGGTCATTGGAAAGCTGCTCTCAAGTGAAGCTCTGAGTCAGAAGAGGCCGATGAGTCCAGCATCCAGTGTCCTTCACAAGTTACTAATGGGCCGGTGCCTTTCCACAACAGGGTGGTGGGACTTCCAGGAAGCTGGTGTCATGGATATCCCACCCAGCACCTACATGCACAGCTCCCTTTTCCAACTTACACCAGAAATAAGCTGAATGAATCCTGGGCACACAAAGATTTTGACATGCGCCTTAGGAGCTCTGGAAAGCTGGTGGCCCCCAGACTTTCTCATCTGTGAGTCAAACAACAGATTTTTGGCCTCAGCTAATGGAAACATTCCAGTCTTTATGAATTTCAAGGAACAAGGTCTGAAACACAACAGATGTAAATACAGCCCAATTTCCCACTTTGTGCAGGGGCACCATTGTGTCCCTTCCATCTCCTCCACCTGTAAGACAGCATGGTGTCTGCTCATTTCCCAAACTACAATTCTGCCTCTGCAAATAAGGAAATCAGCCACAAAATGAAAAAGGCAAGTAAGCGCTTGTTTACAGGGAACAAATCCACTGATTTCCTGTACACATTCATGTGCTCTGCCTGATGAAATGAAACATAGCATTAACAAAAGTGATGTTTAAGTCAAACAACATATTCTATTAAAAGCAACAATGGAGATGTTTTACTCCTCTTAGGGACTCTTACCTGTACATGGAAAGGGTCAAGTGTCAAGAAGGATATGGTCACAGGACTAAGAAGCTTTTGCAAGAAGCATGACATTAGAACCCCAGGATCACCTCCTGTGACCAGTGACAGTACTGCCACCACGATCAGAGTCAAGCTCATGAGCCACAGGTCTCAGGGAAGTACAAACTGTTTCCCACATCCACTGTCTGAGGCCAGAAGCAAGAAGCAAACACCACTGACACAGAAATGGCTACATATGGTGCTGAAGAAATAATTAGTGACTGTGCATTGAACACCCACAGAGCAGATACAAGATGGTATTCAATACAGCAGGCATCAGCTAGGTGCAAATGATAACAGCTGGGGACTTTGTGCATGATGAGACAGCAGCACATGCAGATCTGGCCTCCTGGAGACCAAGGCAACAAAGCACATGCTGAGCACTTCCAGTGTTCACATGAGAAGTAATCTCATGAGATGTGAGGGTGCCCCTTCTTTTACACCTGAAAGGACTGGCTTAAGACCAGTCAGGAGAATCAAATACATGAAAAAATTTTGGTCAGTCTTCTGGGAAAGTGGTAATGGGTGCCTGACCCTGCTCTTCTGGGATGAGGCAGAGAAGCTAGGGCATTCCCTTATCTCATTTCAATCAGTGCTTGCACTTGAGCCTTCAGGAGAAACTCCCTGAAAAAGCAGTTTGAGTTGACAGAAAAGCTAAATCAAAGAACATTAAATATGCAGGTGATATTTTGTTGATGCAGTAAGATCCTTCAGTCTCAGTTCACTCCTTTATTGGACCTTACAACACAGACTTACCAAATCTCTGGTTTTAAGATGAAATAGAAGGAAAATAAGTTTTAACTGTGTGAAGACACTTTTCAACAAGGGCTGAACCTCAACACATCATTCACATTTCAGTATCCATACCAACTCTGGGTGAGATGAGACAATAAATGTATTAAAACAGGCAGATAATTTCTTTTAAAGGATAAACTGAGTCCCCAGACTTTTCAATATGGAGTAGATAAGGCTTTGTCAATATAGTTAGCTGGAGAAAAGAAATTGTATTCTGTACTTTTTTGGAGGAAGAAATATTATATTCTGTATTTGTTTACTCTAGAGATATCCAAGATATATCTTCCCAAACATGACTCAGTGTGTGAAAATGATCTTTCCAGAAAAGAAGAAAATTGCAATATCCTTATATATCATGAATTATAGGACTCTCTATTAAAAAATGAGACTGGCATTGTTTCCAAATTTGTGACTGTATGCAAGAATGAACACAGTTGTGTAGCAAATACACTTGCACAGTCAGTTGTTAGAGTCTTATTTGGGCAGAACTGGAATACACCCACCCAGGCACATCCTCCCTGAAGCAAGGCAACAGCAGCTACAAAAGCTCTCACAAAACATGAATAAAAAAGAAAAAATACGGACCTCCAGCTCAAATTGGTCTGGTCTCATTCAACACAGCCCCCAGCGAAATACACATAGAGAAAAGTTATAATACGGGGATCAATGAGATGAAAAGATAACGTATGAGAGAGAATTTGTATACTTTGAGTCCAAGGAATTGATCGGCCTTCAAGAGCTGGGAAAAATCAGTTAATAAGTTTAACTTGCTGAACAAATATTTCCAGAGAGGTAGATGTAGAAGAAATATCTGTGGACTAGACAGCCTGTCATATTGATAGGTCAAATGCAGCTGAAAGAACTGAAGAGATTTACCTGGGTAAGAGGCTGATTAGGGTTTTCTGACACCTAGTATATTAACAGAAAACATGGGGTTGATCTCTCTGAATTTAGGACTAAAGTCTAGCCCAAGTCAGAAGTTTGTGGCCATGTTTTAAAACAGAGGTATTGACTTTTCCCTTCAAAATGGCATTTTCTATTTTTCATCCCCAAATCAGACAGTTACAATTTCATTCAAAATGAAAGAAATTATTTCAGACTTGCTGAGAAAGCAAAACATGGAATTTGAAGTTGGTGCTAATTATTTCTGAAATGTGTAGTGTTTTGCAAATATTTGATTCTCCCCCCACAAAACCAAAAAGAAAATCTTCACAGAATAATAACTGAATTTTTTAACCAAACATATCAATTGAAAAATGGAAACCCCAAGTCTTTATGAAAAATGAAGCCAAACAGATTTCATCCAGTGAAGACCTAGTTAAAAATAGTAAAGGTCTAATGGTTGGCAGTCCCACTGAATTATGAACCCCAACACTGAGTAACCAGCATTTATTATAAAGAGCTTGCATACATTTGCCACAGCAGTAATCCAAGCTAAGTACACTGTTAAATGCTGAAACTAATTAATTCAATTTAGCAAAATGTCAGAGGTCAACCACAAAATTTCCATATCCATTTAGTTTGACAAAGAGGTAATTAAATAATTTCCAGTTGTAACTTCACTATAGGTGCAAGGTATAAGCCCAAGATAATTTTGACAGGTTTCTGGAAGTCACATGTAAAATGTATTCGCCTTGGTCCTTGTGTAACAGATAACAGTGACATTTTCACACATTAAATTACTTGTTCTTGTTGTGAACAGTGTGAAATTTTATTCACTATTCCTCAGCCATTAGGAAAAATGAAAATATTATATACCAAATTATGCAAATTGACATTGCTGATCTTTTAAAATATTGCTGGAGGTTTTTCAGATATATTACCAGGATAACCTCTGTACATCAGAAAAACACCGCAGTGCTGGCTATCTCATTTCCATTTTATAGCCTGTGTTACAGACATAGGTATATTATATTTCAGAGATATATAGCAAGGAGGCTTATAATTTATCCTTATCTGTAGAATATGAAGTAGGGTTTCAGAAACTCCTGCTTAGAGCTATTCTGCAGTGCAACTTTGATAAAACTGACAACCTATCTTTTTAGTCAAAGATTTATAGGACACAACTGCTTCCAATTTGCTTTTCAACAAGAAACAACATTTCATGTAGAAGGCTCCCCCAGCAGAATTTGGGTGCCAGCATTACTGTTGAGAGGGAAGGGAAATGGCTTTTGCTGACATAGACTGATTTTTATTACCTAGGTGAACCTCTCAGTCCCTGGGGCTGGCCAGTGCAGGACCAGGGTGTTCAGGCCCCCAACTAAATTATGGGCAAGGAAGCTCCGGGGAGGGAATGTGCTTCTCACTATGAGCAAACGAGACCTGCAGGGCCATGAGTTGCACTAAATTTAGAATATTTGATGTCACAGAAAAGGGTACCACTACATTATTGTGAACCTTAAGGGCTCTAAGACAGAGATCACTGCCTCCATCCACTGTCCACAGTGACCCTGTTCTTCTGGGACACATCTCCCTTAGGCTAGCTCAGCTCCTCAGCTAGAACACCTATATTCCTCCAAGTAAATGACTGGAAATTGCAGAATCTAAATGCCTAAAATCCTCTGACATATTCCTGATACAACACCCATGTGGACATAACTGGGCAGTCAGGTGCAAGCACAGAGTCCTGCAGTTTATGCTCACTACAACTGTACCTGCTCAACAAGGGAGCTATATGATTAATTCATCTTTGCAAAGCACTTTGAAAGATTAAAAGCGGCAGTTAAAGTGTTTGGCTTGTACAAAGCTGAGACAACAAAATACTTTGGAAGAAAACAATAACTGATAACTTTGAATATTAGTGCTGCCACTTAGAAGGAATGCACAGACAGTAGTAAATTAATGAACAGAGTTTTAATGAATAGTATCACCTGAAGGGATGGAAAAATTGCAAAGATGTACTAAAATATTCTGAATCACTTAACAACTTTGGATAACATCCAGAGGCTATACCTGGATATAAACAAAGGATGAGTTAGTGGGTTTTTATTCTACTAACAAAGTCTAGCAAAGTTTCTAGAAAGTCACTTACCTTTCTAGTATCTTAACATGCAGCAAAAGTAAATTGTAAAGCAGATACTCTGCTCTCCATCATGAAAAAGCTATAACATAGTAGAAAAATCTGCTTAGGAATTGGTTAAAACAATTGATGTAACTTCAGTTTCATACTCTGAATCCTGATCAGTGTACAGCACGCAAAAAGCCATCTTTTCATCTGCCAACAGTAATGCAACTCCTGTTCTTTAATTTGTACTTGGAAAGAAAACAGATTTGTTCTCTTCAGGAAGAAAAATTCCTTACAGTGAAAGGGCCCTTGAGTAATTTGTTTTGCTAGCAAAACAGGTTGGTACTGTGAACCTTGAATTCCTGAGTATCTTTAAAAGTAAAAAATGTGACTGCAAATATATGTGTAAATATACTTAGACAGTGTTTTACATCTTTCCTTCCTGCAAAAGAACGCAGAAATTCTGTATCTTTAAGATTAATGGAAACTCAGCACTGAAATGAGCTGTACTGACTTGCATCGTTCATTTCTCAGGGTACCCAGCTTCAGCCAGACTTATATGTGGGTATGACTCAGCATTAGAATTTCAATTCAATTCAATCTGAAATTCATCCAAGGTAAGTCTAAAGAAACTTGTTATACCTCTCATTGCACTATGGTGTTTCTTATTGTCCTGGGGTGATTTTTATATTTTGGGTTGAATCCTTCCCTGTTGTCAGCTAGTCTGTTGCTTTGAAAGCAAAAGAAAACTGTGCTGCTGCAGCAATGAGGGATCGAGAAACAGATGAACAGCGGGAGATGGAATAACATGAGTGGCAGAAATAGAAATGGTCCTCTCTGAAATGCCCATACCACACTAATGACAAATCAATAGAAAAGTAGAGCCTGGACAGATGGCTCTCTACACACAGAAATGGACCTGAACCACAGGTAAATAGCACTGTCCAAAGTTATAAACATTATCAAATTGTTACACACATATTCCATCACGTTAGGTTGTATTTACAGAAAGCTGTATGTGTGATTATTAGTTATTTGTAAGGCACAAATCATCTGTACTATGTGGGATCCAAGCATTTCTCAACAGCAGAGCATTCACTGCCTGATTTTATAGCCAAAAATTATTGTTTACTATTTGGCTGTCAGATTTATATGGACATGCAGTCAACTACAATCATAGATCAGCTAGAGCTGAGCAGTCATAGTTCCTTCTTCTTAATTAATCATAGATTAAGATTGTATTTCCTCAAGGATTACAGGACCAGCTACTACAAACCTCACTGGTGTCTCCAAGGCTTTTTACAGCATGATCTTTCCTGGCTACAGCACAAATATACAAGGGGTGCCAATGCCAGCAAATCCCAGTTTGCTCAGATGACTGTATCATTGCCTGCTTTTACAAAGGAACACCAGCATGGTGCCTACCCCACTCATCCATCACCTCATCAAATTTTCAGTTCAGGGAAGCACTGAAACCAAACACCTCCATGGCCTTAATGGGAACAGTCCCCAGCAAATTCTCTCCCAAGAGGTTCATTGGCTTGCCTCTTACCTTCCCCATCATTCACTTGGTTAAACCACAGTCGCACAGCCAGCATTTCCCCTTCTCTTTCAAAATAATGTGCACGCTTTCACAGAAAAGCAAGAAATCTTAACCCAGAGTTTCAACTTCCTGCTCATTTCCTCAAAGTTATTTCCTTTGGTCATTCTACAATGGCTGTTGTTATCCAGCAAAGATGGCAATAACTCCATTGCCACACACAATTCAAAGCTTATTTCAGAACAGCTGCACACCCTTCACATTTTTATTGACATAACTATCACAGGCTAATAAAGTTTCATTACCTGTACTTAAAGACATTATTATCATGTTGTGTGTTTATATAATACAGAAATAAATCTGAAAGGAATCTTGCATCATTTTCATCCATAAATGCATAGTCATTTAGACATGGGTATGAAAATATGCCTTATATCACACAAAATGCAAATTTCCCTATACTTTCCCCACTATAAGATATCATAGGGACCATTCCTACCTTAGGGATGAATTGCTTCTCCATTCCTAATCTTTCATTGGCTATATTTGAAAATGCCAGGAAGTCATCAGTGATAATGGCTTCTGATCTGCATCCCTGAACGCCTAGCAAAAGTCCTCAGATGTGCAGGAATTCACACCATTCGTGAACTTAAATCAGCATCCAAAGGAGCTAACAACTGTCAAAATATCCCTTAAAGCATATATTTGTGCAAATATTTCATTTAATAGATGAAAACTGAACATGTTTAAAAATACCAAGTTCTAATTCCTCATCTAAATTTCAAAGTAAAAAATCAAAAAAGCTATCCTTTAATGAGGTAAAAGGCTATTTCACTTTGATTTCTTTTATAAATGGAGTTTGATTGAAGTCGGTATGTTCTGCAAAATGTTTTGATCTTGTTGAATAAGCAGTTTCTGTTGGAAAATTGTATTTTCATCATTTCTTGGAGAAATTGGTATTGCTCTATTAACTGTAGTGATTTACAGCAAGTGAGGACCTGGGTTGTAACAGCAGCAATCTTTGTTGGTATCTTGCAGGCACTTTTAAACAGCAAAGATATTGTAACAATGACAGAGCATGCATTTTGGAAAGATTGAGAATAGTGGACATGCAGTAAATTCCTTTATATTAATAAGCTTAGTTTCAATGTGATTCTTGGCAAGCAGAGTAGAAGATGAGCAAAGAACCATTTCAATATATGCCCACAAATGGCTGCTGTGCTATTTGCTTTAAAAAGCAGATTTCAAAATACTGCCTAAAGCCAGCTAGAGGGATCAAGCAGAGTCACAGCAAGACAAGCTACAGCTGCTTGAGAGAAAGAGCTGTACTTCTGTAACAGAGGGCTGACAGCCTTATGAACCACTAGGCAGTGGGGACAGAAACCAAGGACCTTTGTTTATACCTATTTAGTGTGCATGTAAGCTTCAGCAAATATATAGATAGATATATTATATCTGTACCAAAGGAATCCTTAATTAAAACAAACCACCCACTAGCTTGCTGATGTCCTCAGATGACTCATTCCACTGCAACAATATGGCAGAGGTTTATGAATATATCTTGGAGGCTCTCATTTCAGAGTGTCACATCTTTAAGGTACACTGTGGTCCTTTGTATTCACTTGCCCGCCCTCATATTTCTTTCATCCTTTTCTTGGTCAAAAGGAACGTTTCAATTCTTTCTCTCCATGCAGGTAAGTACACTAAATGTCCTGTGATGTTGGTGTCATTAGGAATAGCAAAAATTAATTGCTCTGTCAGTCCTATTTAAGACCTAAGAGCAAGTCTGAGCTGCTTCGCTAGAATTTGTATTTTCATGGGCTGAAAATGAGTTGCTTAGCAGTTATTAAGAAGCATTTCTATGGAAGCATAAAGACTGGTAGGTATGGGAAAAAGTGGGAAATAAAAATAAAAACAAAAGAAAAATTACCCCCCCATAACTCATTTGTACCTAAGGTGCACCATGTCATACAGGTGTAACATTCGCCTAGGGATAAAAACAAGCCCATTCTTAGAGTCAGATGCTTTTGTGCTTATTCACCACAGGGTTTGACTTTGGACAGCAGTTCCATGAACTACCTGAATGATTCAGTAGTGACAAACACCACTGAGGAGCATATAGAATCAGTAGGGACATGATTCAAATTGTAAAACTGTATTTAAGTCCAAAATGATCCTGACTAATTGAATGTGCTATGTGGAAAAAAAAAAATCAAAGGAAGGGCTAGACAAAATCCAGATGGGAACGCTGTGAATAATTCAAGTCTAGAAAACAGCACTCACCATCAAGATATAATGAATTCAGAGTATAACCTAAAAGGAAAGGTCTTGAGGGGAAATATGATGGCTAAATCTAAAACAGCCACACGTAAAACATGCCAAGGCCTCTGTCTTCCATATCTTTAAAGATGCAGACAAGCCATGGGAGTAAGCTTTAGTAAAACAGTTTCAAGATAAATATAGGACATTTCTACATGATTCTATGAAAAAGTTGACTGGAAAAGGTGAATAATCCTGACTGCTGAAGACTGAACAGAAGGATAGAACAATATCTTTTGTCACAAACAACACATTCCAGATCTCTTTAGTGCCAGATGATTTCTCTGTGTCAAATTTGGCACTGAATTCAGATTCAGAGAATCTCTGAATCATAGTTGATCCCATTGATCTCACTGCAAGTGGCTACCAAAACAAGGAAACCTCTCTGACAGCATGGAAAGATACAACACCAATTCCAATAATATTCACAGGACTGTTGGTCACCAAGTGTAAAGAGCATATTTGCTGTAAAGTATGGTGCAAGAAAGTGAATTCCTATGTGAAAGCAAATTATATAGCATCAGTTTATACACCTTTACTCCAACAGAGAGATTATTTTCTTTTAGAATGAAATACATCATCACAGGGATCAAAATTGAACATTATTTAGATGGGTTACACAAGGCAAGATATCATCTTGTAGACCATCACAAATCCAAAGGCTGCACTGACACAGAAATAACACAGTAATAACAAATTTGATTCAGAGCAAATTACAGGCTATTACAAGAACATAACACACCTTTGAAATACATCAGTGTTGTTTTGCCATGATATTTGAGCAAAATGCCCAGAAGACTACCAGTTTCATTCCTTTGAGACCATCATTAAGTAAGAAACTTATAAAGAAAACAAGCCCGATCTTCCTCGTGGGAAAAAAGAGTAGCAATTTTTTTTTCCCAGTTACAACTTTTGTTAGGAACTTGAGTGGAAACTAAAGCTTTCACATCTACTGTGCACCTGAAAGTAATTTTTCCTCTTTCTGAACTGGAAAGAAATCTGTTCACCAACTTGCTAATAAGAAGAA
The DNA here is from genome assembly GCA_017589585.1 of Phylloscopus whistleri. Lineage (NCBI taxonomy): Eukaryota > Metazoa > Chordata > Aves > Passeriformes > Phylloscopidae > Phylloscopus > Phylloscopus whistleri. The sequence continues at coordinate 5,249,530 of JADMLD010000067.1, read as the reverse complement.
CTCCTGACTCCTGCAGTAGGATTATTTTCCATTTTGAACTCTGATTAAGGAAAAACCCAACCAGCCAACCAACCACTGACCACAACCACACATTTCCTGCTCAGGTTGTTTCAGCAACTGAGAAATTTAATGCCTGAGAAATAAATGATTTCTCTCAGTAGCTAGAAACCAAAGTTTTATCTTGTTGCTACATAGAACTCAGGTTCCAACTAATAAATTTACAGGTCACATTGGTAAGGTCAAATATACATGGGGCAGAGTATACTATTCCATTCCAGCTGTAACACAGTTAAAGAACAAAATCCTTCCTTCCTCTCATTTGCATTCCTTACTCCCCAGCTCCTGCCAGTGCTCATGTCCTGGAAAACAGTCCACAAAAAAGAAGTCCAGGCCTTAATTTCTAAACCAGAAGCAACTTAAGGTAATTCAATGTGCCATTAACATTGATTAAATAATTGGCAGGGTGAAAAACTGTCAACTCCAGCGTAAAGTAGTCACTTCATATTGGCAAACACAGCGTGAGCAAGTCACTTCAGGAATGCTAACAGTGTCTCTGTGAAATGCAAACCTCAGTGTGGGAGATGTGCCATGCACAGGTCCTTGCCTTCACGGCAGAGAGCAAGCCAAACAGCAGTGAAAACACACACAGAGGAAAACAAAAGAAAAAGGTGAACAAGTATGTCTCTAACATGGTCATACTAATAGAGAGACAAATACTGATAAAGATGGTTCAACAAAAAACATATTTTCTGGATTATATTGTGGAGATTTATTGTAGATGGGTTACAGCAATTCATTTTGCTGAAGTAATTAAATTTCTGTTGACACAAAAATCTCATAACTCAAGAGGTTCAGCAATCCCTTGAGTTACTTTGGAGAGAAAATGAAATTAAGGTATGTCGGATATAGACAAAGAGAAGAGAGCAGGCTCAAAAAAGTAAGCTAATCAAAAAATTCTGTGCCATAGACAGTCACACACTCAACCAGTTCTGTAGCCACTTGATTATTCTAATGTCCTTCCTTTTACAGCTCAGACCAACATTAATTTATGGTCCATTGCACCAAAATGTCAACTGTATCCAATGTAAAATTTTATAGTGGAATAAGAAAACATGATTGTGCTCCACTGCTCCAGGCTCAAATAGAGGTGTTACGTCATCTGCTCTCCAAGGTAGAGATCACAAACTGAGAATAAACAAGCACTGGAATTTTAAAACTACTTTTACTGTTTCAACACTCTTATCTTTCATATGTATTACAGCATGCTCCTTCACAAACCCCAGACTGTTAAAGTACAGCTGAGATTGTGGCTGTCTATCATACTGTGTCTGTTACCCTTCAGGAAATCAAAGCACATCCTGAGGGTTAGCAACCAGAGGTACCCTGTTGTGCCCTCACTCATAGGAAGAGTAAAGAAGAACCTTTTTCCATGAGTTTCTCAGCTTCCAATAATAGAAGGTAGGCACTGGTCATAAGGGAAGGCAGAACAACAGCTGCACAACTCTCAAAAGAACTTCCTTACCAGACACACACAGCTGCTGGTAAATAACAAACCTGCCAACCTCAGCTGCCCCTCTTGCCAACCAACTCCAGGAAGAAGAATTTTTCTTTTTCAGCAAGCTGTCTGGATGATCCATGTTTCTCTCTGATGTTTGCCTTTGAAAGTGCACAGCACAAGGCACTAACTTAGAACCCACAAAACTGCAGATCTGACCCAGGAAACTGTGAGCAACCCATTAATTTAACTGTGAATAGAACTAACATGGAGATCAGTGTGTCTGACATCCACCCTCTTCAACTACTGATCAAAGCTCCCTAACAACGGAAACTTTACTTTTAACTTCAGTGGATTTGCAACCACACTCAATTACATTAGCTCAGCACATCAAATTAGAGCTTCCAGAGCTGGCTAGCTGTAGAGGCATTTTTTGGCTTAAACACTAAAATTTAATATAACTTTGTTGTAAGATGATAATTTCTTTTTTATTTGTTTAATCTAGGTACAGTTTTTCCCTTTATATTTAATTAAAAAAAAAAAGAAAAAAAAAAGAAAAAAGAGAGAGAAACAAGATCAGAATTCTGTGAATACACTGACAAATAATTAAGGAAAATCATTAAAAATCACTTCCAGTTATTTTGAATTCTGGTCATCACTTCATGGGCAGGTTCCTGTCTGGTATTTACCAGGATTAAAGTCAGGTCAGATCTTCTAATCTACCCATGATGAAAATGATGAACCAAACTCTAGATTTGACTGATATTACCCAAAAAACCAAAACAAAACAATCTTATTACCAATATCAAAGACTAACTGCTAAAAATCATACCATGTTAAACTCAAGAAGGTAGTTAATTCCTATCATTCCAGCCTTGGAATATAGAATCAAAAAATGTGAAAATTCTCTTCCAAGCCATCTCATGTGCTTTAACTGCAATGGCAAGGCTGCAAGTTTGACTTCCTCTAAATATGCAAAATTAAAAAAAAAAACAAAACCACTCAAGGTAATCAGAAATAAATAATTTTGAATTGCACCACCCAGAAGTCAAAGTAAATCCACAGCTAATATAAATCCATACTAACAGGAACAAATCTGATTTATCCCAGCTGGCTAATAGTCTCATATGTTTACTTTCCTTAAGAAAAAAAAATTACATGGCAATACTGCATAACTAATATGATCGTCCAGCTTGATTTGTTCCCTAATTAGTTTTCAAAGTGACGTGGTTGCTAGTCCTGAATGCTGTTATGTCTTCACTCTACGTGCTTAAATTATATTTAAGCTGAAGATGAGCTTTAATCCAAATCTACTTAAACACCCCAAGAAAAAAAAAAAATGATTCAGCTTTGACATTTTCAGAAGGCTCCACCTCAATATTAAAAAGCCACAGTCCTCAAAATATTTTTAAAAGAATGAGCTCCTTTTTGGAGCAGCTCCTTGTTGGTGGCAGAGTTTTAGTTCAGAGCATTTCGAATGTTTACAGAATCTACTTCATATGAAGAGTTCTAAGGCCACTGCCAAATTAAAACATAGGTCTTAAATCTATTGTTTAAAGTGTCTCCCTAAAATTATATGGGCTTGTGAGAAATACTAGTACCTAGCAAAGAGAAGCCAGACAAAACCTGATACCAAGCTGGGCAATTAAAGCTAACTTTAACTCCTATCCAGTATACAGAGCTTTCTCAGTCCTGACTTCATGTTCTGGCATAGGCTGTCCCTCTCGAATTAAGATATTACTGTGGGTAACCACAGAGCAGGAAGTATTATCCTAGCTATTCTCACAAAATGGGATGAGACCATGAGATCTGAAGGTGTGAGTGTATCCATCAGCTGAGGTGGCCTCGGTCAGGCTTCTGAGACACAAACAGCTCAATCTGGGAGATATTCAGGATGGGCCTTCTGGTACTTGGACCTCTGCTATTGTGCCCTGACAGTGTGTCAGGAATCTCACAGACTCCAGGAGGAACAGAAAGGCATGAGGAAAAGGAAAATTCATCCTACTCACAGTGAGAAGAGAACATGGAGTAAAGACTACGTGCAACACTGCTCCAACATCACTGGTGTTCATGTCAATAAAAACCTAAACCAAAGAAGCTCATCTCATGGGAAATGCATTTTGCCTGTGAGGCTATGATCTGTCCACTCCCTTGGTGAACAGAAGGGCCCAGGGAGAAACACAAATATCACCTTTAATTAGGCAATTTATAATCTTGATATAAAGCAATTTAGGGAAGGAAAGAAGACCAACCCCAAATCTACCAGAATGAACAGCTTCAGACAAATGACTGATGTACATGAATGGCTGCTGTCTTTTGCTTATGAAAAATATTCACAGTACCCAAATGAAATTTTTAAATAAAACCAAACAGTATGCCTCTCTAAGCCTTCAAAAAATCATTACATTAAAAAAAACCAAAAAACAAAAACAAAACCCCCCAAAAACCAAACCCAAACAACAACAACACCACCACCACCCAAACAACAACCTGCACAAAAGATTTGATCACAGTCTTTCCTGGTGTCTGGCACAGTCTCAAAAGAAGCATTTTTACCTAAGCAGTCAGAGGCTACAACTTTCCTCATGCTTGAACATCCCTTTGCTGATGGGAACCTGAATGTCCTGACAGAAAGCTGTTTGTTCCAAGGGTTTTCTCAAATCATCGATTTTCATGAGAACCCATGTCCCCTTTAAAAATACTTTTGCTGAAGTCTTTAAGGGGTGTTTGAGAGTCAGACATACCGTTGTTTTTTTGTTTTGTTTTTTTTTTCAGGGAAAAGTATCAAGAGCTGTCTCAGCTAATGCATTACTGTTCCTATATTGCTGCTACTGAGGGGAGAGCTCATTTCTTTCCCCGGGGCCTTCCCCACACCCACCCCATATCTACTGAATATATACACTCAATCCCCTGAAGGTCTGAGTCCTGTTGCCTGCATCAAATTTGGGAATTTAGAAGTCTCAAAGCAGTAGATTTGGGCCGTTTTTGTTCACCCAGCCCTGAGTTTCCTTGGCAAATCAAAGGTTTGTATGCAAAGCCTGCTGAATCAAACAGCCAGCAACCCATATCATTCAATTTGCCACGCTGGGTGGAAAAAACCCTGAAAACTGAAAAACTTATTCTTGCAAGAAACAAAAATCAAAGAGCGGGAGAAAAACAAAGCAGCTCAGCTCAGTCTCAAAAGACATTCAGTTCCAAAAGGCACTCAATCCCCAGAAAAGGAAAAAAACCAAACCATCAATGCTCAGTGTAAGGAAGTTTCCCTAAATATGCAGCTGGCTCCTTGTGGCTCTCAGTGAGGTGTACACAAACTCCTTCTCTAGAGTGCCAGGACCATTGTGTGGAATCCATGGCAGAAACAGGTGAGTGCTGTTTTCTGAAAGTTATTGCGCATTACCACAGCTGACTTCAACAATAACTTCTAAATGAAATGTAGATAAGCCCTCTTAATTCCAATTACCCTTTATTTTAAAGCTTAATTACAGTAGTACAAGACTGTCATGGAATGATAATTACAATTTATTTAAGCACCAATAAGTAAACATTACATTTTATTTTCCTACTGTGAAATGTATCTAACCTAATGGGCTGATAATTCCATTTAATTGTGTGCAAAGAAACTGGGTAATTTCTGTCAGGTATCATAAAATGGCAATGACTGCTTTATCACAAGATATTAACATTTTCCAAAAGCAACTGTTCTTTTTATGAATAAGCAGTTCCATTCAGCTTTATTTAGTTCCCAATAAAAGGATAAAGGAAAAAGTTGGAGACTTGTGCAGTCAGAAAACAAGGTCTACTTTGGGCCTTATCAGGAAAATGTAAATAAGTTGGCAGAAGTAATCTTGCATCTTTCAGGATTCAGCAGATATGCAGTGACTGCCACAAGGCTGTGAAAGCCCTGCCTTGAGATCTAAGCTACCTACATGGCATTAGTCAGCAAAGTGATTAATGATTTTACATTAGATAAGATCTGACCATCATCTTGCTATGGCCTCGGTCCTGGATCAGGCAGATACCAGTCACAGACACCCTGCTGGAAATCAGGAGTCAAGATTTACAAATATTCCCAGGATGAGAATCGTCCTAAGTGGGCCTTGTTTTCCAATCATCCCAAATGTATTCCAGCACTACTTTACTGATTACTGAAATGAAATAGAAGAATCGGTGGCAGATTTGCCTGCTTAATACTTATAACCAGGTGCTGCAAACAGCAAGAACGGCTCAGATAAGACTTTGGGGCATCATCAAAAGGTAATGGACCAGCTGGATCAAACCCTTGGGCACTTTTATTTCCACTCCAGAAAAATTAATAAGAGAGACTTTCTCTGAATCCCACCTACCAGATGGTGGTTCTCCTTTCACAAACACTCTCGGGTCTATTTCAGGATATGAAAGAATGACTTTTTAATAGGGAAGAGGTGGAAGTGTGGAAGATACGATAGCATGGGTATCGTATGGTATGTAAGGATTCAAATAAAGTATATCAAAACTTTTTTTCGCCATTCAGAAGTTTCCTTTCAAAGCCCAGAAGAATGTTTGTAGCTGCAAGTCCACACATCCAGAGAGAGCCTCTCCATTTAAGGCAGCTGCATGTGGAGTCCCACACCACATAAAATCATCTTTCCCAATCTTCCCAGAGCTGCACAGTGTAAACTCTGACTGGCAGGAGGAGACTGGCTTATTTTAACACCAAAGAATCCAATGTCTACTTGGACAAACAATTTCAGTGATTCAGTATAATACCCACTCTGCTCTTCACCACTCAGCTCAAACGGAAATCAGCTCAACATCTTCCTCCCATGTCAGGATGAAAACAAACCAAACCAGCAGTTGTGGGGAAAAAAAAAAAAAAAAAAAAAGAGTCTGCTTCTTGAGAGGATGGACTTTGCCTTCTGAGTCCCCAAACCTCCTCATCCACCTTTCAAAGTGCAACATGAGCAGCATGACCCAATTCCATTCCTCAGGCCTTCCCAGAAGGAATGCATTTTTTGCAAAGGGAAAAATACAGCATCTTTGACAATTTCCTCTGTAATGGTGACTAGGCCATGCTGATATATAAAGTCCAGCATTGGTCTGTAGACACCATCACCTCAGTTTTTGCTTTCCCACGAGACCTAACTCTCATTGGATTGTGTCCAGGATCCATCTATCAGAGGCCTGGGCTACACAACACTGCATCCATCAACCACTGGCTGCTCTTCAGCCCAGAGCACGATGCAGGTGGGAATCTTTTCCAAGTGCTCTGCTCAGATTAGTCAAGCAACCCACTGAGATGTGTGCAAGCAGCTCAGAGCAGCATTTGAACACTAACTAACATCAGTTTCTCTTCACAAGCACATATCTTTATGAGGAAGCTGAAACATCTGAACGTTTTACAGACAGAAAAACCAATTCGTAATACTCCCATTACAAGAACCTTCATTTTTCGGAGACAGAATTTTATGTGTCTCTGAACTAAATGTTTGTTAATGATTCAAATAGGTACTCTAAATATTGTTTGACTTAGCATATAAATAAAAAATAAAAAAAAAGAAGGGAAAAGGTAGGGATAGGAGATTCCTGACCTCAAAATGTGGTGCCATTTTTATTAATAAATACAAGTCTATGCAGTTTTTACATGAGGTCTAGCTAAGCTGGCAACAGTCTAGCATTACAATTGTCCCAGAATTGTGCTGGTAATTTTCAGATTTTTTCTGTATCAGTAATACTTATATTTCTGAAGAGGAGAAAACATGAGAAGGGGGAAGACATCAAACAGAAATAACTACATTTTTATTATTGATGCATCTAAAATGATTCGGTTTACAACACTACTGGGTGCAGAGGCCTCTGCATGCAAATTATCCTGCTATCTAGGTCACAAGATGCTTCAATGTGATTTCTAATTAACAAACACAAATTATCATTCCAATCAAATCTTTCATAAAAATGCTGATAGTGAACTTAACTAACCTTTATCGATAAGATAAGCAATTCCAAAGATAAAACCTGGATGTTTATGCTGTCCATAAGTCGTGTTAGCAAGAGACGTCATTCTTGATGCCTACCACGCTCACAGCCTCCTTCAGTTGCAGCTCTTTGGCTCAATGAGGCTTTTAATTGTCATGCAGGAGGAGATCAGGTTCAGGTGAGCAGGTTATTTTGATTAAATATATTTTTGTAACATTGCAGCCAATGCATAGAAACAAAGAGATTCTCACTGAGCAAGAGGGGACTCTTACTTCCTAACATACAGATAGAAGGCAAGAACCACAAACAAAACCAAAAAAACACCAAAAAACAACAACAAAAAATATTGATGCAGCAGGACACATCTTTGTGTGGCCTAAATTATGTCCAGCTATGTCAAATTTCTTTTGGATTGTTTTTTTCCTATAAAATCAGATGGTTTATTTTATCCCGCTCTCTTCCAAGTGAATTGTTTATAGATTGTTTGCCTGACTCAAATAGATTTTTTACTATGGCATGAATGTGCCCACCCTTCCTTTCCCCCCTCTTTCATTTCTAAAGATAGCCTTACTATGAGGCAGATTCCTTTCTCTTAGAGAGCCGTGGAGTTTCCATCAATTACTCAATTCGCAATATTGCTGATTTTACATTATAATCTCCATAAATTAGAGATATTACAATCAAGTACAAAAGTGGCATGCATTATTTGGTGTGCATGTGAAATTAGCATAAATGAATGATTTAATTTACTTAGCTCTACCATATCTCTGCAAATTAAAAAAGGCATCAGCTAGTCTTTTCATCCATATCTTGTTTATTAGCCTATCTCTGTGGCTTATAGAGTAACTCACAGGCAATGGAATCATGTACCATGAACAGTGTCAGTTAAGCAAAATGCATCCCCTTCATTAGGATAAGTGATATTCCCAAAGTCAGGAAAAAACTGTCAGCATGGTCTAACTTGAGCCAGGTATAAATGCTGCCAAACAAAGCTAAGAGCATCAACATAATATTCTTCAATGCTAGAGTCAAGGGTTGCTGCCTTGACAGCAAAATTGGGGGAGAAATTCTCTCCATGTTGAAGACAACAGAAAATGGATTTAGACGTTACTCAAAATACCTACTCAATATTGCAAAGCACAAGTAAAAAACTAGCAGCAGCAAGGGGGTAGAAGTTTCAGAGAATTACAGATGAAGGCAGACACTGAATAACTGCATTTGGCTCCTTTTCCCTCACTCCAGGAACCAGTTTTTCCCAGCATTCCCCTCTCTATTTACACATATGCATGATAAAGTCTCATTTTATGCAAGGATAAGGTGAGGTGGGCACCCTATTTCCCCTATAATCACACTAAAATAAACAGCACAGGAAAATTAGGCACGTGATTTTTGAATGCAGATTCTGCAAGGCCATCAGACACTTTAGAAGAAAAAAAAAAAAGGTGGTAAATCCAATCTTTTCTTCATTTTCTTTCCATACTTGAAAAGCCCTTGGTTTCAGATCATCCCTGAACCAATTAATTGGCACACCACAGTGAGAAACTTTCTTTCATCACCAATATTTTGACATTTCATCCCTGCTAGCAACGAATAACTAAGCTGTGAAACTTCTACAAAGAGGAATCACCCTAGAAACTTGGTAACTTGCCCTGTGTTTCATGATACATCTAAAAAGATAGCAAAGCCTGAAAACTGAAAACACCACCCCAGCGTGGTGACTGGCCTGGAAGGGTGACCTTGAGACAACCCTGCAGCTCACTTAGTTGTGCACTTGTGCCAAGATGTGCATGTGCTCCAAACAAGTGCACTTTAAGCACAGTTTTGCATTGTCAGATTACATACTTTCCAATGTTCTACAGGAAATGGTATTAAACATAGCATAGAAATACAACATAGATGTTATAGTTGGAGTTTTGGTGGGCTGCAATGAACTGTTCCTCTGTGGAAAGCTGGTGGAGCACCTCATATTGGAGGCCATCTCTGTCCACATGGATGGCAAGAAGGTGATTAGGAGCAGCAAACAAATTTATCAAAGGTAAATCATGCTTGACCAACTTGATTGCCTGATATGACAAAACAACTGCCTGGGTAGGTGAAGGGAGAGTGGTGGATTTTGTCTGTCTCAACAGCAGCAAGGCTTTTTACACACCCACAAGGCTTTTCTCTGACATCCTCAGGGAAACTCAGAAGACGTGGAATGCATGAGTAGATAGTGAAGTGGATTGAGAACTGGCTGAGCAGCAGGTCCCAGAGGTTTGCAATCAGTGGCACAGGGTCCAGTTGGAGGCCTGTCACTAGTGGTGTCCCCAGGGGTGAATATTGGCTCCAATATTGTTTAAGCTGTTCATGAATGCCTTGGATGAAGAGGCAGAAATCTCAACAAGTTCACTGATGACACAAAGCTGGGAGGAGTGGCTGATACCCCAGAGGGATGTGCAACCCTTCTGAGGGACCTCGATAGGTTGGAGATGAGCAGAGAAGAACCATCTGAAATTCAACTAAGGCAAATGCACCTTCAACTAAAGGTGATGCACCTGGGGAAGAACAGTCTCAAGCACCAGCACAGGCTGGGGCTGAGCTGCTGCAAAGCAGCTCTGCAGGGAGGGGCCTGGGGCTCCTAGTGGACAACAAGCCATCCATGAACCAGCTGTGCCCTGGTGGTCAAGCAGGCCCATGGTATCCTGAGGTGCATTAAGAAGAGGTCAGGTCAAGGGAGGTGATCCTGCCCCTCTACTCAGCCTTGGTGAGGCCTCACCTGGAATGCTGTGTCCAGTTCTGGGCTCCTCAGGACAAGAGAGACATGAAGCTCCTGAAGCAAGTCCAGAGTGTTACAAAGACGATTAAGAAACTGAAAGATATCTTATGATGAAAGGCTGCGAGAATTGGGCCTGTTCAGCCTTGAGATGACTGAGAGGGGACCTCATCAATATCTATCAGTGCCTGAAAGGAGGGTGATTCTGTTCCCTGAGCCACTAGAGAAGAGGACTGCAAACAACAGCAAGAATGAGTCAGAATTTTGAGGAGCAGTCTGGGAGCATCTACATGTTTGAGATCCCTGAACAGTTAAGTGTTCTCCAGAGGCAGTTTATAGCACTCAAGCAAAGCTCCAGGGTACTCCAAACTCCCCTCCTGACGATATGCGGTAGGCTCTGTCACAGAGCTCATCAGCTCTTCCTTCTGGCTCCCATGTTTGATGGTCCAAATACAGTTTCCTCTTTCGACCCTTTGCAGAGAAAGCGCTATGCAATACTGACCTGAGACAAACATACCCTCCCTCTGAAGTTTCACACCTTAAATACCACTCCTTGAAACTTTCTCTGCAGATACTGCTTCTGGTATCACTCAGGAGAAGCAGCCAGATGCACTTTGAAGGGCTCCAGGATCCATCCATTCTATTCTTGCCTACTAGGTGCACAAGAGATGATCCAGGGTTTTTCTTGCTTAGCATGAAGAGCATCTTGGATCAGCAGGAGCCACTGCCTTTGTTCCTACACTGTATCCTCTCTCCTCATCACACATCCAGTGCCATATTCAATTATTCATGAATGAAATAACGGTTTTCAGCATTAATAATTTACTGCTAAACCAAGGGGATGTGTAAAGTAAAATGTAACTGATATGGGAGTCTGAGCTTTGGCAGCTTTTATAATAGTCATTCATCTAGAATTTTCCATCATTTATCCTTGTGCTTTGCTGACTAGAACATTTGTTCAATGACAGGCATATTTCCCCACTGACATGGATCTGGTACATAGGTTCAGTACCTGCAAACAGGAAATGTATTTTTGTTTGTGGGACTTGATTTATTGAAGTGCTGACATCAGATTTTGCAAAGTCTTACTCTCAGGAGAAGTCACATGGACCTAAGTTCATCTGCTTGCTTAAAAAAAAAGCCTGCTGATATCAGTGCAAGGTAGTGAGGGTGGGTCTCAGGCAAGTATGCAATAATGATGCAATTAAAAATAATTAATAATTTATTATCCAGCCTCACAGACAGTCCCACTGCCTTTCTTGTGTCCAAAAAACGAGAAAGCCTTTCCCTTTGGGGGGGGGACCTGAGATAATTATATTTACTGAGTGCCTCATCAGAAAGCTCTAATACACTGCCTGGCAGCACATGGGCATTGAAGAGGTGCAGGTGTAGGAATTCCCCTCGACAGGCACCAGACACAGGGGTGTTCACTACACTCCTCATTAAGGTAATGGTACATTTGGAATTTCCTTGATCTGATCCCTCTAGCCACCCATGAGATGAAAGGAACAAGATCATTAGCAATGCACCTCTGAATATATCCTATAAAATCAAGAAATTCAAGTGCTCATTTCAAATTAAGCCAAAAATCCAAAGAATAAGGTTCTCTTCCTCGCTGTTTCTTCCTCACAACAAGAAAAGCCTGAATATTACACTAATAAACTTAAGCTGCTGCGCTGCTTAAGCATCAGTGCAAGACTTGATTTGCAGCTCAACAGAGGCACAACAGCTACATAGTTCAGAGCAAGCATCAGATTTGAGCTGAGCAGCATGGCATGCTGTCCCACACCTTATCACTTTTAAACCTGATATCCCCCCTTCCCTGTGGAATTTAAAGCCCTGTCAGTAAGCCCCATTATCCTTTGACTAAAGACTGTCTTTCCCCTTCAACAGAGGTGAAACCTGTCCGAACGCAGCAAGCCCAGCGTCATGTAGGCCATCCCTTTACCAAAGAGAACAAAAATGTTGGCATGGAGCCATGTATTAATAGACTAACTGCCCAGGGATCTGAAACCATCTGTTTCTTTCAATGTCACTACCTGCACCAGGAAGAATAGAGGAAAATATAAACTGTGCCTCTGATTCCCTCACCAATGGCCCCAATGCGTTGATGTCTCTTCAGGAAAAACAGCAGTTTCACCTAAATTCAATTACATGGTGGTTTATTTATTTAATTCATCAAGTGAAGACCTGAATATCAGACTACATTTTAAAAAAACAGGTTCATACTTATTAGGTATCTACTTTGATGTAGCAGCTGTATTATTTGAAAAATGTCAAGTAACAAATTGAACTTTGCATGAACAAAATGATTTTTTTTTACTAAGAGCTGAGCAAAGTCCTAACAGGTTTTATTAACTTGGCATACTGAGTACTTTCACAGACTTACAACATGCCAGAAAGCATGTCGTGATTTTCATTCATTAGCTTGCATTGGCAACAATCTGGCTGAGTTTTCCTGCAAAAACAGTTTTCAACCTCCAGCTTGCTCTGGACTGGATGAAAACTCACAAGTTTGCTCTTTCCCTACCTAGGCCTGTTCGTTTTACTGGGTCATCTGCAACAGATCAGAAGCTCTTTGCTTTCCAAGACACCTGTACAATAGTCCTGGCTTTGCCAGTTGCATCAAGCTAGTCAAGTCACTGCTCCTTTCTGCCACCCTGTCAGCTCGCTGGCTGAGGACCTGTCCCTTACAATGCACTGCACAATCAATAGCATAACAGGGCCTTGATACTGATTAGAGCTGCCAGCTGCTACATTTAAGTGTTTTAACAGCAATAATCAGAACAAATAAGAAATGCTACATGAGGTTTCCAGTGCAGGGAAGGCTTTCTGTACTGCACAGTGTGTCAGCAGCAGTGCAATAACCAACAGCACTTAGGGCCACAGAAGGAGCTCATTCACTAACCAGATCCCACTTGCTCTTGCTTTTTACTGTAATCACAATCTAATGATATTGAGGTTTTTAGAGCAGGTTACTGGGAACAAACAAACAAACAACACATAATGCAATGGTTCTGACTCTCGGTGGAAAACTGCTGCTGTTCCACAACAAAACTGTGCTAATAACACAGTTGGTTCAATTGCACATTCCTTGCTGCACTACTGCTGCAGAGGGCTCCTCCCCTGGGAGGTGACTGGATAGTTTCTTGCTGAACCTTACTTACAGCACTCTGCAGATTTTACAGTGGTGCAGCCAGACAGAGACATTTTGCAAAAGGGGGAAAAAAAGTTATTCTTTTGCTTAAAGGCATGCTAAGGGAAACAGACTTTTAGAGAGCTTGTGATGCACACAGCTCATCACAAAATAAAGCATTTTTTTTCCTGCAAACCATTTCCCGGGGAGGGAGAGCCGATGCTCCTATTGCTTAAGACATAGAAACAACAAACCAATAACTTATATGGAGGAACATGCACTTTGCAACTGAGAACTAAGTCATGAAATAGACACCTGAACCCCAATTCAGTCAGACAGTTAAGCTTGATGGTATCAGCACTTACCAACCCACAATTTCCTCTTTGACTGGCATGTTCAATGAAGCTGAAAATTGCTTCCTAAACACAACATGCTTAAATAATCAAAACAATGTTAGGGACAGACTACTTTTGTTTCTAGCTAAAAACCTCCCATTTTACGCAGTCAAGTTTTCTCAAGGCTTCTAATGCAATCTTTTGGGCAATGCATACAGAAGGATGACTGAGGGAGTTAACACACATTTGCACTACGTCCTTGATACAAAATTCTTAGCCATGATCCCAGCACATGTTAGCCACACTGCAGGCCCACGTGTCCTTAGGACATGTGTCTCTGTCCTTAAATGGCTAATACAAGCACTTGGGACTTTATAACCATCCCAGAGCTCAGCACTGGATATCTACCCGGGTATTAGAAATGAGTTTTCCAGAGCAGATTAAATTCCATCTTGGATAAAGAATATCAGGAGAGTCTGTGAAGCCAAACAAGCTGTTGTGCAGATGTAGGAACACACAAACATTGCCAACAGGGTCTTAATACAGATGTCAGAGTCCCCTTATGCACAGGGTTGGTAAGGATTTTGCATCCACAGTAGAAGCCAAGCAGAAATTTCCAAGATGATATGCCTTTCTCTTCCCAAACAGTGAGTTCAAAGCAAATTTGGATGTGTCTATGTAAGCTTAGAGAACAAGGCAGAACTGGCACACTGAGATGCCAAGGAGCTTAGTGGGCCTATGGCAGATGCTCCAGAAAAACAGACCAAGTCCCTTAGAAGGAAACCACAAGTAGTTATGGTGGCTCAGGGACGGTTTCTCACCATCATTCACACCAAGCTGGGGCTGCAGTGCTGCTTGTCAGCACAAACAACAGAACACACAAATGCATTACAAAATGTTGCAAGCAGCTGACAAAGTAAGATTTTGCAAACACTCACCTCAGCATTACAGTCACACATCCTTTTTTTTTTTTTTGTTAATGTAGCCATATTGTTAGGAATGCTGCCTTTATCCTGCTGAGCATTCACTGCTTACAAACACCTACCTGGCAGCTACACCAGAGGCCAAGCCTTACTCAAATTTGTCCTTTTAACCCTCATTTAAGAGTATATGCCTTCCTCAAGTTGCTTGTTTTGTGGCTTCTGCATTACCTGGGTGGAGCCTTTGAGGCTGTGCAAAACCTTTGCCTCAGAAAAGATCTGATTTATCTTGGAGGAGTACCAGAGCTTTATTTAATCACATTTATCCTTCCTGCATCTTTGCACCTCTACAGCTTTAAGCCTTTCTTGACTTAATTCCTTTGGGAATCGTTAATTCATTCACACTTTTGATCACCGTCTACCTGGCTCCCATCTCACCAGCCATGAAAGATGTTATACCTCCCAGCTGAGAGTCTATAGAACAAAGGTCTATCCAGCCCTGCTGTGTGATACAAGGAGTTTTTTTGGGACCCAGATATCTTTAATAATGCAGAATACTCTCCTTAGAGTGGGAAGAAGAAGAAAAAAGCATCAAGATAAACATTTTAAAACAAAATGCTATGATTTAATTTTCTCTGCTTAAAAGATAAATTTAAAAATGAGGTGATCTCCCAGAATTCAATCCCACATGATTCTAAAGTTCAGGGATGCTGCAGAGTGCAATATGCACCTACAAGGGATATTTGAAAGATAACGAAATAAATTCTGCCATCAAGCAAATGTAGACAGACCCCAGGAACCATTAAAAGTTTTGTCAATCCATTCTGCAAATAGACACCCTATATTGGCAGTTCTCTTCATCAAGCACATTTCAGGAATAATAAACTGGTGAAATAACAGATAGTATGTAAAGTGAATTGATCATGATGTCTGAGTGCCAATACAGGAAGCAAATAACCTGAAGTAGAAGAGTTTTTTAATACCTCAGGAAAGTCATAACATCATCTGTAACTGGAACTGAAGTGAGAACAAAGTAAAATAACTCAATTTTAGGTCCACAGATTTAGCAAACGGGACAATTAATCTTTGGAACCAGCACAGACAAACAATTTGGATGGGGTTAGAGTTTTGCACAGCCCTAAGCACTGTTGCAGCAACTGGAAAAGCTTCAGACAGCTACAGTAGGACAAGAATGGGTGCTCCATAATGGATATTTGTGTGGGAGACCAAGTTTGTCACTGACCAGAACAGCCTCTGCACCTGCAAAACAATTTTGGTTGCAGAACTGTAACTGACCTCATTCAGGTGACAGATTATCACCTTTTGCTCTTCCTAGTTATCCCTTCTTCATCTCCCTGGGGAGACAACTCCCCAGTTCTAGAATCACCATGATCAATCCTAACCTGAGGGACCACTGGTGACTGGATAACTGCACTGTGATGGAGCATCTTGAAAAATATACCATAAACTCTGCCCAAAAGAGCTCTGCCTAATTAGATAAGAGGATTAGGTCCTGGGGGGGAAACCCCAGGCAGGGAGAGGTTAAAGTAGTTTGCTCAGACTTATGCAACAGAGCAAAGCAGGGCAGATTCCACCCAATTCACTTCTCATTCATCAGAGAAACATTTCTTGATAAAAGATTCTTTTAAAATTATTTTAGTTTTAAGTCTTAAATAGGGACAAGAAAAACAGCTGCAGTTCTGACAGCTTCTCTCCTCTGAAGATCTGACCTGTTCATCTCCTGTAGGATGGATGATCAATTTTCCCCACATCAAAATGTGTTGGCAGTTAATAGCAGCAACTCGTTTTTTTGTTAATTAAAAATGAAGTATGCCACAGATCATAATTATTTTTGAAAAATGTTGATGATAATTCAACATGTAAACAGAGGGAACATTTTATCATTATTTAAGAAAAAATGCAGGTTGTGTTCTTGGAAAAACGCTTTCTATTTACTAAGATTTGAAAAGCAAAACTAGAGAACAGATTCAACAACAGTATGGTATTTTAGGAGACATTGTGTAAAAGGACCGCTTTTTAAAAAATTCATTAAAATCTGCCCCATGACCCTACCTCAGCACTCCATGGCCTGAAGTGCAGAGTTAGTGTAATAATCAGATTGTGTATGCAGCATCCACTTTTTAATGAATCCATGTGTCCTAGGTTACAATGTAAAATTGTGCCCAAGGTATGTATTCTATCCCCATGAGCCGTTGGAGCCAAGGTGGGGCAGTGTTTTCCTTATCTTCTGTTAATGAGCCCAACAATGCCTTGCCACATGAGTCATAGATAACTCCCTCCAGGAGTTATCTCTGTTTAATGGGCCATCAAGGACCCACTGCATGACTCATCATCCCATTGTGAGATGCTCTGCCCAGGGGGAGGAGCCAAGCATTCCCACCTGGATAAATCCAGGGTTTGGGACAGCACAGACAGCTTTTTTATCCACTGGACTCCCAGAGGAGACAAGAGCTACCAGACGCTTCTACAGGATCACTGCTTTGACAAGACCATCTCATCTGGTTCCACCGGATTCCTGGAGGAAGACTGGACCCTCCTTGTCATCACTGGACCCTTCTCTCTCAGGATCATCTCTGCTCCAGCAGAACCACGTCTGCCACTCCAGGACGACTTACCTTTGGACTGCTTCAAACACCCTAACCAACAGGGTGTTAGGTTGTATTATTCCATTTATTTTATTTTACCTTTTCTTTTTTCCTCTCTTCTCCTATTAAATTGTATCTCTGACTGGGAGTCTCACTGGTTTTTCTTTCAAACCAGCACACCATGATGCATGTACTTCACTGCAGACAGCAGAATGTGCTACTTCAACACATTTTGGGTTTTTTAACATCTAGATATTTACAAAAATACATAACAAGGTGCTACATTTGCCAGAGGACAAATTGGGTGCCACCTCTCATGCATTTCATGTTTCTTGTTAAGAGTTTTGAGTTTTGAGGAAACCTGACAATTGCATGAAAAAATCCTCATCCCTCTTAACCTGCCGCAGCAGAGAATCCATCCTGCTTGCTGCAGTGCTGAACTTCAGCTAGCAGAAACAAATACCTCTTTGTTCATCTGCTTAATCCCCGAGGGCAGCAGCCAGGTCAAGATTAACAGAGACTCCCTGCTACTTTTTTTTTTTTTTTTCACATGACCTTTAAAAGCAAACACACGTGACACAGTTCACATACAGAACAAACTCTGAGAAAACAAACACAGAACCGGCGCCCCAGCATGAAATGCCCATATCTCCTTCTGGAACTTTGCAGACCACTGGAATAACAAGTCTTTCAGACTGCCAGGCAGATGCTCTTGTCTGTTCTAACTCCTCCAGGAAATGACAACCACTAAAATAGGCACCAGATGGCCAAAAAGCAACCTGAAAAATGAAGGGAAGGTCTTCTCTGCAAAGTGCTCACACATCTAACTCTGGTGACAGAACCTTCTGGATTTCTCCATTTAGTCTACACTACTAATGACTCCAGCAACACATTTATAGCATTATAACTTAGGCACCGTCCTTCAACTCGACTTTATAGCTTAGTAAGTTCTAGATGTTTGTAATAGTAGATTACCTTTTTATTCCCCTTGCTCTAATTCTTGAGGTGAAAAGTTGTTACAAAAATCACTTGCTAACTAATACAGGTTCATCAACAATTTGCATTTGCTAATGATGTTTAGCAGACCACTGTGATTGCTGTCCAGAATTCTTCTAAGAGGCAAAACAAACATCTAAATTATAACTTTCTAACATCTGCTTCCTCTAGGGAAGGATTTGTATGAGGTTTGACAGATGCAAGAGCTCTGAAGAATGGCTGTTACAAATGAGCCAGATAGCAGAGTCTTGGAAAATGCAGCCAATCTCAGCTTATTGAAATGAGCTCCAACCCGAGGCAGAAATAATACACAGCTGTTCCTTCTGACTGCTGTTCAGGAGAGAGATGATATCTTGTGATAGTATTAATAGACCTCATTTTCCAGGTGGTATGCAGGGTAAAAGAGAGCTCACCATTTCATCTCATTTGATGATATTTATAGTGTATTAAGCAACAAAATGCCAGCTCCCCCCCAAATCTACAATCTAGTCAATATAGCAATGATAGTGCTGAGCAAAACAGTCAACAACTACCCAAGTTCATATATTAGCTTTTCACTCAAAACATGATTTTGTGCATGCCACAGTAGGAGCTTTTAGGGTCATACTGTCTTCAGAGAAGTGAATGACAGTCCTGTCATTAACTCATCAATTCAATGTAATTTTTATTACAATTTACCGTGAATTTTATTTACTAAGCCTGACATAAAGAAAAATTTATGTTAACATAGTAGCAACTCCTTTAACAATAATTTAAAATCTGCCTCTATACCCTATTCCCAAGACACTCCTTTTACTCAAGAAATAGCTTCCTACTGGAGAGACTAGAGGAAAGAGGAATTTTTATGTTTACCACAAGTCCTACAAAAAAAATAGGAAAACAAGAAATTATGTATCTTTTAAAAAATTTGTTGAAGTAGGAGTATGCGGGTTTTTTTCCTTTTTTTTTTTTTTTTAATGGAATTAGTGAGAATATGTAACAGGGCTCCTGTTTGTTTGTACCTCCTTTCAAACAAACACCATGACCAGAAACAAGTGTCATAAGGCTTACATCTGGGAAAGGAAAGAGGAAGAGCAGATACTTTTTATGGCCGAAGAAGTCCCATGAAACCCACTGACAGACTATCTGCTGCCATGGACTGGTGGCCTTAATTAATGCTGCACTGATCCCCTTTCAAACCTGTGCAGTTTCATTACAGTTTTGGGCCATGGGAGGACAAGCAGCTGAAACTTGGGCTGATCTCTGCAGGACTGCATCTCCAGGGCCAGCTGCTGACTCTTGCTGAAAGAGGTGGACAAGGGCTGGGCAAATCTGTTCTACCAGTCTCCTGTCAAAAGGTGAGTTAATTTCCTTGGGCAGCAAGCGTGAGGGCATATGCTGGCTGTGTGTTTTAACACTGCTGCTGCTTCAGGAAAGGTGTGTTTGACCACATAACCACTTCTTGCCTGTGTGGGAGAGCCTGCCCATACAATTGCTTCCCTTCAATTTTGGGTCAAGCTGTGCACAAATCTCGTGCAGGCTGTCCAAATTGCATGCAGGGTATAAAACCACAACCACATCTGTTTCTCATATAGCAGTTCCACACAGTTCTGTACCCTTCTGGCCTCACAGTCCATAATCTCTATTAAATTCAGACTGTGTCTGACAGGATAAATTCTCATTAGCATCTTCTGCTTTCCCTTCTGAGACTCCATAGGAATAACACACACTACTTGCCAACCTAAATGACACTTTTCCTTGTGCCCAGCTTCTGGCTGGCACTTAGAGAAATGAAGGCCAACCATCCTGCAAAAGGAAGTGCCAGCATAACTTGAAGAATTTTATGGCTGTAAGTGGCAAATAACTTTAATCAGTGCCCAAACTGACAAGATGCTTATCAGATGCCAAACTTAACAAAAGTTTGGTGGGCAAACAACACCAGTGCAACATGCTGGGAAACACTGTTGCTGTTGTTCCCAACAGCAGGAAAAACGTGTTACCCACAAGAATACACATGTGTTGCCTAGACAGGAGAGAAAATATAATTTGCAGTTATAACAGAACGGTACATTATCTGTTTTGAATTTCTTTGTTTTACTTAATTTCCCATAAGAAACCTTCACCAAAGTGTCTCAAAATTAAGGATAAGTATTTAACCCCCTTGTTTCAGAGATGCACTGTCATAGAGGAACAAAATTTTAATGCAGATAAATTTTCTATGTTGTAAAGCTCACACTGCTATATAACAGGCACTGAACATACAATTTGTGTGTCAAGAATGAAGTATATTATTGCCTATCCACAACAAACTTCCAGTGGATGGACAGAATACATAAAATCTGAATGAATAACACACACGACACAGACGATATGATACTTCAGGACACAAAGGTGAGTAGTCTAAATACTTTAAGACTCTCTTTCTAGTCACAATTTAAAACCTGGAGATGTTGAAGCAAAAAAGAGCCAGATCAGTGTGAAAAAACATGTGGAGCTCACACTACTTGTCCTTAGGATGAAGACCTCTGACTCAAAGGCTCTGTGCTAAAAGCTGTAGTTGATACTTACTACTACTGAATAGCACTCCTCAAATATGACCAGACTTGTCAAGTCATAGGTGCTATAAAGCCTTCCTAAGTAAGCAGTCGTAAGAGTGATCCAAAAAAATAAAAGTACTGAAATCATCCATGACCAAGGCAGCAATTCAGAAGTGAAATACCTGCTGCAAATTTGTACCACTTGGAAAAGTCAGCATTTTATGGCTACTTTAAGGGGTAATGGACTTCCTAAAACCAAAATTAAATACCTAAATTTATTCTTGAGCAGTTTTCTAGAGGAATGAGTGTCAGCACCTCCTTGGGGATGTAGAATAGAGGCAACCCCTCCATTATCTATGTTCTAGAAGAAAGCTGTTGTCCCTTTATTGGGCCACCCAGAGACAGGCAGTGCCATATTGGGGGTTGAGGGTTTTTTGTTTGTTTGTTTGTTTTCCTTTCCTTTTTCTTTACTTGCTACCAATGGAATTTTTTTCCCACTGTGTTGCTAAGAAGCACTAATGGCTGGGTGCTTGAGACAGTGGGGAGAGGAAACTTACTCGATCTGAACCTTTGGAGGGGAACGGTGTAGCTGCAGCTTGGGAAAAGGAACTAACTGCTGCCACAGAAGTCCAGCTCAGTCCTGTTTTCTTCTGGTATGGGCCTGCACCCCCTGCCTGCCTGCCTTCTGCGTCTTCAGCCACAGCTCTGGAGTTCCTGATCCATCCCTTCCATCTCTCCCTGTCTGGGCCCAGCCGCCATTACCACGTGCTCCCCGAGCCTTCGCCACAGCGCCCCCTGCAGCCGCGGGGGGATCATCCTCCTGCCCTGCCTGCCGGGAGCCACCAGCGCCCCTGCTGGCTGTGACCGGAACTGCACCCAAGGGGAAAGTGCCTGCACTCAGGGAAGTGTTACTGGGTTCCTGGTGCTGTTTATTATTAATGCTGTAGTTCTTGTTGTTTGTTTGCCTTGTTATACATACTAGTAAAGAACTGTTATTTCTATCTCCATATCTTTGCCTGACAGCCCACTTAATTTTCAAAATTGTAATAATTCGGAGGGAGGGAGTTTGAATTCTCTGTTCTCTGCCCTCCATAGCAGACACCTGTCTTTCAACCTAAGACACATGTGAAGCTGATTCTGAATTGGGAATGCACAAGCGAGAAAGCTGAAAGGATCATATAAGGCTCAGGAAAATGCAGAATTCCATAGAGCATGGACTGGAATGCTTCCTTGCACCATGAACACTTACGGAGGAGAGAGCCACTCCTCCTCCTCCAACCTAGTCCCCCAAAAAGCAAAATTTCGCTTTTAGGAAGAAGAGTTAAATGTCTGAGCAGAAGATATCAGACCTCTCATTTGATTTTCTTCTTCCAGATTACAGCAAAAATGAAGGGTTTAACGAGAAGAGGAGGAATAGTAGCCTCATAACATCTGGTTCCCAGTCCTATAGCATGTCCCTAGATGCAGGAAGCAGAAATCTCCTGCAGAGATACAAAAGGACCTGAATGCTACTGTGCACTGAATGCTAATTTTCAGTGATTCTATAAATGAGAGGAAAACAAGAATTTTGCTGAGAATTTTTTTTTCCCTGACCACAGTCATATAATCTGTAGAATGGGCAATCCTTGCAAACTGCATTTAAGCTGAAGTAATTTGCTCAAAAATAATTTGATAAGAAAAGAAACCTTTCTGTTTCAATTCCTGCCCTCCCCCAATTTGATATAAACACTAACATCAAAGTCGGAACTAATGATGTTACCTAGAGACAATGCAGTACACCGAACAGAAAGCAACTTCTGCATGATGAACTGAAGACAAACTCCTCAATGCAATAAAATCAGGAGACGAATTACTTCCAAAACAGCTGTAAAGGGATAGAAAACAGAGGAGATGCTAAAAGGGATTGATTAATATTAGCACCCTTAGTGCTGAGAAACTGGGAACATCTTGAAAATATTCAATGAAGATGTAGAACTGTAACACTTCTCACATCATGTAGAAAAAGAAGTGAAACTAATAATTCAGAATATATTTGCTCCAGGATGGTGATGGTTTCAGTTCCATGGATACAAGTCTC
This sequence comes from Phylloscopus whistleri, assembly GCA_017589585.1. Taxonomy (NCBI): domain Eukaryota; kingdom Metazoa; phylum Chordata; class Aves; order Passeriformes; family Phylloscopidae; genus Phylloscopus; species Phylloscopus whistleri. The sequence continues at coordinate 5,226,745 of JADMLD010000067.1, read as the reverse complement.
AGGGGGATCTAAGAGTTTGCTCTGTAGTTCAAATCAGTGGTTGGGAAACCGTGCTCAGATGTTCTGTGCTCAGCGATTAAAGGATTAACAGAGCAGGGCAGCAGCTTTCAACCTCTCAAAAGTTCTGAGTTCATGTTTGTACATGCTGAGCTTTTAGGGCTGCCCAAGCAGGGGATCATTTGGATAGGAATTTCAAAGGCAGACAGAACATACATAGCCCCTTTTCCATATTATAAAGTAAATGCAAAACACACGTTTCCTGAAATTAAATTTTGATCCTTCAATAAACTCAAGAAGAGAACAGGCCTCTTCACCAATGCGGGGTTCAGGTAAGGGCCAGAGCTTATTGGGTAAAGGCTGCAGAACAGGGAGTTCTGAGAAAGATTTATCATCATCTGCAGGGCCTAGAGATGAGAAACAGTGTCAGGATTCCACCAGCAATCTCTGTCATGAAGACTTCCCAAATGCTCAGACTTGAAAATAGTCTTAAATTAATAATTGAAGGGATTAGATACCAGATTATCAAGTATTTGCAACCTAGTTTTGAAAGAAAGATTTATGCTATGTTTAAAATGCATCTTGAGTAAGCCATCTCTGTTTTGTTGAAACTATAATAATAATAATAATGCTCATAACTACTTGACAGAGCTTAATTTTTTATATAGCTCACATGCTTTTTGACACAGGAACTGCCAGGATATTTTAAGCCTGTTCTACACCCATCAAGTGTCCTCAATCTGGTCACAGCAGTGTATTCCTGCTTCATAGGTAAAGCACAAACCCAACATGATTGACAACACAGAATAATCCATTTATGGGGGAGGCATCTCTGCAGTGCTTTGAGCCAGCCTCCCTCCCAAAGCTTCTCAGTTAGGAACTGTCACATGATAGTAATTTTCACATTATCCATGAAGCTTCCTCAGCTTCACTGTCTGCAGTGTCTAGTATGTTTCTAGCTGCTAAGGCACCATCCCTGTTTCCATCCCACCTGCCCAATTTCTGACCTGTTGTCATCGTAGAACTGGGATTTTTGCCTCACAGGCATACTTGAATTTTATTTTCTATTTTATAGAAAGCTAATTAGGCAGTGACAGATCAAACCAATCAACTGGCACCTCTTCAGCTAAGTACGTTAACTATGAAGCTCTCCTCTTATTCTCAAGCTCTGTCAACACTTCACCCAATTTTAAGAGCTTGATGCTACCTGGAAATCCTTATAAATGTACATTCTCATACTAAATTAAGGTAGGATGTTTCTATCCAGGCTCTCAGATTGCTTTAGTGATAATTACTTTATATCAGTTCTTGCTTTTGTCACCATTTATTCAGCCATTCTCTGGAACAGTTGACTGAACTTCCTTCAGAAACATATTTCTGCTGGAGGCAAACATAAATACCTGGCAGTAGTAAGACTTCTCCACTGCTGATGGTGTCCTTGCCAGTTTGGGGTGATGACAGCTAGCAGATAAAGCAGTTGAGTTACAGGAGGAGAGGATAGGCACAGCCACAGAGATGATGGGACCAGCAGGTACCACAGTCAGTGCCACCCTCCTTCCCTAGCATATCAATCCAGACATTGTGGCAACAAGGTTCAGCTTAAGGTTCACAGGGTGGGCCACAACACCACATCTGGTAGTGTCCTCTGCCTTCAGAGGAAATAGGGAGACACCACATCACTGCATGGTGCAGAGAAAAGTGTTTTTTTTATCACTACGGAGAAAAAAGGCAGTGACGTGGAACACAGAGGGAGGGAATAAAACCCTTTTCCCCTATCCTGTAACTCCGTATGTGGCAGACTATGAGAGTGACTGCAGGCATGCAAAAACTTTCCCCAGAAATAGGAAAGGGATAGTTTAATCTTCCTTAAAAAAACGCAACAAACAGGTAGGAGACATGCTTCTGAAGAGATGAAAGCCACAACAAGATATTGCATGGATACTTCCCGCAAAAATGTTTTAAATGCTCAGAGCTGTGGTTCCCATTCTTGCATGTTAAACAAATACATCTCTGAGCTTGTGTGCTATTTGGTTAACACTGGATCGAGAGCAGAGAAATTGAAATTAGACTTGTAGTTTGAGGAGAGAAGAAAAATACTAATTTTGCAAGCTAAAGTTATGCCAACCATACAAAGCTGTTAAGCACTGTGGATCTCTGAAGGAGTGCTCTTGGCACCAATGCAAATAAATGTAAACTGAGTAAAGACTATATGAAAAACAGCATGATGAAATTTAAATGCCGGTAAATAATGTTTTCACTCAAGAGGAATTTAATTTAGAAGATACCGTTTAAGTTACTAACTACTTTATCATTTGCAACTAGACAAAGAAGAAAGTTGATGGACATTTTTCTTCATAGGCCATGATATGTTTATAAGTATAAATACTATTGATATTTTACTGCTACTGAGACTCTGATATCACTATGTAATCATCCAAATAATACACAAAGGAGCTTATAACAAGTGCATGATAGTGTGGATTGTTATCTTTAGCAAGTTGAGAATGAGCCACAAAACCCAGAAGTTATAGAGATAACCTATATGACTACAATAAATCCTTCCTACTGTACTGGAGAGCTGCTTATTCTTGACAACCCATGCATTGCGTTTTTTTAAATCAGACTCAGAGATTTGGACATTTCCATGCACAAAGCAGTGTGCTCTCAGCCTTGGAGGATGGGCAGCACTGGTTAAATTAAAACAGCACTTCTAAGAGAAAATGAACACAAAAATATTTATATTCAAGCATTTCATAATAGTGGCTTTAAAATAAAAAAATTATGCTAGGAAATAAGATGCTGCTTGACCTCATACTAACAAACAGGGAAGGCCTTGTTGGAAATGTGGAGGCTGGGGACAGCCTTGGCTGCAGTGACCATGGAATTGGTGAGTTCAGTATCAGGTCAGGAGGAAGCAGGACAGCAAGTAAGATTACAACCATGGACGTCAGGAGAGCTATCCCTTTTCAGGGATCTTCTTGGAAGAATCTTTCTGGACAACAAGCCATCCATGAGCCAGTGGTGCCCTGGTGGCCAAGCAAGCCCATGGAATTCTGCGGTGCATTAGGAAGAGCACTGAAAGCAGGTTGAGTGATCACATCACATCCCTCTACTCAACCTTTGTAAGGCCTCACCTGGAGCACTGTCCAGTTCTGGGCTCCTCAGGACAAGAGACACATAGAGCTCCTGGAATGAGTCCAGTGGACAGTGACAAAGACAATTAAGGGACCTCTTATACTAATTAAGGGCACATCTCTTATAAGGACATGCTTAGAGAGCTGGGCCTGTTCGGTCTTAAAGAGATGACTGAGAAGGCATTTCATCAATGTCTATGAGTATCTGAAGGGAGGTGTCAAGAGGATGTTTCCAGGCTCTTTTCAGTGGTGACAAGCATAAGGACAAGAGGCAATGGGTCGAAACTGAGGCACAGGAAGTTCCACCCGAACATGAGGAAGAACTTTTTTTACTGTGTATGTAACTGTGCACTGGATCAGGGAGGTGGAGTCTCTTCCAACCTTACCCATCCTGCAATTCTGTGAAATGTTGGGTCAACTCCCTCACAGTACTTACTACCCTTCAGCTCAATTTGCTTTGATTTCAAACCAGACCTCCTACTCTAGGACTTTCCCACTGCTAAAGCAAGTCAATCCTCTGGTTTTTTTCACCTGCAAAATCTTCAGGCCTTGTGTGGCCAGCTTTTGTTATGTAGCCTTCCCCCCACAAGACCAGAACTAACATTGCTCTCTGCAGTAGAGGCAGGAGTGGCTGTTCCGCTGTAACCCTTAAGAGAGCTTTGCAGCCCTTAAGAGTTTTATGTGTCGCAGTTTTCCTTCCCCATCACACAAATAATGCTCTTGTTGCCATTCTTTTTGTATTTTATCTGCATATGATAATTTCTTCAAGCTGAAGGTTCCCCCAGCAATCACAGTATTTCATCCATGCTCACCTGGTAAATGTCTCATTTGTGCTAATGTAGAAATGTGGCAACACGTTGCCTAGTGACCAGGAGCATTCCCCTCCACCCTTTTCTCTCACAAAGCCACGCTTTTTCTATAGCAAATAAGTGAGTATTTTAATGTTATGGAACTAAGTATTATTAGACATCAGCTTCCTAATAACATTGGCAAGATCTATAAAATAGAACTCCACACATCTGCTTGCCAAACGACTTTCTAAGCCTCCTAATGTTTCCATTTATGCGATACAATCCTATTTGACATGTCATTTTACAGCTCTAGGAAAAACACTTTCCAGTCAAAACACATTCCAATGCATATATTTGGCTTACAGGAACATATACAGGCGACAATCCAGTGTCTATCCAAAGGATTTGCTCTCTTTTCCTACTCCAATCCCAAACAGCCATGGTCTGTATTTCACCTCTGTCTTAACGCCCTTCCATTACACAGTTAATAATAAGTGCAGGAACTCCTGAGAGAAGTCCTTTCATTTGTGATCTGCAGGTGGTGATAATGGTCCCTTTGGCTTGAAACACTTGTGTGTCAGATTAACACAGAGAGAATGCAGGATGATGCACGGAGCAGGATGTCAGCTGCAGTGCTGCCAACACCCAGCTCACAGACCTTGGGCCCAGGTCCAAGAATATACACAGCAAGCTTAAAAAGCAAGGATTTGAAATATAAAAAACAGTAATGAGATGCTTGCTTGTTTTAGTTGCCTCCATATTTTCATGCTTCCCCTTTCACATGTTTCTTCTGTCCGTAGATAGGAAGAGGGCAACAGTTAAAAACTTGCCATGGCATATTTTCAAATAAAAGCTGCCAGTCTCTCATAAAATTCCAGTTTCTGGAGTCTTTGAGAAAAACAAAGTACTGCGAAATTCAGTCAATTCACCTGTGGATAGCTTGGAAGCAGATTCTGCCATCCACATACAGCTTTTCCATGGCACCACAGATAACTGCACCCTCTCAAAGCTTCTCAGAGGGAGACAGCATCCTTCAGATGACCCTCCACCCTGTCCCCCTTGAAACACTGCACTGACATCTTTGGAGAAACCAACCACCAGCATCCAAAAGTTTCATCTGTTTCAGGGACCAAAAGGAGACATCAGAACTTCATCCTAGCAATGATAATTCAAGTTCATGAAGTAAATTCAGGCATTTTCCTGTGCTTTCTAAAGCAGACACAAACAGTGACTTAAACACATCTGCAAATGATATTCTCAGCCAAAATGAATAGAAGAGTAAATGCGCAAAGAATGAAGCAAAAATTCTGTAAAATGACCCAAGAGAATAAACAGGTCCCATCACTTATCATGTTGTCTAATGTTAAGATCATTAAAATCCTTGAATGCTGCCGCAGATGAACACTCTCTCTTGTGGAAAAGAAATACTAACTCTCTTGTAAGGAAGTGGGAGAACAGCCTTAAAAATGGTGGAAAAAATTCAACCTTTGGGTTTTGGTTATGAAATTATATTTACTCCATCCCTTTCTGAAGGGGGATTTGATTTAACATTTTAAAAGGCTCTAATTCCCAGTTTCATTAATGATTTTTATTTTTTAATATGACTGGTTTCTAATTCAGTTGAGCATATCTAAAAAGTACACAGTTAAGTAGAAACCATATAAACATTGTTCAGCTTCCAGGAAGCCTCACTGCAATTGGCAAGGATAACAACCACAGTTCAGCTTCAGGACAGCCAAGAGGAAAGACAGAAAAAGCACTAGTGAATTAAGTGAGAAATTTCAGAAAGAGAGATGAAAGGCTTTGCTGGACATTATTAGTATATGGGGAAAAAAGCAAGGACTTGCAGACAACCTGAAGGAGTTTAGTTGTACATAGCCCAAGAACATAGGAAAAGTCTGAGGTGCCTTAGGCTGTGAGCAAGAAAGCTTTCCTACTATTACATTTCATTCTTCCTGAGGGAATCTGGAGTTTGTCCACCCATTTATAAATGAGCAAAATTCTTCCAGCTAGAGAGAGGATCAGGGATGGAACCACTGAGCTACATTTCTACCTGCTGCGTTGTCTATAGCAGTGACAGCTGGCAAAAAGTTTTGCTATCGGTTGCACATTTATGGCCTCAGATTTTATTAAAAACTGGTGGAAAACATTCCTTATAAAACCTTTCTTGGGTGTTATTTATGAATACTGAAAGGCCAGATTTATAAAGTGAATTAGGGATTATGGTTTGGCTATGAGCAAAAAAGATTTGGCTGTGAGCAGCTCCTTATATTATTGAGTATGAGGGGAGGGAGGGGAAGGCATTTATCTAATATGTACCATCAAGTTTTTGCTTCCTACTTGAAGCCTTCTTGCATCTTTTTCCCCATTTTGCCTCCTGTCCCTTCTAGGATGGCTGTTTTGAGGCATTCAGCTGCTTTCTATAAAATGAGACTGAAACCAGGTCCTTGAGCTCTTATACTGACCAAGGAACATAACTTCATTTCCTACCGGCACCTGAAATGTGGCCAGCTCGGTCAGAAAGTCAATGAATGAAGAGAACTTGGCAGACATTCCATGTATGGATACACAACAGAATAACTGTCCACCCTGCACCAGAGCTCCACGCACGCCAGGGACCACACCTTTCTAACTCTGGGCCTGGAGACCACAGACTGAGAGTCATTTGGTGGGGAAACAGGAGTGGGTTATTGTTCTTGAGGAATACAAGCAAGTCCAATTCCATCTGTGCTGCTACACCACGTGCATTATCTGGCTAGATACAGACTCCCACTTCACCTAAGGCAAACCAGCATTAGCTGCCTCACTTGAGTGCTGCTGTAAGAGCATCTGTAAAGTGCTCTGTGGCTGTAGAAAAGCAGAGAACAGACACCCGGAGGACCCCTCTGGGTCTACAGCAGTGCTGCTTATGGGGGCAGGAACCTTTCCAGTCATTTCCTCCTCCAGAAGCATTTATAACACAGTGAAGAAACAGAAATAAAGCACTCAGTTTCTGGCTTTAGAGTGGTGTGTATCCCCACTCCAAGTTTCCCTTCAATACACCTTCTCTTTCCATTTATACTCTGAACTGCACAGCACTTAACACTGGGTTTAAATGAATCTCCACACCTCTTAACCCAGTATGGACTGCCCCACATTGCTACTTTGCCTAGATGCTTCATGTATTTTTAAAAACATCACTACATTCTGCCAGTTCAAAAGTCACTAAGTCAATCTCAGAAAGAAAGAAACTATTAAGGGACTACCTGAAAACAGCCAAAAAATGAAACTTCTGTTTCTGGTTGCCATCAATATACATTTTTTTTAAAGGAATATAATTTGTATTACTGACAACTGAGCTGTTATGCAGTTCTGGGACTTGGAAGTCAGTCCTTCAATAACATGCATAAAACTCATGGGAGGGAGGGGGAAGCTGAACACTAAAGACCTATTGAAAAAAACCAGAGCAGGCTACTGGGAAAATGGTAAACACAGAAAAAAATGTGAAAAAAAAAGCTCCTGAGGAAGTGGTGCCTTTGTTTTACTCCCCAGATATGTGGAGAACCTGCTGTGCTACTAGGTCAGTTTTCTTTGCCTCCTTTCTAAAAACAGCCATGGTAGGTGTGGAAAAGAAATACAATATTGTTCTTCAAAGCCCAAGGGCCACCACAACAAATCAAATCTTTTTGAGTCAGCAGGACAGTGCATTTGATAAAATATTGTCAAGTTTGGGCAGCATAACCTGGCCCAGTTTGATGGAAAAAATATAGGCAATGGCATGCCCTGAGAGTTAAGCTGGGATGGAAAAAAGGGAACTAAAATGTGGACTCTGTTTCAGAGCAAAGAAATTATTAAGAAGCTTCCCAAAGGCAGAACTAGATACCCATGACACACATTATTTAAACATGAATGGGAGGAAAGTACCAGTTAGCTATAACATAAGGGATATTTATACACCTACAAATGGGGAAGTTCTCTGATTTACAAAGTAGAACAGCCAAAAGCCTTACCTTATCACACCTGTGAGACCAAGAGGGGCTGTCTCTTACCTACTTTGTATTTTAAAGGCAGAAGCTATCCAAACACTTTAGATAAGTACAGAAGCCTCTTTTTCAGACACTTCTGCAATATCTTCAGTTTACCAAGATTTCCTAGCAAAACAATTAATAAATCCATGTATTTTCATAAATTCTTACCGAATTCTTCACTAAACAATTCTGAAACTTTTAACTTACTTGAACTTGGGGGAAATTTTTTTTCAATGTTTACTCAATGTCAACACTGTTACTGGTATTCTTTGCACTGTCCACATTTCTCATTTATAGTATTGATGTGACTTTCCTTTACAATATCGCTTCTCCTTCCCTCCTGCTCCCCCAGTCTTTGGACAACAGTCTGGTTTGCAATGCTGGATGGACATGGTAACTTTCTTAATGAAACAACAATGTATAAAAATCAAAGTTTTGTATGCTTCGTATATTTGAACACGTTTTAAATACATGACACAACATGGATGCTCAGATGTATGATAAGCAGAGTCAGTATGCTTTCCAGACATATTTCTTAACATGCAGGGGACAAACTCCCTGAAGATCTTCATCATTGCATAACTACGCTAAAAGGCCCCTTATATATACATATGTGCAAAATGCAACTAGCAGCAAACACCACTTTCTTCCTCATCTTCTACTCCTTCCTTCCTTCCTTTCTTATTCTATTTTCAGTGGTATTCTTATAAACTCAGACAGCAAGGTCATCTGACTAATCAGATAAGGAAAAACATACAATAAAGGGCAAGCAAATAATTGATTTTAGTTTTCCTGGAAAACACAGCTAAATAACCCTGAACATACCCCACACGTACTTTGTGTAAACCATCAGCCATATTTTGTTTTTATAATAAATTGAAAAAAAAATGAGATTAACATATGGTTGTTGTTACATGTCACTTTTAACTAATTTTTTTAGTGTGAAATACAAGCAAAACACAAGATATTTCAGTATTAAAAATGAAATATTTAATGAGGAATAATTGCAATGTATACTTCTCAGCTTTGCTTCTTTACTTTCTGCAACAGGCAATCCCAAAACGTATCTTTGACAAAGGAACTTTTCACCCAGAATTTATACTTGGCTCTAATAGTTAGAATCAACACACCAACTTATTCCAAAGTTAGAATAGCCTTGTTGATGAACTCCAATATTCAAATATCTGAAAAATATCTCAAAAATATGTATTATCTTACAGCAGCATGTCTTCACTACCCACACATACTCAGAGGAATGTGACTGCTGGTCATGTAATCTCTTCTAAAATTGTATTGAAAGAAGCGATTGAAAGAAAGTATCAAACATGCACGTTAGAGGAGTTGTCTTGCAAAAAAATGGAAGCATGTCCACGAGCTCCACAAGCCAACAATGTTACTATTCCATCCCATTGCTTTCATCAGGATCGTTATTACTGTATAATCCAGAGGAGCTGCTGAAAATGGACCATGCTGTGCTAAGAGCCAAGCACTCTATGTAAATACAGGGAACTCAGAAATCCCTATAGGGCCATCAGTTAAAGCCTGGAAAATGAAAAAAAGACCGAAAAAGGGGTAGGTAATGCTTGGCTGTAAAAGCCAGTCAATGGCTGTTTAGTGGCAAACTCCTAATTCCCAGCCTAAGATTTAGTTAATGTCAACTACAAAAGCTTTCAGACTGCTTTGACAATCCAACCAACAAGAACCAAGAACACAGATTATGTTCGCAGAAGTGACCTGAAGCCCCATTGCTCAGCATCCCAAATGCTCAGGAGTCAAACTGAAATCAAAGCCTCCAGGAGCTATGATTACTTGAAATAGGATATTGTTGGCCTTTTGTGCTAAACAGCACTTTTTTTTTTTTTTTTTTTTCCAGTTCTATTTTGGGATTAAGGAATGCAAGTAAAGAAAAAAACCATCTCCAGTGAGACTACAAGTCATTCATGGTTAACCAGTGCATCATAGCCCAAGAGTGGAATGAGAGAAAATACGTTATATTTTAATGCGTACCTTGCTTCCTTGAAGACTGCCAAACTTCAGCTAAGTTTAACTCAGATTTTCCTCTTTAGGAGAGAAGCTTCACACCTTTAAAAATGCATTTGGGTGTTTTTTAAAGTTTCTGGTCTTTTTAAAGTGTATGCCTTTTTTGTGTTTTTTTTTTTTTTTTCCTTGTAATGAGATAGAAATACTAATCAGGAAAATATTACAGCAGAGGAATAATTTCATACATCTGTTACTTGCCAAACTCTCCCACATAGTTTTGATCCAAATACTGCTGATAAAATACTTCTGTGGACCCTCAGAGGTTCAGTTTGGCTCACAACTTTAAGTGGAGACAAATATTGGTGGGAAGGTAGAAGAGAGAAACTGCTAAGCTTCCATTTATCTTCCTAAACATAGCACTCAGATCTCCTAAATCACTCAGCTTCATGGGAAAGATAAGATTCCTGCTGCTAAGCAGCCCAAAAATATTTTCCCATTCTCTCCTGGACATAGACAATTGAGGTGCTTACTATGAGACCTGACAGTGATGAAAAGGATGTATTTGCAGTCATACACACCAACTCATGCAGTCAGAAGGCAGCATAACTGCACAGCTCAGCGTGTGCTATCTGCAGCATTGCTTGGTGCTGAGAATATTTACCACTGGAGAATTAGCAAAGAGATATATTAATACAAAAGTAATAAAATCCCACAGACTGAAAATATGCAGAACTGTTAAAGTGCCTGTTGGAAGGCCAGGATATAGAGGAGGAAAACTTGCCAGAAAGGAGCCTGAATTTTAGTGTTCTTTACTAGTTTAAGAAAAAAAAAAAAAAAGGCCTTTAATTGTTTAACAGCAAGCATTTACTTTGCCCAATGAAATCAGAGCCTGTAACCCTAAAGAAAGAGACAGGGCTCAGAAAGGATCAGGTCAGTCACATGGTGTGGTGTTTTTTTTTTTTTTTTTTTGTTTGTTTGTTTTTTTTTTAATGCAGTGCACCTGGATGACCTGAAACCTATGCAGGAATTTGCTGCAGAAAAGAGTGAGGTATTTTTAAATGAATGTTATATTATGATAACAAACCCCATAAAATGTACCCTGAGCTCATTCAGTACCTTTCAAATGTAAGTCTGTGGCTGTGTTGTCACAGGTAAACAAATAAAAACTAAGAACTGCCCCAATGTCTACATTATACCATAGAAAATCAGTCATTAAATTGCAATATTGTTTTAGACATGTACAGTGTAGAATGAAAACTGCGGGGATCTTAACTGTGTCAATATTTACCCCAAAGGCCACTTAGCAAGTTGTACTTGTTTTCATGAAAGCAAACAATGAATATTTGGAAGCAGCACTGTGGTTTTTTTTTTTTTTTTTTCCCTGTAGAAAAAGCATCTGGTCTTTGCAGGGAAGGATAACCACAGTGAGACACAGCCCTCTTGCAGACACTCGTTAGGGAGAAGTGTGAGTTCAGCATGGAATGCTGACAGTTTACTCTCCCACCAAATAGAAAAATCCCATTAAAGTTTCTTTCAAATAGAGTTCTGGGGAATAGCACAATGACAAAACCATTCTGTTTTTAAAAAAACCCTAATAATTCTGGCTTCCATTTAAGAGTGCAAAAAAAGTTTAGAAATACTTTTTAAGGAGTGAAGAACAACAGTTATTAAAGGGCTTGGGGGGGATTCAAAAAGTTCCTTTTGAAATAGCCAGGAGGAGCATGGTGAACTTCACAAAACAGAACCTTTCCTAATTTTCTCCTAGAAAATACTTCGTGCAAACTGACATCCTCAAAATCTCTTTCCTTGCTGAGTAGAAGACACTTTCCCCCACACCCTGAAGTTAAACTCTAGGGCTGGTAGCATGTTCACTGATGCAATTACTATAACAAAGTGCAAAAGGCATGACCAGTTTAAGAGATTGCCTGAGCTGAAATCTTCCCCCCCGTGTCAGTCCTGTACTGGGGGAGAGGAGGGGAAAGCAGGGGGAAAGGGTTACCAATACCTGAGACTGGCCAGAAGGAGACAGGCAGAACTTTGCTTCTCCAATTTACCAAACAGCAAGACTTTAACTATCTTTCTTCATAGGGCCTGCATGTTTCTCACTCTTTTCCCATAACTGCAAATGGGTAACATTTTCTTACTATAAAGGAAAGTATTGCTCTGCCCATACAAGACTGCAGATGGATAGGACAGGTTGCCATGCAAAGATTAATTACATGTTTTCCACTCAGATAAAAGATGTGAAATTCAGCATCACAATGCATCCTCTCCTTAATAAAAGCAAATACTCTGGAAAGCCAGCACCAAGAGCACAGGCTGTCTTCCACCAACACTTCTCAGTGCCTCATGTTCTGATTGCCACAGTTGGCTGCTGCATATCCTAAGCACCTGCACACCTGTGCTCCCCTCACTATCAGAAAAATCACTACGCAGGTAAAAACCATATGGGGAAGACATCCCTTCTCAGATGGTAAGAATTTGATTTGTGACCAGCCACTACAAAAAAAAACAGCCTCAAAGAGACGTAAAACTACACCAGGTCTAATTTTTTTTCAAAATAATTATTTTACTCTAAGCTATGTTTAGCTCTCTAGACACTTGGCAACACACTAAGAAACAACCCAAAACCAGAGTGGTTCTTCCTTATTGGTTTCCCAAAAGCTGACTGCCACTTCCAGGATCAAGATAAGGAGGATGAAAAGGTCTTTATTATTGGATGTTTCAAGTTTTAACTGTCCTATTTGATATGAGAGGTGCAGCTGAAAATGCAGCAGGGTCACAATGAGACAAGAACCTCCACATACAGGGCACTCCTAATTGCAGAGCTTTTCCACTCTTCCCTTGCTGCCCATCCCCACAAGCCATTACAAGTCCCACCAAGTCAGTGTTGCTAAACTTGTCTAAGAAATCACTGCCACCTCTTTTCCATGCCAGGAAACAGAAAAGTCTCTCCCAGGTAAAAATGGATGTAAAGCCTTTGCTAGGCTATGACATCCTTAAGCCCTGCTGTTCCTCTGACTCTCAAGCCAAGCCCACAGAGATCTGAAGTCCCTTGTGCTTTCATCATTACACAGATCCACTCGTTCAGTTACCTCATTTTTAAAAATACATTTTATTTTTCTTTTCATCTTTACCTTATGTCTTCCCTTTTTATTTTAGAAATGTTCCCTTGTCCAGGCTACTCCATTGTGGATTCTGACGCAAATGAAATATTTATCGCTCTAAATATTCTCTAACATCCAGCACCACAGGCCATATCCATGGCTGTAGACTTTCCACTAAGCTTGTTACATAAAGGCACTGGAAGCCTCAGATCACAGAGCCCCAGTCTCTTTGTAGTCAGAGCTTGGCTGAGATGACTGGAAATTATGTCTACTACTGGGGTAAGCTCTTCCTCCTCTGTTCAGATAGTGTAGGGCTGCAAACAATTCCTAACCTCCCACTCCCTCCAGAGCACCTTCTCCTGTCTTACTCTTTCCAGCACTGAGTCTGCTCTAAGATGTCCAGCTGATGTCCAGAGCAAGGCACAGGTTCTGCTCTGCACTCCTTCATCCAGAGGGAAGGCTTCCTCTTAGGAGGCACTTTTTTACATAATCATGACGCAAACAGCATTTGCAAACAGAAAACTTTTGCTAGACCTATAACCCTACCTCAAAATTAAGATTTTCTATTATGCATCACAGAAACCTGAAACGTGGTAAGTCATCCTGAACAGGACTGGCCCCCCAAAAGGATGGGCAGCACTTCACAGATATGTCACAGAGCATTAAGAGAGTGGTCTTAAGAATTTTAAAGCAAATGTTAAAAAGTTTAAACTGTTCTTGAATGTAAAAACACATCTCTCCTGACAACAGAGCTAATTGTAATGGTTTAACTAGCGTCAGAATCAGTGATCTCATTCATGGGTGTAAATCACCGATGTGCACAGCATGTAAATACTTTTTGAAGGAATTTTGGCAGGGATTTTCAAAGGACTCTGCAGGACTTGTGATGCAATAGACCAGCTCCCTCAAAGAGCAGCATTAACTTTCAGCTTTGTCACATCTAGGATCAGTAGAAAACTAGGCATTATTCCTACTCTCAGAGTTTCAGCAGTGTCATGGTTTGATCACAGCCAACAACTAAATACCACACATCCACTTGCTTGACTTCCCCCACTCTGCTGGGATGGGGAGGAAAAAAAAAAGGTAAAACCTGTGAGATGAGACAAGAATTGTTTGGTAATTGAAATGAAGATATAATAATAATAACAATAATAACAATAATAACAATAAGGTAGACAGCTAAATGAGAGAGAGAAATAAAGCCCAAGAAACAAAAAGTGATGCGCAATACAGATGCTCACCAGCAGCTGACCAATCCAGGACAGCTTGACCCAAAGCAGTGAGGTAGAAACTGCTGGCCAACTGCTCCCCGTTTATACACCAAGCATGGTGTATTACCGTGTGGAATATCCTTATGGTCAGTTTGGGTCATCTCTCCTGGATGTGTTCCCTCCCAAATTCTTGTACACCTGCTCGCTGGCAGAGCATGGGAAACAAAGAAGCCCTTGGCTTGGGGTAAGCACTACTGAGTAACAACTAAAACACCGGTGTGTCATCAATGTTATTCCCATACTAAACCTAAACATAGCACTGTACCAGCTACCAGGGAGAAAATTAACTCTATCCCAGCAGACTCCAGGACAAACAGGAAAAACACCCTTTTGACTTGGAATAATCAATCATTTTCCATGGAAGAAGATAATTATGGAGAATTAAAATGCTGAAGAAAGGCGAACTCCACACATCAGGCATGAACAATTTCCAAAGATTTGACATTTGGAACAAAAAGTGTCTTCAATCCCTCGCTTTATTTAAAAAAAAAAAAAAAAAAGCCTCTTTGTCCTTTCTTGTCTTCAAAAGCAGCTGTAAATATTTGCTAAATGTCACTGATAATCTCACTAGAAATCCTCACCAGAATTCTCCTTGACTAGGTAATATCTGAGAATGAGAAAGCAGGATAGGGCTCTAGATACCATACCATCCAAATTTATCTCTTGCTTGGACCTATCCACTCTTCTGTAAGCCAGTCCCAGTACTCATTCCAGACTCTTTGAAATATGGCCATTCCTTTTGCTTTGACCTTCATAGCAAACACCTCACATTTGGACTAAGCCAACACCTTAAAGCAGCATTTCATAAAACAGACTCCCTGCTAAGTCAGCATTTCAGCTGAAAACATCACTATCTAATTGTTATTTGTATCTTTTTTTTTTTTTTTTCTTTTAGGTGTGATTTTTGAGGAATTCAGGAGCTCTAGATCAAAGGAAGTGCACAGTACCTTACCATTTCAACACAATTTTTTTGGTACTGCAGCTCTTTTGTCCACACCCTGTCATGGCGCACTTTTCCCCTTTCTCTAAAACAGAAGGGGAGGAAAAGTGTAGCCCCTCAGTTTCCCAGAACTCACTTCTCTAACATAAATTCAGAAACAGCTGACAAGCAGTTGAATGACAGACTTGTGCCAAAGTCGTTTCTTAGAAGGGACAAGATCTTATTAGATTTTCTGGAAGAAAAACCAGCCTGTCCTTACCTTACAGCAGTATGGATATTGCACATAAATTAGTGCTACTTGTTGATGGTTTGGCACCTGAAGGGGAAAGTTGTTGCTCAAGTAATTCACAGTAAGTCTCCTATTTCAATACCACTTCACAAGGTCTCTTTTATTTATTGGGTTGCCATCACAAAGTTTATTGCTTAAATCAATTTTTATTAATACTCAAGGAAACAACACAAAATCAAATAGAAATACCTTGTGGAAAACCCCAAACTATTGATGTGAAAAATAATTTAATATTATTAGCTAAATCACCTTAATAGACAGCCTCCCAAACTGGAAATTCATACATTGACACAATTTATCTACCCACTGATGCAAAGGAGTTATATATAGTGTACACGGATTTAAAACCTTGCTTTTTATGGGAGCAGATGTTTATTTTCTTCTATTTGAAAAAGCTAGAACCAAGACCTTGTGTTATACCCAGCATCCAAGCATCCATTTCCCCTTTTTAAAGCTTCTAACTTGTTATGTAAGTAGAAAAACAATTACTCTTGCACTGTGGCCTTGTACACAGAAAATTCAGCATATCCAGCTGCCGATGGTGAGTGGTGGGAAAAGCAATAGCATCTCACTCTTCTGGCCAAAGCCCTTTTTGGCTTCAGCTTCTCCTAAATGCAATGTTTTCAAGAAGGCAAAGATCTTGTGGAAAAACTGGTTCCAAGTGACAGGTTTTGCCAGTCCTTCCCACGCTGACTAGAGGGGATGTTCACTCCAAATTACCAGTCCTCTCCCTACTCAGTGGCTGCTTCCCCCAGCAGCAGGTCAGGGGGACACACCTCTCCTAGCTGCCACAAATCCTGTACTCTATTTTTTCATGCAGCAGCTTTTTGCTGAGGACATTTGCATATGTGAAGGAAGGGGCTGCTATAAACATGGCATATCTCTGGTGAGGTTTGGTGGGATTCACAGGCCTGACAAGCTAACTTGGAGTTAAAGAATCCTTCTAAAGCTCCTGTGTGTGTAACAATCTAATCTCTTTTGAAAGGTGGCTGCCAGGGGGTAAAGGCTGGATACACTTTGCATTCCTTGCTTTTTTTACTGCATTGATGCAAATTTTGTTTCCTGTATAGAACAAAACAGGCTTGCTTGCTTGTTTGCTTTAAAAAAAGAACACACAATGTGCTTGTGTAAGTCAGGCCACGGTGTCAAACATTCAGAGAGCAGCATATTAAAAAGCAGGTGCTATAAGAATCTCCCAAATTTTCCACAAAAGCACCAGCAATAATTTATTTGTAACTACAGTTCATCCCACTCAGCTTGTTTTCCAGCAAGTAGTTTACCTGTTGGTCTGGCATAGTCACTAAATCCAGCACTTTCTCTTATCCTCTATGTCACAGTGGTTGTTCTCATACTCTGAAAGGTCCAGTTCTGCATTTGGTTTTTGAATAGGACAGAGTGAATGACCACAAACAAACAGGAGTTTTGAGCACTGTCTGCTAATCTTGGCTGTGAGAAATAGAGGATAAAGAGGCACAAAATATCCTGGAACTGCCCCCCCTCCCCTTGAGCCTTGCAGCCCCTAAGAGATTAACAAATTCAAGAGTACAATTTATAAATGCTGAAATATTCTATTATCACTGCAAAATAATGAAGTAAAAAGACCTCTGCACTCTGTGAACATTCTGTTGATGCATTTCAACTCTTTCCCTGACTTAAGATCAATGGTGCTAAAATGCTGCAATTTCCTGAGACATTCAGATCCTTTTGTCATTGTTGTATGTTTGACATTGCTGTATTTTTGACATTGAGCTGAAATCGCAAAACTGCACTTTGCAGCTCTGCTGAGCCCCTTCCAGTTTACATGGAGTAAGTGAAAAACTGACCTCATTTAAGTGCCTAACCTGAGAGCTCAGCTCTTCTGAACATCTGGTCCTCTATGCCTGGTCAGAACTCTTTCCAGTAAGATCTGAGTAAAATAGGTGATATTGCTTTCACTTAAGTTTAAACACCTGAGCCCATCACTTTACTACCACTGTGATACAACCAGACAGATCATTCTCCAAAGGCAGTGATTTTAAAGAGGATTTCAGTCAGTATTTTGGATTATTTAAACATCCAAATGTTAGTGTCCGTGGGCTACCTTTGGAGTAGATGAAGACTGTGGGACTTCTTTGACAGATGAAAATTGAAGCCATAATTACAAGACTCTCACCTTCGAAATCAAGACATTCCCAGTGCTCAGTTTGCAGTAGCCCACCATAGGGAAACTGGGAAGACAAAGGACAAAGTCCATCCAGAGGACAACATAGCATCTCCCAGAGCACCTATGTGTTTGCCTGTCTAACAAGGACTGGCAGCAGCAAGCTATCAGAGAAATGCTGTCACAATAATGAGACAAGCAAACAGAGACAGAGGTCTTTTCCAGAAAGTAATCAGTTTTTAAAACAACACAACACTTTCTACTTCAGTTTACTTCTACATTTATAAGCTAACAAGGCTATACATTTGAAGAGAACTGTCTTCCATCCTACTTTGATAAATAGATTGCAGACAGTAGGACAGCTTTTTTAAATTAAGGACCCAACTTTCATCAAGAGAGATTTTGCAGAAATATTCCCCTCAGCAAACTTAACCTGAACTTTCTCAATCACAAGCACAAAGCCATGCATCCATCCTTCAGGAAGTATTTGTTCTGTCCAAAACATTTTTTTTCTCCCTGTAGTAATTCCTGTCATAAACTCATTCTATTGTTGGTGATGATTATATTTCAGCTATTACTTGTTTTTTGGGCCACAGTCCTTAGATTGCCCTCCACAGAGAAGTAGTGTTTGCTGTAGGTCCATTAGACAATGAGTCAATACTACTTCAGCCTACTGAAATGCTTCCTTAGATACACACTTCGAGACAATAAAGGGTTATGAAATTACCGTTTATAGCTTTTAACCAGCAGATTCTTGATAGGCTTGCAATTAACTCTTCAGCATGAAAATGGGAAACAGTACCACACCCCAATATTTTAAGACCAAGATAGATGTATAATGCAACCAAATGGATTAGGTGACTCTTTGACATTAGCAAATGTCACACTACTGTTACCAGACATCAAAGTCTTATGACCATAAGATAGCAAACACAGCAGTTCCTACGGGGCATCTTCCATCTCCTCCCAAAGCACCCATCCATGCTCCAACATAAGCTCAAATATTTTGAGAGAGATTAGACTTGTAAAAGAGTTATTCCCACCATAAAATACCTGAGCTGCCAGGTTCTTTCTTATTCTGCTTGAAATGCTAAAAGGTTTTGAACGTTTTAAGCAGAGCTGGTCATCAAACCTTCATTTCCCTCATCCCCAACACATAGGCTAGGTATTGGGCTGCTGTCTGTTAATCAATAACTTCTGAACATAGGCTTCTCCAACCCCTTCAGTCTCTTCTTGGACTTTTAAAACACAGGCAGAGAAATGTTTAGAAGGCACAGACAGCTGCTCATTGTCTGTGCCCATGTGGGATGAGGACTGCTCTGGGAACAGACAGGACTTAAGATGCAAAGACTGGGCACTTGGGATATTCGGTAGGAGACTTGTGGCCTGTAGACTGATTCAGCCATAGAGGGGCACTTCAACAATACTGATTGTTGAAATACTTGGAGGAATCTCTTTTCAGCCTCTTTGTGCTCTGGTTTGCTAGGAATAATATAGAGAATAGCACTTTCCTGCCTCACAGTGTGTTTTGCAAGGACAAAGAAACATACGTAGCTCAATTCTGTGTGTTAGAATATCAAAGATTGATTTGAAGAATCAATCACTCCAAACC
The DNA here is from genome assembly GCA_017589585.1 of Phylloscopus whistleri. NCBI lineage: Eukaryota > Metazoa > Chordata > Aves > Passeriformes > Phylloscopidae > Phylloscopus > Phylloscopus whistleri. The sequence continues at coordinate 5,207,477 of JADMLD010000067.1, read as the reverse complement.
TATTTTTCACCCAAAGCATCTGCTCTCAAAAGAAAAAATAAGCTGCATATATTTTACATCAGCTTGTGCACAAAGAAAGACAGGGTTATTGGACGGAGACACTTCACATTGAAGCATACAAATTGGCTCACCGTGGGAGTGAGGGAGATGAAAATAACTCTCAGATTTAAGGAATGACCCCAGGCCACTCCAGTACAGGAAATGTCATCCAGTCTGCAAAAGTAGCACCTGCATCTCCAAAAAATGAAAGAGTCCTTTTCCCAGCAGAAGCTAAAAATATATCCCCTGAATAACTGAAAGGTAAATGCATTTTGGAAGGGAAAATGGGGTGACTGAAGGGAATCCCCAGAGGGCTGCAAGTCATCAGGTGTAATAGCTGAGATTCTCTTCTAGGAGCTCTCTGCATAAAGAGTGTCTGAGATGTAGGGCATGTGGAAGGACACAATCTCTCATGAGGAAACCCTAAAGGAACTCCCCTGAGTACACAGAAAGATACTTTGTAGATCAGTGAATTTATATCAAGTGTAGTTTTCTTTCATTCCTTCTCCTATAAATTGCAGCTTGGATCTAGTTTGTAATTTGGAGGGTTTGGGCATGTTTTATGTTCCTTTATTTCCAGTTTCACCTTCCCCAATCTGAGTTGAAGAGAAATTTCTGATACCAGATCAGAAAAGAGAAGAGAAATTTCTGATACTAGCATCAAGACAGGATGTAAAAATGCTTAAAGCCAGGCATTAGTGCAACAGCTGCACACCTCTCCTGCACATTTCTCCTAAGTGTGAAAATGTTAGCTGGGTAGTGACAGGAGAAGAGGAACTGCCTGCCAGTGCTCAGAGACTGATGGGAAAGCCCTCTGGTATGGGGTAAGGCAATCAGAGCATATCTGAATCCCAGGGAACCATTTGCAACAGTGCACAATGTTATTGAAAGATAAAGCCATTGGGCTTGCACAGTTGTGCCTTATAGAATCAATTTGCAGCTTACAAGCCTCAGCATTGTGGTTTCTGTCCTGCAGTGTGAGAATTTGTTTCTATCAGGTTTGCTACAAATTTTTAGCAGGAGTCCTAACTTGTCTCACCGCGGTGTCAGTCACAAACAAGTTACTAGGCAGCAGCAAGCTACTGCATGTCAAATAACCAAGCGTGCTTAGCCTTCCTTCATCCAGCTACTTTGAATGCTCCTGAACTTGTTAAGATACATTTGGCCAGTCATGCCTTAACTTGTAAGTATCCTCAAGACTTTGTTGCAGCACTTCAGTCCACAAAAAGCTCATCCAGCTTTAACACTGAGCCTAAATGTCAAAAATTATCCCTGCGCTCTTTCCGCTCCCAAATTATATTTGACACATGATGTTACAATTTTCAGACTAAGTTGTTTCCTTTGGGAATTCAAAAGTAGTCTTAAAGCTTCACAGTTAAATCTGTCATGGCGTGATCGCATCCTAACAGAATCGTCAGCTCAGAACCATACACTCCCAGTGGTAACTGAGTAGTATTCCTACAGCAGGGCAGCAGATTATTTAGAGGGAAACAAAGAATTAAAGTATTTTTTGCTTCTTTAAATACAGCTCACCAGAGGGAAATCAAAAGCAGACTGCTATGACTGCACAGTCAAGTGTTTGAAAGAAGAGTAGTGATACCCTAGTTTATGCAAGTTGTTTTGTCCTCTAAATTGTTCATAAAAACTCCATTTCATCCTCGAATTCTTCTCTAATTATTTTACACAACCAGACTCTTGAATTAAATGATATCAAGCACCAGGACTAGGTAACATTGTATAGACTGAGTGGGGGAATAGAGTTATGAGCACATGTACAAGTTAATACATACGAAAATCTTTATGAATTTTAAGCATTGTGGAAGTCCCAGCAGTCATGTGCACACAGGCAAAAAGGGCATAATCCTTCATGTACAGAGGAATTTACATGTCCTCTTTCACTTTTAAGAAGCTAGTTTTGTATTAGTTAGTGAGTTCTAATCAGTAGGCTCTAATATGCCAGTGACCTACTGCAAAAAATTTGTGTCAACATGTTAGGATTATTATTGCATTTGCACGAACATTGTCACAGAGTTTTGACGGTTTTAATTGAGACATGCTTTCTCTGATTATATTTTAACAAGATTTATGAATAAGTACCACAGCAAGAAGTCTGCAACATCTGGATGAGTCTCACTCCGGATCAATACAACAGCATTTATTTTATCAGAATCACTGGAAAATACTCTTATTTCTGGTTACATGACAAGCAGCAAGAATTCAGTCTATGTGTCTGGTGTGTAGGCTGATTGCTAACCCTTTAATAGTCTGCATTGCTAACACTTGCACAGCTTGAATTGTTTGAAAGCCTTTTGCCTTCGTAATGGAACAAAAAAAGCTTCCTACCCTCCACTCCCCCAAATTTAACCACTTCTCTCCCTTTCAGTGAAGATGCGCGCTTCTAGGGAAGCTAAATCCCAACATGCTCTTTTAGAGACTGACCTTTATAGAGATGCTGTCAGTCCCAGATCAAGTGACATGTAAATGTAATGGGCGAAGGTGTCACTGAAAGTAGTAAGCACAGCCAGAGAAATTAAAAATAGAGGGACATTAAGTCAGCGACCCAGTCTTCCCTTTCTCTTTAACAGCATAAGCCCATAGACAAATAAGAAAAAAAATAGAGAAGTCCAATTTGTAATTTTTCTTAATTGTCAGCAGGAAAATCGACAGAGGAAACATGTCAAAGAGGAAAATACATACCAAGAGCATTGTATAACATGGATGTACAATTCAATTGTTTACAAAAAACATCTTTCCTACAACATTGTAAATTCTGCCATTGGCCTGTTAGCATGTCTTGTTTAGCTGTTGTATGAGATAGTAAACCTCTTCACAACGAATGACCAGGAGTAAAACAGGAGAAATGGTTACTAAACCTAAGAACACCCTACCAACTGATGTCCAAGATTAGTGCAATGCAACTTAATATTTTATAATATTAAAAATCAACCAACCAAAAAATCCCCAAGGGGCAACACTCACCATTCTCTTCCTGTGATACTTTGAGGGATTTCATTTCTATTTGCAAATCTCAAAATCCACTCTCAATTATGAGAAACTGCTGTGTGCTGATTGATGGAAGGTTAGTGACCTGCTCTCTTGGCTAGTGAATTTTGCTGGTGAGGAACAACATAAAACATGCATTAGGACTTTCTTCTGTATATTCAGGCTCTGCAGCATCTTAGTACAATGCTTTTGGATTACTGACTCTGTATCATCACACAGTCAGAAGAATGAGAAATTGCTATTGAGAACACATCAGATCTTCCCAGGAAAACGAATTATCACTGTTTAGGCATTCAGACCAAAAAATTAACTATCTAGTGAAGTTCTTTGTTAAGAGACCCTCGGGGTGGGGGAAGGGGGGAAGCAGACAAGAGCACTTATTGTATTCTTGTCTCCCCCAGTTGTATGGGTTTATGTTATTATTATAAAAAATATGCCAGGCATATTTAGTGGCAATATCTTTAATAATAATTGTTCAGGGAACTCAATTCTGAATGAACAGATGTTACTCCATTAAAGTAAACCACAGCATCTCTTTTGAGGGAATAAATGATGTTTACCTGAGACGGTGGTTACACAAGAACCTTTATGCCTTTATTTCTTTACTGGCAGAAAAATAAGCCTTACAACAATGGAATTTAACAAAGAAATAGCATCGTAAAATAAAAGATAGAGTTAGTTTTTTGTATATGTTTCTTCAGTGAGGATGAAGACCAAGAATTTTATTATGGAGTTTGTATGATGGCAATACAGATTTTTCAGCATTTAATTAGGTACTTTTTTTTTTTTTTTTTTGCCAAGAAGCGAGGGTATATTGTTTAATTTTGTCCCACATGTACGTATTTCACATATGTGTTACAGTCATGAATTCTTACAGCCCATCTTGATCATCCTTTAGGAAACAGCACAGTGCAAAGAATTTGTGTATAAGTCACATTTAAAACAGGTAAATTGAAAGCTAACAGTCAAATGTTCATTGGAAAAGGTTGTAGAACAATACCATAGACTGACACATTCATTGGCACAAGCCATTACCACATGCTAAATGTAGGGACCTGGACAAACCTGCTGTCTAATCCACAAACTAAACGAAATCTTGCCAAACCTCAAAAGAATCTGCATCATTTTGGTTATAGTCATCGACTCACACATCTCTCTTTACAGTGTTAGGGGAGTTGAGCACCCTGCTCAGGTAACCACGCTAACTACAGCCTTGGGGTAGTACACACCTCCACAACCACAGCAGGGAGTTGGGAATGACCCATCCATTGCAAATCTCACCTCTGGAGAAAAGGGAGTTCCAAGGGCTCACCATCTCTCAGATCAGACTGTCATTACCCAAGTCTCAGCAAAGGCCTGCAGCCCCCACATGCAAACAGCCAATCTGGGCTGGCAGCAGGCATCCCAGTCCATCGGAGGGGGTTGAAACTAGATGATCTGTAATATTCCTTCCTACACAAACCATTCTATGAGTCTATGATGCTATGATGCCATGATTCTACAATTCCATGATTCTACTAGCGGTAGAACCATGACCGGTTCTCTAACTGCAACACAACTAACATCTGGAATGCAGCCATGCACCTTTTTTTTTTTTTTTTTTTTTTTTTCCAAGCCCATGATTTATTTATTCCACATCCACCTTGGACTGCTCTCTGAATTGCAGGGTGCTATAACCCACCACAGATGTGATTCTTGTTCATGTCAGTAAGGACAGTATAAGCCCTCAAGAGCCCTAGCTGAACAGGCATTTGGATTACTGAAGCTTGGCAGAAAACATACAAAAGAAACAAGGATGGGAACTCCAACTATGTGTCCAAAGCCTCACGCAGGAAAATCTCTGTTGCTGCTGCTCCACTTCAAGACAGCTCTTGTGAACCTGACTGAAGAATCAGCAACAGACTTCTGTTAATTCCATACTACTTCTCTCCCTGATATGTGCCACCTCTGAGACACAAAGCTGTCTACTTAGAAAAAACATGGCTTCAAGGGTGCTTTTTTTCAGTTTTGGAAGTAGGTTTAGCCAAAGAGCTTGCAACTTCAGCACAGTTCTGCTGGGCATACATACTTTGAGGAAGCGGAAAGCACCAGTAATGCAGGACAGCCAGAGGACAGTGGGCCCACTAGGACACATGGACAAGGGGGGAAATCTTTGGGACATGTACATGGAAAGAGTCAAAACAGTGAAAAAAAAAAAAAATAGGAAAAGTTAAACTCTGCTTCCAAGTTAGCCTGGGCTGATCTAATCACTTGCTGTCACATTCCTGATTTTTTTGTCCATCACACACTGTGGCACTCTCTCTATGCCAGCACTGGCCTTCCTCCAACCCTGCACTGAGCCATTTCAGTTTGCAAAGCTGGCAGATAGTAAGTCACCACATCAGCTAGGGAGAAGTGCTCAGCTCTGGTCTTCCCACCAGTCAGCCTGCCTTTTGATCAGCACAGGTGGCTCCACAGCCATCCCTCAGACCCTGTAAAAAACTGCCCAGGCTAAACTTCCAGGGCTCTTCCAATACAATCATTCTCCTCTAACTTGAGATAAAATTGTATTTTCTCATGATTTCTCAGAATAAGAGGATAACAAAAGCCCCTTTTGAAATCAGGTTACTCAGATTTTACGTGGTTGGATTACTGGACAAATTGCGATGATAGAAACCTCTTTCTTTAAATCCCTCCAGAAGCAACCCAGAAGCCTAGATTTGATGGATAGTTAATTCCATGAAAAGCCATCAGCCAATCACTCACAGCATCCATAGTCCTCTCCAAATTCCTCAGAATTAAAAGTTCCCCTCTTTAATACTTCGGGGAACCTCCTTCGTCCTTTAACCCCTCTGAAACACACCTGAGCAGGTTAGACTTCATAAGATGTCGGCATTTTTACTGAAGATATTCCATTCTCCCTTCACACGTTGAACACATTCTTCTTTCTCTCTTCTATACAAGCATTTAGTTCACACATGAAGAGCAACTGACCCAACTATCAATTTCCTCTTCTTGTTGATTTTTTGCTTAAAAGAGGAGGTAACAACATGCAAAAGCTCTCTTATAGGCAAATACTTCAGATGCTGCTTAGATAAGATCTGTGTTAGGAGTTCTCAAGAATCTTCCCTTGAGAGGGACTTGATCTCTCCCTGACATAGTTTATGGAGTAAAGAGAAATGTTTCTAGATGGGAGTCTAACCAGAAAAATGTGAACCTGAAAGCAGGTATTTAAGTTATTGGCTGGGACCATCAGAGAAAAATTAAAATATCCCACTGCTTCCTTCTTCAGCAACCCCATAACGAGAAAAACAATGACAGAAAGCTGTATGAGCCAAATGCATAAGTGTTGTAATGTAAGTACACTTGACAGCAAAATGAATGCATCAAATCCAACGTTTGTGCTGGTGGCTCCCTTTTACTGCTCTTTGGGTTGTATAATACAATTTGGATGTCTTGGGCCTGAGCTGCAGATGAGCAGTCAACTGTAAAGTTGGTTGCGCTAAGCTTGACTACGGCTTTCCCTAATTTGTCTTGATTCGAGTTCAGGTCTCTGCTGAGTACACAAGCAAAACTTGATCATTCTCACATTAATTAAAACATGCAACTTTTGACTGCAAAATTGCTTTAGACATGCCCAACACCTAATCCCATAGAAATGGGAGAGCTGTTAAAGCACAGATTGCTCCAGTAGCTTAAAATCAGTGTGCAAAGTAATTAAAATTTTTTTCAGTTTTGGAAGTAGGTTTAGCCTACTATTATTACTTACTACTACTATTAGGTAGTAATTAAGTGCTTCCAATTGTTAGGACACTTCATTATTTCCTCAATACTCTGTTACTTTCTTGGTACGAAATCCCAGATGTGTTAAGCTGCCAATACATTCCTAAAGCCCACAGAGGAAATTCAGTTTCAAACCAGAATATGCCTGTAAGTTATTCCACATAATGACTGCAAATACTTAATTACAGAGTACCAAGCAATCTTCATGCTCCTTCCCTCCAACTTGACTTGCCCAATGGATTGACTCCTATTTCTCTATTCCTCTGCAGAACTTCTGCAGTGTTTACCTTTTAGAAGCAGGCATCCAGTGTGGAATAAAGACAATGTCTGCAGCCACATGTATTATGGCTGTCAAAGTAATTTGTCTAAAAAATATTTTGAAGGCTAGATACCAACGTGGATTGAATTGCTTGGTTAATTTTCCAACTCTAGCTATCTGTTCATGTACAAATACTGACTTTATTCTGGTACAAAAGACACAACACTGCATTTACAGGAGATAACATTAGCTGTATCCTAAAACATTTGTAGTCTGAAGTTTTTGAGGCCCCTAATATTACAGACAGACTTCTTTACAGGTAAATAGTCATTCTGAAGCACTAAAATATAGCAGTAAGAGCATGTCAGTGTGACATACATACTAAACCCAATTAGCCGGATACTTTAACAGCATGTCTTCTAGAAGCTGCACTCAAGATAGGTTCACTACTTGCAGACAACTGCAACTTCAAATTTCAGAAGGGAATTCACAGCTGATGGACAATTTGTACTTCTAATTGAAAGCAAGGGTAGGGGAAAAGGGAAGAACCAAGCCAACATGTATTTTTGAGACTCCATTCCCATGAAATGGCTATGTAGAAACTGACCTAGCACAAAACTCCAGTGAATAACATTACACTTGCTCTACTACCCAGCACCAGCTGGATCTATTCTAAGCCAAGGCAGAAATGAAGTAATGTTTTGTGACAGAAAGAAAATCCCATTACTAGGAAGTCAAAAGTGAAATGCGCCATTAGTTTCATGCAAAGTGAGACTGCCAAGTGATTTGGTGAAATATTTTTTAAGGTGTTCTAGAAGCTCCTCCATGCAAATAGCAATTTTTCTGATTAAAGGCAGTGTTACGTTAAGACCCATTTAATAGCCTTATCCTGACCTTGTGTAGTAGCTCTGAAAAGACCACATCAAAAGTTTGCAGTTGTCAAGGAAATGGTTGCTTGCATGGGTTTCATCTTTACACTTAACCCCCAGGGTAGAAGCTGCATCTATTCTGGATCAGATCCCTTACTGAAATCCACTGTGCTACAGAAATGAAGTTTTCCTCTGCAGCTATCACTGAAATCATTCATCAAACCCTACAAATTGTCATAATGGGTAGAAGAAGCTCCTGCAGCAAAATAAGTTTAGGAGCCTTGTCGGGTGTGTTTCCCCATGCATCCAGACGGGCGATCATTAGAACACAAGGCTAGAAAATACATGTTTCTATTGTGAAAGAACTTCTATTGTGGACAAAAAGGTGTATTTCAAGGGAATGGAAAATACCATGCGAGTAGTCCTGAAGTAATTTCAAAAGTGTGTAGATGTGGAAAGACCTGCCTTTCAGACAAATCATTTTGAGTAACACAGTAAGCTCTACGATAATTCCAGCCCTATCCGCAGGAGCCTACGGAAATCGCATCCTTGTGGCTTCGTAATAGACACATGGGATGCAACACAGGTATAACTAATTTTTCTTCTGGCTTTTGCTCTGTTCACATCCAACATGGACTCTACATATTAAAAAACGTGTATTATGCATCTTACTAGGAACAATTCCCAAGGTGCAGTGTTTTGAGGGAGACCCTTACAGGAGGGATGAACACCACACAGTTCATCTCATAGGAATGCTTTGCTTGCAAGAAAGGTGATACAAGGATCATTTAAAGATCGGTTTAAAACTTTTCAGAACAATCCATGAACACTTCAGACAACCAAGCTGCCATATCTCTTCAGAGAAGAGGTCATCATGAAGACGCTCTTTATATGTCAAAGTTACTATTTTGCAATTTGTCTTACTTATTAATATCAACTAGTTGATATAAACCAATTAATATCAATCCTTCTGAAAGCAGATGAGAAAACAAAAAAGTAGGAGTATATGAGATAGACACAAGGCAGGCTGGGAGAGACAGGACAGTCTATCACGGTTTCTATCCCATATGTTCACTTACCAAACTCAGCTGGTGGAGCTAAGAAGTGACGATAAAGAAGATGAATGGCTATGCACTTCTCAGCAAAACTCAAATGTCTAAACTCTTCAAGTTTTATTTCCCAACAGAGTGAACACATGCTCAATGGAATTAGGCTGAAGTGCTACAAAAGTGTGAGAAAGCTACAGGCAGAGCTTTCACTGGCAATATCAGTCAGTGAATACCGTACAACATTCCAGCAAGGTCTGAGGTATCTACTAAACCTTTATACATTAAGATGTCTGAAAAAGTTATGCCTCTGCAAATTCAATCACCAGTGAACTGTGACATTAAATCAAAAGGTTCAACAAAGTTTAGTAAGAGCCTGTTAATAAACTTTAAGGTAACACGAAAACATTCCCTATCAATGAGTAAGGTTTTGACAGTAAGTAATTTATCTATCTCAAAGTATTGTATGAATGTAAAATAACCATATTTGTTCGGATAAGAATTTTAAGCCAATATTCCACTTGGTGATCCTAATAGCAACAGCTCTCCCTAACCAGGCAGATGGCAGAGATTTCACTGAATATTTTCCTATCCAGGGGTCTTTGCATGGAAGGCAAGTGCTGCCCTCTCAGCAGCTATCAGGTGACCTATTTTAACCTTTTCTTCTTCTTCCTTAGATCCACAAGACCTTTATTTCATTATAAAAAGGAACAATTAAAGATTACTAGAGTTCCCAAACAATTACAATAGCCAGTCTTAGAAATTCCAGCTGATTTTGAAAGGCTCTAATATTTGAAAGGCTGCATTCTCTGAGTATTAAAGACAAAGAGTAAAGACCGTGGCTAAGCTTGCAAGATGAAAGAAGAGCAAGAATAAAAAAGGAGGTTAACATCTCTGGAACGCTCCCTGCCAGACCTCTTTATTTCCAGTCAAGTTTTTCAATCAATCAGCTACGCTCCCAGAAAAATGTAATGTCTTTCCTTACACATTAAGCTACAAAAGAAAAATACAGGCATAAAATCACATATACTTCCAGCAAGCACCTTCTGCACTACACTGATATCCGGCCTGCTGCCCTGCCTATTAACATCTCAATTTCTCAGTGCTGCAGAACAAATGGGGAAGAACAAAGCATGAAAACTTGCTTTTACATCTTGATTTTCACTCTTCTTTGGGGACATGGAAGCAAGCAGACATTCATTTCTTGGTTCAATATTTTTAGAACATTGCTGTAGGAGAAAAGACCTGGGTGTGGGAAGAAAGGAGAATATTTAAGTTAAACAAGGAAATAGGAGAAAAAGTATCTAAAGGGTTCCTGCTAGAAGGACAGTGCTGTAAAAGAAATTTCAAAGAATAACAGCACCCTCATTGATAAAAGTCACTGAGAGAGGGACAGCAGGGATCAGCTTTTTCCAGGGAATTAGTCATGCCAGCCAAACTTGGTTGACAACCTCAGCTGAAAAAGCTTGTGTATACCCTGGAAGAGAAGGGGTAGAGGTGAGGATCATGGCTCCAGAAAATTGCCCAGGGTTTTCCAGACTCAGGGCAAAAAGGATTTAAAAAAAAAAAAAAAAATCAATCAAATTATCTCCCTTTATTACATTTACCTCCACTAACAGATTTTAGAATTACCAAATATAATCTTTGAGTGAACAGTGGGTGGGATATGAAGGGTTTCCTTGTGGCAGATCTAGCCCATTTTAAGTTAGAAGGATTTTTCCTCACACCTATGCAAGCTAAGAAGCATCGGGAAGACCAGTCTTTTTTTCACAGAGCATCTTAAACAGATTTGACACGCTTGGTGGGAAGAAGGAATAGTTCATCCTGTCTTAGAAAGCAGACTGTTCAAATTGACCTTTTGATAATGCTGTCAACCTGCCATTCCAAATACTTTTGGGGTCAGAAATCACAACCTGGGTCAAGGATATGTTGGCAAACATCTTCAGGTTAAAACAAAAATTCAGCATCCAACCTCAATCAGCACTGGAGCTAAGACCATAAAAAGCAGGCATTTTATGATGTGGCTGTCCCTGCAGTAGAGAAAAGGACACTGAAGCCTTGCCAGCTGACTCATCACATGGACAAGGACTTACTTGTCATCAAGCATGGGCTGCAAGTGAAGACTCAGTGGTTAAAGGCTAAACTACTTCCTAATCTAGTCAGGCACTCTGCTCCTCTCCCTACATCAGTATTGATTATGATGTTTTCTTATTGTAGGTTTCCCCACTTCTCATTAAAATAGGGTTGTTTTCTAAATGCTCCTTCTTTGTGTCTTGTTTGCAAATTCACTGATGCTGAATCATTGCCTTCTAAGGAGCTCATGAATAAAATATGAAGATTATAAGTCCAGGATTCTTTGATGTGTTTTCAAGCATTAGGAGCTCAATCAGTTCTGTGCACTTATCCCTTTGAAGTTTCAACTGGGCATTTTCTTCCTCAAAAAAGAAAAGCTTCTGTCCTTTTGAAGGATGACTGTCTTAAAGATACACGATTTTTTTTTTGTTTTATTCTTGATAATTGTTAAAAGTCAGAGGACAGCACAAGGATCAGAAAAGGAAACAGTAACCATTAAAAAGGGTTACTTTTGGGGTAAACACGGATTTATGAACCTACAAGGACCTTTCAACTTATTCCATTTTCATACCTATCAACATCAATGCAATTACTTCAATATCAACCTGGAATAAGACAAGGCAGACCTCAAGTTAGATTTTTCACAGAAATGTAGAGCAACAATCATTCCAAGGAAGGGCTCTACCCCTTAACTTGATGCAAGTTAAATGACTGAGGAGCAGTGAGTAATTTCATAAAGACACACTGAAGGAAAAAAAAACACACTAAATTTTGCCATGTCCTCACTTACGTAGAAATATTGCCCTTTGTATGTATTAGTGCTCATAATGTGTTATGCTGCTTCTTAGTTTTGTCAGGTTCCAGGAATGAGATGTGATTGTTCAGAGCCTGAGAAGCTCCCACAGCTTAAACACCCGTCTCCTTGAAGAAGTGCATTAGTGCCTTGCAGTGACATTCATCATAAGGTACTGTGGAACTCAGAGAATACTTTACCCAAAGCACTCCCATGCAGTCATCCTAAGCCCAGAAATAAAATCAATTTGCTTTAATTCTCTTTCTACAGACATCATTGTCTGCCAGTTTTTCTTAGGGAATGCTTTCTTCAGAAGATAAAATTTCCTCACAAGGAAACGTGGGTCTTTTATTCTTTGTACTAATTGCTTTTTTCAAACCATATCCTAAAGAAGTGACTTGTGAAATTTCTGTAGTTATGGTCTTTTGCAACAATGATATGATTCAAGTATGCCCAACCTAACAGTATAATAGCCTGCAGTAAGCTGCACTTAATATTCAACTCCACACAGCTACCAAATTTAGTCAAATAACAAGACTTATCTGTGTTGGACTCTGTGAGGCTTCAGTATCAGCATCACTGGCAGACAAATTAGGTATTTTTCTGCCCACAACATCTGAATACTCATTGTTTTGCTCACAGCTGGATTCATGGAAGCAGCAAGAGAAATCAAACCTGAGCACGCATATATCTCCAGAATACCATAACTCTGCTTATAGAAATGGCCAGATACTCACATAGAGACATCTACCCTGATTCCAACACATATTTCTGCTTTCACCCACCCATGTGCAGGAATTTGGGGTCTTGCCTTCTAATAATCTCCTCAATAAAGATGGGTTTGTAAAGATGCAAGTGAAGTGAAATGCTAGACCCTTCTAATCACATATGCCTAACACCAATGATCAAGCACCACATGGAAAGTCAGCCTCTCTCTGCCCCAACCCTACCTGGACCATAGAGCACCTGGCTGAAACAGTCCAGAAGATGACCCCAACAACACTCTCCAGATCCAGCAGGAAAATGATCTCACACCATCACTGCCTCCTGCTGGGTTATCTGCACCTGCATCGTCCATTGCAGAGGCTCTGGTGCTCAGACCTAAAGCCAACACTGCCCATTATTGAACTTCACTACTTCTTCAGCCAAATGGAAATTGAAAATAAAGCAAGCCTTTGACTACACCAAAGAAACCCAGGCTTATTTAATAATAGAATATTAAAAATCAGGCTTTTTACTCTCCCTGGCAAGAGACAATTTTATTGCAGCTCAAAAAAGGCAGTCACACCATCTGTAAGAAGTTGTAGGTGTGAAAGCCATGAGGGAGATCATCAACTCTGCAGTGAACTAATACACTCAAATAAATAGTTTGATTAGAAATGAGGATGTTGAATTCTGGACCTAATTTTGCTTCCTTAGTGGCTATGGATGCTGAATTACACTGTGCAAATGGCACACAATTCATTCTCTTACATGTGACTGAAGCAAGGTTTAGAAATTACTTTTTATGGAAGACGTTTAACAGTTCTCATTTTTTGTACTTTTTATCAGTAGTTAAAAATGAATGAAGATTACTTTAACTACATGATGTTAGACAAAGAATAAATAAAACTGAGGACTGCTGAAAGATTATTTTGATACATTTTAACCATTTAAATAGTCTAGATATGCTGGGAACATACATTTTACAACAATTTTCTTAACTCATTGGATAGGAATACGTAAGTACAAAAATTCTCTTCAGGGATAAACGCACTTAAAGTAGTTATTATAGCTTTTAAAAAAATTGCAGTTATTTTACATGCACTAAGCTGAAAATAGTATCCAAAACATTGTCAGACTCCTGTTGCTGTGGCAACACATTGTTCATGATTTGCCAGTCTGAGGCAACAAGAAGTCTCAAATACTGAATTAAATACACTTAAGTCCAGCACTTAGGTTTGGCCACCACGCCGCAGCTGAAAGTTAATTTATTTAAATTCTACTTAGAGGTACACTTCTCACTGGGAGCCAAACTATTCCTTAACATACTGAGAGTAAAAGTCTTTCCAGATGTTAAGATAAAGAATTGTTTGACACTCTGTGGAGCAGCACGACAGACAATAACAAAGGGTTTTACTTTCACTTGCCACTGCTGGATGGGGTAGAAGTCAGCAAGAGGTATCGCTCCTTTGAGCTGAAGCCTCTTTGCTTGTGGAAAATAAATCAGAAACTTCATTCCCATTTCAGCTTCACCAAATCATTCCACTGACCTCTGTTTTGTTCCCAGCAAGTGATATTTAGACACTACTTCTGCTTTGCACAACACCCCACACCTCCATGTGCTGATCCAGGGTTTGCTCTTCTTTCTCCCAGGGCAGCGCTGGGCCACAGGGTGCAAAAGCAGCAAGAGGTGTCTCCTTTATAAAGCAGGGCATGGTGCTGTATAAAGCTTGATGTGCCTGGTACCAGCACTGCATAAACAATGCCAGAGATGGGGAAGAAGCAGAACACTGTCCAAAGCTCCATCATGTACCACCTTAAAACCAATCCTGAAAAACAATCCATTAAGCACAGAATGTACACAGCACTTCTGGGCAACAAAGGAACACGGCCTGACCATCACCACTGCCCTCACTTAGTAAATTTTAGTATTTGGCTGTTTGTAGTCCATCTGTCAGCAAGTTCACACAAGAAAAACACTAGGTAAATTTACAATTAATTAATTCACACATTTTCAGGAAGTTCTCCACAGTCCTAGGGAGCACATGCTTTCCATGCCTGTACTCTTCGGCATAATTCTCCTCTGGATAGCTGGATAACAAAATTGTATGCAACAAATTACCTGTATCCAGGAGACATGAAAAAGCTGAGTTTTGTTTTGCTCTGACACTGCCCTTAAGAGAAGCATGCTTATGACCTCTAATTATTGTGTTCTGTGCCCCAAGTGAGAATATTAAGTTTAATGTGCTTGCATTTTAATTTCAGCTATAACAATAAGCAACTTCCCTACTTTGGACCTGAACTTCCTAAAGTACAAAAATGTAGACCTGCAAGCTAATCAGACATAATTTCCCTGTATCTAAAGAGAAGGGAAATATTCCCTCTATGAATCACCTGTGGTGACTTTGATTTATTTTTCATTAGCTGCAAAATGACTACCTAATACCTAGCTACCAGCATAGATGGTAAACGAGGTTCCCAGGAAAGCATTTATTTAGTTCACACATGATTTCACAAGGCAGAAAGTTACTATGGTTGGACGAATGTCAAAGAAACACATCATTAAAGCCAAATTTCCAATATAATTCATTCACCAGAGGGAAGCAAAACCACCCCTCTGAATTTCACATCCTCTTATTCCTTCAAAACCATCTGCATATACCAATGATGGGGAACAAAAGGAAAGTCCACTGACAATAGGAATGTGATGATTTTCCTGGAGGTCTTGTGGGGGCATTTAACAATTGCAACAAAACAAATTCTGATGATCACAACCTGATCCCAAGCTGTGCTAACTGACCCACTGCATTCAGTGGGCCTGGCCTGAGATCCCATTAGCTGTCCCTAAAACGGGCTGCCAGTCCCTTCATCATACACTGCTGCCTTTGGCTAATTAGGCAGTAGGATTCATCAAAAAACCCCAAAGAATGACAAATGTACCATAAAGCCTTCCTCAAAGAAAACCTTCCTGAAACATGCAAACCACACTTCTTTCAAGAAAGCGACAAGAACTCACGGGGGAAAAGTACATGTCCAAAACATTTTCAATATATTGTGTTCTACCTAATTTCCTGTACTTTGCTGATAGTGGCAATGATTTCCTGTGACTGGTTAAAACTGAAGAACATGAGGCTTTTCTTGAGTGTGAGATTACTGCTCAACCTCTGTTACAGAAAGCACAAAACTATGAGGGGAAATTCTGTTACAAGATGGATCAAAATCTTCCAGTAAGTGATCCATTTGGGTGGGCATGCTCATGTGAAAAAGGAGAGCACAAATAAATCCAAAGCAGCACAGAAACACTCCAAATAAAACCAACCAAACAAGAAAGCCTCAAGTAAATGCTAGTGTGATTTTTTTTTTTTTTTTTTTTTTAGGTTGACTCTGTGTGTGGAAAAGAATAGAAAAGCCTTGGACCTTTGACATTCCCACCAGATGATTCTTTGCCCTGCTTTTGATTCTGCCTATATTCAGGCATTCAGGCAGAGGCTTTTCATTTTCTGGAAAGGAACAGGACTGAATCACATCAGTAATGGCTTTCACCTTTAGTTCTCTTCCCTCCTTCCCATAAAAGCCTGCAAACCATTGAAATTTAGTCAAGAAAATAAATACTTGCAACTTCTCTAAAATTTATCTTAAGCATGAAGAGCTCTAGCTGGGGGGTATTTCTTTATTATTATTATTATTATTATTATTTTTAAATAGATTAGAGCCAATTCTTTCGTGGAAGACTTATTATATCAGTCTAAATAAATTCCATGTCTGTCCTTGAAATACTGGTACTTTTCTTCACGTTTAGAAACCTCTTTTTTATGCTGCCTTCAAACTCTCTGCAAACATTACAGCACGGCCTGCTCATTCAGATTTTAGCTGGCTCCTCTCCAGCTATCAGCTCAACACAAGTTATATCTCCTCCACCATTAAACAATTTTTTAGATACACTTTTCAGTGTGGGAGGAAGGGCCCACGCACTGTCTCAGGCCACTTGGTGAATCAGAGGTTTGAACAACTGATTCCATGTACTGTGTGGGCAGATGTTCAAAGGAAGAAAGGTTCAAACCACCAAATCCTTTGGGGAGAGAGGGAAAGGTGCCATGTGAAAGAGGAAGCTTTACATCTTGAGGAACTCGACATCACATCTCAAGCTCATTTTACAAAGGGATTTTCAAGACAGTTTGGTTTCATGGAGAGTGGGGAACTCCAAAGGCAAAAACCCTCACCATGCTGTTACAGTGGCAGTACATAGCACCAAGGACAGAAGTAGTCCCATCCTGTGCTATGGGACAGGGATTTCTCCAACTCTGGAACTGCAGCTATTTTTGCAGTCTGGAAACGTGCAGATAACATGTCATACAACACACCTGAAGGATTAACTTTTCTTGGGCCATAAATAGCAAACTCACTTCTTTTCCTCACTTTGCCTCTTAGCAAGCAAATGCCATGTTACTCCTCTCAGGGCAGTATCAATGATGTTCTCCATTCAGCTGCACTTCCCACTCTGCCTTCCTGCTGGAGAACCAGCCTTGCCACTGCTGTGTTTGCTGGCATCCATTCACTCCCCTATTCTAACAGCACTTCCTGACTTCACTTCAGCTCTAGGAAAAATGCAAAAGAATTTTGTGTTCAAATGCTATCCAAATATTTATATTTTGCTTATATAGTTTAGTTAATGTGAAATCACTACTAGGTCTTCTTTTCTGTTCAAATAATGAAGTCATCAGAATAGATTTTCTATAAAGCTTAGCTCTCATTTCTATGCCTCTGAAAAGCTGCCTTTTTAAAATGGTGTTGTTTACAGCAATCATTGGAAACTGCACACTTTTCAGAATCCAATCTTCAGTTCCACTGAATGTTTCAATATTACTATAGCTCCTGTTCCATGGAGTAATATCACTTCTGTAATATCACTTTTTTCCAGTGAACGTACTATCAGCTATTTAACTCTAGCAGTATTATCTAGCAGGTCCAACTTTTAAGAGCCCCAAAATATCAAAATAAGGATTATGCACCATTCCTTCAGTACTGGAATAACATAATTGAGACAACACATTAATAAGAATATAGTTTGGGGTCAGATTTGAGGCTATTCTTATTTTTCCATCTGTTCTCCCTTCCTTGAGAAATTACCAGGTATCACGTAGGAACAATATTACTGACAAGGCATAACAAATTTCCCTTTGTGCAGTGAGATTGAGATAAGGTCAAGGGATTAACTGATTTATAATGATTTTCTGATGTATTCCCTCCAATTCCAGTGTTGATGGCCAGGTATCTGACAGCCATGGGTTTAGTACCTACAAAGACTACTTCGAGAAGTCTGTATTTTTGTCATTCCTTTCAGAGATTAAAGATTCCTTTTTAAGTTGCCTTTCAAGATCGATATAGACACACTGGAGTGTGTCCAGTAAAGGGCCAGTGGAGATGACTGAAATATGCTGAGATCATTGGCATTGCTCTGGACAAGATGAGAAAGTTCAGAGGAGATATTACGTGTCTATGTACCTGACTGAAGCAAGGAGAAGGATGGTAAATGAGACAGAGCCAGACTCTTCCCAGCAGAACTCAGTGACAGTTCAAGATGCAATGGGACACAAATGGAAATACAGGAAATCCCTTTTAAACATAAGAAAACACTACTTTATTGTCAGAGTGATAAAACACTGGAACAACCTGTCCAAAGATGTTTTGGAGTCTCCAGTCCAGGAGATACCCAAAACTCAACTGGACAAAGCTCGGAAGTCCTTTCCAGCCTTAGGTATTTTGAGCTGTGACTCATGAGCAATCACAAACCACCTGCTTCAATATTTTTTCATTATTTTTTGCCCGGGAAATAAATCAACAACAGGACACAGATCACTATTCTTTATGAAATCAAAGACACTCCCACAGCAAGAGAAACAACATTTTATCCACAGAAAGATTTTTTTTATCCAAAACTAATTTCTCACAGTCAAACCTGAAATGTGTCTATTCTTAGAATACAAAGAGGGAAAAGAGAGACTATTCCATGAAAAGCTACAAAAGAAGAGAGAAAACAAAAAAGATTTTATAGCATCCCTGGCAACAAAACTGACTTTCCAGACTATCCGTATGTCTGCAGAGCTATAGGTTTTTGCCATTCAATTCTTTCTTACACACCACTTCCCCAACTTACATTTTACATTTTTCTCCTCATTTCAAATGCAAGAATCCCTCCAGAAAATTCTCTTTACAGAAGCCCATAGCACTCACACAGGGACCCTGTGGCCTACAGAATATTGAAGGCCAACAGGCTGTCAGACCTCACTCACAACTTTCTTGTTCTCCACAATACCTTCAGAGCAGTTTGCAGCATAAGCCTCAATAACAGCAGCTTTCCCCATTTTTTCCTATCTTGCTGCTGAGAGATTCAAATTATATATTTATATTAAAAAAGTAATATGCCATGCTTGTGAAAAAAATAATATGAGTCTATTTCAAGTAAATTAAAAAAATACTTGAAACATCAGACTTCTTGTTCCAAGCCTTGGAATAGTAACAACAGAAAATAGAGATTTCAAACATAGCAGACACTTCCTGCTAATATGCACCTCCCCTAACTCTCACTGCAATTTCAGTTCATTTTGAAGCTGCATAGTGAGCCTTATTTTCTTAAAAAGGGTGTGATCCCACGGAGAACCAACTTTTCCCTAGCAATTTCTCTCCTTCAGCATTTGCACTAGGTCAGTATTTTGACTGTCTTGCTCTTACTATATGCAATGCAAAATTACTGAGAGGTTAAATGATCCTCCAGGTTCCATTATTTTCAGATCCTATTATTTTTACTTTATGCTTCTGGGATTTTATTTTAGATGGTACTGAGACAGGAATAATATTTCTGTGAAAGTGAGGACCAATTTCTTTGCTCTCCACTCACAGCTAATATTTCTTTTGCTTCAGCATTTGTGACCCTTCCAGGATCAGAATCTTAAAACCAACTGTTGTTAATTGCTTGATTCTTAGAAAACTGGAGATGTTCATAATGGCATTTATTGATGCCATTAAGCTTCTGTAAAGCTTATGACAATAATTCCTGTGTTAATTGGTAGAAAACTAGTTGGTCTTTATAAAAGGACTTCTGTTTATCTTTTGATTCACATCGGAATAAGGTGACAAAGACTTCTATCTGCAATCTAAATCTTGTTCTCTCTTGCAAACACCAGACACAGTTCACACATTGACTAATATAATTCCACACTGGCAGGTCTCACAGACAGCATGGTAAGAAAATGTCAGCTGGTCCACTGTAATTCTGCTGAGTTAATCATCAGTTCAAAATGTCACCATCCTATTTCCTTCCTCCTTGTCTTGATTTCCTTCTCATAAAGTTTCAAAAGAACTTTAAACACTCTGAGACTGACCCTGCATTGCACCAGAGTCTAAGAAATAGTTTGGAAATGAGGAATCCAAAAGTGAGGGGAGGTGCACTGAAGTTTCATGCCAATATAAAGTAACCAGCAAAAGTTCTCAGTGCTGTTTAGGTTCTTATGCCATCCCCAGCACTTTGCTCCCTCCCATGTGAGCACTCAGCCCTGGAAACAGGATACCCACATAGGCCAGGAGTTCTGCACATGCTGAGGGGAGCAGGGTAGCACTTCACCCAATGCATGGTTTCACTTAGGTCAGGAAATGCTACACAATTATAGGTGATATTTAATTTTGTTTTCCCTTCACATAACTCCAACAGTTTGACATCAAATCCTGGGTCGAAAAAACAAACCCTCAGGGAAAGAAAAAAAAAAGGCAGACCGCACCATCATAGCAGGTTACTCGCCTTGGTGTATGTGTCCTTTTTAAAAAAAGCCTATTTGCTTTTCTTTCAGATTACAGGTACAGAGTGATACTTGCTTAAGCTTCCTTAAAAATACAGAGTGACAAAGGTGAAAAGTCTGCTTTTCAGGTGAGTCAATATATTAACAGGATAGCTTTCTGCTAAGAGCTCAATTCATTCCTGCTTTGCACACTCATTGAAATCGTAGGCCTACCACTCATTTTTAGTCCATCTATAGTTGATCTTAACGTATGGATGCATGAAAGTGTAAAGGCTCCTGTTTCAGCATGCTTCTAAGTTAAGATATCCACACAAAATAGATCTGACAGCACTGGGAGCCTTCCCAGTCTAGACCCCTTGTCTAGACCCATTGTTTTTTCCTGAGTTTTGCAGACAACCAAGTTGCTGAATTGCATCCCGAGTCAGAGATGCTGCTGCTACTTTTTTTTCTTTTTATTATTAGTATTTGTTTTATAGTCCCTTAAGTGACATCTCTTTCATTAAATTGCCCCTGGAAATCATGTAAAGGTTTATTATCTACAGAATGTGAAAAGCTGCTGCCCTGTTTTCAATCTGACACTTTGTAGCTTCAGTGGTTGCTTCCAAGCTGTATTTTCTCTTCCAACATGAAAATAAGCAAATGTTCCTTATTCACCTCCTGTATCCCACTCAAGGTTTCACAGACCCCTGTCACACCCTCTTACTGCCTGCTGTCCTGACTACTACGCACCGACATGGAAGCCTGTCCATACTTTCCTGTGGATTTAAGGAGCACGTGATAACCATAGAATTTGGGTTGGAAAGAGCCTTAGAGATCACTTAGTTCCAACCTGGCCTTTAACACTGACAGAGAAAGGGCATTCACAACTACCTTTGGCAACCTTTTCCAGTCTCACCACCCTTACAGTGTTTCCTCCTTATGTCTAATCTAAATTTACCCTGATTCAGATTAAAACCATTGCCACTTGTCCCACCACTAAATGCCCTTGTGAAAAGTATCTCTTCAGTTTTCTTGTAGACCTCCTTTAGGTACTGGTAGGGACTCTCAAGTGTCTCTTCTTTTCCAGGCTGAAAAAATCCAACTCTTTCAGCCTGTCTGCAGAGGAAATGTGCTCCAGCTCCCTGTCTTCGTGACCCTCCTCTGGACCAGCTCCAACAGGTCCACTTTATTCCCCATTCTCTCATCTGATAATTACTTACTAATAGGTGAGATCCTTTTTTGGTACTACTATAAATTAATATTACAATCCCAAACCTACTTTCTGTGGAGTAGCAGCCAGCCCAGAATCTATCATGATATATATAAGTTCAAGTTATTCCCCTCCCTCAACACCCAAATACCTATTTATCAACATTATGCTAGTAACAATTTGCAGTAATTTGTAATAACAGAAAGCCTAACTTTGAGTAAAGCTATTTTAAAAATGCTGTAGTGGTTTTGGAAAGGAAAATGATGTTACTTTCTTTTAAAGACTAATCCTACCTTTAAAGGTACAATCGCTTTTATGACTCTAGTCCCTCAAGTGTTAGAATTACCTATATCCTTGAGATATACATCCCCAGAGAAACAGTACTAATACAATTTTTCCTCACTACACTTTTTATGCATTTTTTTGTTATTTACAGAAAACATAGTAGAAAAATCTGGGTGGAGAGGATACAAGTGGGGAGAAAAGAAGTCTTGCCAAATTATTCTTTACATTTTCAAACCGGAATTAAGAAACTAATTTAAGTGCATCTTAGTAAAAACCCTACATTGGGGATTTTCTATGCCCTGTCCCATTTCCTGCCCTCCCTCCCTTAATGCAATGACTTGGATGTAAAATGCATGAGCAGTGCAGGAGCTACACAGGTCTCACACCCTCAACAGGAAGGCTGGCTGATGCACTCAGGAGAGCTCGCAGATCTGTGCTCGGGTTGGGCATCTGGCAGACACGTGTTTGGAGTCCCCAGTCTAAAAGGAGTTTTCACAGCAGCAATGCTCAAGGGCTCACTATAAAACATTCTTGCCTGGGCAACAGACACATGGAACTTGCTTAGGAAACAATCCTAACACCAGGGTGGCAGAGCAAAGTGGAAGCAAACAATCCACATCCACTCTCAGTTAAACTATTGTAATCCCAACTCTTCCCTGGAGAAATCCTCATCTCGGTACCAATTCCATAAGCCTTTGTGTCTTTCCAACCCTTTCTCAGCCTTAACTTACGCTGTACTCACTCAGAGCATTTATTAACCACAACAACAAGTTCCCAGAAAGGTAAACTCTCTAGGTAGCATTTATTTAACAGAGAGATTGGAAAGCCTGTAAGGGTGGGTTCTCACAATTTTTGTTCCAGCTCAGTGCTGCAGGTGAGGCAGAAGAGATCCTGAGACAGAGCTAGAGCTGCAGCCTGATTCATGACAGCCAGCCAAGAAGATCACATAGAAGTATAGATTCTACTATATGCTTCTTGATAAATACCTGGAAAAATTCCAAGGTGCACAGCTTGACATGACCACCCACACCAGAACCCCTGCTGACACGCCTGATCTGCTACTAATCCTTGTCTGCTGCCTTGGCCAACCCAGCTGTGAGGATGGATCTGTTCCGCAAACTTTCCCAAAGGCCTACTCGTGCTGACCTGCAGCAAAATAAACCAGCACATGTCCCAGGAGACAACCCTCTTGTCTGGCACTAGGGCCTCAGAGTGTGGCCACACCCCAAAATGTGTGTGCTGTTTCAAGTCAGTGAGTGCTGTACTGTCCTAGAACAGAAGAGGGGGCAGAACATGCCAGTAGGTGTTGCACATTTCCTAAAGAGTCCAAGAAACAGGTGTATGCAGAAAAAGGAAGGAGTCTGAGCTGTTCAGGATAGAAAAAGGGCCAAAAGCTAACTCGAAAGAGTTGCAGAAATGTTTTATTATACTGAGTAAATGGCAGATAAAGTTAAGTTTTGAATAAATGTAAAGTGATGAACATAACAAAAAGCAATCCTAACTTCATATTCACAACAACAGGGTCTGAACAAGCTATTAACTCTCATAAAAGTGAATTCAGAATTAAAAGAGAGAGTTCTATTAAAGCACTCAATGAGCGACAGTTAAAGTGTCAGACAAAATAGAGATAACAAAATAGAGAACAGAACAGAAAATATCTTTATAAATCCAATACGACCCTGACTTTGAATACTGCTTGAAGGTTTGGCCTCTTCCCAAATCTTAAAAAATATGCTATAGAACTAGAAAGGAAAAGGAAAACCAGAGGTATGATGTATCTTCAAAACAAGGAACAATCCGATTGCCTACAGCTTTTCTGCCTAAAACACAAAAGGGATGACATGATACAAGTTTAAAATAAAAAATGCTATTAAAAATCAATTTGAAATACACATGGACTTTCTTTTGTTATACGAGAAAGCCTAAAAAGCATCAAGCCACATCAGCAGGTTGTAGGTTCAAAACAAAGAAAAACCTAAAATTCCTCATGTAATACACAGTCAAGACATAAAGGTTATTACTACAGGATTATGTGAATATCAAAATTTTACTCAGGTTCAAACGGCAGTTGAACATTTTTATAGAAGGCCAATGAATTAAAAGCCATTAGATGAGAATTTCACCTTGGCTCCAAGTAGTCTCTTAGTTCCAAGCTGACAGAACCCACATTCCAGGGAAGCACTACCACTCACCCTCCACTTGCTGCTACCCCAGGGACGTATTCCTGCCAGATCTGTTGTTTAATTTGGTTCAGTCATTTTTATGCTCTTGGGGAAACTGCATTACTCAATGAACTCAGCAAAGTTCTGCAGCTTGCATTAACAAAAAGCAGAGTGAAGAGAACTCTCTCACTTGAGAAAAGCCTCAACTCTCTGTACCACTAAAGCCAACAGGATGAAGAGCATCTTGTTTTTCAGTGATTTCTGGATGGACCACAAAGACATTCTTAGTCACAAACTCATACTTAAGCTCCAGTTACAAATAACGTATATCAGGTAAAAACTAGTTAGTTGATAATCTATTAATAGTCATCATTCCATAAACATTGCTATTGAGTTGACAAGTTATTTCTTCTGATTTCTTTCAAGGGTCTGTCTTCTAGAGTTCCATAATTACAAATGACTTAGTCCTAATTATAACAGCCATTATTTGTTATTAACTGGCAATCATTTTACAAATCAGGTATTAAAGCAGCTGTAAAATAACTTGTGCATATTTTATTATTCAATTTAAGATAATAACCTGTGACATTCTGTGCCTTTGCAAATGCCATCTGGAAGAGCAAGTAAATTCTCACTACACCTGACATCAAAAAAATTGTAATTTTTCCAAAACTTTACCTTCACTTTTAACCATCTGCAGCAAAGAAAAATATTTTATTATCTCATTGCAGACTTTGATGTGGATAAGGGTTTTGAACTGGGAGTTTGAAATGCTGCATATAAAGGCACATAATATCTATTACTGTAAGGTTGCCTGAAGCAAACCAAGCACGTCAAGCACTCACTGCTAGCGAGCTTTGTCTGATTTGACATGTCCACACTGTGCAATGGAAACAATTGCAGAGACCTCAGCTACTGTCTCATCCACTTCAGCTCACACCAGAGCCAGGTATTTGACTGCCACTGCCAATTCACCCCCTCTTTTCTTTCCTGTTGTCAAGAGGCTTGGACTACACTAGAATAAAAGGCAAGATCCATTTATTCCAACTCTCTCCTGATCTGTCTTTCAGCGTTAAGAGAGAATACAACAACAGCTCCACAATTTAACAGCGGACAAGAGAAAGAACTATATGACACACATCAGCTGGTTGTGCCTACATGCAGGGCACATGTGGCCTTGTCTGCAGGGCACACCTTTATCAGTGTCCCATGTTCCCAAATGCCTGGGCTTCTTTTGGAAGGAAAACCCATACAGGAGTTCTTTCACACGTCATCTTTGTCTTCACAATACTGGCTGAAGTTTGTTTAAGCTTAGTCAAAGGATGCATTGGGGAAGAGAACAGTTATTGCACCTGCAGCCAGTGCCTTGTGAAAAATCTGCTACACCCACAGCATGGAGCCAGCTGGGTAGGGGCAGACTTGTCCTCTGGGAGCTCACTGCTAACAGTGATTTGCTGCTCCTACATGCTCAAATGCCAAGTGTTATTCAGCTTTTGCACAGGAATGAAAAGAAAACAGCAAAAGGAATAGCAAAAAGTGATTGCAGGCATATCTCCCTCTTACCATCGGGGTTGCTGTTCCTGTGGGACAGAGCCAGGCTCCTCGCCTCTCTCAGCACAACCCTCCAATACAGCTGCCTGCCTGGGAAAAGGGACTTTGTCCCTGCTGCTTAGGGGCCAGCTCCCTCAGGTGCCTCCAGGCAGGGCACATTCATGCTTTCCTCACCCCTCCAAAGCCTCTGTCACCTCCTGTAGCTATGCCTACCTGCAGGGCAACGGTTCCACATTCACGAATCAGTGGAAAAGCCAAATATTCAACAACATGTACAAGGCATTAGTGTTAACTCCAGCAGGGCAGGAGAAATTGCAGAGAGAAATCTTCAAAGATCTGACTGAAGAAACACCTAGGTTAAGATAATTTTGAGAGAAGGGGGGAAATCCAAAGGGGAACATAGCAGCTATATTTCCAGTTACTCCTGTCTTTCTGAATAATACCATTATTTATAAGCAGAAATCTCCTTGGCTTTCTTGTGGCATAAGCAATAATGAAGAAAAGAGGTGTGGGGATTGGAGGTATTTTGCTCTTTATCATCTGAGATTTTATAATTCTATGCTGAAGTTATAGACTCAGGGAAAAAACTGGGGTTTGTGGCTCTTGTCTTCTGGGTTTTCTTTTCTAATATATATATATATATTTTAAGAGCCTGATGGAAATGACCAAAGTTTACAGTGTGCAAAGTGTCAAATCATCTTTCAGGGCAAAGAGTAAGAGACAGCAAGCCTCGCTAAGGGCCCTGCATAGTTACATGTCCTCTGGAAGGCCCAAACTGTACAAACAAACCCAAGACTGCACAGTCCTGCAGCAACTGCTGGATAACGCAGAACTCACATCAAGTCTGCAAATACTTTGTCCCTCCAAAATTTCAGTTGTACTCAAAGCTTTAATTCCAGCATCCCTAGCAGCTAAATTCCTCTTGTTTCAAGCAGTCCATTCTCCAGTTCTAATTCTCAAGGGACCTGACCTACAAAGCCTTCTCCAAGTCAGACTAGGCTTACTATACAACCAAAGAGTCCAAAACCCTCTTTCAGAGAGCAGCAGATTCCTATCATCCCAAAGGCTGCAGGAAATGGGTCTTCCTTCAAGGTAGTGAGAAAAAGAATCAAACCAGCAGGACAGTTCCCAGAAGTCCAACATTCAAGACTGACCTAAAGAACACCTGCATGCCTGCAATGTCTGAGGCATTTGTATGGGTAGCTCCTTTTCATACAAATTACAATTGAAACTTACTGTAAATTAAAGGTTAACCATTACATACCTGAATTATAAAATTACAGATTTTTATTACTAGTGTGCACACTATTTCATTACCAAGCTTCATCTTAGACATTAAGAAATCATTTTCAAGTCAAACCCACCAATTTTAAATAAATTTGGCTTTCACAGAAGTGAAAAAAAGAAGAGGTGCATTCTCTTTTATGTTAGGACTTCTATTAAAATGCATTCAGAAGGGATGATTAAGTGCTCAGTAAACATTATAAGCATGTTGCTTGACAAGTGGATATATACATCAATATAAAGCATGATTTCAGGCAAGCTATTTCAAACCAGTTTATCTAAAATTTCATTAACCATTTAGTCACCCCCCATGAATTACATATAAGAGAAGCAAAGTATAAACTATTGCTGAATTATGATCAAAACAGAGGTCTGATTTAATACAATTTATTTTCTGTAAGTTTGCTTTGCAGTGAACTCCCCTTGACATGCCAATAACCAGCACAGCTTTGTACTGGGGATACAAAGACCTCATTCCCAGGTCTCTCACTGCCATCACTACTCCAAGATGAAAGCAGGTATTGTATCCGCAGGTCAGAGCTGGTCAGGAATCAGCAGACACCTCCTCTGGGAGCTCATTGCCAACAACAAGCCACCATCCACACAATCTCAAAAGCCAAATATAGCTTCAGCAACATCTTGAGCACCAGGAGCAAGCACAGCTGCCCAATGGATGCAGTGAAGGATGGTAGAGCTGCTGCTTTTTGCCTAAGCCAGAGCAGAGTGCCAAGAAGCTGTGCTGGAGCCTGCTGCTGCCTCCGGGAAGGGACTAATGTCAGGCTATCTCAACAACAGCAGGAGCTCAGAGTCTTCACAGATGAAAGTCTGAGAAGACTTTTAGAGCTTGTTAATTTTTGAACAGTGGAAGAACTCAAAGACTGAATGGAAAATGGAGGCAAATGCAGCTCAGCCAGTTGGCCCACAGTTCTGGGTGCTGCATGGAAAGACTGTGATGGTCAAAACTTTTATCAACAAATAATGTGTTTTGATCACCTACAGTACCCACTTGAAGGTTGCTATAGCAATAATGCCTTATCCCCTTTTCTCCTTCAAAGCTTCAGCAGCAGAGAACAAATACTGTGCTACCAGAGTCAGAGCTAATTCTGCAAAACCGTGCAGGAATCAAAAAGCCATTTACCTGAGCTCTTCTTTTTTTCTATCACTGTTGAATTGCAAGTCAAACATCCACTAAGTGTCCTTTTTTAGTCTCAGAAAACAAAAAAAAGCTATTGATTTTCAGCACTTTTTTTGTGTACTGAATTCTTGCTCCCATTAAAACGTCTCCAGAAAAGCAAAAGGTTTCCTATTGTGTTTGCATCCAGTGTGAGCTTGCATGGAAGCATTAATGAAGAGTAAGAAAAGACCAATAAATGTTGTGTGACAGGACTTGCAAAGTGTCAGCTCAAGTGGTTTCCGTTCCTTCTGCCTTATCCCAGAAGATGGAGCCAAATGACAAAGTGTCTGTGGCCCTGACAAGCTGCACGTAGGCACTGCAGAAAAAACCTTTTCCAGTGCTGGTAAGGTTAGTCTCACTCAAGGGCTCCCATTGCCAAGGTTGGCTGAGAAGGCAGTCAGGTTTCTTGCAGATATATTTTTGCATGTCACAACTGTTCTATAGCTCTTTGAAATGAAGGGAGGTCAACTAGATCAAGGTCAGAAGCCTACATTTTCAGAAAGCTAAATGAAAGGCAAAAAAAACCCTCACTAAACTTCTCCACAGACAAAAAGGAAGCTTTATTTGTGACTGGCAGCATCACAAATCTATTTGGTAGCCTCAAAAAATAGTTTGAGAGTCTAACATATTACTCACCCTTGGCTTGTATGTTATTTACAATAACAAAAAGCTTATGAGGAAAGCTGGAAGAAAGATCTTTCTGTAAATATATTGGAAATGAGGAGCATGCCCTATCCTCACATTCTGTGATTCCCTGCTGGGAGCAATTAAGAAAGCCATACTGCAAGAGCAGCCTGGCTGCAGTGGCATTTAGGGTTAACATAAATCATTCAGAAGTCATTCAAAATGCATCTTGCACTTTGTACGACATGAGGCAACCTTGTTCCTGAGAATAAGCAGAAAGGGATAAACAGAGAATGGGCTGGGAAGTCAGGGGATGGTGTTTCATCACAAAACATTTTCTGAATACCTCCCACAGATCACTGAAGAGCAGGAATATCCTGTTTGGCTGGGAAGCCATATAAGGTTCAGCCTGAGGCCCAGCTTTCCTAGAGGATGACTTGCTGTCAAATTCCCCGATCCCAGCCTGGGCCCTAATGGCCAGTTCAATTCTAAATGGATTCTGGCTTTTATGGTATAATGTTGGTCTCATTATAATGACACTGAGCCAAGTTCTCACTTGTGTAGAAACAACTCCTCTCATCTCCAGTGATAAGACCACCAAGTCATTCAGAACAGTGTAAGCAGTGAAACCTCCTGGGGAACCACACAGAAAGAACATCCAACACTCTGTGACTGGCCAATGGCAGACAAAATAGGATTGTAGACTGTGAGTGACACACGGTGGGAGAAAGACAACCCTAATTTAACACCCAAACATTGATTTTCCAGCAGACTCCATTTTGCTGCAGCTGTGAAGCATGAAAAAAAGGCTCCAGCTACATGGCAGGACAAGGCATAGTCAGGTAAACAATACCTAGAAATTTGATAGTTAACATAAATATTGTAATTATCACATGTCGGTTTTGGATTTGTAAATCAGTTCTGATTCAGCTGCATCAGTTCTGATTTCTCATTTGGCTTGGATCCTATGACAGAATCTATAGAACAGGACAATCTAAAGAAATCATTTGTGTTGGTTAGACAAGGTAATGCCTTGATTCAACTGCATATTCGTGCTCTCATTTTGGGTTTATGTTACACAGAAAGTAGAAAGCCTTGAAATAAAGAAAAACTGATCTTTTAAAGGTGAGCAAAGCATCAGCTAAAGTTTGGGAACAAAGGAAAAGCACCAAATGGGCCGAGCCTTGTATAGGCATAAGGATGTCGATAAACTCAGAAGGCAGAGAGAACCACTTAACTCCAAGGAGTTATTTAAAAACCCCAAATGCAGAGAGAACCACTTAACTCCAAGGAGTTATTTAAAAACCCCAAATGCATGGGGAGAGACATCTAGAACAGAGCAAACTGAACCAAAGCTAAGAATGCCTGTCAGTCCTTTTCATCTGCTGTATGTTGGACGAGAAGCAGAAGTAAAATACCCTGTATGAAGCAACTGCAACTGAACCCATGGAATACACAAAGAAACATATCCATTGCTTAGGGAGTTTGCAGAGGTGCTCTGCAAGCAGGTTCAGCTTTCACATTGCATTTTGTTTGATGGGGCAGGTAGGGTTTTTAGACAGCCTAGATCTCAGGTATAATGCACATAAAATTGTGGAAACTTCAGGCATGACAAAACACAGAGGAGGAAATGACAGAGGAATTCAAAACCTAGGGTCTGGTTTGCTCTAGACCCTCTACCATGCTGACGTATGCATTTGTTCTTCAGCTTCAGAGCCTCAATACTTCAGATTCTCAAATCCCACAGCTGGGACCAGATTTTCAAAACTATAGTCCTCCTCCCTTTTAGAAGCTTAAAGATGGAGAATGCCTTGCAAACAGGATTACTATCTGTATAACATCTCTTTCTCAAATCAAGAGCTAAGCCTTTAAAACCTCTTGGCCCTTTCTAGGAGGCAATACAAGGACTTAAAGGAGGCCAAGGACTTAAAATTATATTAGAAGAAGAGTGCATGTTTTAAAGAAAACCCAAACCCCACAATTTAGATTCAAAATCAATGATCACACAATTTCAACTTTGCTACTCCAATAGTTAGTTAACTACAGGGTTAAACTCATGTCTCTGAGTTTCTAAATTTCACTCTCTACACTCTAAATTTCAATTTCCAACTACTGAATTTTGTTATTTCCTAGGGTCAAGCTCAAAGCTGTCAATTATCAATGTTTTTGTTCCCCTTAGAGGTAATTATAGCCTACGAGAAAGTTGCTCATTTATCTTTGCTTTGATGAGACAAATGAGAGAGAGCTCCTGGAGTCTCTCTGTATAATGCATATTTTTACAGCTCATTTAACTGTGTGTGTTTTCTTCAAACACCCTCCACCCTCACAACACTTCTAGAAGTATGAATGCTGGAATGGGACTCTGAAGAGGTGTTCCAGATGGGCCCAAGTGTAGAACCAGCGGTGTCTAACATATATAGAGGTACTCTCACAAAGTCTAGGATACTGCTCACAAAATAAAAATCAAACGTACTTTTACCCAGAAGACCTCTTTAGCTCCATTGGCAGAATATGGCATGAGTATCCACAAGAGAACTGGGAGAAAGTATGATTTTATGTACAGCTACTTTAAAGCAAAATTGTCCTGTCAGGCAAGATTCCAGTTCAGCTCTTTCAAATTATCAGAGGGAGATTTTGAAGGAGAAATGCTTAACATTCAGGATAATAATAATAATAATAAAATCTAACAGCTTTGGATCAGTAGCAAGAGCACAGTGTCCCTTCACAGCCTCTCCTGCACAGTTTTGAGTGCCATGCACCTTTCTCCTCAAGAAAAGGAGAAGGTAATAAAAGCATATTAAACCTGCTCTTGGTACATACCACCTCCTTTGAATGGAAGCAATGCCTTATGAATTTCTAAATGAAGTCTCACACAGCACGTGTTATCTGGCCACTGAAGTCTGCCCACAGCTGGTGCTGCTGATAACTAATGGTATATGGGGAAAGTGAGGCTTAAGAGAACTTTACAAAGACGATATTCAGTATAAGAACCCTTTGAGTTGAGGTCCACATCTGGAGGAGCCAGAGCATGTCAGAAGTCACTGAAGGATCAGGAACTGCATTTGACACATCTTGCCACTCCCTGCTTTAGTTTTACAGGCCAGATTATCTGGATATAGACTAGGAAGGAATTTCAGCTTCAGGTCTTATCTAAAGCTTTCGATACACTTTTTAATGGCAAGATAAAAATGCCTTGCACACAAAGTGATTCTTTTCTGTCAGATCTGGGAATTAGTGATAAATTCTGATGCAACACCGTAAATAACTCTTTCCATTTAATGATGCTGAGCATGTTAGGCTATGTCAATCATCCCTTGGAAATGAAGAGGAGATGTGATTTGAAATGGCAAGCTGTGTGTGTCTAATCAATAATCTCATTATGTGTCAAGCAAACCAAATTTGATTATCACAGAGCAGCTACAGTCCTCCTCAGTGCAGTTGCAACTCAGTTGCCATTCAAACTCCGAGTCTTAAATTCTACAGGTGAAACTGGTGGAAGTTTATTTATCTTCCAAATGTGGAGATATCTAGAAGGCCTGTGAGATAACAGTCCCATGACTGCTGTAAATCACAGGAGATCCCAACCTCTAATGGGAAAAAAAGGGCAAAACCACCTGTGTTTCCTTCTCTTAAAAACCTCTTAGCTTTCTACCTTTTCCTGGAGACATCACTTCTCCAAGGCCCTCAGTGTGTCCTTGCACCTTCTTCACCTTTGAAATACAAGTAACTCCAGATCTTGGGTAGACTCTTCACTCAACCTATAAAACAGTAGGCTTGTTCAACCCTTCTAGTTTTGTTCTACTGAGCTCTACATAGCACACTCCACGGATTATCCCTTTTCACCGATCTATCCACCAAGGATCGTATTCTGACCTCACATGGTAACTAAGGGATCTGCACAAGAGTAAGCTTTAAATCAAAGGATGTCATGAGAACCAACATGAGATCCAAGTATATCCCTACAGAGGATCTGCCAAACTTCATGACATCAGTCAGACCACTCACCTCCTTCCTTGGTTTGCTCCCCTCATTCACAAGAACACAAGTCACAAGCTCTGCTCTGTTGATATCTCCATGTATGATAATGGCACTGGAGGCCTTTGTTAGGTGTACATCTATCAGTTGTGTGCACACCATTGTGAACTGTCCATACCCAGACTCAGGATTCCATCTCTCAGCACCAAACCAGATTTTGCTGCAAGCTACCGTTTCAATAAGTTATTTAGTCTAAGGGTGGCAAGTCACCCTGACACAGATTGTCCACAGAAGCTGTGGCTGCCCCATCCCTAGAAGTGTTCAAGGCCAAGCTGGGTGAGGTTTTGATCAGCCTGGTCTAGTGGAAGGTGTCCCTGCTCATGGCTGGGGAGTTGGAACTAAAAGGTCTCTGAGTCCCTTCCAACTCAAACCAGTCTATCAATTTATGATTTGCGTTGAATCAATATTAAAAATAATGTTACAAATTCCACAAAACAGTATACCCATACCTAGCTCCAGCCTGGCTTCAGTAAACACATGATCTCTTTGGAAGAAATACTAGAATTCTTTATCTCCTCTTCTGTAGTGGCAACATGGTGAGAGATATGTGAAAAATCAAGGGATAAAATAGGCTCATTTACATTTCAGAGACTCTGGCTGGAAGTGTTTCCTGTCTGCTTAACAAAAACACTGTTTATAACCCTGAGATTAAGTTTTCTTTTCCCCTGTATAAAGCATTTAAAAAGCTCTGACCTTTATTTACTAAATTATTCTTCTAATTGACACTGAATGCTTTTGCCCTAGATAAAGAATTGTTTATTGGATCAGACTAAGATTTTAAGATATGATGACCAGCACTACTTTGGGATATAATAAATCAGTGCCTTTTCAGTCTTAGGTAGTGAAAAAAGTGCTCCATGCTGTACTTTTGTAAGCATCAGTTTACTGACAATCCTGTAAAGCATCTGCCTTGGATCATCATACCATGGAGCTTAGAGCATGAGATTTCACATGTTAACCACACACACAGAGGATAAGGTTTCTCCAGGAGCTGCAGTCCAAGCTATAGACAAGCTCCAAAACACCCAACACATGCAGCAGCCTCTCTGTCCCTTCCCTTTGCAAAACCAATGGTGAATACGGCTGAAAAGGGAACCTTTGGCACCTTGTTGGGCATGCAGCCAGCCAGCACCAAGGACATGGCAAGCTCCCCTTCCTCAAGGCACTCACATGCAAGTCTTAAAATGGCAGATCTGTTCATGGTGGTTGACAGCTCAGCAAGTGGAGACGAGGATCAAGGGTTATTGTAACTATCTCATGGTCTCAGCACCCCTCCCAGCATAGCCAGAAGGCAGGGACAGTTTGTGGAAGCAACAGAGCAGTGGTAGGGCCATAGTTATAATTCTTCTGTGACTCAAGGCATATTTCATTCCTGCTGTCATATGATTTTTAAAGTTCTCCTATCCCCCAGGAATCTATCAGAAGTTTTTTTTCCTTCATCCAAATGGGCATTTTCTCTTATTACTTTCTGAAGTAAAGCTTGAGCTTATTTCAGCTCCTGAAGGGACCAGCTGCCCTCAGGAAAGCAGGCAGTTCACTCATTTTCTGGCTGTGGGAGGTGATGGCTGCTTTTGTAATGAAGGGTATACAGAAGGGGCAGGATCTGTTTGTTACCTCATTCCACAGCTTTTGCCATAATCCCCACTGAATTCTGAGCGTGTCTCCTTTATCCCTTGTCTTCTTTTCATTCCCTAACAACCTGGTTCTAACAATCATCGGTAAAACCCAGAAGACCTGAGCAGAATTACATTGTTATGATTCCAGTCTGGTGACATTGCCCTGAACAACATGCCCTAGTTTGAGATGGGTAAGAGCTTAGGAAGTTAAACCTGTGTTGTACACAATTCAAAGATCATCAGCCCTTACTGTGCTTTCCACAACAAAACGTAAGTACTGACTTTAAAAAGACTTTGCGCATTACACTTCCCAAATAGAAGCCTTCAGAACATCACCCTCACTTCCTTTGCTAGGTATGGAAAAGAAGGCAAGACCACACTGCTGTGAAGCAGACAAGAGTTTTCCTATTGACATCAATATGTATCCAGCCTTTAAGTATCTTATTGTTTCTCTATTCTTTCTTGTCTAGCAACTACAAGTACCAATACCATTTTAATTTGGACTGGAATGCTTAAACTTTTGTCTTTTCAAGGACTGCTAACATCAGCTACTTTTCCTAAGCAATGACCCCTACTGACAGGCATGTTTGGAAATTAAAATTTTTCCTAATGTGCCCAGAAATTTTGCCTGATTAAACCTTTTCTCAGAGTCATTGAATTTTCTAAGAAATCAAGAGGAACAGAAGTTGCATTTTCCTCATGCTGAGTTCATTACAAAGGTCTTCATTTAGCAAAGTGCCTTCCAGCTTGGAGTGTATGAGTAAGCCCACTGAGACTAATAGGATTACTCTAAGCTGGTAAGGCATGTTCTTATGCTGAAACTTAAATGAGGCATGATGTTACTGAGAAGGATCCAGGGGAAGCCCAGGTTGATCAGGTGGAGTGGAAGGCACAGCCGGACTCAAATCATGAAGTCCAGCCTGTATGGTAGGATCACGTGACGGAGGCATACCACTCTCAGAGAAAACCACACTGCGAAGTACATGTCTGCAAGCATGTAGGATCACATGCTCTGTGAGGGTACGGCCCTTTTTTGGACCAGTATAAAGTGCCTTCCAGAGAAAAGTTGGTTGGGGTGATTCTTCCATGCCATGCAATATAAAAAGCCTGGGAAAGCCTTTTACACATCAGCTGACCCAACTCTTATTCATTTCCCTTACTTTGTCTTTTTCATTGACAAGGTACCTTTCCAGTTAGGCTGTGCAAAACCTCTGGAAAAGTCCCCACATCAACCCAAACTTCCGTTCTGGAGCATGCTCATCTCAAACCAGAAAACTCAGACAAATCTGCTGTTATTAAAAAGAAAAAAAAAAAAAGCCTGGAGCAACATAAACACAAGCTCAGGCCCTGCAGCACTACTCCCCGAGCTCTGATCCTATCAGCACTTGCCCCCTGTGCTTCAGCAAAAACAGATGAGGGCATAGATGTGGAATCTCTGATGAATGCCCTGGGGCTAAAGAAGTTTTGCTGATGATTCATTAGCGCATTTCTCTTCAGTCAAATGAATGTGTGGAAAGTGCTGCTCTTCAAGTTGGGATTCTCTGCAGCCCCAGAGGCCAGTATAAGGTCCGACATCATTCCCCAAACTGGAAGAAGGATTTGGATTCTGGTTTTCCAGAAAAGAATCCAACATAGAGTGAGAAACTTTCCAATCTTTTGCATTTTTTTCTATGATGTATTTCATATCCTATGCTCAGCTCTGTCAAAAGGGTGTTGGCAACCCCAATATCCAACAGGACACTTATCTAACCTTTACTACCTTTCTAAATTTAAGAATTCTATTCT
Source organism: Phylloscopus whistleri (assembly GCA_017589585.1). Classification (NCBI taxonomy): domain Eukaryota; kingdom Metazoa; phylum Chordata; class Aves; order Passeriformes; family Phylloscopidae; genus Phylloscopus; species Phylloscopus whistleri. The sequence goes on along the minus strand of JADMLD010000067.1, from coordinate 5,171,436 downwards.
CTTTAATGCCAATCATAGTAGATTCAAGTGGGAACTAATGCGTGTTCTGAGACATTTTCATAAAGAGCATTGCAGGTATAAGATTTATATACCATTGTATTCAGTACGCCTAGGAAACAGATAATCCTATTCATCTAGCTTTGCCTTATCAATTTAAATAGGTTCTCACGTACCAGGCATCTTCAGTAATTGAATAGTGAGATTGCAAAGTGCATACATTATTAATGCTTCTAGGAATAGACTTAACACTTCATAAAACAGAGAGAGTAAGATTTCAAGGTGGTGGCACAACTTGCTTTTAGCAGCAGTAAAAAAACATATCAAGGAATCCAAATACTCCACTGAATAAGAGGAGCAGCAAGCTAAGCTACTTAGAATACAGAAATATCCCAAAGCAAAGCTCAAGAAGGAAGCCAAATGTTTTGTAGAAGACACCATAGTTACAGCTAAACAAATATACAGTACACCCAGAGGCATAAATGAAAAATTCTCACTAAGACATCCTACCTCCTCCAGAAGATGTCCAGTTGGGCTAGGCCAGCTAAATCCCACACCCATAAGACTTAACTTCTGCATAGAGAAATCTCTCCCCAGTGCAAGGCAAAATGTCTCAGAAGTGAGCAGCAGGCTTGTTGTTGTGCCAGTGAAAAGAAATGATGCATCTTGGTAACACCTTATGGAATTTTTAGAGTACCTGGCGTGACTGATTTCTCTTAGAGTCCAAGGAAAGTGCATCTTTTACATGAGGATCTTTCTAACAACAAACAACCCAGTAATTCACCCTATTATCTTACATCCTCCTTACAATGTCACCAACTGTTGTTTTGCTCTTCCATGCAAGGACCTGTAACTCACCTAAAAGTGCCATGTTCTACCTTCATGTTAAGTCTTTTCAACTTCATTCTAGGATATTCAGTTATTTGGAAAAATAAAAGGCTTTACCCCAGAGTTGAGTTTAATGCACTCAGTATACACTACATTTTATGCTGTAATACAAGAATCCACATTTGAGCAGCTAAGAAAGTTTAAAACCACAAACTAAGTCTCCTGTGGGTAGGTCCCATTAATATATTTCAGAACTATTAAATATTGTTGTAATAATTTGGTGTTGAAGGTGCGTGGAAAACAAAACTCAACCCAAACAAGCTGTTCTGTGAATGAAACCAGTGAATGTGGGCCTCCTGCACCTATAAGATGGGTGTGCCAGGACATTAACTCCTGCACATCCCTAATATCTCTTTCTTTTGGACAAAGCAACCTGGCAGAAGCTATTGTATGCTGTGGCTAATCTAGAGCAAAACTCATGCAGATAACACCAGTACAAGGAAGAGCGCAACAGAGCTGGCTATTGTCTAACAAGATTTAAGGGCTAAATTTAGTTAATTTAATGCCCTCAGCAAGGGCATTAATCTGCATAGCTCACCTCTTCCACCAGTTTTCAGGAATTCCATAAGAACACAAGGCCTTAAATATCCATTTTTCCGGGATAATTTTAAAATTATTGAAAGAATTGTCTAACCATATAACCGCCTGAGCGTCTCCCGTAGGAAACGGAATAAAAAACCCCTCAGGACTAAAGAACTAGATACCAGCTACTTGAGACCCTGGCAATCATCATCTTCTGCAAGTTAACTCATCCTCCATCATCTATTAATAGACACTTATGTGCACATGCACACACACATTTGTTTCTAGTGGAATCTTTGATATCTTTGCTGATATAATGTGAAACCTTCCATTTGTTAATGGCTTAGAAGTTGCTTCTAAAGTGAAAAACTACTTGCCTTTCCATAACAGAAAAATATGTTTGAGGTATCAAAAAAATCATTCATGCACTTAGAAAATGATAACTGTGTCAGTTTTCACTTAGAGAAGAAAGTGTCTGAACAAAGTCAGCCAGTTAAACAAAATGTTTATTGATCCCAGGATTACTTTTTCCATTTTTGTGATTGGATTTGGGGTTGGGGGAAAACATCCTGAGAGACTGGGGAGGAAAAAAAAACAAAGACACAAAAACAGAAACAGGAAAAAAAAGGTAGGTGCATTAACAGAGCATGTAAGACATGGAATGATTAAGTGGGAGAAAAATTATAAGGGACAGCCAGCCTCTATTAAGGGTCCAGACTTGGACAACAGCTCTGAAGCTGATTAGGAAAGAGCTGAAGGACACCAGAGGAGATGGGTCTGTGCTCCTGATTTTCTGTAGGAACTGAAAAGTGATGTGTCACCACACTGCCTCCCCCCTCCCCACAAAGAGCCTCCAAAGGGGTCGCTTCCACTGAGTGGAGGGAATGGATGATCTGTATTGTAGTTTACCTTCACTATCTCAAAGCCAAGTCTCACGTGTCTTTAGAAAGAAGGACTGTTTCCTTTATTTGGCCCTTCACATTCCATGTCATGTTCACGTTCACAAAAGTGAAATGTGTTCTCAAGTCTTGCCACTTGCCAAAGGGAACTGCTCTTTAAAGTTCTCAGCAGTGCATAGGTTGAAGTTGTGAAGAAGGAACCAATATTTTGTTGCCAGAGTGTCAAAAAGACCCACACGGTACAATTTTCCAAAGCATCTACCTGCTTAAGGATCTTCAGATCTACTTATGGAAATCACTGAGGAGTCTAAATTCTACTGAAGAGTCCTATTAGACTGAAGGATGTTTCTAAAAAATTGCTTCAGGTAGTGGTTGAAACACAGGCCGCGGGCTAGCATGCAAAGATGACTGGGAATACAATATGGTTTTCCAAAGCATCCTACCCACTTCTCTGCTTTAATTTATCCCTTCAGCCATTTTCTGCATCTTCTATTTACAAATCATTTCCTCCAGAGTCCCTACTGGCTGAGGTAGATCTTAAAATTTTATCTCCGTACTCTTGGGGTCAAATAGAATTTATCTGTACCACAAACTTTGGTTTGATTTGATTATGGTTTTGTTTTGTTTTTATTTTTGTTTTCTGGGGTTTTTTTGTGCCAGTTGAATGTAAAGGTTTAAAGAAGATAAACAGAGCAGAGCTTGACATGCCAATAATATGACAGCTGGTTCCTGGTGAAAAAAATCCATCAGGTCCTTGATTGTGCCATTGGCAAAGATCAAAGAGACAGCAATGAGTTTCCAAAACAGAGCATGAGGCTTTAAAGCCATGAAATCCACTCTACTGCTGAACACTCAGAGTTCTGTGGGCATGCAGGCATGTCGATCATTTTCCCTGACCAGCTTGTGAAAAAGCAGTAATCCCTGAAATGCTCCAACACTGTACCTACATGGTTCCCACTACAGAAGACAGCCAGGAACATACTATATAGTACCCTCCTACAAACCAGTTTATTTATAGCATAATTGGCAGAGCACAGCTATTGCAAGAATACAAATTAAGCATATACAAATCACCTTCTCCTCTTAAACTCAAAGGCCTCTCTGCAGTCACAGAGGTGTGTGCAATACCATAGAATCAGTCAGATGGGATGATCCACTTGAGTTCACAGGCAGCAGCTCTCATCAGAGAATTAAGATGATAACATGGGAGATATTCTGAATGTCAGACTAGTTACACAAGAACAGCAACTACGCTACTAAAAATGTTTTTCAATAGATATAGAACTTGCTATCCATGCCCCTAGGACTCTACTGTAGTTTATAAGAAGGGTTTCGCTTAGGTTTAAGCCTAAATTCTTCAATTTTTTCCCAAAGGCAAAGGAGTTGGTCACAATCATGAGAGTTTAATTAACAGTAGAGATGTGATGCCAAGATTTTGTGTAGCATTCATAAAAGCACTTAGTTCTAGTGAATTTTCCTTCTCTTGCTAGAGCTGATAAACCCATAACAATGGACCATAAAAATGAGCAAGTCTCCTTCCCCAGCTAGTCTAGCATTTACATACAGCTGCAAAGATAGATAGCGAGAAGGTTTAGACCCAGCTGGCAGAAATGTCAAGTCTTTCAACTCTGTATCTCTATTACATCAAATACAAACAGCATTAGCTTCTAGCTGTGCCAGTCCTTGGAAAAAATGCAAGTATTTGCGTGAAGAAAGATTGGGTCAATCTAAGCCCTGACAATGGCTGGAGAAACTGCAAGGAAGCAGGAGAAAAGGAGGAGTCAGAAATAACTTGAAAAGGCTTGCTTTCACCGTGTATCACAAGTTATCAAGAGAGAAATCTTGTTTTACATGTCTCTGATCTCAAGATCACTAGAACCTGGTTTCTGAGCTCTTTATTGATGAGTCCTTCTCCCATCTACAGAGGACGAAGATAACATACCCACCCTCAAATAGAGATGGGCAAGAAAATGTCCCCCACTTATTACCTAAGATGAAAAAAAAAAAAAAAATACTACTGCAATGCTTCTTCTCTCACAGCCTCTGGAGCCAACACAGTCTTACAGTAAATGTCCCCTAAACCATCTCGGAGTTTAACACTTCATAATAACCAAATATGCACTTTTGCCTTTGCATGTGAAAACAAGATATGTAACTTTTAACAATCCATTTGGGCTCAAAACACCTTCAGTATTTAACAATGCAGGCTGAACTTTTCTTCTTGTTATTTGCTTGTAGTGGCTTCTCACTCAATACAGAAACCAAGGGAAGGTTCCAGTCCCAGGGACAAATCATCCAAGGGACAGTTTTTCCTTTGGGGGAGCACTTTGCTCTGCATGATCAGAGCAGTTGTGCTTCCTCAAGAAGTTAACACTGATTCTTTACGCACCCACAGTCAGGATAGCAACTTGCTGTAAACAGAGAGTTTTCTTGACAATTTGTTAATACCTGTGAAACTACCTCCTGAAGCTGGCTAGAAAGTTCATGAGCTTCAATGCTCAAGAAAAATGAACAGTTCACTTCAGAGCACTTGCAAAATTAAGAGCTAAAACCATAGACTATCCCCAAATCCAAGACCTTAAAATTCAGCTAAGAGAGAAGAAAGTAGAGATAAGTATTCGCATAGAGATTCTGTTTGAAAAGTCACAGAGTGTGATGGTGTCATGAGGACAGTACAGACAGATTGCATTTAGCTTCAAACTAGAATTGCTTCAATTTCTGACAACCTGGATAGAGCTATAAACAAAACATTAATATCAATTTTTTCCTAGTTCGAAACTGACATCTGTGCAAAGAAAAGCCACAGTCCATTCAACAGCATACACATGAATGTGCGCACACTTTGCCAACTAGCACTGAACATGGGAAACCTGGAAATGCTGATTTCAGAGATGATTTTTACCTCCTTCAGCACAAGCTGATCAACCTTACATCCTTACCACAGAATCTCAGATTCAGGAAGTTTGAGTATGCAGCAGGCTACTGGGAGCCCGAGCAAACCAGAGCCTTTCCTAGGTTCTACCTAGCATAGGAAATTCAAATGCTCCAGAAGCTCCTGTAAATGACTTCCATAGTTACAAAACTGAATGCTGTGAGGTTTTGGATGGGGATTCTCCTCAACAGCTCTAGATCTCTTAAAGAGTGTGTTGCTATGACAAAGCAGCTTCTTTTCGGTTGTTTTGAAGTGACTGTGAAGAGAGGCCTCAGCACAAAGGGCCCAGGAAGACTGACATTTCTTGGACTCAGTTCAAAGACGACAAGAGTTCCAAGACTCAGCTTTTTCCTAGAAATGGTCTTTCCAGATCGTAGAAAGGCACATTCCTCAAACAGTGGATGAAAAGTTGCTGCTGAAGGTATTCTCTAAATTAGCTGCAAGCACCACTTCTCAGAGAAGCTGAGTACTAGAGCAGAGGGAAACTGTACTTGGAGGGCAACTGGGTATTCATCCAAATTCCTCTGTGTTCCTCATTTGGATGTATTCATCCAAATTTTTCTGTGTTCCTTCAGCTAGACTGAGAGTAGGAGACAGACAGTAAAGCATACATTGCCATATACTGCAAACCAAACAAGTGAAAAACAAATTACTCTCTGGAAAGTTGTATTTATCTACGAAGTTACTTAAAGGGCTTCAAGGCATTTCTATCAAAACAATGCTATCAACAGAAGTTCCTTCTGACCCCAAGATTTGCACACAGAATTCCAAGCGTCAGAGAAAAACCACGTCTGCCAAAACCCAAGCAACAGATGTCATTCACACAATGCTCTGGGACCGATTTCTGCTTTCAGTGCCTGCAAAATAGGATGGCCACCTTTTCCTAGGGTAGGCATTTCACAAAATAATTGTCACAGCAATGTCCTGTTCTATGTTCTTTGATATGACCATATGATACCTCTCATGCATTCCTGAAATAGACCACCCAGGAAAACCTTTCAAGTGTGAAATCCCACTTGGGGTTAATTCAAACTGACTCTCAGTCTGAGAAGTTTTATGACTTTTCAGGCTTTTTGTAGGACACTCCACTGAGAACACATAACAGTTTATCCTAGGTAAACAACCAGTTTTATTCAAACAGATGCTAGTCACTGGACCCTTGTGCAAATGGACTGACAGCTGTATTTTAAGTTAGGGAAGTTTCACTTAACATTAACCTTCTCTTCAGGAGGTCATTGCTAGCTCAGCATGACAGCCAAAATTAAAGAAACAACAAAACCCCCTCAAATATGTCTAAAAGAAAGGTTTCTAGAGAAATGCAATGAAACAGGGCCAAACTAGAAACGCCCAAAGCAAACCTCACTCTGTTTGTTAAAGGACTAGCTCTTCTTTGTTTACTGAATAAATATGTTCCAATCTACTGATCCATAAATATACAGAAACTTTTCTTAAAAAGAGAAAAAATAATCCTTCGTACTTACATGCCTCTAGCTGATCCCCGCTCCAGGGGATTAAACATATTTCTCTCAGTTACAGCTGCATGGTTTCACAATGAAAAGGAGTTTAACAGTAAATTCACAATTCAGTATTCCAGGCCAACGTACAAGCTATCATGTAAGCAAGTGGTGTAAAACTGGAATTATACCCAACAAGCCACTTATTAATAGGAGACCAGCCAGCTACTTGAAAAGGTTATTCAAGAGGCTAAGTATTCTTGTCCCTCCTTTCTGTATTTTCAACTGAGCTGAAAAATACAGTCTTTCCTTACATCTATACTTATAAATGCCTTTCCTCATATTATATGGAAGTTAAAGGACCTCATGTACTTTATATCATTCAAAATAAGGCCTTTTCACAACATGTGTGCATATATATGTGAAGATTTTCCCACTTAAATTAGCAACTTTCTCCTTGGTCAGTGAGGTACATGGCAACAGCAGTGTTTGCAATGATGACTATGCTAAATTCTGGAGCAAAACTCCTGAAAGAGCTGGAGGGATGTTCCTGGACTCAGGGGAACTCAAGTGAGTGTGGAGAGACCTGGCAGGACAGAGCAGCTTTCACCAGAGGGGCTGATAAGGTCAGGACAGTGCCAAAGCAGTTGGGGGAGATTTAAGTGGCTCCAGGGAGTATGAGCAACCAGGACAGCAGTTTTCATGGTTTGGTCAAAGCTTGGACTCAATGATCTTAGAGGTCTTTCCTAAATGTAATGATTCTATGGTTCTATAAAGCAAAATACTGGCAGGACACTCTGCTGAATCCACATTTAACCACCCAACCAAAGAATTTTCAGCCTAGGGAGTAAGATTTACACATACATGGTCTGAGGTCATCTCTGCCTCATTAGGACACTAAGGCCTATCTTGGGAAGCAGGAGAAGAACCTCTCCTGACATTTTAAAATATCCCTATCGCAATTGGTTTTGAGGCTTCATTCAGTTACTTCAAAAGCCAAGCTCAAAATTCTGCTGTTTGTAGATGTCAACATTTTATACTGTTGACCTTTCCTTCCCTCCTTTTCTTAGTATTAAATGCTTCTCAATCAGATTTAAATTTACTTCCAACATCATCTAGACTAACGAAATTAGCTACCACTGCCTTAACTTGATATTCAAGCACAAAGCTATTTTAATAAATGTCAATGAACAAAGTAAATATTTGAATTTTGATGTTGGTCTCCAGAAGCAGAAGAGGTTTAATGCTCATCTAAGGAAAAACACGATTAACATTCAGGTCAGGCCCAACCAACAAAACATACTGAGTGTTCAGCACTGACACTTTTGGAAGTGCTGGTCATAAGATCTGTTTGCATATAAACATATGTGAGAAAACTGACAAGCCAATCATGCATAATTTTAATATTTGCAGATTACTACAACATGGTTATCACTGAACTGGTGACATGGATGCTGCTGCTGTGGGATGTGGTTTGACATTTATATACCACAGACCTACCAAGCAGGTCAAGGTGTGCGTGAGGTTGCTTTGTAATAGTAGATTTTAATATTTCATTTGGCTGTGGCCAAATTCTGTTCAGGACACTGAAAAAAACCAAGGTTTGACCTGCCTTCTCTCCCAAATGTGTTCTGCAACGATTTACAGCAGCTTAGATACTCCCACAGTGTATGCCAGGTGCCAACATGTCCTACCCACCAGCTACTTTTGGCAGGTCTGCTCATGGAATTCCCAGTTTACCTGCACCCTTTGACATCTGGAACGACAGGTACAGATTAGCACAGAACCAGTGGCGGTCCTGGGTCATGGGGCAGCCCTTAGCCTGGTCCAAAGAGGAGCAGGTTGCTGACACAGGCACCTAGATTAGCTGCACTGGCTGGGTGCTCTTATCACATATAACAACATGACATAAATCTGGCAGGAGGGACGACCATCCCAGCACTTCAGCCAATATTGCAGGGAAGAAGAGATTCAGCAGGACCTTGGCAGAGGCGGGTCTGCAGCCTTGACTTCCTCAGTCCTGCCCAGAAGGCCAACATTTCTCTGAAGGGGGCTCAGAAAATAGGCATGAATGGATAAACAGGGGACAGCAGGAAATGGAAGAAAAGCATGTTTGGAGTGAAGTTTAACACATCATGTTGTATACAGAACTCACCAAATGTATATATATATCCTTTTTACTGCATTCTGTTATCTCTCCCACTTTAATCAGCAAGCACTTCAGAGTCAAGAAAAAGAGATGTAGATTTGATCAGACCCTTGATTATCATTGATAGAAGAGGGCAAGCAAACACAGCACTGAAACAAGGTAGAACAAAGAGGCAATTGATATTGTAAACAAATAAATAGGAGATGTGGCACTGTAAATACCGAATTCTATTTCTGAGGAAGCTAACAAGCAAAAAGAAAGTGATTTTACCTGTAAACCAGCATGACTAAGACACATAAAGTCAGTCATTTGCAGCAAATAAATTGCAGTCCAAATACAATAACTTAATGAAAAAAGCTGAGTGTGAGATGAGGTACTGCCATGCTGAGTATCACTGTGCAGGTTCAAGGACTCCACAAAACACTACTCCTCTTGTTGCATCCTGTGTTAATAACCTGGGGCCTTACTGTTAATTACTGCTGCTCCCAAGCAATTACTGGGGTAACACTGTGGGAAGTGGCTGTGATGGTAAGAAGCCACTGGCCAATGCTGCAGCCACAGAGAAGCCCTTAAGTCTAATATTGAAAGAACAAATAACAAAATCAACCCAAACCCTGGCCAACATCTCTACTTGAAAGAGGAAAGAGAAATCTTCCCAGCAAAAGGGCTGTTTGGAATTCAATTAGTGGTTATTAACGCAATTGCCCCCAATTTCACTCACTGTCATTCACCATTCCAACAGAGCAGACACAAATACAGAGGAGAATGGAATGCTATGGTACAGCAAACATTTGTTTTCCATCCTTGAATAATTCTAACAATGTGTCATCATATTCAGTGCACCAGAAAATTCTAAATTTCCCATTAGAGCTAATTTTGTGGGCTCTGGGGTCAACCTGAGCTCTCTGTTAAGAGACTGTAAATTCAATGACTTCAGAGAAGTCATCTCAGATTTATGAAGGTACATTTGGCCTTTTGACTCCCTGAACTTAATGCCAATTGAGATAATTCTGTGTGTTAAAAAAAAAAAAAAAGCTATGTTATGATCATTTCAACAGCAATTTATTTGAAAAGAAACTCTGAAAAGAAGTCTTCAGAGAAAACTATTATTAAGACAGTATTAAATCAGCTAAGAAATGAAAAAGAAAGAGCTAAAGGATGCTCAATTAAGAGACGTTCCAATACAGGCTTTGTTATGAGCTGACAGAGAAGATCGTATCTAATTGGTAGAGAAGGTATTGACAAAAAATCAGCACTGGCAGAGCCAGGACACAGGGAAGCAGCTTTCCTGTTAACTTTAATTCACCATGCAGATTTTTAATTGAGGTACAAAGCATAAATAACAGTGCCTTGCCTCCAACCCTCCAGAGTGAGAACTGTCCCAGAGCTTCACCCTCAGAAATAAAGGGAAAAAAATGGAGGTAATAAAACCACCAGAAAGCAAGAAAACAGGCTGGAGAAAATATAGGCCATCTCTCATGTCATATGTCTGAACAGCCTCAAGTGCATCCCATATGATCAGTGCTACTAAGAAACTAACACACTACTTTTCCTGCAGAAACAGAACACATGAAAAAACTGGTTCGTTTCAGTGTGGTCTCCATATTTGTTACCAACTCCTGATAATGCATTACATGAGTGCCAGAGATACTGTAATCACTCATTATATCCCATGCCAGAAATTTGGAGCTTCCAGGCTGAGATGCCAGGAATCAGGTGTTTAAGGGTCCAGAGCAGGGAACTTTTGAGTTCCCAGACTGCAGGAACCCCCAGGATATTCTCACTCTCGCAGCAGTTCTCTGCAAACCGCTGTGGACCTTCTAGCCACTGCAACAACCAGGGCTCCTTTGACAGGTTGGTTACCCTATCTGAGACTGGCAAAAGCAACAACCCCCCATATCACCCTATATTTAATTGGCTGTGCTAATTATGATCCTAGAACAAAGCTATAATAAGGGATTAGAAAGCCACATGAAGTCATGGGCAGTCTAAATTCAGCAACCTCCTGGACACAAGTTAAAAAAAAACATGCAAAAGTTTTCTGATTTTGCCTAACCAAAACACACTGCAAAGCTCACACCCACATATTTACTTGGCATATTTGCATTTAAAACTCCCAGAAACTCATGTGTCTTTTCAAATTAACTCAACTATATAATAATAGGCCAAACATGTCGGTTGCTGGGAAATCTCACAACGTCCTGTCTATTTTTACTTATTTCAGTATCCTCACTAATTTAAAACACCATCATTCATTACAGCATGTTATTCAAATTTTAGCAAGAGCAACCCCCTCAGAGGCCAGTATTTGGTAAGGTTCTGTCATACCAAATTCAGTCTAATTGAACAGCAATAATGATCCCTTCCAGGACCAATGATATGACAAGGAGATATTTGAAATGGAGCTCAGGGGTCCTGACTGTTTAATATGAAACTATGATCTACCTACAGTTGGTTTATTTTATAAAATCATTGTGGTAGCTTTGCATCTGAATAGGCTTTTTTTTTTTTTTTTTTTTTTTTTCCAGAGGAAAGCATCCCTGGGCAGCTTGTTTAATACAACTGCGTTTGTTGATATGTGATTTTTTATTCCCCTTCTTTGTGTTCTAAGCTTCTCTGCCTACTGAGGCATTACCTCCTCGTGGGCAATGCCCACCGAGTGCATAAAGCTGGGATTCAAGTTACTTGATAAATGCTGGTTTGATTCCAGGATATTTGGTTGAAACACCTGCCACATAAAAACAATTTGCATCTTCTTTCTGATGTGAAAAAAAGATCTGTTACCGTGGAAGCTGAAGTTTACCCACCTCCACCCTCATCCATATACCACACCTTAAGAGCAGAATGCATGAGATTAAAACTATGTCCATTTTGACTCTGCATCTATCGCTCCTCACTCAGATGAGGCCAGTAACTGACCCATAGTAGGTTTGGCAAGGTACTCACACATGTCAAGACAAGTTCTGGGATTGGTATCGATCCCTTCTGACGTCATCAGCAAAATAATTCTAAGTAGTCCCAGGGAAGTGGTGGAAATTTACTGCTTTGGGATATCAGAATGAGGAGTGCTATGGAGGAGAGGCCAGATTTTAAACATATCTAAGGGGTCATAGGTGCTGTAAGATGCCAAATATGAAAATCAAAGGCACTGATAAACCTAATTCACACTGGTGCAGACCTTCTGACTGTAGGATTGGAAGACCTCACCCCCAAAGATCTCCTAGTCTTAACAAGATTCAGAAGGAAAAGTCTGACCCCTTGTATCAGTGCTGTGTCAGGAATGCAGACACAAATATTTTGGGGTCAGATCTAGGCTATGCAGGCACTGAACTGCTAGTAATTTTTCATGGAAAAAAGGAATTTCCAAGTTCCCGAAGACATTATTTACCAGAGACTTCAAATACCACATCTTCTGAAACTCAAACGAGTGCTTTCTCCAAGATTCCAGACAAATCTTTGGAGCTTGAATTGCACCAATATGTGCAATATGTCTATGTACAACCCACACTATTATATCCTCCACCCTGGACGCAAAACTTAGAGGGGGTGGCTGGCTTTTTCCCTGAGCACTATTTATATCACGCGGTATTCATTTGAAGAACTCAGGAGAGTTGTCTTTTTTTCTTCCCTGTGAAGTTAGCTGTGAATTAAATGTAAAGATGAAAACATGGGACACACTGCATTGTGCTGCATACAATAGAATAATCTTTGAGGGATCAAATGCAGCAGCACAGCATTTATGTGTACTACTGGCTCCGGTTTTTGTTTCATGCTTTCTACCTTCCATCCAGCTCCTTCATGAGGAAAACTCTTGACATTGCTCACTTTGCCTATGTCAACATTTACCAATTGACTAAGACAAAGTCAATGGATTTGTTTTCTTCCACCTGAAATGCTGCTAAATGTTTCTCAGTTAAGTGATTAAAAAAAAATAACATTTCATATCCACAAAGAATTGCACTGTCACTACAATAAATGAAGAAATAAAGAAATACTGGATCTGGGGAGAGATCCTGGATAATATGGGGATTTTTAAATTTAATTATAATTTCTGAGTTAAATTTACATGTGATGTACATGCATGAGCTTCCACACACAGCGCTACAGTTATGGATTCCTTCTCTGCTAAGACATTTGATTCTTAGACACTGATAGAGCAAGATGGGGTCTAGCACACACAGTGGAACACTAGCACCTGACAAAATATTACTGCTAGATACTGTTACATTGCTGAGCCATTTGGTTGAAGACCCTCAAATGCTATGTCTTTGGCAAAATATTGATAAGGACAAGTCTACCAAATATTTCTAATATGGGCCATTTTTTCCCTTTGGGGCAGCAGAAATATTATGGTCCTGGACTGCAGCTGTAATTCACAGGGTTTTTCTTACAGTGGCATCAGTGTGACTGCAAGGAAGTTGTGAATATTCTGCATAATACATTATCCACTCTCTTGGTACATCAGTCACTGCCCAAGACCTGCTGTTCTGAATTCCCTCAAAATCTTGCAAGCACTCCTTGATGCAGAAGTTTCCTTAACGTGGCTTGGGAATTACTTGATGGACAACTGCACCAGCCTGAGGGGTTGCTACATAAATGTGTCCACCAGCCTCACTAATGGAGAGTGTGCAGCCACTTCAAAAGCAGCTGTCAGAAAGGCTGCATGCCAGGGTGGGACCCAGCTCTACAAACTGCACAGGCCATCCAGAACAAAGGCACAGTAGTTGTACTGCCCCCACTGACATCTCATCATACTCTAGCAGACCAAAACCATGAGCTGGGTCAGCCATTGAGAACGATAAACATTTATAGCCTGCCAGAAGGTGCTCCAGAAAAAAAAAGACAGCTTGAAAGACACTTCCTTCCACTGAATTTCTCAAGTATCATTGCTGATCTGCTAAACCTTCTGTTGGGTGACATAACTTATTTCAAAAACATCAACAATCCTTAAAGCATTAGAAGATGACAAACACTCTTTATAGTAGGATAGCGTAATAGACATAGGGGTGTTTGTCAGTCCCGTCTGAATTTGTTCCCACAGAGAGGTAGGAAGAGCAGCCCAAGCAGTAAAGAAAGGAAGAAAAAAATCACTGTTGGAAAATTTCAAGAAAACCAAAATACATTACTAAACAGTAAACTTTAGCTTAATGATTTCACTTAGACAAAGCTGTTTCTTCTTAATCAGCTATACTAATGTTCATGTCTCTGCTGAAGAAAAACAAAGGAGAACTACAGCATCCCTGGGGATTCTTTATGTCTTGGGGCCTTTGTATATTTATTGTCACTGAAATACAAAAAACTGGTGGTGAAAAATGAGACACTTCAAATTCAGCGCTTTAAACCTACGAAATGTGTACTCTGAGGTTGTGCTGGTCAAGCTGATTTCTACAAAGCTTTCCAAAGCCATCAGTGGCCACACACCTATTACAGATGGCAGCTCGGTTTGATTTGTTCTCATTGCCTTATGTTTTCTTATAGAAGCTGTAGCTGAACAAAAGGCAACTAGTTTTTTTGCCTTGTTTTGGCTACCATAGGACTCATCCAACAGGCTAGGATCACTTCTTTGACAAAAAGACCCAAGGCCCTGGCTTTACAACAGACTGAATTTTTAGGGGTCCTAGTGCCATCCCATGCTGGGAAGTCCCACAGGTCCCCTGTGTCCAGCCTGCTCAGTTTGTTGAAAAACAAGAAGCAAAATCCCCATAAAGGCAAACCAAGTAAGTCTCCAGTCTTCTGCTGACTCTGCAAGCTGAACAGGCTGGGCACAATGGAGGTGCCAGGGAATGGCATCAGAAAGAGCAGGATTTCTGTGATTATAGTGAACTGTGTCACTGCTGATTTCCAGCCTTAACACACCCAGCTGGATGAATCTGACTGGAGAAAATAGGGATTGAGACTGATCAGATGGGAAACTTGGAGTCTGTGAGGAAAAAACAACTGGAAAAAAAGGCTCAGTACAAAGCTTGACCAGAAGCAAGATAAGATTCTTAATAAATCCTATCCAGCATGGATAGGATTTCCACTTAACATATCCCAAAATCTGCCCTAAGGATGGGGCACTGCACATGTGTATGGGGCTCCTGCTGAACATCCTGGTTATCAACTCCAGGGCATCATGTGTGCAACTGACTGTACACCAACATGCCTGCTGTGACAACATACAACACTGCACGATGTTAGTTGAGTCCCCCCTATTCCCACTAAATGCCTCAAATTTATATCCCAGGCTGACCCAGGCCAGGAATGGACCCACATTTCTATGGCCCTGTAAGTTTCCCAGGCCCTGAACAAATGACTGTTTGACAGTAAAGTCCCCTTTTGTAGCCCTACCAGAAAGTATTCTCCCATCCCTCCATTACCTTCTCTCCAAACTGGGAAATATTCCCTGAAAGGAATTTTGTCACAAAAATTATATGTCTATCAGAAAACTATTTTCTGCTTTTTGCTGAGCAGAAATATTCCAAGCAATATGTTCTAGTCTTTTCAACTATCAGACTTACCTTGCCCTGTCTTCTCATCGATTTCATACCACTGATTTCTGAAAGTTTCTCACTGCCAGTACTTCTTTCTTCTGCATGGTCAGTAAAGAGAACCCAAACCAAATAACCCTTGAATTTTCATATTTTCGTCTCCTGAAACTGTTTATCCTATGCATCTGTTCTGGGTTGACAGTGCCTCTATCCCATATCAGTGGACTGTTTTTGTTATGTCTAGCAGCTGCTGTTTTGCTCGCGGGGCTTTTGCTGCCCGAGCAGAGCTGCTTCTGGGCTGCCGCTGCTTCAGCTGCTGCTGCTGCTTGGCTTTGGCTGCTTCGGCTGCTTCAGCTTCTTCTGCTGCTTGGCTTCTGCTGCCTCGGCTGCTACTGCTGCTGCTGCTGCCGCTCCTGCTGCCTGCTTTCCGTTTTTTTTTCTTTCCCCCTCTTTTTCCCTTCCCACCCCCCCCCCCCCTCCCCCACAAAGGACTGGACTGGCTCTGGAACTGATCTGACCCGAGACGTCTGAGAAGACCCGGAGCCCGCCAAAGAAGCTTGGAGCCCTCCCCTGAGTAAACCTGATCTTTTCCTTCCACTCGGGGTGGGGAGAATTTTGTTCATTTGTCAATAAAACCGTTTTTTTCCACTTTTTCCTCCTCCAAAGAATTTCCTTCCCAACCCCAGGCTGGGGGGGAGGGGTGGTGGAGGTTTGTTTGAGGAGATTCCCTTTTAGAGATTCTCCCCTTAATTTATCCTAAACCAACACAGCATCAAACACATCTTTGATTACATTCTTAGTGGGACAGTAATATTATTGCCTCTTATTAAAACCTGATGACATACACAGTGGAAAAAAAAAAAAAGTGACAATTGCACAGCACTATCTATTAAAGAATTGTGATAATCTTGATGACTTCCAGATAGAGAAAACAATTTCTGAAGGTGGAAAACATCTCTGTCCATAGGTTGTTATTAAGAGTGCTGTGGCTTGTACCAAGATACCTTTCTAAACGAGGTAGACTACTGCACTGAATTGATCTTCACCCATAGTTTTTTTTAAAAAAATCATACTCCATCTGGAGCAATAAATTTCTCTTGCCTCAAACATTAAAACTTCTTTAATCCTACAGACTAAACAACAGGTGGTAGATTATTTTTGAGAATTAGCAGCCAACTGCTAGAGCAATTCTCAGCCCAATTGCTTTGGTTTGTGGCTTGAATTTTGTGGCTTAGTAGCACTGTACATTTCTTATTAGTAGAAACTAACTTCAGTGGACCTGTGTCCTCATTTCCCCAGCCTCTCCAAAGTAAAGACCAATTCATAGCCCTCATGCTAAAGGGAAACACGCTTTTTGACATTTAAACCCAAAATGTAGTAGGATTTCCGTGGCAAAATATAAGAAAAGTTTTTCAAAGGCATTCAGAGTTTTCCTGTAATTTTCTCCCACTGGGAATAAGACAAAAACCAAAACCAACCAACCAAATAACCAACCAAACAAAAAATAAACAAAAAACAACAAAAACCACCCAAACCCAAAAACCGCTACACATTTTAAAAATGGAACATATTTAGATGAGCATTCAATAGAGATAGAGAGGAGATTATTTTACCTAAGAGAAAGCATAAAATACAAAAAATATTCCACATGTCAAATTGATGTTAATACTAAAATTGAAAAAACAAAAAGCACACTCATAAACTAAATGAACCGTTTTAGCTCAAGTCAATAATACTTGAATTTATTCCAAATATGATCAGGAATCAAAATCACCAAAGTAACACATGCTTTTAAAATTCATTTCAGGCTAAAAGACAAACTTTTCAGTCAGCACATCTTGGCCTGAAAATGCTTTAAATCTGGCCTTTTTGGTTTTTTTACATTTTGCAGCTGACTTCCTGCAAGCATGCCCAAACTTCATGTTTCCATAAGCCAGCATTTTCTGATTAAAAACATTTGAAACAATCCTGACAAGCTGTAATGCTAAGCACTCCTGAAAAACTCCTCTACTGAGCGATTTGAACCATTACCCCTCATTTGTATAGGTGTATCCTTTTTGGAGCAGGTTTCCACGGGAATAGCCATTAGGAGTGCTGCCATGGGAAAAGGCAAGCAGCAGGCTGTCATTAGGCACTCAGGAGTCCATATAGCAGCAAAGCTGTGGGCATCTCCCTGCCCTCCATCTCCTTGTTAGGTGACCTGTTTAAGGCAGGTGCTTGTTGGTCTGAGTGAGAGCAGGCACGCCCAGGCTCCAATTCACCTCACCTATCAAGTATATTTAGGCACAAAAATAATTAAAGCACTACTATATGTTGGGTGTGTTAATTGAAAAATCAAGGACTATACACTTCACTTTAATTAGCAACTGTTCAGTATTTACTTAGGAGCTTATAATGATAGAACTTGCTTAGCTTGCTGCCAAAGATATTTTAGATGCATAGTTTCCATGTTGGTTTGAAATAAGGGGAAGATGTAGTGCCTTTCACAAAGATATATACATTAATGCAGCATGCATAATTTCTGATGTGATTCTAGACAAGAGCAAGAATGGACGTGCCACAAATATTTTTGCTCTGCTCAAGTACATGATAAACTCCAAGCCTTATCACAGCTGTTTGCCAAAGCCGTTAAGCCTCTCCTCTCTGTCCAGCCTAATGCTCTGAAGTGCCTGCAATAACAGGCCTGTCTCCAGATCTGGTTCCAGCTCAGACCCACTCAACAACCTTCTGCTGCTCTGCCCTCCTGGCTTGCTTTGCTGGCGGTCCCCAGAGCACCCCTCTCTCTGTGCCCCTGCCATATGTAGCTTGTTCCTGCTTTGTCACACAGGTTTGTTCAGCTCCTTGCCACACTTCCCTACTTGTTTAAGGGGCTTACTGAGCTGTTTGGTCACCCGTATGCTAATTTTTCAGGTGTTTCTGTGCCTTCCACCCTGTGTCCCTCTACACAGGAATCTATTTTATTCATGACAAAGGCTCTCTGGACATTGATATAAAGTTTTCATTATACATGCAGCTTCAGAGATGCTTGCTCTTTCCATTTCATTCAATTTCTCCTATTACCTCAGTTTTTTAAGTCTTCTCACAGAATTTTGTGTTCCTGTTGCTACTTGTCCAATAACTACTGCTTGGGGTTAGAGTCATAAGGTCCTTTAATGCTTTTAACACTTAGTTTAGCAAATCAGCTTGATATTTGTCAGAGGTCTGTTTGTTCCTTTGACTACATAATGACCTCGTTTCTCCTCTTTTTTGTTCCACACATCCATTTGAAATGGTTTTCAACCAGGATGCAGGAGATTAGGCTTATTCCCTACAGGTGAAGAAAACTTTGCAAAAGGGAGATGGAGTGACTCATTCCCCATATCTGCTCTCAAGGCAAGGCCTTGAGACTATCAGTGAGCTGCCAATTAGTACTGCATTTCAGAGCTCAGTATCAGTAATGTCAACAACGAGACAGAGTGCAAATCTCCAGTTTGATAGATCAGAAAAGGTGTGTAGGGTTGACCTTGGCTGGATGTCAGGTGCCCTCCAGATCTGCTCTTATCACTCCCCCTCCTCAGCTAGAAAGGGAAGACAAAAATATAATGAAAGCTCCTGGGTCAAGATAAGGACAGGGAGAGATCATTCTCCAATTAACAGCATGGGTAAAACAAACTCAGCTTGGGAGGAAAAAATGAAATTGATTAACAATTCAAATCAGAAGAGGATAACAAGGATTAAGAACAAATCTAAAAACAGTTTCCCTCCACCCCTCCCTCCTTCTCAGTCCTAATTTTACTCCAAATTTTCTCTACCTCTTCCCTGTCTGTGTCCCTTTCCACAGGTGCAGCTCTGCTCTGGCACCTGGAGCACCTCCTGCTCCCCTCCCTCTGCACTTGGCCTGGTGTCTGCAGAGCTGTTGGTATCATATATCCCCAGTCCCCCGGGCTGCAGGTGCTGTTGTGCAGGGTTTGTTGTTGTTCCCCCCTCCTAAATACATTATCCCAGAGGTACAATGGCTATGTCAGACATGGGGAAGCTTCAACAGATTGTCACAGGAACCACCCTTGCAGCCCCTCCACTAACAAAACCTTGCCAGGCAAGCCCGGTACAACAGGCCCTGGGAATGCTTACTGGAAAGTCAAGAAGCAGCACAGGTCACACAACAACACTTGAATCAAAGCTCCAGAGATACTGCCTTTCCTTTCTGTAACAAATTCTCCTCTAGTACATTCCCTTAGATGCTGTGTATTATTATTTTAAAACCAGTACTACTAATCCCCAAAAGTTTTTCACCCCCCATTTCTTCAGAAGCCTGTGCTTTGTCTGTGATATTTCTGGACAATAGCAGTAAAAATTTAATTTTAACCTTAGCTGTAGCAAAAGACTACAATGTGCTAAAAATTGAATACAGAACCAAAAACCCACAAGCACAATATTCAATTAAATTAAATGCCACTTCATTTGTTTTCTTTGAGTCTTGACAGCTCAATACTCAATTTGGAGGAACTGTTCTTTGGTAAACATTTTGAGGAGATAAACAATCTACTGGCTTCTTCCTTTTTGAAACATTGTTTTCTTATAGCCAGCACTTGCAAGAATGCAATTATCAATTTATAAAATGTACTCCCCAAATTATATTGCCTTCTTTTCTGGAGAGGGTAGGATGGTGCTTCCTTAAAATGAAATCATCACAAGAGGAACTTTTACATCTCCAGGGAATGCAAAGATGACAGAGCCCAAGAGTGCAGAAGTTGAATACGCAGCAGAAAAGGGCATGGAACATTCAGTACACAAAATATCATCAGAATCTTCTCATCTCATAACTGGTGATAAAGAAACAGGACACTCCTGGACTACACATGTACCAAGCAGGCAAAACAGCCCTGTCTGAAGGGAGAACAGTAGACTGTCAGGGGCAGGAAAACCCATGCAATACTCAGAATGAGCTACTCTAGCCACTCATACAATGGCATGGTTTTTTAGGCAGTACAAGACAAAACATCAAGCATCTGACAGATTCAGGCATATTCATTCCCAAAGGGCTGCTGAAAATCTGTCACATAGCCCCCAAACATATTCACATCAAAATTTGAAGGTGAAATTCTAATCAGCTTATTTAGGGCCCAAATACCAGAAAGAGATTTGGATGTTTCCAATGCCCTCGCAGGAAATATTGTGTCTATTGTGCTCCTAACTGCTACTGCCATATGCACACCTTCAGGTGAGGGCTTGTATTGCCATTCTGTATCTTTATTACCTGCCAGGAGAGAAGCTATTGGACTTATAATTATCCATTACTGGTACCTGGATACATTTCCTGAGGGAAGCTTTCCACTAATTCATACTCTTGTCATGCTTGCTGCATCACATCTAATGTCGTTTTTCTAAATTAGATAAATAAAATATTTATATTTGGTGACCTTGAAAAGAAACGTGGGCCACTAGCTCAGGATGAATTTCCTGGAATTCAATAAATATTAATAGAATACAACAAGCACTAGAGCAGAAAAGAACGACTGATACACCCTTAATGAGTGTGGTGGCATTTATTATTTAAATGACCATTAGAAACACTCTTAGCCTTTTGAGGAATTCAAGCAGAAGTAGTAGATAGATGCTTCTGAATGCATGAGATTAATCATTCTCTCTGTGCAATGCAGGACCAATTAATTTGCTTTCTGTGTTGTACTTTTCCTTTTTTTTCTTCTCACCAGTAAAGAAAAACAAAATAAAATCTGCATCTTTCTACGTGTCTAACTTATGTAGTCCAAAGTATTTCTGTGGCTTCTGGGTAGGAGAAAACACTTCCCACACAAAGTCTTGCGGCCTGGCTACAACCAGTTGGGTTAATCCTCACAAGAAAACTCTGTTCCTGAGTCAAGAAGACAGGCATGTTGTCATAATAAACAACATTTTGATGTGCTTGTGCCAGAAATAGCAGCTGTGGTCAGGAACAGAAACTGCAGGGTTTTAGGAGACCTCACAAACCTTGTAACAGACAGGTAGGAAAGACTGGCCTTAAGAGTGAAGTTTTATAGTGCTGGGATCTGGGTAATGTAAGTTACCATCACTTGATTAAAATCAATAGATCTTGATAATAGACACCAACCAAGACCATGGCAGACAACTGTAAAAGTTGAGATGAGAAAGAGTGGAGATATATATGTACTTCTCATTAAGTCTACAGTGACTGATCCCAATATATGTCAAAGAAACATCACAAACCTAGGGTGGGCTGGTCCCATTCTCTGGACAGCTGTCCTTGCCCTACCATAGCTCTGTACCAGCACCAAAGGGTCAGGTAAATTGCTTACAGGGGATGTGCATCACCTTCAAGACTCAGATCTTGCAGAACTACCATGCAACCACAGGCCAAAGGAAAAGGTGCCAAGTTCACTTTGGCATGAACAGACCCTGGAGTCAGACAAAGGCTTAAGTTCCACACTGTGCATTTTGTATTTCATTGAACAAGCACAGGAGATTTGGGGCAATGAAGTTCTGATGGTGGTTACAATGCAGTACTGATTATTTCCACAAAGAAAAAAAAAAATCATGTCAAATAACAAGATACATGGCTATATAGGGCAAATATGAAGGTGAAAAAGAATTCAAAATACTCCGGTGATATAATCCGTACTGCTTGGCATTTCAAAAAGAAAAAACAAACAAAACAAACAACAACATCAAAAAAAACCCAACCAAACAAACCAACAAAAAAACCCCCACAAAAAACCAAAAAAACACAAACAAACAAATGACCCCCCCAAAAAACCCCCACAAAACAAAAAAAACCCCAAACAAACTTCCAAAATAACAGACTCTTATTTAACATCGAGGTTTTTCAAACTAGGATGAATGAAAATGGAAACAAAATTTAACATTTTGGTTTATGTAAAGCAACAGCATTAAAGGCTTAGTACCACTTGTTCTGGTAAATCTTTGTGAGAGATAAAAGAAAGCTGAAGCTTTTAGGCATCCTCTTATTAAAGATAAATGCAGCACAAGAGGCACATTTCTTATATCCCTTGCTACTGTGTGTCCTTAGCTTCACACCTTGATTTGCTGGCTGTTTAACAAGAGGAGCACTTGCTTTACAGCTGGCTTGTAAGGTTTTGAAAGGTTGTAAAATTTTGAGTAGCAAAAAAAAAAAAAAAAAAAAAAAAAAAAAAAAAAGGGAGGATGTTTGATGGGACAGTTACTTCACCCTTCCCTTCCCTGCAGAGCTTTGCTGATAAGTAGGTATCTCTCAAAAGGCTGCAGACAGGAAGCCTTTTTCCTCCAAACCAAATCTGAGTCCATGAATATCCACTTTCAAGTTTTCTTCTAGTTGGCAAATGGCACCCCTAATACAGAAGCTGGAACACAGAAATCCTAATGTCTCTTGGAGGGGTTTGGTTTTTTTTTTTTTTTTTGTGATAAAAGTCGGTTGGTAAGAGTTTTGTAACATGCTTCAGAGTTTAAAGCCAGAGCCACATGGCTAAGCAAAGCAGCTCTGATTTCTGGCAAACTGTTTCAATGAAAGTTAGACAAGTAAACAACAAAGCCAAGGGTACCCTTGTTGCAGAGAAATAGAAACTCAAAAGAGGATGGCATCTGACTTTTAAAACTGCTTTTGTAAAGGTCAGGTCCACACTGATTAAGGATCAAGTCAATGCACAATTGTCTAGATCAAGTCAGATGTTTACTGCAAGCTGGATAACAATCGTCTCCTTGGATATGATGGAAAATCTACTATGTGCTGATGTGTCCCTTTGAA
The DNA here is from genome assembly GCA_017589585.1 of Phylloscopus whistleri. Taxonomy (NCBI): domain Eukaryota; kingdom Metazoa; phylum Chordata; class Aves; order Passeriformes; family Phylloscopidae; genus Phylloscopus; species Phylloscopus whistleri. Next base: position 5,148,390 of record JADMLD010000067.1, on the reverse strand, counting down.
AAACAGGACTAGAGCTGAGATGTTCCTCTTTCCTCTTCCTCCAACACTCTTCACAACGGTTTAAGTGAATTTCATATTAAAGCTACAGACTTAAAATTCATGAGACTGAATTTTTAGTTCATTATCCAAGCACAGAATAGGGGTAGGAGCTGGACAGCTTGTTGAGCACGACTTAACATATTCCCTGATACTGCAGCACAGCCACATCTACCAACTAATAAAATATATGTTCCTCCTCATTTTAAAATTTCTTTCTGCCAAACACAACACCAGAACCCAGCAGCTTTTATCACCATTCCCTGCTGTGCAACACTACCTTTAAGCACCTGCTTACCACTAAACAGGTGCTGACAGTCTATTGATTTCAGCAGTTACCACATCCACATTGATTACAATCAAGGACATTTTAGGCTTTGGGGCATTTTGCACAAGTAGGTGGATTTGCACTGGACAATGGACGAATCCTCTACAGCAAAATAGCATTCCAAAGGTTTTGCTGTCAGCCCCTAAAGTCATTTAAACATAGGCAGTGACAGGGCAGAGAGATTACAGTGCTGACATGAGCTCAAGTCCTTCTCCACCACTCACCTCCTCTGTGATCTTGGACAAATTATTTAAAATAATGGTGCTTCTTTGCTTCCCAAAGATGTTGCAAGAGGCACAGATACAGTGATGATTGAAAATCTTGCAGCCTCTTACAAAGAGGTGATAAGTCACCTCTGCACCTGCAATTGAGAGCTATCCTGGGGAATAGAATCACAGAATGACTAGGTTGGAAGAAACTCACATCCTCATATTAATAAGAGAAAAATTAATTATTTCTGCTTCAAACAGGAGGGCAGTTTAGGAATGTCTACATGAATTGGAAGGAGGAAAATTGGGTTAAGCATTCTCTTAACTGTGAAGTTGTTTTGACAACTTCTACACAAGTATGAAGTATTTCCAGCCAATTGTGTCTTTCAGAAATATCATTTGTCTATAATGCAACTGATATTTGCATGACTTACAACAAAAACAATAAAAATACCCATGTATCTTTGGAAGAGCAATGGACCTCTGTTCCTGTTGCCTTGAAGTGCAGCTAGGAAGGAACACAAATACCTCTGCATTCCATGGAGTTTACACTCCAGGTCTGTAGCACGCTTTATTTCCAGACTAGTGTTTTAACTTGCTAAAACACCCTATGGCTCTTGCTCAAAGTTCAGACACAGCTATATGATTAGAGGTGGAAGTTCTCCCAATGACGCATGATGTCCATTCAACACTGGCAATCAGTGGCCCTAAATTACTCTGTGATCAAGTCTGAACTGCATTGTTACAGATTCAGGGACATATGATTCAGTCATATGCATCAACAAGTTCAGCCAGGTGAACAATACCTGCATCTGAGAATTTTCTCTCTAGCATCTGTTACAAATAAGCACAGGTCAGGACCAGTTTCCAGTGAAGCTTTGAACAATCAGTTTTACTCAGAATGCATTGCTCTTGTTACTAAAAAGTGATTTTCACCATGACACCTGAGTGGTGACCATAACGTCCACAGAGTCTACATAGTGTGTGTTCTGTTACCTGCCACTGGACAGATGGAGAACATCACAATTCTGTCCCTAAAGCAATCAGCTCAGATATGCAAGAGATAAAAAACCCTCACAGTTCCTCTTTCAAGTAATGATTTGTGTTGTGCCCATGTACACCAGTCCTTAATAAAGAGAAAAGCTTCAAAAAGCCCAAATAACACATAACAAAAAGTATACTTTTCACACTCCCCATCCGCCCCGCCTCACCCACCTCCCCCCAAGGTAGACTTCAGAAAAAATGTTTAGAACATGATTATAAGAATTCTAATAATTTAAGTATTATTTTAAATGGTTTTGGTATTCTGTAAATATCACAGAGTTCTATATGGATTTTTAATTTTCTAATCATTTCTGTATTCCAGAAGAAATTAATCCCTGTGACTTTTCACTGGATAAGGCACGAAACTACAAGCAAGCATGTGATACCGCAGAGCAGGCAATTTAAAGCCTTTCTTTAAAAAAAATCATCCTTGATTGAAACATCTGTGATTTGGTTTCTGCAGGTGATACTAAAACCAGTTTCCCAATGAACATAGCTTCTGGCACAATTATTTATTTTGAAGAGGCTGCACATCTGAACAGGGTTTCAAAAGGGATTGGGCAAACAAGCATTTAAACTTTTGACTTACTCTTAAAAGATCACTTTTATCTAAAGTGAATTGAAATGCAATTGAAAAAGAAAAAAAACAACACTACTGAAGTTAGAATTACATTTCTTTTCTTAAAGAGGTCATATATACTGTGGAAAAAATTCCCTTTTTAAAATGGGAACAGAATATGTACACCATGCCTCTTGTCTCAATAACTAATTAAGCATGTGTTTAAGTGCTTTGTTTAAAGACATGTCTGATTAGTAAAGGCAGAAGTGTCTTATTGAATTCAAGATTGTAATGCTAAGTATACACTTCAATGCTTTGAAGAACTGCTTTTGATTTGATAGGAGTTTCAGAGGGAAAAGAAATAGAGGGTCTCCCTGCATTCTTAAACTGAACTGGATATGTGATTTCTGATTTACTGGGAAAGACTTCATCTGCAGCACTTAATTTCTTTCAAAGGAGCCCTGTAATTACCTCTTGGATCTTGCCAGTGTAAACACGATGGAGCCCAGGAAGCTGCTTTGCAAATGAGGGTTAATGCAGCATGTGATACACCAGATAGGACCGGACAGCATTAAACAAAGCTTAATCCTCAGCAGCAAGAGATACTTAATGGATTCTCTTATTGCACACCCTAACAGCAGAGGGGAAGAGAAGAAAAAAGTGTTGCCTCTCAGATACTTAATTGTCTGCAATGTATATGCAAATATCCAGAATTTGATGAGTTCTTTACTTTTCACCTTTAAGCACCACATTAGTAATTCATGAAGCCACTACTAACGTTGTTGAGTGCAAGCAGGAGTGAAAATTAAGCACTAATGACTTCAGAGGTAGGGTGCCCATAAAATGAGTAGGTACCTCTGAGGTCATCTGTACTATCTGAACGTAAGTGATGGAAAAATGTACGTTAGCTCATCATTTCATCAGCTGCAGGTTTCTGAAAACCATCACTAATGCCAAGGGTAGTTATATAGACAGCAGGGGAGTTGCTACAAACAGAAGTTCACACCACCATCACTAAAAAGATTGCCACACATTTTCTGGCCTTAAATACCACCAGCTTACAAGACAGGAGTTCAACAAGGGAGAAAAGCAGAATAATACACCAGCAAGTCCCTGTGCCAGGAAGATAACCCATTAAAAATCTGTGACCACTTTGTCTCCTTTCCTGAGGACATGAAGACTCAAGCAAGTTGCAGATTTCTGCTTACATAAGTCACTGGGATTTCAGGGCCACTTGTAAATTCTAGTTACCCAAAGAGTTAATCTGTTACTAACCACACTGCAGCAAGTCTGTCAGCAATGACTTTGATAAATTGCTGCAAGAAATCCACTAGATTTTCAAACCATCCAGGCAAGTATATATTGGAATACAGCTATTACGGTAAGTCTAGTCCTGAGAACTAGCAATACAGTTTATGCAATATTAAATAGCAAGTACTGAATTTACAACATAAAATTACAAGGTTATTTTGACATGAATGATACTTTAGTAAATTAAGATACCTGCTCATGGCCTAACAGCAATCAGGCCTCCTATGAAGATGTTTCCATACAACTCATTTTGCATCTTACTGTGCTTTCAGTATTTCAACCCAAAAAGAACAGTGAATTTTTTTTTTTAAATAACTTCAAGAAAAAGAATAAATCAATGGACCAGTGTTTCCATGCTTTTGAATTATTTAAGTACTGACATGATTCCAATATTCATCCATGTCAGAAAATGTGCTGCACTGGAAGACTACAGCACCATGGAGCTGTAGTCATTTACATGACTGGAGAATCTGCTCTAGACCATGAATAGAGAGGGGAAAATTTGATTTTTAATGTCACACCTCCATGGCAACCTGGGCTTGTATGTTAGAGATGTTTCTGTCTGCTTTGATTTTTAACAATAATCACAAAGGCTAGTGAAATATAGGTATTTAGAATCAATAAACTTGAGTGTTAGCATGGATGGGTGGTAAAGGCCCACACACCGATGTGCTTTAAAAATAGTGAAATCAGTTCTTTAAAAATAAAAGGGACAATAGGGGAAAAAAAATTACATTTTCCGGAGTTATAGTACAGCTTTTTAAGAGATTAAATGGAAAAAATCCAAACACAAATGCTGCACAATCAAACAGCGTATATTTTATTACAGGAAAAAGAAACAGGTAGTTGAACCCTTTGCACCACACTGAGATTAATCATTCATTATGGATCTGTCAGAAAATGAGAAGGATAGGATAAAAGTCTGCTGCTATTAGTGGCACTCCCTGAATTTAACAAGGTAAAACTCCTGTTCAGGTAGAACAATGAAATTATTGAAGGCTGAGAAGCACAGGACTGAGAAAGCATCAATGATTTATAACTGACTGAGGACTCTGTCTTGGCATGTCTATGAATTCCGCTATGGATTCACCCACCTCAGACAGGAGAGGCAGCAGGAACATGTCTCTCCACAGACTAGGCAGGACACCAAAAGTATATGTCAGTCTCGGGCAGGGACACGAAGCCTTTTTATGCATGGTACCCTTTTAAATACAGTACCACAGCGAGTCCACTGGGCTTTTATGGAGCTCTTCCCTGCTTTGCTGGGTGTACCTCAGACCTGGTCTTTGCAAGACTTCAGTGCTCCCCACTGCTGCAGTGCCTGGATCTATTTACTACTGGGTCCAGGTTTCTGTTCCTCCCAGAAATCACACAAAATCTGAAGACTTGTTTTGGAAAAAGATAACCTATGCCATGGCCTCACTTGAGCCCCACAGGGTCCCTACGACAACAGTTATGCTTGTAGACACTAGAATTTGTTCAGGAAATAGCTTAAGATAAGCATGGCCTAACCAGGACCTTAGGGCCAGGATTAGCTGGACTTGCAGACTAGGAGGCAAAGTTACAACAGTCAGTTCCTGTTTGAGTGATTACGTGAACTTAGGTGCTGCAAGGCCAGCACTTACACCTGAACCTGTTGAACAACATTATAGCTGACAAAACTGGAATCGAGACACAATGTGACACATATAGAGATACACCTGGGATAGAAATGCTAGAAAACAACATTTAGATAAAAATTCTGATGAGGCTGGAAATCCTCAGACTCTAATGTGTAAAATCCAGGCCTTAGTTATAGGCTCTTAGGTAAATGGTATCATAATTGCTAACTCTTGTATTTTATTTTCTGAGGCAGGTAGCTCTGCCTAGCTGTCAACCTCACGGTGTCTGTCCCATCCAGTCTTACTCAGCAAGCACAGAAAGAAGCCTGCTCAGTGGTCTAGCTGTGTGTATAGTGCCCTGCTCCTGCCTTTGCAGGATTTGTGACTATCTAAAGTAGAAACACTGCTTTTCAGCACAAGAATGCCACTTACTGCTGAGAATCTTATGCAAAAGAAAAATCACATATATTAACATACGTAAAACTGAAAGAAAAACACTCTGAGAAAAGCATGTAGGCTGAAATGAAAGAAAATTGTTATACAGCAGTTGGTGAATTACTTTTTCCAGAGAGGCAGTAGCTGAATTATCAATATCCAGCAAATGACTGTCTCAATTACAGTAAATCCTAAAGGCAATACAGCCTCTTCAATAGAAGAGCCACTGCACTGCTATTTGCAGAATCAAGTAACTTACTTCATGTCAAGCCTTTGATTTTTGCATGCTTGTTTTGGACTTTGAAGGTTGAATTATGCATTAAAACCTGAGCCCCACAAAGGTTCTACCTTGGAAAGTGAAAAGAGTTTTAGCTATGATGGCAAAGAGGAAATAATGTAAAAATTGGTATGGAAAACCCTGCCAGAACTTGCAGTTCTAGGCTGATCTTTGGAACCCAGCAAGGTTGCGATTCAGCTTCAGTTTTACCCCAGAAGAATAAAGCAGTGTTAACTGGGAGAACAACACTCCACACCAAACCCAAGAAACAAAACACATCTTTACTATGGCCTTACTTATCTACAAAGCTTCATTTAATTTGTCTCAACCTTCAAAATTCATCTTATAAATTTTATAGCATTGTATTATTGTAATCTACCTGTTGTGTCCTTTTAAAACTGGGATCTCAAAGCTGTGCCTGGCTCCTCATGCTCATTTTAAGGACACATGGTCAAGCTTAGCAATGTCAGCAGAAGCCTTCATAGGTCCCCTTTAATTTACAGGTTTGTGGGTTTTTTTGTTGCCACTCCAATTTTCTGTGATACTAGGTTGCCTAATAAATACTACCTCCAAAATGCAGTTCTTTCTCTGAGCTGAACACAGCTTCCTGAGACACAAGCCTACTTTTTGTTAAGTGAAACTGAGGTGCTCACATTTAGATAGCATCATATTAACTCATGCCTCAAACAGGCCCCTAAAAGGAAACTAGGTACAAACTGGAATTCAGAGACCTCAGGAGGTAAAAAGAGGAAAGGGATTTGACTCTTCATGGAGAAGTACTAAATGTGATGCCACCCATCAGAACGAAATCAAGGTTTTATTTATTCATCAAGCTCCACGCATAAAATGGGGTTTATTGACATTCAAGAAATGCAACACATTTTCCCTGAGGATCCCTTGTGCAGACACCTGCCATTACTTAATAATATGTGACTTGCATTTCTGTATTCAAATATATGGACAGTCAGTATTTTCTTGGGGTGCAGCACAACCCAGAATTCACCAATATTCTCAGGCTTCCACCTGCAAAGTGGGCTTTGGCATTAGGAAGGGGTAAGAGTGGACATATCTCACTCCTATTTCTGCTTTGGCTAGAATATCCTTTGGAAACTTGTCATGTTTTAAGAACGGAAAACTGCGGGAAAAAATCAACAGCTTGTATCCTAATATAGATATGCAGATGTTGATCATCTTACCCAATGCTAAATGGCTAAAAGTCAGGCATTTAGGCAAAGCTGGTTATTTTAAAGAAATCAAGACCGTCTCACAGATAACTCACTCATATCAGAAGGAGCTTAAACTTAGGCACTTGTCCCACAGATGGGCAAATTAATCCTTCCCCAGGATTCCTGCTTTGCATGGCCTTGTCTTTCCTTTTCTGCCATGGTAGAAACCACAAGCCATAGAAACTGCTGTCTTCTATTTACAATCAGTGCATCACAGCTACTAAACCAAAACCTGGCTGAGTTTCAAGAGAAGAAGCTTACCTCACTCTGCTTTACAGAAGGAGATGTTAGTTGCTTTCAAGAGGAGAATTAAGAAAAAATTTTAATGCTGATAGTGTGCCATAGTCATTGTGACTATTATAAGAGACATGAAGGCTGCACATGTCATAACTCCATCACTACTAACCAAAACCATCCTAAAGAGAGCATTTTTTTGTGTTTGTCACCAAAGTGAGAGACAGAACCATGTTAATCTGTTGCAACAGCATTCTGCAGGTCTGAGCACAGCAGCAAACCCCAGTTATAATGAGTGACCACAAGCAGCATCTTGGCAACTGGTCTTTTGTGCTTAATCCTTTTCCATGGCATTCGAGTGAAATCAGTTAAAAACATAACTCAGAACTGGTAACAAGGCTTATGAATGAGTCTGAATGAACCCTTCAGACCTAAACCACAAAACTGATAGTAAAACCTAATTATTTTGTGCTTGGACCAACAATCTCACTCACACCCTGTGTTTCCTTGCTGTCCCAGCAATTAGGTTACACCCAGTGCTGCAGACTTTGGGAGCTAGTTGTTCTTTCCCCTCCAAAAAACAAGCCACCCCTCAGCATGACTTCAGTAGATACAGCAACACATGGATGCCTCCACAGTGGTCCAGCTTTCCTGTACAAAGGCAGTAAGACTTGTGCTAATAGAAAATCTACAACACAGAACTCCCTGTTAAAAGAGCTGGCAGATGGCAATTCAGAGGAGGAATTCCAGGAGAAAGAGAAACAATGAGAAGTACATCACAAAAAGGTTGGCACAAAAGCTCAATTCATGACCTTTATAAAGCCCTCAGTACACACAAGGCCTAGCTATACTTTTTGGCTCAGGCTGAACAGGATTTCTGTACAGCTTTCAACACTGCAGGTGCAGATGAGTAAACAGCAAGCCAGGAGCAACAGCAGCACTCACGGAATAACCAGAGACTAGTTAAGGCCTCTGGCTAATCCTTTAGTTTAAACCTCATTTGATGTTTGTGCTCTTGGTATATAGGGCTGGAATTCAAACACTGGGTGTTTCCCAAAGGTGGAAGACAGACAGACAGTGTACTAGTCCAATTCCTCCCTGCTAGCTGCAGCAGCTGACAAGCTGGGATTGCTGCCTGCCACCTTTGTGCCATAGAGCCATGTGCTTATGCCACCAGCCAGGAGGAGCTTTCAAAGGCCAGCTCCGACATTGTCCCTGGACATACCTCCTTTCCCTTCTAGTGCCCTTGGTCCTCACTCAAGGAAGAAATGATGCAGAAGCATTTTCTAAGGGACAGATGGGCTCACCATGAAATGGGCATGAGGGAAACCTTCCTCCCCTCCATCCTGCAGACAGAAGATACATGGTCAGAACCACCTCTAGTCCTGGTTTGACTGCATGCATGGAGAATTTAAGTGCCACAACAAAGTTCAAGGCACATGGGAAGGATCTTAAAACCCTTTGTCTCTGTAGCCAACAGAAATGGCCCTCAAAACTCGGAACACCAAACCAGCTGGGAATTCCATTCATTTGCCCTTAGAATGGCCATATAGTTTTCACTGAAATGAAAAACAAGCCCAATCTTTTTTCCACGCAAATAGTACAGCTCCAATTACTCAAATACTTCACAAGAGATCCAAAATACCATTTAAATTTGGAAATGTTCCCCCTGGGCTTTAAAGACTTGGGCAGTCAAGGCCCAAGCACACAGACTCCAGTGCCTCTTGGCTACCTCTCCAGGTATTTCAGGCAGCAAGGCTGTGCTCCGGGACCACTGATCCCAAAGGCCAGCCAGCTGGTCCTGGTAACAAGTGGGTGCTTGTGCAAGCAATGCCAACACAACAGGAAGAGGATGCCAGACATCTGCCTTTGTAGTATAGCATAGGGAACATGGTTGTATCCTAAATTCATCTTTCTAATCTATGGGGAGATTCACTCGACTGGTACACATCAGAAAAGTATCTTTCCCCCTGCAGCATCTGCTCTTTGCTCTCAAAAACATACCAAGCTTCACACAACCAGTACTTTGACTAGAGGTCATTTGTGAACAGAATAAAACCAGGACTCCCCACAGACTGAGTTACTTTGCATTACTTGCACAATAGCAGGTGTCACTGAACTGTTGGCTTTGAAAACATGCAACTAACTCCAGGACAGCCTACCCAGCCCTACAGCCCTCATTATGCCATTAACAAGAGACTGTTCATTCATCTCCCCTTGCTTTAACCAGCAGGTCTGTTATCAAGACCACTGACAGCAGCATCACTTTTTACATATAAGCATCTCGTGTGGCAGTCACCATGTGCTGCTTTCTCTGAGCAAATTTTAGATTTTTCTGAAGTATAGGCATAAAGACTTATTTGAGCCATGCCATGAAACACAACTCCATATTCACTGCCACTTCTCTTACACCTCTGACCATGCACACACATGCTAAGACAACCTTAGTAATTGACTCCAAAAGCAGAATTCAGGAGTGGCAGCAAACTGGTGTTGGCTTGATTTTTTTTTTTTAATGACTGTACTGGTTTGGTTGCTTTTTTGATTGTGTTTGGTTTTTTGTTCTTTGTTGTTGATTTTTTTTTTGTTTGTTTGTTTTTTTAATCTGGGCTCCTGATGAACACTCTTCAAAAAGTACCTCATTTCAATTCAGTAAGGACACAACAGCAACCTAAAAAAAATGTGCTCCTCCATCCAGTTGAGAATTCAATGTTAAGAGGACAATCTATCAAAGACTGAAACTCTAGAACTGAAAGACTTAATCAGAAATATTCCCACGAAACATCACAGGAACCTTAGCCAGCCTAAAGGGCCTCTGTGTCACCTAAATCCAGAGCATTTTGGCTGGACTATATCTCCCACAAACTCTGTGGGGAAATTTTCCTGTGGTGGAAAATAAGAAATTTTGGCTTGTCATCTGAATAAAATCTGCCCCTAAAGCATTGCAAACATCCTCCTAGCAGTAGAGCTGCATCGAATCATTATCTCTGATGTACTTTAAAGTTGGAGCCCTATTTTCGTATATTGGAAAAAAACTAAAAATGAAAGGAAGCTCTTGGGCAGAGTATTTTAATCCAAAACAAAGTTCAGGCAGGTTATTGTTTCTCCTCTACCTATTGCAGCAAATACCAGATGAGATATGATGTATCCTTTATAGGCAGCTTTATGAAACCTTCAAGTGCTACGTAAAGCAAAGTCTGCTGCTGAGATTGTGATCAAAAAGCCTCATAGAGGACAAATGTCAGAGTGAGAAGAGAGCTAGGAAATGTTAATAGCATGCCTTTAATCGCATGCTGGCTCTTCATCACAAGGCAAATGGTTTGCTGGAGCTGCAGTTGTACTACAGTAACAGTTTGCTGAAATGAATGTATCAGCATTGTTAACGCTGAGCTACTATTATGTTCTTAAGTGTGCATGACTTACTTTTAACAGAACAGCTCAGTTCACGTTTGTTACACAGACAATAGCAGCACTTTGGAAGAGGGTATAAAACTTTCAAATCTCCAGAGACGTGTTCAATGTGACAGCAATTCACAGGCTGTTCAAAGCTCACTTTCATCAGAAAATAGTCTCTCCCACTAATGCAGCCATTGCATCCCCTACCCCACTTTTGGTTTTTTTTAAATAGTTGTTCCATTCATAAACTGGCACTGGAAGTAACTGCAAAAAGTTTACAGCCACTCTTAAAAATATACAGAGAATGTCTAAAACCTTCTCGAAGTCAATCCATTTCAGCTGCAAACATACTTAGAGAGCAGGAACTCCACTGGGCAGGGAATAAAAAAATGGCATTATCTGTTGGAGTGCAACAGCCCACGGTTCACTCGAGGCAGACAGAGGGAGCTGTTGCTATTCAAACGGGAGATGCTCCCAGGCAGAAACACATGATTATACACAATCAAGCACTTTGAAAGATAACTGACACTGAAGACCTCATTTACTAAGGGCAAAGCAAAAATGCATCTGTAATTCTCCCATTTCCTTCTATAGTTTTCATCTCCTCTTGCAAAAAAACACACCAACAACGCAGAAGTGTTGTGCAACATTAAAAATGAGTTTTCCAAGCCTGCCTCAATTACAGCCCATTACTGAAGCCAAGCAGATTTGAAAGCATTTATCCCCATTTGCCTTATCCCAGTGCAAGGGAAGCACTTACCATGGAGTGATACAGGGAGTGGCAGACTGAAAGAACCAGGGGGCACTTCCCTTGCTGCCTCAGAACACCACAGACCCAGCAGGCTTGCAACATGACCCTAGCCAAGTCACAGCTCTGGGCATCCCCCTGCAATAGCCTCTTGCCTCCCAGCACTGCTGGGAGTTCTAGATGGGTTCCACCTCCAGTTCTCCAGACTCAGGCAATCTTCTCAGTGATCTATCTAAAGGCTGGTACCTAAATTGCTGAGAAACAAATCATCTTCGAAGTCTAGGAGCAAGAAAATACGAGGATGTGTTCTGGATCAGACTGAAGTCTAGTTAGCTGCTGTCTTCTACCTAGCGATTATTTAGAACAAGGTTCATACAAATTTTTACCCTTCTACCACCTTTCACTCCTGTCTTCGTGGGGAAGGGATTCACCACAGAATGGAGGAGAAAACCAGCACCTCAGAGATGCAGTCAGCAGAATCCTATCAAAGTCCCTAAAGCTCCAAATTGCTAAGTGTTCAGCCAGCAATAGGTTGGGTGGCACAACTGTTTTGCACTTCTTGGCTTTTGCTTTCTAGCAGCTTCATTCAATATATGAACAGATTTCCCCATGAAGTGCAGCAATGTCCTTGGCCCCAAAAACTGTGACAAGACTAGCAACAATTAGTTTAAACTTGGTATCTGAAAAGCTTTTATTAGCAGGCTCTGTAGCAAATAGACTGCAATCCTCTTAAAGCAGGGAACTCAAGTCTGAACAGGAAATTTTAGAAACACAAAGAACATGCCAAAGTATTATCTGCTATATTGGTTTTGCTCATATTGGCAAGAGTGTTGTGCTGTACGAAGTGAGCTTTAGTTCAATATTTACAGAAAAAAAAAAAAAAAGCCTTGCAAAAATTAATGGGTGAAACATCCAATAAAACAATAAAGCACAGGAAACCAGCCTGACTTTCTGATCCCTTGCTAACACTACATCCTTGCTAGGCTGCACACTGCTACAAACAGCAAAGCAACAGAGGACAATAAGAGGGCAGAGATGGTTTCCAATGTTTAGAAGACATCCTTTGGAAGATTACCGGAGAGATTATTTATTCCTTTTTGCCGTGTCTCAGCTTTAACAGATGGAATCCTAGTAATTAGTGAATTCTACTGCATGCTCCTAAGGAGTTTAATGACTGGTACCTACTTGCTTCTTGCCCTGTACTTCTTGCTGAAGACCTTCAGGTGGGATTCCCCAGAGTACTCTGTCTACCTTGCCTTGTTATAGCCAATGGCATAAGACCTTCTGACCTCTGCTAGAACAAAGTGCAGCAACATCCTTGCTGCTCCTTTTTCTACCTTTGAATTTGTCTCCCTGCTGCCACAGACAGTCTAATTGATGTCAATCAAATTTAAGCCCCATCTCATGCAAGTACATGGAAGAGACATACATAAATATTCTTCTGAGCAAAACCTGAATGCATGCACTGCACAGAGGGGGTTCAAGTTCAGAATAGAGTCCAGAACTTTACTTTCTATCTTGTTTAATACTTTGATTTATATCCTCATTAGCCTGGGGAATAGCTCCTATTAAAACTATTAAAGATAATTTTTGCAATAATATCAAAGGATATGAGTAGGCGTAATGATGGTACTAATGATAAAAATTAATAACATTAATTACTTTTAATCATATGTACAGTTGAAATGAATAATCAGGAAAATAAACAAGATATTTTATGTGAACCTAAAATGACGGGGATGTGAAAATACTATAAATTACACTCAGTTGTCCACTCAAAGTTTAATACTGCACTTTTGCAGACAAGAAAGTATTCTACAGGCAGGCCAGACAGCCACGAACCAGTGAGCAGCATAACATAAGGCAAATTCCTGTTAACCTCTTCCAAACCTGCACCCTTGATGCCTCCCTCACTCCAGGATAATGTGGGCATCTGGCACTTTACTGTATATATAAGACATTCCTGGATTGGGATGTTATTAATGCTAAACAGCATCAGTAAAAACATTCCCTTAGTCTCTACAGCTACTCCTTTACCACCCTTAGTCTCTACAGCTACTCCTTTACCATCTCACTGTCCATGTCTACTCAGATCTTTAGCATGACACTGTTTCTCACTCACAGTGAGAAGGACAGTGCAGCCAGTGTCTCTACAGACTTTGGCAACAGCACATCCTGGGATCAAGCTCAGCTGTCAGCACAAGCAACCCATGAAATTTCACACAGCAGCTCTCAGCAATGCAGGCAGGATACTCGTCTGACTTAAAGCAAGAGCTCTCCTGCCACACTGTCATATACAGCAATTGATTCTTCCAATCATGTTCCCTTCCAGTTTGGAGACAGCTTCAAAATCCTAACTTGCTTTGGATTTCAAGACTGCAAGACTAATGGTCAGCAAATAAGACAATGTACTTCTCACCCTTGTTTCAAAGCTCTGAAAACACAGCTCATGCTGAGCACTATCTTCATAAATACATACTTAAATGCACCTTTTGGCCTTAAAGGTGGAAAGATCTCTTCTTGGAAGGGGGACTTTTATTCAGGTTTTAAGAACGAAGTGGAAGGTGGGAAGTCAAGGAAGAAACACATCTCTTAACCAGTGAAGTTATTTTCAACAACAAAACTGCAACTTTGGTATTTATTACAGATCACCTTAAATGTGCTGCAAGAGCCTTTGCTTGATATTAAACCCTCTAGTGAAAATTATGACAGCCACTTGTAAAATGAAGGGATTTTCTCTTGAGAACCAAACCTAAGCTTTGCTACTGTCAAAAACTCTCTGTGTCATCTAAAACACATGTTCTGTTCTAATTTGAAAATAGATAATAAAGCTTTTGGTCTGCAGACAAGTTGCACCTTTCAAATTTTGACTACCCCAAAGCTTTAGTAGCTGGGATACTCCACAACCTCGCTAAAGGGACAGGGAACTATAGGTCACACAAAATTTTTTTGAGAAACGTACCTTTACCTTCTCACATAAGGTTCCAGAGGACAGAGAAAAGTCAGGCACAGAAGTGAGCACAGCATGCTCGTAAAAGCCCTTTTCTCCAGCTGAAGAACTGGAGTACCACACACTGAGATTCCAGTTACTGGTTGTGCCATGCAAACCTTTCCAAACTTGGTCAAGGCTACCAAAAATCTCAGCTGCTCTCATAAGAAGACTTTCCATGCTAGAAATTGCAGAAATTCCCGGAAGGAGAATTTGCCTCCTGGGCCACTAGAAAGGACTGATTAAGACTAATTTAATTCCTGTCAGGTTAACACACCCAAGGCCACAGAAACAGTTTCACTAAAGCAAATTGCTCACAGATTGACAAGGCAAAGCCCTGAGACAACAGTGGACAGGCTAGCCTACATCAATATAAGCTTTTTATCAGCAAGAAAGCAAAAATCCACAAAAAACCCCCCAACCAACCAACCAAAAAACACCCCCCAAAAAAACACCAAAAAAGGGCCTCTTACCTCCTGCAGTATTTCACTTCTGCATTCCACTGGGAAGGTCATCATCCCATCCTCATACACCTGTTGGTCCAGCACACAATGTTATGAAGTCAGCCTCGAAGATGAAGCCCAGGTCACCCAGCAACCAAGCTGGAGCCAATTATGCTCCTCAGGTGGACCTTAAATAGCAGCAGGCCCACCTGAGGACAATTAAGGTTTCCAAGGGCTTGCAAGAGCCCTGCAGGGCTGTTGCCCTTTGCTACCTGAGAGCAGGCGGTCTCCCTGGGAGAAATTGAGTGAAATCAGAGCATGTTTGGACAAAAATCCCTGGCTTTTTGGAATATCTTTCCACATATTACTTGAATAATTCTGGGAGAGACAGCCATCTCCCAAGACATCTTAGCTTCCCAAAACACAACAGTCAGTGAGGAGGTCTTCCAAAGTCAAGAGAATTTAGTCACTGCCCTGAATCAGGGAGGAGGGATGAAAACTGAACCCAGACAGCTCCAGGGAAAGGAAGGATCTGGCCAGCCTAAGTTTTATCAGCTGCAATGCCAGGCTGGGTGATATTCTGCCAGTTTGGAAGGGCTCTGGCCTTTGCTCACCTCTGGATTCCTCCTTTATCTTTGGGCTAGAGGCTGGGCTGGGGCTAGAGGCTTGGCTTCTGCATATAGGACTTCCCTTTTCTCCTGGCACTTGCTCCAGCTATGCACTGCAGGATGCTTTGTGCCTCTACTTCAGGCACACAGAAAGAAGCAGATAACAATGTGTGTGTCCTCCATATGTCCACCCTTCTGTGCAAAATCCTGACTGTAGAAAAAAAGATGCTAACATGATGTTAGGGAGTTCTCTGGGCTTCTCTTTCTTTTGCTCTTTCTCTTTGCTCAATATTTTTCACTTGTGAGTGTGCTATGCACACAGCTGTGTGCTTTCCAGTGAAATTGCAGTTCCCAACATGTCTGTGTGCTCTCACAGCAGCTCTGACACTTCAGTGCCTGATCCAGTGCTTCTGCCAGTATATTTGCCCCAGTGAGAACCTTCTGGCCTGCCTTAGATGTGGAAACAGATTATTATGGTTGGCTTTACTCCATTTTTTCCTCTCAGAAGTATCAGTTCCCAGATATGAAGGCATTATGTGGCACCCATTGAGCTGAGCAGCCCTTGGAATGAGGGAGGTGACATTCTGGCTGGAACCATGGTTGGGCCCAGGGCACTGGCACCTATTCTAAATCCTGTTTTCCAGACATGGGTTCAGGGGGGGCTGTTTCAGGGCTGCAAATCCCCAGCTCATCTCACTCCAGGAAAGGAGGGCAAATCACAGGCTTTGGGCCTCAAAGGAAGACATGTGTCCTTGGGCCTCAAGACCAAGAGTAGTCAGACCCAGAGATTTAGTCCTGTGTTTTCTATACCTGGAAATGGAGACTAAGTTTGGGGTTTTCCAGACTTGAAAATGGGCTAATGAGGCTATTTTGGAGGGTCTTAAACAGAAAAAAAAGGTTAGTGCATTTGGGGCTGGGAAAAGGGTTCCTGGGGATGGGATGGGATGGGATGGGGTTTGGAGCAGAGACCAAATCCTGGTGTTTGGGCTCAGCAACTGAGATTGACTCATCTGCTTCTGAGCAGGGGGGCAGGAGTGGTAGGGAAGGGGTTGAGTTCCAGGCAGGCAGGAGGTGGGGGGACAGAGACCCCTACCTGAGGTGGGGGTTCACTCATGTTGGTCCCCAAGGTTTGAGAGGCCAGCATGCAGCAAGCTGAACTCAATATCTGAAAGAGTCTCTGGGGGAACAGACAGTTCTCGCACTGTTTTTATATGTCCAACTCTTAATTCATTGTGTGTACAACAGCTGGAATAGTCATTAAGTCATTAGTTCATATTTAGACAATGCACAATTATGGCAGTTCATATTCCTAGGACAGTGATTGATTTATGACCTTGTCAAAAACCACAATGCTATAATGAGCAGAAAGCTTTAATTAGCTTAAGGACAGGCAGGGCTGTCCCCAGCCAGGAGCAGAGCAAGCAGCAGAATTGTCCTTTGTGCAAGCAGCCTGGCTTCTTCCTCAGAGATTCAAGGAAGCCTGGGCCAGTCTCTCCCCATTTCTTTTCAAGGGTAGAAACGAGGTGTCCCAGCATGTCCTTGGTGCTCACCTGGAGATCTGTGGGGGCAGCGTCACTGGCCCAATAGTCCTCACTCACTACAGATGAACCCAAGACTGACCCAGCTCCTCCACCCCTGTAAAAGAAGGCACTTTTCCAGGAAGCAGCCAAACAGCATCTTCAACTTGATATGTTATACAATATTTTCTGTGCTTATTAACTAATTATTAAGTGTTTAATAATCAGACAATATTTATAAACTAGTAATTCATTATTATTTATATACTTGTAAGCTGATGATTCAACACATACTCAGTATTAAACTATGCTACTTATAATCAAGTGATGGCAACAATTTATTTACAACCATGTCAAGAATCCCCGTGGCACCAGAGCAAGCAGGAGTTGAATTTCCACCCCTATGAAGGTGGTAGGAGCCAGGCAGGATCACACAGTGTGCTGGTAGTTCCCCAGAACAGGTCTTTTGCCTCTGCATCAGGCATATACGCAAAATATGCAGGAATATGAGGGGTGTGTTTCATTTTTATAGGTACTGTTGCCCTTACCAGTGTGACTTTCTAGTATCATCAAAATTAATAAGATTAGCAAAGCAGCGAGGAAGAGCAGTAACTCTGTTACTTCTCAGCTTTTCAGTTTACAGTTTCACATTTAGCAAACTTTAAAGTTGACTTGAACTAAGGCTGTTGTGTAGTGTAAGATATTGGTATATTTTACAGGTATAACTAAGAGGGTGAAGCTGGATATGCAAGTACAACACAGGAGAGCTCCTCTGTTATTTCTAATTAGTAATGATGGCCTGCTGCAGAGGCTAATCACAATAACGAGAACCAGATATGAGCCCAGGAAGCCCAGCTAAAAAGTAGAAAAAGACTGCAAGTTCAAAAAACTAATAGTATTTTTAACTGGAAAACTCCCTCCAATAAAACAAAACTGCTTCCTAAATCATGAAACAAATGAAGACACTGACAAAGAGTTCAAATTTCAGGAACAAGTGGTCTTACAAAGTGATTCAGTAAATCTCCATCAACTTCTAAGGAAAATGCTCTAAACCCAAGCACGTTCCATTACCTTTGTGGGGCTCTCTGGTTCATTGCAGAGGATTACACGACAACATTTTAAAAGAAGCAGGTGAACCTATTTCGTATAAGCTATTGAAGATTATAATGGACTATGAAGAAAATTAATTCTATCCTGGCCAAAACCAAGGAAATAGTAGAGGACTATCATACCTTATCTGTGACTGTGGCTTAACTGCTGTGTCTGTTTCCTGAGGCTGTTTCCTGACACTATGGCACAGGATTGTAAGTCTCGGGTTAAAACCTTTCCTGTGAAGGGAAAAAAGATGGCAAAAATCTGAGCCTAAGAATAATATCTAATAAACCAAATAAAATAAATAACCCACTAATGATTTTGCAGTTAACATTCAACTCCTATGGAGGAAGATGTTCTAAGCTGGGAAAGTAAGGTGGTCATCAACACCAGTTGCATGTTATTTTTAAATGTCTTCCATAAGCATGACAGGAGAGCAAGTAGTTAATTTCCCCACAAAAATATTATCAGGTGCTTTCTGCCCAACTTTAATTATTTCAATTATGTAGCTTTGCGTGACTCTCTCCCTGGCCCTACTTGGTGACTTGGGCCACCCAGCTGCTCTGTCACGCTGCCACACAACTGTTTTGTGGGACTTGGCTCAGAAAACAGTCTAGGCTTACGCTGTAATGGCTGTGGTGTTGAAAGAGGGGACTCTCCAGACACCTTAAGATTCAGAGGGTTTATTCAGGGGTTACGGGGTTCCCTGCCCTCTGCCCGGTGCCACTGGAGAGATCCCGGGCAGGAGCTGCAGGGGGATTTTGTACAGGATAGTTCAAAGGGCGGGTACATTGTCTACAAGCCAATAAAACAACTCTATCTAATAGATTCCAGCAAAATTACCTAAACACTAACAAATCACAGCAAATTTGGGAGTGGTCTCTAGGGGCCCAGTGGTCCGACCCAGAGACCCTGACATTTTCCAAGCAGAGGCTTTGTTGTCCCAGTAACCGTATCAATCCTGACAAAGTAGCTTCTAAGACAATGGGCTTCTTCAGGGTAGCACTATCCTAACTTTACAATTAAAACAAAAGCATATTCAATTAAAACAAAAGCATATTCATAACTAAAGCTTAACAAGCATTTCTTTCACATCCACAAATTATATATTTATATGAGGAAGAAAAAGCACAACACTTAGATCATGAACATGACTGAAGTTACAGGAAAGAAGAAAATAAGGTATAAATTCAAGGGTGTCTCAAGAGCCCACAAAAGAGAAACTTTTTTCTGCCCACTGTTAAATATGATCAAAATTACCTGATCCTAAGTATATTTATGTACAATTTGTAAAGAATGTATATAAGTTTCTCTAGATATAATTATATGTATTGGCAACTGATACTTGAGTTGGAAGAAACAAGTAATTCAATTAAGGCCAAATGTTTCCCACATGCAATCTGGTAAAATATAATTTGTTATCATTAAGCTATCTTTTCAATTTCAGAAGTAAGAACTATACTTTCATGGCTTTCAGAAAAATATTACAGAAATTAATGGTCCTTAAATAGGTAAAAGGAGTACGTAAAAACAGATTAAAAGCAGTACTTGGCAGACAGAAGAGATTCCTCAATTAGAGATGTCAAAAAACCTAAATGTGTAGTATGTGGGCATGTAACTTTATGGAAAAGTGTTATGAAATGACTAACGAAGAGATTGTAAAAATATGAAATTATTCTATTCCTTTTTTTCATTCTGGCTGTTATTTTCCCATCCTTTGAGCAAGATAGTCACTAAAATGTGTAATGTGTCATCTTTGCAGTGGGATGTTTGAAGTTGCCACCCACACTGTACCTGTGTGGGTAGAGAAGAGACTCCAGCAGTGACTGAACCTGTGGGAATCTGTGAACAGAAGCAGAACAGCCAGCACTGTGCCCTCAGGGGTAAAACAAATTACTGGGAGTTATCCACTGTGCCAAAAAGTTGGCCTGTACAGTCTGTCAGCAGAATGGCACAGTAACCTCCCAACAGTGTGTAGTGTTCAGGCCTCTCTCAGCTCCACAGCTGCTGCCTGTGGCCTTGTAGTCTGCAGTAAACAGGGGAGTAACATCTGCCTTGTGGGTGAGAGAAACCAGCAGGGAGATTGAGCAGGGCCTGATGAAACTAGGGTGCTTTTCAAAAGCCTGAGCACTCAACATTCCACTTACAGAGACCTTTTTAACAGCATGTGTTCAGGTCTGGTTTGTAAGCCTAAAGTCAGAATGATAGAGTTGGATGAACTTAAGTATGGTTGGCACAGGTCACAGGTTAGAAAACACTAAATCGAAACCTTCCACCTAAGGAGTATTGGATACACTGAATCCCCAGCAGCCCAGAAACTCAAATAGGAAGGCCTGATGCTGACCAAAAATCCCATATAATTCAAGCTTTCTCATGCCAGGGCCAAGACCACCTTGTAGTCCTGACAAACATAAAAAGAAGCAGGACTTCCTCCTGTCTGAGTCTCAACAAATTTCTTTTTGGAGTGTGGATGAACTGTAAGGAATCTGCAACAAAACCAGTGAAAACAAAACAAAAAAACTTTACCTACATAATGCCTATTTTGGATATAGTCAAAGTATTAAGAATGAGAATTTCTATAGGAATATCTCTCTTTTCTCAGGAGCTCCCTTCAGCTTTCTGCATACAAAGGACAATCTTTAAACTCCCAGGGTCAGGAAAACCTTAAGACTTTTGCATATAAAAGCATTTCTCAAGTTAATTTGAAAAGGAAGTGTCAAGAGTATTTCAAAGCAGAATGTTGGTTATTAGAGCAACTGTCAGAAATTTTGATTCCATTTTCCTTTGGCAGGCCCATGAGTGCTACTGATCCAGGTTTCTTTCTTGGTAAAACAAAACCATTAAGTGAAGCCCAAAGACGAACATCAGTTTCCCAGGAAGGTTAAGCAGGTGGAGTGGTGGACATAGACATTGCCTGTCAAACTGCAGACAACTTTATGATGACCTCTTCCCATATTTTGCTTTGAGGATCTCAAAAAAATTAAAACTTGAGTTCAGGTTAAAATGTATGAAGCAGTAAGACTAACATCTTTTGGCTGAAATTACATGGACTTCCCAATTCTCCTGTCACTTGGGCTGTAGCTAGTCAGATTCTGTCTACTTCCAAGCATATTTAGGATCAGTATTTCAACTTCAAGAAGAAGTTGAAATTCTGTCTATTCACTCTATCAAACACATGAAGGTGTTTGATATTCATTCTATGAAAAACATCCATCACCCTGTCTTCATAGTAGATCTTTTTTGGGCCAAACTACCAGCAAGATTTCTTTTCTTATTTTTACTGCCTTAAAATAATACCCCCAAAGGAAAACTCAAGGAGTTAGTCAGAACCTTATTTCTTAAGTGTTTGCTGTTATTAGGCTTAGCTACTTCTGCCCTCACCCTAAAATCTCAGCTGATATCTTGTCATAACAAAGATGTCATTCTTTAAAACCTGAACATCTTTTTGGTGCCTCTAGCACTGCTGGAAGAGATAATCTCAGCAAACCTGTGCCCCACTTAAATGCTCTAGAAAGCAGCAATGAGGCCAGAGGCTGGTGAAGAGTTCCCAATTACAGCCCTACAAGCAGCTACTTTCTCTGGGAGCACACCAAGTGGACAGTGAGGCTGCAGAATGACGATCTTGGCAGCCAAGAGGGAAGCAGAGAGTACTTTGCCTGGGTGTCACACTGAAGCTTCAAGGAAAATCCAGGAAAATCAATACTGTCCCCTCTCTCTGAAAATGTTCACAAGAAGAAGAAATGGGACCTTTGTCCACTAGAGCAGTGCTACTGGCAGAAACAGCAAAAATATAACATCCACAAGCCTTTACCACAGCCTTTAGTATAAAGGACATCTCTCAAACCAAGGAAGTTGAGACAGAAAGAAGTGGGCACCCTAAGCCCCAAAATGAAACATGCCATTTTCAATTTGGAAAACTGTTCTGCAGTGAGGTGCCTGCCAACAATGAAAAGACAATCATACTAAATCAACTGATTAAACAAAGGAGAGAGTCACCCCATGCACAACAGAAGTGAGGACCTGGCTCACAGCACAGGATTGGAACACACCTTGCATTTCTTGCCCTGTCTCTGAGGTAAACAGGGACCATGTAATTGCAGGTGCTGATAAACCCCACTGCAGATTACAACTCCCACATGAGGGGAAGAGGAGGGGCAGGCACTGATCTCTCTGGTGAGCACTGACAGGACCCGAGGGAATGGCCTGAAGTTGTGTTGGGGGAGGTTTAGGTTGGATATTAGGAAAAAAATTTCACCTATAGGGTGACTGGGCACAAGAACAGACTCTTCAGGGAAGTGGTCACAGCACCAGACTGACAGAGTTCAAGAAGTGTTTGGACAATGCTCTCAAGCACATGGTGTGACTCTTGGGGATGGTTCTAAACAGGGCCAAGAGTTGGACTTGATGATCTTGGTGGGTGCCTTCAAATATTGTATGATTGTATGATCTAATCCCTTAGTCAGACTGCAGACCGAGGGTAGAAATGTTCCTGCCCAGACAGGCAATGGGCTACCTCTCCAGAAAAACAGTTGCCTCCCACAGGTCATATTTCCCATCTGCCAGCCCTGTGACCGTAGGCATTCAGGTTTAGGCAAAATGAGAGTCTAAAACTATTTCTAGGTATTACCTAGTGCAGGGCATAGGCAGAATCACAGGGTGACTTGTTTGTAGTAGTCCAACTCTGTGATTTCCCCTTGTCCTGCAAAAAAATAACCAACCACACTCATGTTTAAGAATACATGTCAGGATCTCTGTTTAACTCCTCTCCCATGTGTGCATACAAAACCATTACCAATTCACTGTGTAATTAGGTACGTCATCTAACTTGTTTACACCAATTATTTTTGCTTCTGTTTTTTTGAACAACTTTAAAATGCTTTCTTGATTTTGCTATATGAGATATAACACGGAAGGAATTTGTCATGCTTTGCTCTTTCTGGAGAGATGCCTGTGTATCTTCTGGTTTATGAAGGCAACAGTTTTCTGGTGTGAGAGACCTGAAGAAGGTGTTGAACTTTGATGACAGGGTGCTACAATGAGCCTGTGACTTGTAGGGTATCATGACAGTTTAATTCTCAAAGTTGAGGGGATTTTCTTGTTAGCAAAACTTGCTTTCTTGTCTGACAAGTGGGGTCTCTGGACCTGCTGCCAAAGCCACTTGTCATACTCTCAGAAGGACTTATTCATTGCTGGTAGAATTTTTTTCTCCTAATGACTTAAGTGTCTGAATTCTGTTTTTGAAGCGATTTAGGCCAGAGTCAGGGAAGTATTTTAGAGTCCAAAGTTATAAAGTAGCTCAGTAGAGGGATTATCAAAGCAGCTCCTAAATGCTTTCAAATCTGCACCATGGGACCATTTTTAAGAAATGGACTTGCCAACAACCTTTAGATCCCTATGGTTTTCAAAAATTCAAGAGTTCCAAAGTGAGGAAGGGGTTATTTGAATATGAAATTCATTTCAAAGCACTGAAACAAAAACAAACTTCCTCTACAAGCAAGAGAATATAGTTGTGATTTAAAAAGGAGAGGGGGAATGAGGTTTATTTTTTACACAAATATGAATACTTTAATGTAAAATATAAATCTCTTTAAAATAGATAATCCAGCCTCTATTACTCACTTCTCTAGGTGGTAGAAGAGCCAGCAAAAACATGCCCATGTATTGTTAGTCCCCCTGGGATTAATTCCCAGGCAGGTCTTTGTTTACAGTGCTATATTTACATGGAACAGCCATATGGAATGGGGATACTCCTCCTGACAGCTGCTCTGCTTCCCTCAAAGCAACAGAGGAAGGGACTTTTTCGAGCTAACATATCCTGCATTTCCATCTCCCTATGAATTGCATCTCGAGTGCAAAGGCAACACCTACCCCAGTGCAACCCCTCTGCTGCTCACAGGGCCCAGCTAGGGGCAGGTGTTGCTGTGTCTTGGCAAGAATGCCCCAGACACAGATCTCAGCTCCTGCCCCTGGGGAGGCATGGTCTAGCTCTTGGCCCATCACTCACCTCTCCGTTCTGTGAGGTGTAAACGATGCACATGTGTGTCCCTCCATTCATCTGAGGGAAGCCACTGGTTTCAAGGTGTGTTCATTGGGCTGCCCATCATTTAGAACATTGTCATTTCCTTGGGCAGAAGACAAAAATAAGTTGAGTGTATCAGTGATAAACATGGTATCTTCTGAAACTGCTGATCTTCATTCTACATATCTGAATTTTTTTAAAAAAACCCTGCTATTTGCTCTTCCCCAAACTCCTGTTAAGATCTGATCTCTGAACGCCCTTTGATCTCATTTGCAAGCTTGGTGTACAGGAAAGGCTTCTTTCATTCTTTATTGACTGCAAATACAAGGTCAGAGCCCCATCTCATTTCCAGAGAGGCAAAACTAGACTGACTGGACTTTTGGAAGACCCTTCATGAGTATTTCAGTCCTACACTGAGGAGTCCAGCTCTTGAATATAATGTCTGGCAACTTCAGCTTCTCTTAAGGTGGTGGAGAAGAACTGACTACCACACCAGCAATTTTCACAAGACTTTTGCTAAAATACTGTCATTCACAGCTGTGCAGTGACCGTCTGGGTGGCTCACCACAGGTATCATAATTGCAGGGGAACAGATGGGTATGACATGGGCCCTGTGGATATTGTCTTTTACCACTGCATTTTTCTATTCAGGTATTATTAGTAAGCATAGATGAGTGCAGCTTTGTAGCTTTGGATTCTTCTAATTAAATAAAGCAAGATGAGAAGCAAAGCCTCCCTCTAAACTGTTCCTTTATTGTAGCACCAGGAGGACAAGTCCACTAGAGTGCCCTGTTCCTGCAGAGAAATCCATGGAGCAGCACAATCAGAGAATTGCATGCAATTGCCTAAGAAGATACAGGTATTCCAGACTGGTGGCTGACTTTTTTCTGCTGTTGTCATCCTGCATTTACTTACCCTGCTGGGGATACAGATACAGTTATCACCCACAATCACAGGACTTATTGTACATTTTAGAAAAAGCTTCCCCACAAAGGACTTTTTCTCTATTTTTCCAGGATGAGCTTTGCCAGCCAAATGTTCAATCTCATTCTAAAAAGCCTGACATCTGACCCTGTTGAAAATTTAACAGAGGTGTTTTTTTTTTTTCAGGTTATGCTGAACTGCATAATAGAGGGGATGTTGTCAAAAGTTGCCATAGAAATGGGGAAAGAAAGCAAAAAATACAACAAAGAAAGATAACAGATGCCACTGGGGCAAGCGAGGTCATAAACCCCTGTGCCCTACCCTGGTGAGCAGGATGGAGTGACCTAAGCCCTCACAGGACACAGGCAGCTTAAAGAAATACAGAACAAACATCTGAAGATCCCTAAAATGCAAGAAGTTGGTTTGACTCTTCAGAAAACAGATCAACACTGCAAATATTCCTAGGTTCAGCTGCCTTCAGTCAGGCTTCCCAATGCAGAACTCCTCAAAGAACATTAACTGTGATTTACCTGCCTGAAATATAGCTATTTCCCTTTGTATAAATGGGCTTCAAAGGCTTTTTTCCATTCAGGCGAACAGACAAAATTTCTCTGAGCTGGCTACACGTGGAAGTTGAAAAGATCCTTCTCTAGTCAACCAGGCCTCACTTTATGTTGACCATAAAGTTTGTGAAGTGGTTCCTCCTCAGGCAATCACTACAGGATAAGTATTTAACATAAGAAATTATTTCTAAGCTGTTCTGCAGGTGACTTCGCAGATGATTGAAGTGATTCCTGCATGGATTTACAAAACTTCTTGGCACTGGCTCCTTTGTATTCCTTCAAGTCACCAAATTTGCAGGACAAACTTCTTTTTTCCTTTTTTGCTGTGCTGGGACCACTGCAGGCCATCAGCTTGTAGGTATCTTCCTTAAAATTCTCGAGACATGTCTTAGTCCTCTAGAGATATGAAGATGTCTTGGTTTGTAAAGACAGGTATCTGCCAGGGAAAGCTGGAGTTTCCCTTATAGAGAATGTAAACCCCTCACCCCCGCCAAATTATAATTTTGCAATTAAGGGCTTTCAGGCAAAGATTTGGGAATAGGAATAACAGTTCTTTACTAGGAATATTAACAATACAAATGTAGTAGAAAACAAAACCACCCAACCAAACAATCAAGCAAACAAACAAGCAATCCTGGAAAACCCTGACAGAGTCAGAGCTACAACCTGACACCCTGTTGGTCAGGGTGTTGGAAGCAGTCCAAAAGTAAGTCCTCCTGGAGTGGCAGATTTGGTTCTGTTGGAGTAGAGATGGTCCTGTAGAAAAGGCTCCAATGATGGTGAGAAGGGGTGCAGTGATGGTGAGAAGGGTCCAGTCTTCCTCTGGGAATCGGGTGAAGCTAGACACCTTCTGTTCCTACGTCTCAGTTTTTATCCAGGTAGGAATGGTTGGCTCCCCCCAGTGGGTGGAGCATCTCACAATAGGATGATGGAATGTGAATGTTCTACTTTGGGGATGTGTGCTTTTAGGGGTGTCTTAATGGTCCATTAGCAGAAAATATTCCCCTGGAGGGAGGACAGGCAGTGAAAGAGATAAGAAACAGTGCCCTAGCTGGTTTTAACAGTTGGCCCATTATCAAAAGGCACCTGTCCTCCTCCTCCCAGAGTTACAAGAGATAAAGAAGAACATCTCCCCAGCTGCTTTCAGCAGATGAAATAGAATACACATTTTTGGTTCCATAACCCAAGACAGAAGAGAAAGGTGTTTTCTGGGAGTCAATATCACCTGTTGGCAGGTCACCAGCCTGCTGGATGATTTGGGTTGTGGAAAAAGGAGTGGGAAAAGCTGACAGCAAAGGAAGGAGCAAGGGGGATTCTGTATATAGAAGCTCTGACTTCCATCCCTGCACTTCCTTAACAGCTGTGGAGGGTGCCAAGCACACCACTGGCACTTTGTAAGGGCATGTTTTCAGTGCCAGGCTCAAAAAAAGCACTCTGTCAAACCAATGGCAGCAGACATAGAAATGAAGTTGGAAGACGGGACCTGGTTTGGGCCTTTTGTGTACAGAAAAATCTGGGTCTGCACTTCAGCCAGTATGGAGATGAGATGGAGGAGGACTAACCCACTGAACCACAGTGGATGACGTGGGTCCTGAGACAGGGAATACCAGCAGGAGACACAAAACAGTAATGTGATAGCTAGACTGGTCTATTTGCTACTGCAGGAAAAGGCCAGCCAGCTGTGATTTCAACAGAGCCATCCAGTACTGCCAAATGATGGACTGACATAAATTTCCTCTCACCAGAGACAAAAAAATAAAAACAAGAAAGGAGCACCATTAGCACTTTCCACTTCCACTGCTATTAAGAGCAAGTAAGCATATATTATACTCGGTAAGATAAGCCATGGAAGGAGCAAGGGTTCAGAAGTCACCTGTATGTGCTTCTTGCCTCCAATCCTAGGTTTTAGCTATTCTCCAGTTATTAGATTCTGTGCTCTACCATATTTCAGAAAAAGTATGAAGCTGTTCCAAATTTAACTTGAAAATTAAAGCAGAGTAAAATGACACTGAGAAATCCTAAGTACTTTTGCTCCCAAATGTATCTCACACAAGCAGATTTTACTGACTTAAAAGACTCTCTACGTGAATACTGGCTATGTGATTTAATAAATGCCCCACAGATTGGTTTCAGTTTGTTTGTTTTTCTCATAAAGGACTGTGCTGCCACTGCCTTCAGTTGAAGAGGATTTCAGCTATTTCAGGGCAGAGCTAACTCAAAAACTGTTTTTTGCTGATAGCAGAAGATCTGTAGTCCTCTGTGAGCTCACCTGAAATTCAGATGAATGTCACATGCTCTTAGATAAGCACAAAGTCAAGAATTTTTTTCTATCAAAGAATGTTTTGGGAGAAAAAAAAAAAGGTTATCTGGTAATACTACAGTATTTTTTTTTTGGAAAAAGAACCTTTCAGTGTTTTTACTCCTCATGTCAGTGAAGGTCTAGGGAAGGAACAAGGTACAGATCTAGGCATCTCATGTTGGTATTTTGAGTTGGGAAGTTTTTATTGTTGGTTTTGCTGGTTTTCTTTTTGAGTTTTTGTTGTTGATCTTGTTGATTTGTTCTGTTTTGTTTTCTTTAAACAAATACTTCTGTCATTCAATTCTACATGACTGTTCCTTTCCAAATGTTCATTTTGACCTTTAAAACATCCTAAAACTTCAGTCAAACACCAAAGAAATAATAATAGTAATGATAATTTTTTAAAAAGAGAAAGTTTGCTCTAAAATATTTTAGTTGAATAAGACTTTATATTTTGTGTTTATTTTGTATCAACCTAAACCAGAGTTTTTCTTTTTAATCCTGAGTAGCAGGATATGGGTCTCTACCCTTCTAGTATGTGGCTACCCCTCTTCCAAGCAAAATTAGTTAAAGAACCCAGAGGATCACAACTTAATTAACAGGCTCTGTCAAAGTATGAGGGAATTCATTACCCCACTGGCAATTAGTTGTACATTTTTCCATCTCTCCTGTTTACTGTAAGAACAAGACAGGATCTGCAAACTCATCTCTCTAAGCTGAACTCCTCACAATAAATGTCCAGAGCTACATGCAAAAGAAGGCTTAGGAACAAAGCATCTTATTTTGAGTCACTGAGAGGTCCTAGTGACAGGCTGCAATCAATGGCAGTTCCTTGGAGCTGAATCTGACATCTCTCTCTTGTCTAAACCACTGAATTTTTTAGGTACTAAAAATTGATGGACGATTAAGAATAAAAACTGAGAATCATAGCATTCAGTAGTACTTTCATAATCACACAGCAAAACTGAGCTTTTAAAATCTATCTACAGAGAACAGCCAACAATGCTGTCTGAATTTTTAGAG
Source organism: Phylloscopus whistleri (assembly GCA_017589585.1). Lineage (NCBI taxonomy): Eukaryota > Metazoa > Chordata > Aves > Passeriformes > Phylloscopidae > Phylloscopus > Phylloscopus whistleri. The sequence continues at coordinate 5,119,509 of JADMLD010000067.1, read as the reverse complement.
AAGCCTGATGAAAGAGAGAAAGAACTTATCCTTAGGAGAGGGAGCAAATGGGTGCTCAGCAAGAAGAGGATGAGGCAAACTCAGCTGAGCAGAAAACATTTTGCTGCCTGCATTTTGCACTGAAGCTTTAGTACATTTCACAGGTCATTTTTACCAAATTTCCTCAAATCAGTTTAATTTCTATTTCGTGAATACACAAGCACGAGTGCACATGACTGTTTCCATGTGTTGCATTCAAGATACACTTACCAAAGGTTTTTAAAAACATCTGTGGAAAACAGTGCTCAAAAGTAAGAATATGTTCTCTAGAAACAAAGTGCTGAGAAATTTCAATCTACCATGGGGAAATCAGTATTAATTTGGGATTAAATTAATTTAATTAATTTGAGATTTAATTTTGGAGGAGAAGGCAAAACAAAAGTAATTCCACCATAATCTGTGCAAGGTTTCTACTGTTCAGACGACATGCCTGCCAAATTCTTTCCTCCCAAAGTAAAAATGCGCAAAACTGCACACTCCTCCCCCTAAACCACAGCTCCAGACAAGGAGTAAGAAACATCTAAATTCAGAGAGCAGAAGTAACTTATTGTGATTAATTCCCAGTCCTATGTTTGCTTTCAGGTGAGCAGAAAGGAAACACAAGGTGGAGAACTCTCAACTTTTTGTTCAGCGAGATATTTTCTACCTGTCTTTGGGTAAGCAACACACAGTCCTCTCCCTAAAGGGATTGAGGAGTGCAGTTCTGCTGCCTTGTAGGGAGCCTCGTGCTCTCAAATCTCTCAAGCACTTTGGAAAAAACCACCTACAGAAAGATTAAGCCTTTGCTTTTGAAAATTCTTAAATCTGAATGCTCACTTCCTATTAATTTTAATTCCTTTCAAAGCCCCTGGAAAGCTAGAAAGCTTGGTTCCCAGGAGATTCTGAGTGGGGACAACTTTGCATACACAGTCTCCTCTGAAAGCAATTTATCACCTACCACAGACCTGCAGGATGTGCCCATGCTGCCATGACCTGCTTGGCTTTTCAGAGGCCTCTGATGCTGTGAGAACAGCAGGAGTTACCTAACACTGAATATTTCAGACTATCTCCTCACTTAAGTAATGACTAGTAGGAGATAAGCATTTTGGGATTTTCCCTCCAGCTGTGGGTGCTGAACTCCTGGGAAGGCAATGATGGAACACCTGAAATGGTTCTCCCCAACATAGTGTTACAGCATCCCCTCAGATGTATAGCCACCCCCACCTTCACACTGATGAAACAGCTGTGCCCTGAAGTGTCCCCCCTGCACAGCTGAGTCTGATGTAGCCCCTAAAACACTGATTCATGCCCTGTCATGGACCCACAGCTCCCAGTGTGCGAGCACTGAGCCCTAAAAGCCTTGCTGCAAAGCCATGCTAACATGCAACCCTACTTCCACATCCAGCTGGGGGACGGAGGTTATTAAGGGAGACTGCAGTCATACTCTACTGAGAGAAAAAGCCTGTCCCATTTAGCCAAAAAAAAAAAAAGAGTGAAGCAAACTGAAAATGTCTGCAATATCTCCATAACAGGTTCAATAGCATTTCCAGAGTTAGGAGAATCTCTATCCATGGTGCTGAGTCATGTGGCGAGAGAAGCATGCTGCAGGGAGACTTACAGAAAACATTATAGAAAATACAGAACTTAATAAAAACAAGGTCAAGAATTTTGGTATCTGATAGCCCAGTTGCAGTCAAATTGACAAAAATAATTTTTGACACTTTTAATGAATGAAGTCAATAAACAAATAAACAGTTAACATAGCAGCCAAGAGGCAAGGCTCAACCATCTAAACAACTGCAAAAGTGTGAAATAAGTTACCCTTTAACCTTTGTCTCTATTTTATGTGCTTTATATCTATAATTTGCAGCAGAGATACAATAGATGAATCTGTCCTAGTTGTTGCTTGAAATGTAGCATTATCACTAGATAAAATATATTTGAAAGGAGTCAATTAAGATTTTTAGAAACCAGGCCCCAAAATTAAAGCTAGATAAACATCTTCTGTTACAGACCCCTCCAATTTGAGGAATTTTGTTGCCTAGGCAACCCGCTCACAGTGTATCCGTTCAGACTACGCTGGCTGTTTTAAATAGAAATACCATCCATTTAATGTACAGCTGAATTTTAGAAAAAGGTATAGTATACATGTGTAATGCACACCACCAGATCGTGTATTTGTTTTGCATTAAGGAGCTGATATGCTCATGTGGTACTTGCAGAGGGGAATGTGAAGTGTAAAGGACTCGTCTAAGGACGAGTGAATAAAAATGGGATGGCGCTGGAATAGCAGTAAAGCCTCATTAGCTGGGTGGGACTGTCAGCTGCACAGAGAGCCCGGCATGTACGAAATTGTCTTGCTGATCTCATCACAGAGATGTAAGGAACAATTGAGCGGTGCTGGAGGGAGTGTGTACAGCGTTGCTTCATTATATCCAATTAGAAGGTGGTCAAGCAAGTGAATCAAATGACTTTACATTGCCACTTGAAGGGCTACTGGCTAAAGACAGTATCGTGCAGGTAAGTAAAAAGATTTCCTTGTAAAAAACACTCTGGTTCCAGACATAATGTTTTCTTAGGCAGTTGCAAGTGCTAGCCAATGGTGTGGTGTTACACATTGTTGGATGCCTTGGCAAAGGCATCACTGGAAAATACCGTGCCAGCAGTCAAGCTACAGAAGTAGGAGGTGTTCAGAGTAAGGCTCAGTATAGCTGGGTATGGCAGGTGATGATTTCTGTGAAGATACAAAAAAATTTCCTAGACAAAGCTGCCCAAAAGATGTAGAGTGTTGCATTACCAGGCAAAACAAAACAAATAAAAAACCCCAAACTAAACAAACACTCCTCCTGTCCCCCCGAGACATGTTCACTGCTTGGTTGCAGTCTTGTCATTTTTAAATATCAGCAAGTTTGCCTCCTGAAAAAATTGGAACAGAAAGACTACAAGAGCTTGGAGAAGTGGTTGGCCTGTAAGTAACTACAGTGACTCATGGGACTGGTACTGATGGGCACTGCAACAGTCAAGCTGATGAGGAAGAATCAACTTTTGTGTGAGTTTCTACTTATCAAAGCAGACCCATGATCTTTGCAAATGTATCACTTAGTGAAGTGATGCCTAGCTATTTGCTTCTTGGAAGGCATGGATCTCTCTAGCCCTTTGAATCACTACCAAATACCATGTGCTGTATTTGCAATGACTTTCCACATGAAGACAGAAAGAAGTGGCTGGCACTGAGAGAGGAGAAAATCCTAATTCTGCCTGGTTTGGTTTTTAAATGGCAAACTCTGCTTTTGTGTAGCCAAAGTTAGCTGTGGGAAGCCTCATGCATCTTAGGAGATGTCAAGAGACTCTAGGCAGAATTAAGGAAAAAATTCAGAGATGGTATCCCTGTGTGAGCACCAGTTAAATTCTGTGTAATGCCTCACAAAAGTGATGACATTTCAGAAGTATTTACATTATTTTCCAGTTACTTGTATATACTGTTATATATTTGATGCCTGGGACTTGAATAATGCACAGTAGTTGCAAAAGTGTAAGCAGGCAGGCTTAGCTGCAAGCATCATTCCAGCAATTAAGTCATTTCCCCAAATCTATAAATTCTACTTCAGAGTTGTTTGGGTGAGAGCACTCCATTGATTCTACCTTCTACAGAAAGCTTGCAAAGCAAATCAATAGGACTGTACATCTGGAGGCACAAACAAAAAAAAAGTCATCTGCCATAAAAAGTACTGTGCTAAAATAAAAGTTTGTTTGGGAAGAAGATTATGTTAAGGCACTCAGTTAATTGAACTGATTTATTACTAATTGAAAAAGGTTGTAAATGATGTTGACTTCAGATTTTGTGTCTCCAGACATCATTACCTAGCCATCTTTGTTTTCCTCCTTATTTTTTTTTTATAAGCCCTATTTGCTAATAAAACCCATACACTTATAATAATTCTCCCATCCTGCACTGAAGGTAAGGAGTACAGACACAAGGAATATTGAGAAATTTAGTAGAAGTAAGTGGCTAATTAGGTTATGACAACACATTGCTTAGGTAACTTATGATCCTCAGAATGCAGATACGCAAGGATTTGTTTCAAATAAAGATTTAAATTTCATTCCTTCTTTGATCTGAACTGAATTATTCCACAGATTATTTATTGTTGATTGAATTTTGTAGGGAGATGGAGGTTCTGACCTCTGTTTATTTATTCTATTTTGCTATTTAACTTCCGTTTGCTAGAAAAAACAAGGACAAGGCTGTGACAATTCACAGAGATGCAATTTGTCTATTGAACTTAGCTTGGCATCTGTTAGACACACAAAGAAACAAAAGAAACTGCATAAATATTCATCAGCAAAGAAGTCAACCATGATGCAGGATTTGAAGCATTATATGTTATTTTTATAATGATAATAGTGATTCATCAGCCCTAATGATACCTCAGTACATAGCCTGACTGATCTTTTACTTGTGTGCGTATAATTTATTTTTCCATTTCATGTCCTGCCTATCATTTGTTCCCAAAATATGGAAGTACATTTACATAATAGAATTCTGCTTGGTAGTACTGGACAGGTTGGAGGTTTTTCTTTCAGGTATTTCATTTGAATAAAGTCTATAATGTGACAAGAGGAAGATGGCACTGCCTTACAAACAGCTAATTGGGGGAAGAATTATGGTGTAGGCATTAGGAAGCACGGACTGAGGTTTGAAATCTATCATCACCTCTCAAGAAAAAAACTTTTTCAGCCTAGTTCCAAAAAACAGCTTTATTCGTCAATTCTGTTTATCCTTACAAATGAATCTTTTAATGACTTGTTTTTCTGGATTGCATATCTGCCAGAAGACAGAGAAAAACTATCCTGTTTTACAAAAAGGCAGAGTTCAACTTAATGTCTTATCACCACAGCTGTCGCAGCTGGGCTTTTTAACATATTGAAGAAAGTCATATTTTTAAAAGTGCAATAGCTCCTTTGTCTGAATGACTTTCAGCAGGTACCTAAATCACTCAAGGTATTTTCACGTATGCCTGAAAGCCCATGAAAGCTGATGGGGAAAGATAGCTCATTCTAGACACAAGGAAAATTCTAACCTGAGCTCATAAACGTACAAATATTCTACAATGCATAACAAAATGCCTGCAAATCATCTGGGTTTCATCTAAAATTTGAACTGAAGGCTTGCTCGATTTGTTGGAAGAAGGCAAAGGGAGAAACACAGAAATGCATTGTTGTAGTCAAAGAACTGCAAAAAGACTGAGACAGATTTTATTCTAAAGAAATGTGCCCTTCCTTTTCTGTAAAAAGAGGGGGAAAATAAAGCAGAGCCACCAAACATGCTAGAAAAGTCTCTTCAAGGCAACCTGCAAGGATGGTTGAAGATGACAACTGGAGCACCAAAAGGTCTGCAAAGAGGTGAGATACTGCTACAGTCTGTAGCCAGGCCTGGTTAATCTCTGGCAACCCCGGTCCTGAGAGCAGCTAATAGATTGAATTGTACTCACTGGGAGGACAGATAAGCAAGTACAGGAATCTCAGACCTCAGGGGCTTTCAAGTCCCAAGTGGACAAAGCCCTAAGCAAATGTGGTTGGATGCAGTGCTGGCCTTGCCCTGAGTGGGAGCTTGACCTCTCCCCCCAGACCACACTTCCTAAGGGATCACAGCACACAAGTCAGCAACAGGGAAACCCAGTACGCTTCTGCCATTGGGATTCAAATCCCTGATATTTACAATATAGTTTGAGTGATTTTGGTATCACTGTAAAATGCCACTTTTTCTTGTTGAAAGTAAATGAGATTTTGATGAGCAGTGTTGGCAAGGTCTGCTCATTTCAGAACCTTGGGAGAGGTTCTCCCTAACAGTCTTATCCTGCCAAAACTCACTCGCTTGAAATCAATCCTTTACACTCTTGCGGTTTTCGTCAAAGTACATTCAGCATCACCAGGGGTTGCAGGGTCCCTTCCAAGCACCATCCTTGTGGCTGTGGCTCCTTGAACCTGCTCTTTGCTGAACTTTGGAGAGGACTACATAGCTTGGAACTGCACAGAGTATCTTGCATAACTAATACACATCTCTTTCCCTCTGCTCATTTCAGAGAACACTTGTGCTTATTGCTTGCTTGGTTAGGAACCATGAAACCAAACAAAGTAGGTCTGGGACGGACCTGTTGGGATCATCTCATCCATTACCCCTTCCCTAAGGTTTACAGAGTTAATAACGGAACAACAAGCTTGCAAACTCCAGCTGCCAGGCTTTGAAAGTTTGGCTTCTCCTAAAAAGTGCACTGCTCTTGTCAACATGGGAGAGAATCTGCATGTGCTTGCTGATCTGTGCAGAGATTAATTTTACAGCCTACATGGTGCTCAGACGGCCCAATGCTACCATTATATGCATCAGTAAGTTTCATATTATGCAACTACTAGCACTTACGTTCAAAGAAAGCACTTTTTTTTTGCTCATGACAAAAGGTAGTTGCTGTTGTATCATTATAAAAACTAAAGCTATGAAAGATAGGTCCTTGTGCAGCATCATCTTCTGCCTATTCTGTTAAGAAGCATTTACTATCTTGAGGAATGCCTTGGCAATTTTCTGCACCACTATTTCATGTAGCACAGCTGATTTTTAAGGCATGTCTTCATTGGATTTGACTGCTTGCTGAGTGTTAGCCATTATCAAATATTCCTTTCACTGCAGTTTCTCTGTAGGTCATTCCCTGGAAGACGTATCCATACATGAAAAACACTTGTCTTTCCTCTCTTCCTTGTTCCATTTAGCACTAATTCATTGTCATTCCTGCCTCTGTAAAGCTGACTTTAAAGACATTATGTAATAAAGAGCCCAGACTCCTGAGTGTGGTCTTTTCCCTCCCAAGAAGGTTAATACATATTAAGTTTCATCATAGGAGGGTCAGACTAGTCACAAAACTGTTCTGAACCACAATGTGGACAGCAAAGTCCTGCAGTGTATCAGTAGCTAAAGCAGCCTGACAGGCAACCTGCAGTAACTGCAGCAGCTAATTCAGGTGCCTCTATGCAGGGCCACGCATCAGAACTGAGACAGATTAGCAGTGTAGCCTCAGGATTTTAGCTACGACAGCCTGCTGGGACTGGAGCAGATGTGAGCTCTGTGGGTCTAAAGGAATGGTTGCCTGTTCCTTGTAGCCTGCTGTGTCCCAAAATTTACACAAGAAGTGCTTGACACTGAGGTAGGCAAAGGCAACAGCCATCATTTTGGTGACCGAGGAGGGACTGGGCATGGCAACATCTCTACCCACAGTTCAGCTGCAATGTACTCTGGAACCTTTCCAGCCACATCTGACTCCGTTGTTGCTGTGCATCTGTCATTTCCTGTACATAATATTGATTACTTCTTCCATGCTTTTTCAAGTTTGCAAAATTCCTGTGCAGTCCCCTCACTTGTGTCAGATTCTGGTGAAAAGTGAGGGGCTTCTCTTTTTTGCCTGTTAAGAATAATGATGTCTTGCTGGCTCATAACATGCCCAAAACTTTTTACTGCAGATGAAAGTTTGCTTTGAAAGCATTCATCCAAATAAAAATCACAGCCCACCTAACACACTATACCATTCCACAAGTTTAAATGCCCAGTCTCAGGCTGTCAATCACTAGAAAAATTCTTGATGGACTGTTCTACAAAAATTGAGGGATAGTACAAAGTATGGAGAAATACACAGGGTACAAGAAGAAAACCTCTGGTAATACAGTGTACATTTCCATACAATGTTAACTTTCACCACAATTGAAGGATATTCATAATTTACCAGTGAATGCCACCCTCTAATCTTTTCCTTCTTCTCATTAGATTAGAATGCAAACCTACCCTTTTATGGGATAATCCTCAACCCTGGCCTAAAGTGCAAGCAAGTCTAAGGTCTAAATTTATTAAAAGAGCTGTATTATACCGAGATGTGATCAGGATCAGCAAAGGTTCTCCACAAAAACTTTCCTCAAACTGGAAATCATGATTTCCAGCCAGTAAAATCTTTCACACAAGTGCAACTTGAAAAGAATATATAGCAGTGACACAACAGAGCCACAAAAATAGCCCAAGTAGAAAAATCCTTATCATTTTATGGAAATTATTGCAATTTATCAGAAAAGTCCTGCATTTTACTGAAACTTATCTGCTAATTTTTGTGAGATGATAAGTATGATTTTAGAGGTTAGTCATTGTACATGACAAGGGTAGTTGAGAGCACTTCATTGCCAGAGCTGTTTACTCCTGTGTCTACATTGTATTTTGAGCCACAGGACTTCTTTTACAGGTGTGCATTTTATAACTTTAAATGATATTTTGTTTTAAATCCCCTCCAAAAAACCATAAAATTTTAAATGATAAACAAGGAAGCTACAGAAGCCACTGTTATATTTGCAGTAAGTTTCTTTCATGAATGCTTAAGGTTAACTTTAAAGTCTATAAGCCAGGCTTAGACTCTAGGTCCAAGCATGTGATGGAGAAGGATTAAGGAAAAATAACTTCTAGCAGTCCTCACTGTGAGCATGCTACCAGCCTTGAAAGCAATAAAGAAGAGATGGAAAGCCTCACAGGCTACAAAGCAAAGATCAACACTTTGATGAAAAAGTTAATACACATTCCTTCCACAGATTCTGTATATAAGATGTAAATTGGGAGCTACTCTATGAACCTGCAAAGAAAACTTATACTGCTTTATCTGGAAGCCGAGATTTATTTTGATGCCAATAGTGGAAGTGTTTATAATAGCTTCTAGCTGACTGCAATGTAAGAAAACAGCATTTCCTTTGGTTTTTACTACAGCTGAACTAACTGCATGTTGTGTCCACAGACCATTTTTCTGAGATGAACAGAGTGTGTGCAGCATTGTCTCCCTTCCTTTCTTACCCCGCTCCCTGCATTACAAGGTCACACCCTTGATTACTATGGATGGAATACTGCAAACAAGGAGGTGTGAGACAACAAAAAAATGAAGCTGAGTGATACAGTAATAAGGGAAAGAGCATTGCAGAGGCACAATTTCTTGGGTCAGAGATTAAAAGAGAAACAGAAGCCACCTTTCCTTGCAATCTGCCATGGCAAGAATACTTAAGTAGTTAGTTGTGAACAATGGTGTGATTTGGAAGTGCAAGACCTAATGAAAAAGGAGACTGAACACAAGCAGTGTGCATAGTGAAGAATTACTGAGCAAGCTACCAGAGTTCCTCTTGTCACATGACTGGTCAGTGAATTTGTGAACAAGAGCCTTCTCAGCCCTACTTTTTAGCATATTATTTTGTTATGCTGTGTTCTTTTAACCTAGGGAAACTCGATGCTGTGTTAGCAGTGTACCTTTCAGGACCACAACAGCATCGATCCAGTTAGATCATAAAGGTATATTTTTTCAGAAGTAGCAAAATGTAATTTGTGACAAAATTCAGTAAGAATGTGAATCCAGTTCCTGTGAAACACCTTGAGAAATTTTCCTTAGTAAAACTGCAACACAGCCTAATCCTCAGTAGCCACAAGTCACGTGCTCTGCAAGGTTTTTGACTTCTGGAGTTTGGGCCTGATCTAAAGGAGTGACAAGAAGAATCTTTCCATTGATTTGACTGAAATCTTCCTCCATCCCTGGGATCATCTCTCAGACGACCATGTGGGATAAAGACAGCATTTGGACACTCTATCAAATACAGAAACCTCCAGTTTGATGAGAATTTCCCTCAGGATCTCACGGTGACCTCTGAGACTCATGTGCAGTGGTCACCACTTAAAGGACTTATAAAAAATGTAGCTAGAGCAAATAAGGATTCAGAAGCTTTGATAAGAAAAAGGAGTAAGGCATTAACTATGCATTACCTGGAATATGTAGAAACATTGGCAATGTATATTATGCCAGAATCATCTACAGGGATGAGCTCCTGCAAAATAGTTAAATTGCTGTGTCTAAATCATTTAGGTAGCTTTGAAATAAGTGTCACCTATCATGCATAAATAACAATTAGAAGCCTCATAGAGTCATAGTAAAGAGATAGCCAGAGTGTGTTCTGGGATTAAACACAATGTGTTGATTCAAGGCACTCATTGCACAGCAATTAACCAAGAAGGTTATCAGCAGTGATTTGCTCTGATACCCTATCATGCAGAATTGCATACTGCTCCTCAGAACTGTACCAAAACATCCCTCAGTCAAATAAGCTTAGCACCAGCCAAAAAAGTCTTAAGGTTATTTTCCACAGCAGGGAAGAAACTGAGCCCATTATTTTATATTCTTGAGGAAATAGATTTAAAAGAGTATTATCAGCACTGGACAAGAAAATGGAACTAGCAGGCAGAAAGGTAGTTGTAACTGGACTGAATAAGAAATTATTACATGGGCTGGAAGACAGAATGGGATTCTCCAAACCAAAACAAAGAGAAGAAAGAACTGTACTTGGATAAATAACTCAACCTTGCTGCTCACTCTTCAGTAGTAATTCTGCATGACCATCTGGAAATTCCTCTGTGGTAATTCCTTTTTAACAGTTCTATAATCACACCTTAATTTGTCATTTCTTAGAAGGATTAAAAGAAATATTTTGCCTCTACCAGCCCCATCTGTGCCTGTGCACATGCAGACCACAAACAGGCAGGCCACATGCAAGGCCTGGGGATAGCCGCACCAGCCTGCCAAAGCCATTGTTGTCCAAAGCAAACTCTCTTTGAGAGTCTACTTGCTGCACCTACAATCTCTTAATCAGACTCTTTCCATATTACTACTGCTTTGTCTTTAAAACAACAGCCCTCAGCATCAGAGAGCCCAAGCCTTGGAGACACTTCAGAGATTATCCAGCCCTCAGGCAGAACAAGTCCTTTCTGTTATCCTGAGGGTGCTTTACCTCAAAACCAGGTTTGAGATAGTTTGGTGGAGATCTCCAGTCAGGCAGAATTCTCCAAGAGCTATAGCCTTACCAGTAGAATATATTCCTAATGCTTAGCTTGATGTTTTGAGTTTTTTTTTCTTCTATTAGAGTCCCATTATTTCTTCTTATACCCACCCTGAACATGGAGAGCAGATTTATTGCCTTCCTTATTGCAGCAGCCTTTTATCTATTTGGAAAGATGTCCTCCATCATGTTCTCTCCTTTAGACTAAATAATCCAATCTTTTCTCTCCTCCACACTAAATGAACCATTTCCTTTCAGAAAACAAAAACCACCAAAATGCAAGGTGTTTTGCTTTGAAGTGTCTCTATTGAATAAAAAAATATTGATGCAAGGAACAATTTTAAACCGGAAGTCCAGATGTTTCAGCTAATAAAATTTTTCAGTTTAGTGCCTCAGACAAAATTTCAGGTATTTTTACTACACCAAAAGAACTAAAAGGATATGCCCACAAAACATTCTAGTATCAACGGATCTATAGCATTTTTCACAAAGCTATTTGCTATGAATGCTTCTCTCAGCTCTGTCCCTATCATTTTGACCCAAATTGAGCAAAGTCTCTTAAGAACACACATAACTTCAAAAGTATGAACAGCCCCACCACAAACAAAATCTGACTTAGATTTTTTCTTAAAAAATACAGTTTTTTCTTAAAATGCTTTCTCTAGGAAGGCAATGACTTCAGTTATAAATGATCCCTGCTGTAGAAACTCCACATCTTAGAACCATGCCCATCATTTGAGAGATGATCTCCTTAAAAATATGTATTTAAGCATTTTCAAGATGCACAGTCCAGCACAGCTCTAAGAGGAAGTGGAAGAGATGTAGCTTATTTTGAACTGATTTCTTTCTGCACTAGAAAGAAGTGAAGTGTACGTGCAAAGTGCAATGGCTTGCACACAGGAGGATTATATCATACTGCATTATACCAAATCTGTATGTTACCCATTGACTGCAGGGTAATCAGCAAGAGAGCATCAGTATTTTCAAGCAGGGCGGCGTGGGTGTTATACCACACTCCCCTCCAATTACTTATGGAGACTGCAGTTACAGTGTGTGAAATGGATGGGTTATAATAGACTTTCCTTCCTCTGCTGCCAGGCCCTGATGCATGCACTCCTCCCCTTCATAACAAGCAGCACTGACAATTACCTATGTCAGATTTCTGTTAAAAATGTCACAAATATATCTCCTGTCCCAATATTTCCCTAATTTATCTGATACTAACTTTGCCGCTTTCATAGTTCATTCCTAACCACTCTAATTAAACTTATTGATTGCTTGAGAGGAAGGATGTGTAGGGAATGGGAATGCTTTTTACCTAACTTCTACCTCCCAACTCTGTGAACAGCTGCTCCTCAGAAATAAGCTTACCCTTTTAATTAGTTGCATGAAACTTAGGTTGGGTATGGCCTAGAGATATTAGTAACTGTGGAACATCAGATGCTTTGGGAACCTATGTTCCTGGGATCCCAAAGTCAAGGGGGACATGCTGGCAGCCTGTACAGAGGGAACTAACTGGCAGCTCAGCAGAAACATCTGGGCTGCTATAGACTTGTCAGAAATTACAAAACTCGTCCAGGGATTTGGAACTTCTCTGGGGATCGGCTCAGACCAAGCCATACTTTGTCATAGGCAGACAGGAGGGCCAAATGCATATACAAAATGTATTTGCTGATCACTTCTCCCTTTCCTTCTACCTTCTCAGAGAGTTCTGATGAATGTTCCACATCCATTGCCCTAACCACCATCTCTTTGCTTGCTCCCCTCAGTCAAATCCCATCTCAGCTGGGGATATTTCCACACCCTCTCTGTCACCTGCATTGTGGCTGCACCTCAGCTTTGCTCCCTGTCCCAGCTGCCAGCAGCCTCCCAAAGTGTGGGTCAGAACAGCTGGGCTGTCCTGGCATGGCAGAGCTGGGCCACCAAGTGGGACACAATACAGGGGGCCTGCACAGCCCCCAGTTTCTAATTAGTCATTACTAAAATACATAGTGACAAGACATATTAGTGCATTGATAAACTGTTAGGAGTGGGGAAAAAAGATGGGAAGCAGGAAGAAAAAACCTTTCACTTGGAAATGTAAAGTCCAAAGCAGAAATAATATATTTCAATGATCATATATCCCAGTTTAAAGCTAATGTATCCTCCTTCAAAGGCTTGCAGTTAAACACTGAGCTATATTCTTTCATATTCTTTGACATAATAAAATACATATATTTATGTATGGCTGTAAAACTGTATTATTTTTAAAAGTTATTTCATTGAAGTAGTTGACCTTTTTATGTTTCATGGATACATTTCTTATACAGTAATAGAAAAACTGACTGTGAACCACTTTATGTTAAAGTATATGCTCGTTTAAATATTATAACATAGATGTTTAGAGACCACTATGTGATATCTGAGGCTTTAGAGATAAAGAAATGGTCCATTAAAAAAAATCAATAATATGAACCTTCTACTTAGAATTCCCCTGTTATTTGTTTGGACTTAAATTTGATTTTATTGTTTTTAACTTTATACTCCCAGATTTGAAAATGTTCAGCAATTATCTGATTTGTAGCTACAATTGTAGTATGTTTACATGTAAAATGTCTTTCAAATTAAGATCATTGTTTGTACTTTTAGATTTTCCCTTAACTTTGCAACTGAACATTTGCAGCTCAACAAGAAGTAGTATTTTTTACATTCCAAATGGTTCTAATGCCAAAGCATGTTGCTGATTTAATGGCTGGTTTTGCAGGATAGAAAAAGATACTAGTAATTCTCAGCAAGCAGAAAATCAACAGCTATCGTTTTTCAAATGGGATTTCTGTAGCTCTGTCAAGTGTCCCATATTGTAAAAAGGAAAGGCAATTCAATCCTGTGTTTGATTTTGCCTCCAGAGGCAAGAGCTTGATGTACCTTTCTCTGAAACTCAAATGACCAATTAATGTGGAACCCTAAGGCGGCTGAGAGGCTTAAACACAAGCCTTAAGCGTTAGGAGCACCTGAATCACTTGGGCCAAAGTGTTCAATAACATACTTAGTGCTTAAGAGCTACTGCCACATTTGGATGCCTTCCATCAATGTCCAGGGATGGGGCACCCACTGCAGTTCCAGTGCCTCACCACTCCCACAGTAACTAATTTCTTCCTAATATCTGATCTAAACCTACTCTCTGCCAGCTTAAAGCCATTTCTCCTTGTCTTATCACTACATTCCATGCTAGAAAGTCCCTCTCCAGCTTTCTTGCAGGCCTCCTTTAGGTACTGAAAGGACACAATCTAGGCTGGCTCTTTCCAAGTTTTATCTTTCCTTGCCCACAAGCAAGGAAAAAACAGGCTTATGCCTACAATTTTATCACAGCCAGAGCAGAGGAAGATCTCTGAGTGGGTAGATGGGTACGTTTTCCTAGCTTGGTTAGCTGCACAACAGTGTGAGCTCTTGAGCTGAGTTAGATGTGTGTGAGCATACACATCTCCATGCACAGAGGACATTTTGCAATCCACGATAAATGCAAGGGTGAAATAATTTAAGCACAAGTTCCCAGCATCTTGATTTCTCACCCAAGCTTACTTCTGGGTGCTCAGGGTGTGACTGACATTCGCTGCACACAGCAGCTGCTGTGGGCACTCTGAAAGCAACACTGAGTAAGGAATGTGGCTGTGCACATTACCAGAGTTTCAGTGCGGTTGGAGACCTCACACCAGAGCCAGCAGGCATCACACAGGCATTTTTCAATGCTCATTGAACACCTCTTGTGACTGTTTTTAATTCCCAGGGGAAGCTGAAAAGTTACAGTGAACTCAATACCGCAACAATTTTGGTTTAGAGAAAGATAGTTGGGAATCCTTTCAGCCTTTTTCTGAAGCAAAACAAATTTGGAAAGGGGACTGCTATTGAAGAGCAGTGGAAATTTTTGGCCAAATCTCAGGCTTCAACTGCATCCTGCAGTGATCTTCCCTGCTCCCAGTGATGTCAGCTCAGACCTGCAGGCTCAGTTTATCTGACCACCTAAAGCGAGGGATGGTCTCTGCATCATGGCTGTGTCGCCGCTGCCTTAGCAATCTGGAAAGCAGTCAAGGCTGATGAACATGACCCACATTCCTTTCTCAATTCCCTTGAGTGGCTATGGGGCTTTTATTATTTTCCTGACAGCTGTATCAGGTATTGGGCAGCCCTAATGGTTTTCTTTTTCTAAATAAACCTAATCTGCAGTTCTTGGGAGGTTTTAAAATGTCAAAGACAAGGCAGTGAATTCCCTGGAGACTAACAGCAGTGTCCTCACACAACATTTAGCTGCAATGGCTCTTCAGAGGAAACAAGAGTGATGGCCTGAAGAAAACATATGGGAGGACCACACTGTATGTTTTGTTCTCTGTGCTTCACAGGACAGCTGGAGAGGCCAGGAAAGCTTCAATACACCAAATAAAGATGTGTTGGAGAGGAATGAGGGGCAGGCAAAAAGAAGATGGTACCAAGCGCTACAATTGGAGATGAGAAACCTGAGGTGTTGGAAAAACACCTTTGGTTTAACACCTTGGGAACTACCGGCTGGTGTCAGTACAGGCAAAAGGAAGAAGAGAGTTTATTCAGGGAAGATGCTGTACATTTGTTTACATCCACAGAGAATGTATGAACAGGCTTCACATTAAGTTGCCCAGAAGGCCTCCTCTAACACCCCTCTGGACACCCCACCAGCCAGGTGTCTTCAGCCTGGCTCCCACCTTTTTGCCTATTCCTACGTCTTGCCTATTCCAGAAAAGCAGTGAAATGCTTTGCTAAATCAGACATACACAAAAAAAAAAGAAAAAAAAAAAAAAAAAAAAAAAAAAAAGCCCCAGACCCTCTGCTTTTAAATAGTTTTTGTAGTGTAGATTGAGGAAATTATCTGTACTCCCCCCACACACCACCTTCTGACATGTATCCATTGGCTTGACAAAGCAGGTAGTCACACACACTCCACATGAATGCACCCGTGGCTAGGTTGCCTTGGAAACCTTCACTGCTACCTAATATTGTTATAATTGGCAAGAAAATATAGGTTTTCTCCAACGATTCGCAGCATGTTTCCATTTTACATAAATATAAGCTTTCCATCTGCAGTTTTCTGAATGTTTGCTTTACTTTCCCCCCCGAAATTTTAGAGACATTTTCTCCCCCAAAAAATTAAACTGTTGTTTAAATGTTAGAAATGGTATTATATCGGTACGGGGGGCCATACAGCAACTCCAGCTTCCCTGTGTCTGTCAAGAGGGACTTCCATCGTTCAGGGAAAGGAGCCCTGCAGCTCTTCCTGCTGCATTTAATTCTGTGCACAGCTCTGAAGTTAGAACAGGTCAGGCCAAATGCCCCCACACCAGTCTGCCCAGGCTGCATGCTCTCCACACAATACCATCTACCTTATCCAGCAAAACTATGAAACCATGAGTCAATTTTAATGTATGAACATTTCCAGCAGACCAGGATTGTTATGGGATGTACTCAACCAACACATGGCCTCAAGAGAGTGTTTGGAGGACCTTAGATGCTCCCCTGAAGGAGGGTTATATAAAAGCTACGCGTGTGTCCATGTTGCATGTACTTACCAGAAAGAGATAAATGAACTCTTGGTACTGTGGCACAGATAGACCCGAAATCCTGTGCTTCTTAGGAGATCAGCAGCCTGCAGCTTCTCCACCAGCCTAAAGTCCAGCTTGGGGCAGATGGAAACTGCAAATTCTGGCTGTCTCATGAGCAGTTTTGCCTGGGAAAGGGAAAAACCAGACATGATGGACCACTGCATGTCAGTGGGTTCAAAATGAAATGTCTGGAAGTGGCACATGAACAGGGCAAAATCTAAAGCAGAAACCCCCAAATGAACAACCTGAAACACTTGGTGGACATTGAACTGAATGCTTTAAGTCAAGCTGAAGAGACATTTTCCTCAGAAAAGAAGTGAACTATTTCCAGTTAGCCCAGACCAAATTCTGTGCCTCTGCACAGCAATTGAAATACCTGATTTCACCATGATGTAATCCTTTGAGTGTGAAGTCCCACGACTCCTTAAAAATCTCCTCCCAAAGCAGTGTGGTGACCCACAGGCAAGTCTGGGGTTGGTGTAGGCTCTTGCTTCAGCTGCAGGATCTACTCTGAGCACCCTTTCCTGGGGCTGCTTCCTCAGCTGTGTGTCCAGCCCAAGCAGTGTCTGCCACAACAAAGTCAAGGGGATTCTGATCCTGTCATCCTGCTCTGGAAAAAACAGTGAACCCAGTTTTAGCTGATATCAAGCTACATAAAAGAAAGAGTTTTGGTAAAAATATAGCAACATAAATCTCTGACATATGACTTTAGATTGCCAAGTTAAAACTGCAGTAAATCAGCTGTAGCAAGATCAGAAACTATGGGTTTTCCATGTATTTTAGGGGAAAAGAAAAGAGTTCTTTTCCTGTGCTTGTGTGGTACAGCTGTTCTTTGGCTTTGGTTACAGTCTCAAAAAACCTCTTGAGACAGAAATGAGGTTTTTTAAATGTAAAAGCATCGACTTGTATTTTAGCAAAAGTAAAAAGCCCAAACCAATTAATTTCAACATTTTTAAAATTACATCTGCATAGTTTTTTGAGTGCCTGCTTCCACCAAATGTGTGCTTTAGTCAAATGCAATTAAGTGTTAATGCAAGGCATTGATGGCTTTTTTTCCTATCTGCACCATATCAGTAGAGTTCAGGGGATGCAGTAATTACCTTAACTCTGTTCAAAAGAGCTGCAGAGTTGTTTCCAAAAAGAACCCAAAGACTAATTTTTAAATGTTCAACATACGCATTTAGAATTATATTTTTCAAAGGATCTCAGGGAGAGGTGGCAATATGAACATTAGGTTTTGAAAAGGATTCCAAACTCTCAATGAGATACTCCGTTTCCAGCATTTTCACTCTTCGAAACACATTTTGAAGTATTTGACTTCCACATCATCACTGGCAAATTTGGCAAGTCTGCCTTGAAGACTTTGGTTTTGGTCCATCAGAACTGCTTCCATACAAAATCAGCTGAACTACTGGATCTGCATTTGAGAACATGAGAAGCTTATCAAGAAAGACAGATGGCAAAATGAACAAAATAAAAGTGAATAACTCACTAGGTGTCACTGGGTGTTCATCCTCTTTAAATATCACTATTTATTAGGGTGTTTGCCTAACACTTCAAACCCAACATAACCTATCAATGTATGAGCTATTCTTGCAAGTGCTCTGAAGTACAGTGAGCCCATTCGAGTTGAAAGAAGAACAGTCAAAAAGTAGCATCATGTAAAGCTTGCACTATTCCTGGCAAAATACCTCTAGCCCACCCTGCTTTTAATTTTGATGTGTCTCCAAGATTCCCAACTCTGCAAGCAGAAGAAAAACCCCAAAAGGTAAAATGCCAGAGGTGAGAGTTCTCCAAAGAACCCAGGCTTATGAGACTGGAAATTAAATTCTTCTGTTTTTTTATACAGAAGGGCCTTTAAATCCAACTCTTCTTTAACACAGACCAGCAGGAGTTGAACTAAAACCTAATTTTCTAACACTAACAGGCTTTTTTAGCAACATCTGATCCAAGTGGACAGTTACGTGACATTTCAAAACATTTTGTACCATCTTATATTTTCAGTTTTTAAGACTAGAACAACATGATTCTGTTCAGAGGCAAGACTTCTAGACTTATGGGTTTTACAAAATTTGTTGGAAATTCCTTGAGCTGTGGAAATTAGATGACTTTACTGTAATCTCAGAAACTAGTCTTAACATTTTTATTGATTTGAAGTACTGATGACGTGGCCATGTAAAACCTGAAAGAAACTATGAGAGTTGGGATATATTTTCTCTTGCTGAAAATGTCAATGCTTAACTTACTAGTGAATTTCTCTTATATTTCTATGACTTTGCTTGGAGCTGCTGCATTGTTGTTTAGAGGCGTGGAATTTTTCTTCCTTCAAGCTTCCCTCTGTTCTCATACTCTACCTTTCTGATCAGAGCAAAATGCCAGGCAGATGATACACAGCAGAAGGAAAACATTCTGATGGGCCAGCTATTTCCTTAAACAATATTGTTCTAGGAAACAAGCCAGTTTAAATAGAAGAGAAACCATCTGACATGGAATAAAACACTGAGCTTTTTACTACTGCCTTTTTTCTTGGGTCTCAATTTTCTATTTTGTTCCCATTTTTTATATCACAGTCCATCATTTTGAGTCCTACATCTCATAATATACACAACATATTTTTATTTTTCGTTCTCCTTCAACCCAATAATCACATCAATGATTCCACTGTGGTTGTTTCACTAACCTGCACCTAAAGTTGTACTCAGCAAACAAAAAGAGCCATTTCAGTGAGATGGCATATGGGAAGCAGGACACTTGCCCTGACCTGTTGTAAATAGCTAGAGAAATGTCCTATTGCACTCACAAATACCACAACAGAGATTACAACTGTGAAAATACAAAGACGCAGTGCACCCTCCTCCCCACCCTTCCCCTTTTTTTTGTAGCAAAAGCTATTGAACTGCTAACCTGGGCTGGCTGTGTGCCGCAGCAATTTCAGCAGGAAAGCAGTGCTTGGCTGCAGCAGGTTCTACGTGATGGGAAGCAGAGGAAGGCTTGATACTCAGCAGATGGCACAAATGGGCACTGTGCCAGCCCAGGAGCACTACCTGGTGAGCCTACGGGATCAATTGCTCCATTTGTTAATGAGCTGGGGCGAGAAACAGCTTTGTTTTACTCTCCCTTCTCTTCCCCCTTTATGTGATTTTGCATTTAGCCACCAGACAACAGCAGTGCTCTCCTCCAGAGTGGGAAAGATTCAGGAATAAAAGGAGCCCAGGAAGGAAAAAAAAAATAATAAAAAAAAAATATATATATAAAATACATATAATGTGTGTATATATACATATGTATATATATATATATGTATATGTATATATATAAAAGGGGGAATCTGTTGTTTTTCTGTAACAACTGGTCAGCTTGAACCTCAACTTCTCAGCCTCCCATGACTGCTAATAATTCTGTTTACTCAGAGCCAGGCCACAGTGGGGCTTTTGGACCAAAAAACAGGCAGGCACCGTGTGAGTGTGTAAAGAAGAAGCATTTATCAATGTCATGATTTTGTTACTTTCCCCCACACTTGTAAGAGTTGATAACAAGGAACTCACAGGCAGCACAGCTGGCTTGAGAGATGTCTCTGCATGAGCAAAGGAATGGCTCTGTTCCAAGAGCAGGCACAACTTATTTCTTCCAATTTATTAATAAGTGCTATGGTAATGGAAAAATACCATTTACCCTTGCATCTTCTCCCTTTGTTTTGTCTCAGGACTTTGCCTTCCCATATGTTCCACAGTGCAGATCTGGGGACAGTATGGTCTGAGTGGCAGAGAAGTAAGGTGGGGTTTTTTGGCTTTTTTTTCCATTTATAAATTTATGTTTAGGCCTTCCCAAGCTTGGGTTGAACTCAGACCTGGGCATTTATTCTTCCAATGTGGTAGCCAAAATGTAGGGCTCTAGTATCTGCACTCAAGTAGTTGTAGAAAAATCTCTCGCGTGCGTTTTGAAAATAAGGAATTCTTGGAAAACCATCAATAAAAAAATCCCTATAGATTTCTTGGGTAAGTCTGATGTGAATTTTAGAGACAACAACTGATATCCATCACCCCCAGACTGAACATGAGGAGAAAAAGTGAGTAAATCTTTTCTCCACTTTGATGTGGTTCAATGTAGCATTTTTCTCTACTCTTTTTGTCAGCCATAATGTAGGACACCGACAAAACTACCTTCTACTCCAATACAGCTCAGCAAGAGTAAATCTTTTCTCTTGGGAAGGTTTGCAGGAAAGCAATAGAGAATTTCAGGGTAAGTCTAAACTGAATTGACTCAAGCTGCCTCAGAGACATTACCCTAAATCACCCTTCTTGTAGTGCAGGCACAACTATCCTTCATTTTCACAAGCACTAAAAAGAAAACAGAACCTTTGAATTAATTTCTTCCCAAATAAAGAGATGTTGGAAAGCAAACTTAAGTTAACCACTTGAAAAATACTTTCCTAGTGCTATAATTCAAAATAACAATGAAAGAAAGGAAGAGGAAAGAAAAAAGAGAAGAAGGGTTTTATATTAAATTGCATTAACCAATAATCTAATAATCAGCCAATTGAATTTCTGTGTGAATAAATCCTGCTATATAGTGGCACCTGACATGAAGTAGCTTAATATTTTGTAGTAACTGGGTCTTTCCTCTCTCATTATAAAATAAAACATACGGTATTTTAATCTAAAGGATAATGTCAGGTTTGATAACATGAGGTAATTAGTAGCTGTGTTCTAGTACTGTGAGAGCATCACTCAGGTTTCCTCTCTTGATGAAAAGTAAATTCTTTTTGTCACACAAGAAAGTACTCATTGTTTCATGACTTTTATGACAAAAATGATACAGACATTAAGTCAGAGGCATGAAAGATTATTCATGTTCAACTTGAAAATCGGGCACATCCAAAATATTATCTTTCAATTTGCATTTCTTTTGATCCACTAGGCTTGAGTGGAGACAAGAGAGGAAATTAAGTCATAGACAATTCCCTTCCAATTAAACTTCTGTAGAGACAGAAAGATTAACCCTCTTTCCTGTTCTACCCAGGCTGCAGCTCCTAAGGGAAACACTGAGAGGTGGCAAACAGCACACACAGGCTCATGAGGAGGGGGTCTCTCCCACGGCTGTGGCTCCAGTCATGCCTGCTGGATGCAGGTCACCAGATGAATTCCTCTGCAGCAGCATGGGATATTCCTTGCCCTGGCATACAACCCATTTGTGTTTGAAATGCCCCTCACACACAGCAGCAGGACATGGGAAGTCATTCCAGAGCTCAGAAATTGTGAGCTACCCCCTGAGCTTTTCTGAAGGGGGAATCAGGGATGGGGAAAGGAAACTCTTCAACTGTGTCCCTTTGGGTGGGAGCTTTTGGAGCATCTGCCAGTGCCAGCAGGCTTGGGGGGGTAAGAGACTTTGGGCCTTCCCTTCATCCCCTCTCCAGCACCCACCCTTGCTACATTGCTTATTACCTGATTTAATTTTAGGACCTGAAGATGGGGACAGTTTGTTGACAGAGACATCTGTGCAGTTTGTGACATGGTCGTCTTTTGCAAAATAATACGTGGTCTTCTGCTAGAACAAGAAGGGGTTAAGCTATCTATGCAGCTGATGCATGGTAGGATTTAAAACTGTCAGCAGTAAAACCCACATCATTCACATCTCTATGTGCATTAGGATTTAAATATGGATGCCAAAAATGAAAATGCAGCTTACTGAAGAAAGGAAGAACACATTTCCTAATATAGATAAATCTTCCCATTTCTGGAAGAAATTGAGAGAATTAGCAGCACCTGCAAAGGCAGAAAACAAGAAAAGTAAAAGAATCATGGATAATTAATACTCAGAAGGAAAAGACATCTTTCATAGAAAACATAATGGGCCAGAAATTCAGCTGCTGTACATTTGCTGATTTACATCAGCCGAGGAATGTGTTCCAGTAGGATTTAACATTCTTCTTATGTTACCTGGGAGATAAACTATTCAAAATACAGAGAGAACTTAACATGCATTATGTGTCTTCTTTTGTTGATTAATAATTTCAGATGTTGCTACTATTATTTAATACAGACAATCATTACACCCTAAATTTAAATACAACAAAACATCAAATGAGGCAAAGCATTACTTAAGCATAATCTTTTAAAATCTAAGTAAATGAAGCAAATAAATTTTAAAGGTCATTTAGGGGAGGTGAAGTTGTAAGAATGAAATTACCAATTTGTCTGCTTCTAGGATAGTTACCAGACAGGGTGGAGATAGAGGCAGAGCTTCCAATTTTGCTCTCACACATCATCCTGAAAGTATTCACTCTGCTGGGGTAAGAACATCCTATTATGTTCTTACTCTTTAGGTGGAACAGCATGTTTCTGGCCCTGGTTTTCCAAGTGTGTGTGTGTGTGTGTTTGCATGGTTGCACTGTACCTGCCTGAAAGCTTCCTCTTAACAGCATTTGAGTTGCTCGCCTGGTTTCAACTGAGTTGGAAGGGAGGGTAAAAATCTCTCAGATGAATTGGAGCAAACTGAAAATCGGGGCTGAGTAGAAGAGTTCAGCAATTCCCCATGTTCTCTGCCCTGCCAAACAACTGGGCAGCCACTGGGAAGCTTAGCCCAAGCCTCAAAATGAGCCATCTCCTTCCCAGGAAATCACTTGCAAAGAGATGGAATAAGGGACAGAAAACTGAGGACAGGGCAAAAAAGACGTAGGGAGATGAGGAACAAGTGGAGAAAGTGACAGAAGGAGAGTGAGAGGTGATGGGGAGGATCTGCTTTAGCACTGAGAAACCTTAAGAGCCTGGCAAATAAAGAAAGTAGTGGGTGAGGTTTTAGCGAAAACATCAAATTAAGTGGGAGCATTCTCTATGCTATTTTCCTTAGCAGAACAATTGTCTGCAAAAGACACAGCCACAGGATGGTGAATTTTACTTGGGTTATCCAAACTTTAGTGCCATGATAACTACTGGAAAATTAACCCCCAGCTTTGCATTGCTTCCCCATTGTGAAACAGCCATACTGCATACACCACAGGAGATCTCTACAACAAAGGAAAATGCTTGACATTAAGAAATGTAAAGTCCTGGATCAATCTTCCAACAGATTGCAATGCATGTGCATACACAAATAGGTATAAATACAATGTATTAAAAGCAGTGTAACTGAACAATCACATTTTCCTGCTTTCTGATCTGAACCGTGAAGATCCATTTGAGTCTAAGGAATATGGAACTCTGGCCACAGGAAGAAGTGGATTTATACTTAGCCCAAAGTTTCTGGGGGAGACTAAGGAGTTGTCAGACTTTCTCTTTCCCCATCAAGCATGCTAGACACAAACAAATACCATTTCAGATATTCAGAGAGGTTTACAAAAGATTTGAAAAACTCAGAAGGTACCTGGGTTCTAATTCCTGTACACAAAGCAATGCCTGCCTTAGCCAGCAGGGAAAGCTGAATGTAAAGCTAATTAGGGATAATATAAAATAGCTTCTATCTGTGAACAGCAGGAAAATATGTACTGCAAGTAAAGCTGCACGACTAATTGATTTTAGAGGTTTGTTGGCAGTCTGAAAACCAAACACTCCCAACAGGTAGGTTTTTGAGTTCAACAGAGCTAATGTATCCTATGACCTGAGAAGCTCCCCTATGTTGTCTCCCCAAAGTCTAACACAGCATGAATTTGGAAGGCCTTCCCACAGCAGGACAGTTGTTTTCCATCTGGACACCTATTTTCATGAAATTCACTGGAGCATGAGTGAGACTTTTGGGTTGCATCCAGGCACTGAGTTTAATTGTAATTAAGTGGGGACAGACACAAGCATACATGCACACAGATGTGTGACAAGAGGGGGCAACAAATGCCACTCTTTCTCTCTCTCTCTGGATCCAGACTGTATTTCTTACAGGAGGAGACAAAACTAGACCACTATTTTGTCAGCCAGTCACAGATATTAAGTTTGTGCACTCCACACTGCTAAGCAGTATTTGGGCAAGAAATCTCTTCCCCATTCACCCATGTGAAAATGTATCTTACAATAGGGTGGAATTACCTTAAGAAAATATCTATCCCAACTATCCCCCATTATATCCCCTTTGGATCTTCCAAACAGGGTTGCTTTCTCCTCAGAAGAATAAATGAAGGAGTTAGGTGAAGGGAAGATTGAGAATCCTTTCCTCTAAGCATTCAACAAACCATCAGTGAATAATAAGCAGTCCCTTTCCCTTCCCAGCAGAGCAGCTGTGGACACTGACAGACAACAAGCTGATTGTGTCAACATATTCTGGGAAAATTTCCCAAATACTGGGCTGTTCTGGTGATCTAGCAGTCAGAAAAAAACCCAAACCAAACAAAACAAAACAAAAACAAGGCCAAAAACCCCAACAAAACAACAAACTAAGAAGAAATAAAGATAACCATTTTCAAAAATAGAGACAATGAAGGCAAACAGGACTTCTCTTTTCTCCCCAAAAAGCACTATGAAATAGCCATTCTGTTCATTTATCATAGTACATGCAGAGCTGCTCTTAAAACGTCTCGTCACCATTTAGCACAGCATTTGTTGTAACAGCAAATTTCCACAGCAAGAAAATGTTACAAGAGCTGTTGAGACAGACACACATATCAACGCAAAAATACAAAACACAATACAGGAGAAAGCTGCAACACCGGCAGTTGTCAGATAGTGACCAGTGTTCATCTGTTCTTGTCCACACTGAAAACTTGCATGACAAAGCACTCAAGAACCCTTTTTTGAGACAATTCCTGCTCAGAGCTGATGGGATGTCACCAATTCTGCAGCTGCAGAAAAATCCCGCCCTGGGATTTTTCCAGAGAAGATGCAGACTTATATAAGTTTTAGGGCAGCAATTCCTTTTTTTCTTGCTATACAAATTTCCAATATCTAATGTAACCACAGTCTAACGCAAGAATGAATTACTTTCTCCCTTGGAACAAAAGGGATTGGTTCAAAAATCAATAGCCTGGATTGCTCTCTACACCTCTGCTTTTAAGAACAGCGTCACTTCCATTTCAGTAAGTATGCAAGATACATTCAAATATCTTCCGCTTTGTTCTTTTAATTCTGATGATCTTTGCAGAGACAGAAGGGTGCGTGCTTCACCTCTTAGAGACACAAGACCTACCTATTGTTTATTTCCAGGACTGAGAAAGAATTTGAGCAGCTAATTCACAGAAAGGAGCCATTACAGTTCTGGCACTTCCATCCAAGACATGGAAGAGCGTAACCTCTGACCATGCCTGAGGCCACAGTGTAAAAGCACTTGTAAGAGGTGGGGTATTTAACAAGAGTAGCCTAAAATTAACAGTTAGCTATTAGCCTTTGTGCAGGCAGAATGTTTATTTCTCAAGCAGGTTCAAACCCACGAAAAAAAGAAAGACGTCTTTGTTCTCAGGAGGGTGGAAAAGAAAGACTGAACAGTCGAGGAAAAAAGGTTGGTGGTAAGGGATCTTGGGATGCTGCACAGCTGCTGCAACTTTTTTCTTTTCCAGTGTGAAATGTCATGACACACTCGGGAACCTCAATCAGCCATCAATATTTATAAATCCCAGAAACTGCCAACTTGCTTTTGAGAGCAGATTTTTTATATACAGTACAACTGCAGCAGACATAAGAGAAGCTCGATACCAAACTTAATGAGAAATGAGATGAAGTTAATACACTGTAAGCCTGGGCTAAATCTGTTTGTCCTATTAGTTCATTGCCTTGTTGATCTGGAACCTCTAAGTAAGAAATCTGGCCTGTTCACCAATATTGCTTATTTAATCCTCTGGAATCTATGAATAATGAGACAAACTATCTGTGCCCATTGTAGAAAGAATAAATATAAATAGAGATGAAATATTCTGTCTAGAGGAGGCACTTGTAGAACAAATATCCCCGCTTCTCCTCCATTAGCAAATGTAAAAAAAATTCTCCTTCTTAAAAATTGAAAGGACTGCAAATGTGAATGCCAGCCAACACCAAATTAATCATCATCTAACTTGAGACAAAAAAATATTATCATTTATTTAAGAATACTTTGGCTGATGGGAGCTACTTAGCAACTCTCATAGCCAGGTCACAGCTTGGACAGTGAGACACTGATCTGGGATGGCATCTCCTTGTTCAATATCTGCCATCTTCATGTGTACAGCTTAATTTATCCTTGCTACAAATCTGCCTAGTGAGCCAACCCTTTAATGCCTGTTTCAAAAAGGGGAAACGTAAACCAAGAGTGATGAAGTGTCTTGCTAGTATTACAGGAAAAAAACTAACCACAGGAAAGATGTTGAGGAAACTGCTCTTATTTCACTAGCTTACTACAGTAACTATACAGTTACTATAGTAACTCAGAAACTTTTTAGGTGAAATTCTTAGGTGGAAATTTTCCAGGGGAGTACCTGGGCAGTAATGAAAACAGCAAAAATTTGGGCTTGAATGAATGAATCTTACAACTATAACACACTGTAAATGAAAGTCTAGCTTATTCTATGTCCTGTCTAACCCTGGCTCCATATACTTTTATATGGTGTGAAGTTTGGTCTGGAAAACTCTCATTTACACACATACTAGTGCCTGAAATGGAGTCTGAAGAACTGACAATATTTTAGCAAGCAAAGACTATAAACCCCATTGTTAGAGATTCCCAAAGTAAAGCAGCCTCAAGTTGACAAAAACATTTTGTTCTGCTTGAAAGGAAAGTCTATTCTAGTGGTCAACAGAGTACATTTTTTCTTTGCTTGCAAAAATGTGTTGTTTCCCTCCAGCAAAGATCCAACGCTCCTCAGTGATGACTAAAGTTGCAAAGAAAAATTATCTTCTTGCTCTGGACTAAGAATAAGCTGAAGGGGAAACAGACAACACCCCTGTGAGAAAGAGAGGAAAGAACTGCAGTAAGATTCTAAGGAACCTGGTGATGTATTTATGTGGAAATTCTCCATCTGTGCTCTTCTTCAGTTTGTCCCACCTCATATGTGGCTCAACAACCTTCAGAACGCTGGCATGAAGTAAAACGGAGAAGTCCCTTGTGAGAAAATGACTTAGGTTGGGGCAGGGGGTTTGGATGAGAAGAGAAGCCCTCGAGGGAAAAAGAAAGAGGTCAAATGACCAAATTACTCTCAAGATGGAGTCTGAAGATGCAGTCCTTTATATCACTGAAAGGCAGCACACAGTGAGCATTTCCCAGCTTTCTAGGGCCCAAGCTTAGGCTCTTTTCACTCCTATGTTTTTGTAGCAAAGTGAGGACTCCAGCAGATATTGCTGTATCTGACACTAAATAAAACTTCTCTGCTGGATGTGCCAATGGGACAGGTCCCATGTGGCTCAGTTAATACATACAGCTACCTCAATTCAGGCAATGCTCCTTTGTAGAGTGCTTGGGAGGGCCAGGCAGATGCTTAATTCTTTCCTCTAGCACCAGCTGGGAACCTTCCTGAATGTAGGTGCTCTTCAGCTGCATCTTTTGCTGTAGCATCCATTACGTTCATGTTTTTGGAGAGGGTGTACTCCTGTTTCTTGGGGTAAAGTGTCTCAACATGCCATCAGAGAAAGGGGCTGCCCTGCAGTTCTCTCCAGCCTAATCAAATTAGTGCAAATGCTCTGGCAGGTAGGAGACCATTTTGTAGGCTGAGATACTCAAAAGGGACAGTGGTCTGAAGATAGAAAGAGATACTTACCAAATCTGCCTTCCTGAGATGCCTCATCTTGCACTGAGGAACAAAGGTTGCAGCTTCACTTTTTTTTCCTTAGTGCATCAGGGCATTTCCCTTTTTAAGTAGTCTCTGCTTTTTCTGTTCTTGGACAGATGTACATGTTTCCCACCTCCCTGAAAGGAAGGGCTGCAACAGAAGAAAGGTTGCAATCATTAAAATGCCACCGGCAGAGTGCAACACCCGGTACCATCCTGTGCAAGCCCAGTAGGTAGCAGTGAGACTGCCTGTCATGAAGCCACAGAGTGTTTGAACCCTATTCCACTCAGACTGCTGATAAAAGCAAACCCAGCTGGGATCAGGCTGTCAAAGGAAAAGGCCAGTCTTTTAACTTGGGTATTTAAATGAGATTTAAAATAAACATGCAGCCTGCATCAATTCTTTGAGAAGAGGGATAAGGGTAGGGCAATGAAGAGTGAGAAGGGTAGGGCAACCTCTCTTTTCCTGCCATTAAACTACGTGACACAGGGAACAGTCAGAGGACTAAGCAGATTTGCAACCTGGAGCAGATTGGATTCAGAAGAACCAAAATTATTTGGGACTGAACACCCTTTATAAGTCCAGTCTCCTTAGTCAGAGAGAAAAGGAAGAGGGCACTTTATCTCCTACAGTCGAGTTTGAGTGTTTTTTCTGTGCTTTGGTCTGCAGCCAGAGATCAAGGAGTCAGATGGATCTCCTAAGGAGCTGTGTGTTAACCAGAGGCTCTGAAAACCTCCACACTGAAACTGTCGGCTTCTCTGCAGCTAGAAGTGCTGAACCTCATGTGACAAAAAGCTAAGCAATACTGAAGCAATTAAACAAGCTGCCTGAGGGACAAGCCTTTCAAAGAGGCATCCCCTCAGCCACCACAGAACTTCCCCCATCTCTTGCCAACCCACAGAATTGTCCTTGTGCTCCACCTTGCACCTGTCTGTTGCAGCCAAAGCCTGTTGCACAGGCAGGTGGCAAACGAAAGTATTCATCCCATTGGTATACAGGCAGATCAGGAGGGCCCTGTCCCATAAAAATATAATGAACTTAAAGCAAACAAGGTATTCCTTACTACCTGCCTTAACACCACTCGAGTGTGGAATGAAAGCAGCTTTTTGCTAGACAGGTTCAAGTCCAGAGGTGGCATTTTTGAATGCTAACCAAACAACCAGCAGCACTCAGACTAGTCAATAAAAAGCATTACTAAGAGTCACTTTTCTCCTCTAAGCCAAGTGGAAAAAAGCAGTGCCACATAGTTGCTGGTGATATATTTAGCAGTGAATATCATCTCAATAAACACAATCCTTTCCCAATTAAGAAACACAGTCCCCAGCGAGGCTCAGCACAGATCTCGTGGAGCCACACAGTGCATTGCTATGAGCCAAGTGCTGGTCAGGTGTCATATCAAGCCAACTGCTACACCCAGCAGTCTCTCGGTGCCCCCTAACAAAAATTCCAGCATTAAACTAATTAGCAGTATGCTCTTGCTTTTATACATCCCCTGCAAACAGCAGGATAAAAGATAAATAAGTTGTTAGCCTCTCCTAAAGGCTTCCAGACTATTTATTTATAGACTCATTTATAGGTGCCCTTCACAGAAGCATCTGACCTTTTCATAATGATTACTGAACCTCTCCCATAAAGTCTGTGCATAATGAGACAGCATTATAGTGCCCATTTTAGAGAGATGAGAACATGGACTGGAAGCAAGTAAATGAAATTATTTGGTTGTGGATGCAAGCTGTTATACAGACACATGCCAAACAAAGACACTAATGCTCTACCACACCTCCTTTAAGAGCCACTCAAACTGCTCTGGGGCTGCTGGAAGAATTTTGTAAGGCTCTAACAACTACAGATCAGCATTGGACCCAACAAAGGCAGTAATATGATGCTCACAGACAAAAAATTCCACTCCCTCAAACACTAGCAGCATCTTCTGCTTACTGTTCCTCTTTGTGGAATGGACCTAGGAGTGACCAATCCACACTTTTGAGGTGGCTTTCCTTGCAGTGTCCTAAGTTGCTCTTGGTGTACCTCTCAGGGTGGGTCAAAGTTTTCTCTGCCTGGAAATTAAGGTACATTGGAGAGTTAGAGCAAAGCTTCATTTCAGCTATTCAAACAAGCCCGTCACTTACGATATTTACCTTTCATTTGACATCAGTGAAACGGAGGTTGCTGTACTGACATCTGTCCGTAAGTACCAACTGCAAGCTTGATTCCTTTCTGCACTGCCATTCTGGAAAATGTTATTATTTTTTTTTCCACAGGTGAAGATGCCATCTTGTAACCAAAAAAAGAAATGCAAAGAAGCTAGAGCTGCATCTCAGTGACAAATTGAACCTCACTATTTCTAGAGGATTACTGGTTGGAAGCCTGCCTCCCAGGACACTGAGAATCACGTAATGAAACCAAAGATGTGGGAAAACTCACTGACTTTCAATATCAGAAATGAAGGAGCCACTTAAGGTCAGTTGCAAATTAAGCACTGTTATGTTCTAATTTTGTGCTTTTTGCTACAGAAGCAGTTGACATCTTTGCTAAAAATTGTGCAGGAAATAGAAGAAACATAAGGGACCACCCTAAAAACTCCTCCCACCTTGACGTTTACACCAGAGTACTTTCTGTTCAAATTCAGATTAAAAAAAAAAACAAAAACAAACTATCCTTAAAGTGTCTCCACTGATGAAGAACAGAAGCATAGGCATAATATGTCTCTCCTCTGAAGTTAATTTTTTACTAAGTCCATGGAAATATCCTCAGTCCTGCTCTTGCCCAATGTTGAAGGGATGCACTCCTGAGCAACATGTTTTTCTCTCGAGCTGTGCTGTCAACATCTTTTCCTATACACAGGATCATAAAATACTAGAAATAGGTAAATCTGGCCCATTTCTTTTCACACCGAAACAGCTTCCAGTAAAGCATGAAATATCCCCTCACCTCTCATGTCCCAGAGTGCCACATTTGAGGCATCCAGGGATTCAGCAGCAATGATGTTACAGACAGCAAAGAAAAATCCCAGCAAAACACATCAGACAGCTTGAGGGCAAACACTTTATGAAGGATTTCAAGACCTCATGGAAAGCTACTTCTCTGTCCCCATATGGTGTGTACATATTATTAATGGATATTTATCTTTGAAAAGAAAGAACAAGAAGAATAAATGTACAGTCAAAGCAACTGAGAAGATTATTACTTTAAAAGTATAAACAGGTGATCACAAGCCCTTTTGAAAGGATGCCTTCTGTGATATGCCACACTTTTCCTAAAAATTCCAGGCCTCCCAGCTGTCCCATACAGTCAACATGGAAAATTCATAATGATGCTGACTGAAACTAGAGATGGGTAAGAAGGACTGAGTTCTTCAAGTGCCCATTTTTAATGCCCATTTAAAGAGTCAGGAGGTTGTTTTCCACTCAATACTTCTACCACTGCAAGTTGATATATCAATTTTGATATAAATTATATGTTTTAAACTAAAAAACTCAGTTACTTAGGTCAAATAAAGTTCTTTCAACACTCTGGGGTTGTCCTTTCTTTCAGTAAGAACCAGAGGTTTTAATTACTTTGTTTCCCATTTTTGTCATGTAAACCAGAAGGAAAACAAAAAAGCAAACAACCAAACCATGTTATTCATACAGTTTTGTTCTGCATTAAGCTTTGGTAGTAATGACACTTCAGAGCTGGAATTTCCATCCTAAATGGTTAATGACTTGATTTTATACTGTAATACTCTATATGAAACAGCTCCCAAGGGCATTACTGTACAAGTAACTCCAGACACCTGTACCACATTAACTAAATCAAATTTTCAAGCAGCAGCTCAAAGGCTACATACAGGACACCTTACACTGCGGCCTGGCATCAGTGAGTGAAACATCATGATGTTGTGTTACTTTATATGGTCTATAAAGTATTTGGTTTTATTGCTTTCCTCTTGGGTTTTTTTTTTATACTTTGAAGAAAGATAAGGGAAAGAGAGGGACATATAAAGCAATTTTATTGTCTGTGCCCTCACTGGGTTACACAAAGATTCAGTGTTTGCTTTCAGCTTTATTATTATTATTATTATTTTAAATAAGAAAAGCCTTACAGGAGCCATGGAAACTGTCAGAATTATTTGTTCAATTGACATGCTACCTCTTAGGCTAGTTTCTAGTTTTAAGCTATTATTTTGGCAAATAGAGATTAGACCATTTCCAGACAACAGTGGATGTGCTAAGCCACCTTGTAGTGCCTGCAGAAATGGAGGAACTAATGAAGGAAGAAAATATCTTTGCTATCTAGACCTGGTCACAAGTGTACCCTTTGCCAGCATACTTAGTGAATATTTTACAGCTTTGTGCTTTTTGCAGATTCTGGAAAGACTCTACAAGCACAAGAGACTAGGCTGTAACAAGCAATATTATCACTAAAAGGCAGAGAGGCCCTGCAGAGAGGTGTTTAGGAGGTGTCTGGATCTGGCACTGAGTGATGTGGTTTAGTAGTTTAAGGGCTGAGGGCAATGCTGAGGGCACAGTTGGACTTGGTGATTGTAAAGGTCTCTTCCAGCCTTGATGTGTCCTGGGGGACATCAAGGACAGCATGGCCAGCCAGGTAAGGGAGGGGATGGTCCTGCTCTGCTCTGGGGAAGCCTCACCTCGAGTGCTGGGGGCAGTTTTGGGTGCCACAATGTAAGAAAGGGATTAAACTACCAGTGTCCAAAGAGGGCAACAAAGATGGTGAAAGGCCTCAGGGAAAGCCATACAAGGACTGGCTGAGGTCATTGGTTTGTTCATCCTGGAGACGAGGAGACTGAGGGGAGACCTCACTGCAGTTACAACTTCTCATGAGGGGAAGAGGAGGGACAGGCACTGATCTTTTCTCTGTGGTAACAGTGACAGGACTCGAGGAACGGCCTGAAGTTGTGTCAGGGGAGGTTTAGGTTAGATATCAGGAAGAGATTCTTCACCCAGAAGGTGATTTGGCACTGGAACAGGCTCCCCAGGGCAGTGGTCACAGCACCAAGCCTGACACAGCTCAAGAAGCCTTTGCACAGTGGTCTCAGGTGCATGGTGTGATTTTTGGGTTTTCCTCTGCAGGGCTGGGGACTGGAATTTGATTATCCTGGTGGGTCCCTTTCAAGTCAAATATTCCATGATTCTGTGGTTAAAATCTCAAAAATATTTTTGGTGGGTCTTAAAGGGTATTTATTCCACAAAGAAAGACTTTTGTATTTCTGAACTTTGCTTTTTTTCATTTACCTTGAAGAGCCAGTGTTGCTCCAAATGATATGAGAGCCCGCCTGTGGGAAGTGGAAAAAGGATGAAGCAAAGCAAACCCAGCCTTTTCTTACTTACTGGATTTCCAGTAAAAACCATTAAACAGCAATAGCTGGTCTCCCCAGTCAAATAAGTCCAAGCTGAATCTTTACTGAGAAATGCTGACCTGAGCTGCTGTCACACAGCAGCAGTGCAAACAGCACATCTGGAGGTGGATGTGTTTATGACCTGACTTCACTACACACTGCTAAATTCTACAACCTGCTCTAACTCCATTTCAGCCAGCAACACACAGAGGTGCCAAGTCACCTTTGCCTTTCCTTGAGAGATGGGCTCCTGCTCTTTTTCTCTGAGGTCCTAACTGTAATATCTGGGGACACCTTGGCTCACCATGGGAAAAAAAAATAAATAGGCTGAGGATTGGTGATGGCACAGTGTAAGACACACACCTCTTGTATTCTTGTATTCAATGCACAGAACTTAAAGGGGGTGAGGAAAGCTTCAGTTGGGGTCCCACAGCTCAGCATCACACCTCCAACCCAGGCTTGAGAAACTGCAGTGCTAATTACCCTTGCTATAAGATTGGCTGAAGAGTTCCAGCCTCCAGTGAAGTGCTGCTAAGTCTATCCTCAAGTTTTAAGCAGCATTGAAGTGGTCAAAAAGGTTTGTTCTAGACCTGATATTTCACCCTTGCCAGACCACAGTATTTCTTGCTTATATGAGCATTTCAGTGTGGTTGACTTTGGATAGCAGGGAGCTGAAGTCACGCCAGACCTGTTTCATTCTGACATTTATTTGTGCAATGAAATCCAAGGATCTTTTCTCCTTTTTCCCCTATGTGATTCACTCAGTACTCTCTCTGTGACATTGAAATCCATCACGCTGCTGGCCCTGGTGTACCCATTAGATTGTACATGCCAACAATGCTAGAGCTCCATGATGGAGGAAAGACAGCAGTGAGAAAAAAATCTATATATATGCGGCCTGAGGAAGTAAATTTTAATTTTTTTCTAATCTTCCTCTGAACTGGAGTAAGATTCTCTTGCCCTTAATCATGCTGTGATACACTAACCTCCCTCTCAAGGAGGAGGCAATGAATAAATGCCATGCAGCCGGGGCACTTTTCCTCCCATTCATTCAAGCACTGTACAAGATGCCCAAAGCAGCCCTCTAACCTGGCCAATGGAGAGAAACGTCCACAAAAAGAGCCATTTCATCAATCAAAGAAAATTAGAGGGACAATTAGAGAGAAGAGTCTCTTTCCTTCTCCTTATTACTGACAGACACACAAAGCCACACAGCTCCAGGCTCTGGAAGAGAAGCTAGGTAGTCGTCTAACATTTCCCATGCAAGCTCCTGCATCTCTTTTAACTCTGCCCCACCCCAAGCTTCCATTCCAGAAATGGGTTGAAACTGAATCCTTATGACTGATCCTGTAATTCCAGAGCCTTCCTGCTACCGCTGATGAGTAACCAGCAGAATGAGCCTTCCTTGGGTGTGAAAGAGAAAGACCACATGGAGAACGATGCAGAAGGGACCCCCCATCGCCACCTGCATGCTGCTGGAGACAGAACAAACATCAGCCCCCACTCTCACAACTCCTATTAGTTTTCAGCAGTTGCTCTGCTTGTTTACAAAGTGCCACAGAGGAGGGCAATTCATACAGGCAGCCTTTGAGTGTAGGGTGGTAATTCAGCCTTGCCAAGTCTGTGTGCTCTCAAACACGCAGCAACAGGGAGGCAGGAGGAGCAAATATGCAATGATGGCTCACTTAAGCTGTGTGAAGCTAAAGGCACTACTGCTAATTTATCTGAGGCCTTTCACACACAGCTCTAGGTGATTTGTGTTCAATTTGGCTTGAACTTCATTCATAGTCAATGGTCCAAAATAATAGCAAGCTGAAATAGCTGAGAGCAAGTGCACATTTCCACTGCCTCTGGTGGATGGGAGCACCACTAGCATTCCTGGGTTCAGCCTGCTGCAGACATACATGGCTTATGTCAAATGACACTGGGTAGCTATGGTGCTGCTCCAATAGAGTTCAGCTCTGCTGTTGCCAGTTTGAGACAACGAATCCTAATGACACCCCATTCTCCACCCTCCTTAGGGCTGCAGAAAAGTCAGGCCAAGATGGTGAAAGATGCAACACTGTTTTAATCGGAATACAAATACTCAAGCTTGTCTTTAGTTACCATCAAATGAACGGTCTCTTCAGTGCCCAGGGACATCTGCTGTCCACCTGAGTCATGGTGTTTGAATTCTGGCACAATCAGCAGAGACAAAGTTGACAAAATACAGAGCAGGGTGGGGGAAGAAAAGGGATATTCTCAGGCGAGAGTTAAATGCAGTGAGAAGGCTGAAAACAGGTAAATGAGATTTATCTGAAATAATAAACTAATGGGGAGGAAGAGAGGGGAGAAAAAAATACAAAGTGAGCTACAATGAGGTTCACAAAAAAAGACAGAAATATAAAGTGGTTGGGAGGCACTGAAAAAGCTAAGACATACATGGAAAGAAACAAAGAGAAAATTTAGGAAAAATTGGATAATAAACCATACCATTGACTACTGCCTTCTCCCTCCCTGAAAGCTATCTGGGGTTTTGCACGTGGCCCTGTTACCCCGGCCTTGCGTTTAGGCTGTTATTTTAAATTAAACACAAAAAGTCACAGAAATGACAGGGCACATTCAAAATACTCTATATGAAAATATCTCATTCCAGGCAAAGCACATCTGTTTGTTCTTGTCTGTTACCACTAAGAACAAGTTCCAGTGTGTACAGTTTTCTGAGCACATGGCATTTTGCAGGGCCAGGCAGCTGGATCTCTTTGCAGCTTGTGCAGCAGTGCTCGTTCTAGGTAACAAAGCCAGATGGTATCACCCTCCTTTTCAAGCAACTACTGCTCTTATCTACCAAGGGCAGAGTTGCAAACACCAGCCCCATCTTCCAAAGCAGCTTTCATTAACCTTGTACCATTTGCAAAGTTTACTTTGAAGAAAAGACTGAGATGTGATGCAGAGTAACCAAAAAGCAGTTTTCAAGCCCTATTTTATTACAGATCTCCACTGATGGAGAAAACTCAGGAAGCAGCTCTTCCTTCAGCTGGGTGTTTATAGAACTGCTCTTTCTTGTGCAATCCCTGCTTGCCTTTCCCTGAGCTTAAGTACCATCTTTCTTCACTGACAGAGATTCTCTCCCATACTGGGATAGACAAAACTTTTAAGAATTGACATGCTTGTCAGATTTGTTCAGATTAAGAAGGACTGGGAAGGAAAAAAAATCCAGAAGAGGATTACTACATACACCCTATTTCCTTTGGAAACCAAGCTAAATCATTACAGATAAGCTTAGAACAGTTACATGCATTAATCTCTGATTGACCTTCCTGATGCTATCAAAACTGAGAGCACTGAACCATGTGTTCTCCATTTGATTTGCTGTGTTTTTGTTCAATAGGTTAAAATCTAGGACGTCTGGAAAGACAACTGTTCGACTGGGGCAGCCAGAACCCATCAGCTTGATGCTATTCCATACTACCTGTAAGCTTTCCTAAAGCATTTACCCTTTCCCAGTGGCAGAGGAGCTGCCAGCTCCAAAGGGTCACAGCTTAGTAACACAAGTCTGACTCAGAGAACAGGAGTTGTCACTATTGCAAACCAAATTCATGGTTCCACTGGCATTTCATGTCATTAATAGGGCTAATGAGGATTTGCCTGAGTCAGGTTCAGAAAGTCAGGGAAGAGTTTAAGGCACTTTCAAATGTTAAGTGCTTCTTGCAGCTCACCAAATTTCTGCATGTATGGTAATTCTGACCTCTGAAACAACAGACTGTAAATACAAGAATCCAGGGACAGACAGAAGGGCTGAAGCTGCACAAGTCAGATACACCATGCCAGACACCACTTCTGTGCACAGGAGCCTGACAGTCGGCTACGCTACATCTGCTGATCAGCTCCAGTGTGCTGCTGCCTGGGCCAAAAGCATTTCCCAAATTCTGCCATTAGCACAACCCAGGAACTATGTCCAGCAGGCAGCTTCTGTGTGGGCATGCAGCTCAGCTGAAGGAGTTTAACACTGTGGACAAGGTCAAGTCCTGCCAGCTGGCCTGAGAACCAAAACCTGCTCTCTGCTACTGTTTAATCTACGAGCGCAGATGTTGTCCACAGCTGATGGGAGCCCTGACAGTGCTCACATCCTCACATAAATCCACCATTTACTTTCTACAACTTGAAACATTGAAAAGCTGTCCCATTCTTTATGGATCACCATCCCATACTGTCCTACCCTTTTATCACATACATGAAGCCGCCCCAAAACACAACTCTATCCAAAAAAGTAATCTCTAAAGGTGGTAGTATACAATTCTTTCCCAGCTCCTCCATTTCCAAGTGAGGTGGCTAATGTTTTACAGCTGCTTTGTCTGCTGTCGTCTTCTAGGTGCCTCTACATTGCTGAATTTTTAACCTGATTTGCACACATAGGGGAAGGTTAGCTGGTTTGTGGGTCAGAGAAGTAACTGCACAACCAGATATAGAGCTACACACCACTGGCTATTGCTTACACAAAGCTCTAAGCAGTCATTAATCTAATCAAACAGAAAGTGTTTTGGTATGTTTCAGGAGAAATTCGATGATGTACCTGTAAGTGAATGACTGATTTCATAGTTTAGGCAAATGCATTACCTCACAGTTATTGCACTGTCCTAGGTGATATTTATAGCATTATTTTAAGATGTTTTGTCTTGTTTTTTTATAATATCTTCTGAAAACAAGTCATTATTCAATGAGAAGTAACATCATTGAGAATTTGTATTCCTGCATAGTTCCATCTTGTTGGCTGGCTTCACTGAGGCCTAATAAAATATAAGTTTTCTTACTGTCACAATGCTGCTGTACAATACTGCTTCACTGCCTTTAGGGTGTTATTTTGGTGGGACCAATATGGGGTCTCACTCTCATGACATCTGACTGCCTTTCTCTTAGGAGTTTAATTGCTTCTGTATGCTCTTGTGTTAAACCTGTTTAAAATTGGCAAAAGAATTCTAAAATTATATATCAAAGTGGGGAGACAACAGAAAAAGATATCTGAATGTGCATGAGCTTGTTTCTTCAAGAATTTTTCAGAAGTGAGGAAGAATGTTGCTTTTCAATCTCGTAACAGCTTATACCTTGCACAAAGTCCTTACCATGACCACAGGAGCCCTGCAGCTCTTGGCTCTGTTGATGTCATTCTGTGTACATAAACAACCACATCCCAGACTTACAGTGCTTTTCAACATCACTGATCTGTAAGTACATCTGTAGCATGAACTGGCTAGATTTTGAAAACAATACTCAATAGAAATTCCATCTTCCAGCTGAAGAATCCATGTGGCCCCAAAAACACGAGGAAAAGCAGATGTTAGGAGATGTGAGGGAGGACTTTGCAGTGTCCTTATCTCTGGCTGAAGTCAAATGGCCAAAGCTGTTCAGTTTTGAGCACTTTTAGAGCTGGGAGTTCATTTTCCAGCTAGTTTTACTGCTTTTTAAAATTAGTGTTGTTTTTCCTGGTGCTAACATGAGGTGTGAAAATGAGGTATGTACTTATGCAATCTCAGTGATCAGGCTTGTCAGCGTGTACTCCAGGCCAACCCACAAAACTTGTCAGGTTGCAAATCTGTCTTACTGACTTTTAATAGTAAACTTTTCCCACAGTATTACAATACCAGCTCAGCTATCAGAGGAAAATCACTTTTTCTGTGTCCTGCAAAATTGAAAGGTTCTTGGATTTTGTCTTCCAAAGGGAAAAATAGACAGATAGAATGTTGTTCAGGCTGATATGTAAAGTGCCCTTCCAAAAAAATTCTGCAAGAGCAAAGCTATAGAAACTGTACAGAAGAAAAGTGCTTCTGTTGGCTCTTCAGTCCAAGCCATGGCTCTCTTTCAAGGCTGATAGACCACAGGAGAACTAGATGCTCCTGGACTATCTTGGCATTAAAGATGTGGCTAAGATAAATAGCCAAGCCCTACAAAAGACTCTTTTCACAGCTCCCCCAGCCTGGCAATTCTGCTTTGCTAAAACGTCAAAGCATAAAAAATTGGCTCAAGCCACCTACCCAATCCAAAATTCAAACAGTGGAACCAGCCTAGGCAATTAGGGAGAGACTTATCATCAGGCAAAGGCTGTGTGCTGTATTCTTGCAGCAAAAAGAAAACCAGCTTTGTGAGTAGAGTATCTCTAACACTATTAATTTGTGGAGGGAGGAAGTCTATGTAATCACCTTCATAAAGAAAGGCAGGTCTGAAGCACCGAGTTTCACATTTTTTCAGAGATTCAGCACATAGCAGTTGCCCTTGGTCTTAATGAGGTGAGGAAGATGGGATTTCTCCAGTGCTGTCATGGGGGCACGGATCACTGAGAATTCCTGTGGCCAAGCACAATTTCTCTATTTGAGCATTTTTAAAGAATTTTGTCCCCTCACTATCCATTCTGCAAAATGTATGTATCTATGCTGCTCCTGAATTCATTTACATTCAAGATCCTAAAAAGTTCAAAAGAGTCAAAGCTAACATTTTGCAAAATTGAAACCCAGTGTAAACAAGTAGACTTAAAGTTCCTTTAGTTTGGGTATGGGGGAAAAGGGAACATTTTTAAACCTGACCAAAAATTCAAATGCACATATAAACTATGAAACTCTTGACTAATACACAGTGTAGGAGGTACCCAAAAAAGACAGAAGAGTGGGTAGGATGGTATTCTCATTCTCTTAAGCCATAGAGTTTAAGCAAAAGACAGGCTCAGAGAAGAGAAATCCTGAAGGTCTGCTTGGAACACTTCTACTGAGCAGGGGAACACCTGAACTAAAGGTGTCTGTCCCTTTGTGTCCCATCCAGGCTATGACTGCATAGCCCAGAAATACCACACTGACAAATCTAAACTCCAAGGGCACTGAAGCTTTCTTCAGCTTCTAAAGTCAAAGAGAGGGAAATATGCTATGCTAGAGTAGAGTGGTAGTGTAAGTAATACTAAAACAGCAGGCATGTTTAAAGGCTTTTAAATTTCACTGGTATCTTTTCTATCTCAAGAAAAGTATAAGCTACCTCATTCTCATCACTAGTGCTTATGTAAATTGCTCTCTCCCTCCTTTCCTAGCCATTTGGAAAGTCTTTTTTTTTGTAGGTGTTTTCTATTTCTTTTCTTTGGACAAAGCTGTAAGTCTACTGCAGGAAGGACAAGCTGCTGTGGGCAACCCGTGCCTCACTGCAAGCAGCAGACAAGAGGGAACAGCAGCTAGATTGTAACAAAAGATCCTGAGGTCTCCAACTCATTCCCAGGACTCAGAGAAGGACCATCTTCCAAGAGGAAGGGTTGACTATCCTCCCTTGCACAGGAGGTTATAGCAGATGAGCCCTGTGCAGCCACACTGATGCCTGTAGCCTGCAGCAAAGCAGAATCTCATGTGCCTACATAGGTCCATGTGTAATTTCTGCCTGGTTATGTCCACTGAGAATCTAATTCAACAGTATTTGGCACTGGCACAGCACTCCAAAAAGCTCTGGGTAGAAAGGAGACACCGCCTAACTGGATGCATTTTCTTGTGCACTTTGCTTCATTTTATAAAGCACCAACTAACATGTAAGCCCAGACTCTGCACCTCAGCACATTTAAATCCTCCTGTGGGAAGGCTAGTGACAGAGCTGGTATATCACCTTCTTGCTAATGGATAAAATCCATCATCCAAAGTAATTTAAACCATTCAGGATGGTCAAGTTCATCAAGACAGCGATGACTGTGACTAAGACCCTATCTGAGCCAATCATACTCAAAACCTTTTTTGCTTTTTGCCGAGGGAGAGGCAGAATGCCAGGATGCAGGGAACCAGCTGCTCTGGAGCTCCTGTCTCTCTGTAAGGCTCAAGACTGAGGTCCTGGTGTCTGATTAAGGCACTTCGGCAAGGTATCTGAGACTAAACTGGATAAGCAATATTCTCCAACTTCAAAATGTATGTTCATCAGCCTGCAGCAATCCCTAGAAAGGATCTTGTATGGCCAGTGACAGCCCTTACACTGACCTTCTCATTGCTGCAGCTGTGGCTCTGCTTTTGTGTAGGTCACTGGAGTCCAGCCCTACAGTCACAGAGAGCTAATGGATCATGGAGCAATATTTTTTTACTCTCCATCAACCAGTAACATCAGGCAACATGCTGGATACTGATAAGTGTACTTGCAGTTTATCTCTGGTTGAGCAGGCTATAGATCCTTCAGGCTTTTTGCTCCTCTTGCATGTCCCCTCCAAAACCAGAGAACAACTCATGGTCAACACTGTTTAAGGCGGTGGGGATCAGCTCCCTTAGCAACAGCTGTTCTGGTTTTCTGTCTTCTCATGTGCTTTCTTTTTCTAAAAGGACAGGTAATTACTCAGGACCGAAAAATCTATGTCAAAACAATCAGTAGTGACATCTTTCTGACTCCAGAGAAATTGTTGCAGAAATTAGTCTGACTTCACTATTCTTCCTTTCCTTGTAACAAATGGAACAACCTATGTAGACCCTGACTGTAGGCAGCACCAAGCAAGAGCCCACTCCAATCACTGCTGTGGGGTTTGATGCCTCTGAGATGCCATTTTTCTCATGGGATTCTCCCTGTCAATGTCTCCCTGCCTTTCTCCTCCTTCCCTGTCCACAGGCTGTCATGAGATCAAGGGTCACTACTGGAATTAGGATCATAACAAAAAAAAAATACAAACACAAAAAGGTTTTCCTTCTGAACTTGTGAAAATACACGTATTTCACCTTGCTATCTAGTGTATGTACAGAGGAATGGGGAGGAATTTTAGCAGAGAGCTTTGACAGACAGGCAAATAGATCTTTATTCTTCCTCTAAATGCTACTTCACTCTAAACTTTCTGTTCCCCAAAACTCCTCATAGTCTAACCTAAACCAGTCCATTGCAAGAAAGGGAAGGACGGAAAAGGAGTTGTAGTGGTAGATGTTAGTTTCACAAATAAGCCACCAAAAAAAGTGTGAAGAAAAATATTTTCTCCTGGAGCAGGGGGCTTGTTCATCATTTACCGCATGTGTTTACCCCTGGGCTATCATTATATTAGCCACATTTCCTGACTGAGCTGGAGCACCTGGTAACTATAGTAACCACATTTTCATATCTGCCCATAAATTCCCTCAGTTCTAATTAGCACACCCATTTATAACAGCAATAACAACAGAAATTACAGCAGACTTAGCACAGATGCAGTCACCTCTCTCTCCCTCATGACACAGAAATGATCCCTATCTGAGTAGTTCTTATGCCATAAGACGTCATTTATGGCAAAAGCCTACTTTACTTGCCACTTCAACCACTTTGTATCCATTTGCTATGCTGCCTGTACCTTCTCACTTTCCAGAAAGTCTGTTCATATGTCTTCCAGTTCAAACAAAAGCCAGCAAGCTTCACATCAGGCTGCATAAACCTGTTTTTTCTTGATAGAAGAAAG
Organism: Phylloscopus whistleri; assembly: GCA_017589585.1. Taxonomy (NCBI): domain Eukaryota; kingdom Metazoa; phylum Chordata; class Aves; order Passeriformes; family Phylloscopidae; genus Phylloscopus; species Phylloscopus whistleri. The sequence goes on along the minus strand of JADMLD010000067.1, from coordinate 5,076,631 downwards.
AACTCACACCTTACCTACAGCAAAATCACACATACAGAACTACTGCAGATTTCACAAACAGTAGGTGGATGCTTTTAAAAGCAGAAGGCCTGAGCAGCTCAGTTTATGAATTTACCTATGCAATCCAGACAGTTTTGAAGAGAGGATAAACCATGTCATCCAAAACAAATGATAGGTAAATGATGAAGCAGCAATGTGCAAAAAATCAAGACCAAGTAATAAACAATTGCAAAGTTCAATGGCTCAGTGTATTTCAGTACAAATTATTTCCTTCTCTATGAAACAATAAAGCTTAACAAACAATTTGAAGCCTGCTGACATGATTTAAAAAGATAGATGGGCTGGTAGGTAGTTGAGAGTGTTTGCTTTATTGTTCACGGAGTCACTGCTCAAAAGTACATTTGTCTTGGAGTCTATGTGAATTATTGTCAAAAAAGTGACAAATCTCTTTCTCAATTTAGGCTGTATTACGCAGGCCTTACATGACTTTCTTTGCTAGAAGAAAAAAGAATTTCATATGTGTATTGGCAAGGATAAGACAATAAAGACCATCCCTGCACAGGTCAGGAGACCAGCGCTGCTTTAGCTTTGGCAAACTTGATTCCACTAGAAATTTTTCTCTTGCTAGAAAAGCACATCGATTATTATAACTTATCCATGACTATCCATAAGGATATTTTCTCATGAACCTTTATCCGCTTTTCCACTACATTCCCTGGAGGCTAAGGGAATTGGGTAAGAAAACACACTGGACCTTGAACTCCTTGGACTGTGGTTGTAAAAAGCAGGTAGGGTTGGGTCATTGCATTCTATTTAAAATAATTGGGCCAGATTTACCTATTTTATAGCTTAATCTGCTCTTTACACCAAGTAATAAGAGCTTCAAAGTGAACAGTGTTGTGATGAGAAAATGTAAACCTTAGTGAATTGCCAAAGAAAGATTTCAGTTATTTGCCAATTTAGTCATCAAGCACTGTTTAGAAGCATGGATAAAAAACGTGGTGATAATCAAATTTCAATACAACCACAAAAATTGGTTTAAGAAGCTGCCAGATGCGAAGCACGGAAAAGTTCAATGTCATATATATGTTTCTTCACTTAATAAGTGAAAAGCAATTTTGGTCATTAGCAGACTGAATTAATTTTTGCCACCTCCCTCAGGTGATGAGGTGCTATTTGGGACTTGGGTGGAGAGTCCCCTGTTGCACATTGTGCCTCTTTTTACTGTACCCTCATTTCTCCATCAATTTCTTATTTATTCAGGCTGTAGTCTGTTAAGAGATATGGGCATTTGCAGTATGCATGATGCATAATGAGGTTCCAGTCTCAGTGTAAGCCTCTAAAACTGCCCATCATACTTCTCTTACTGGCTCTTCCCATTTTCATCAAGAGAGAATGCTCTCAAGCTGTCAAAATCTTTCCAAATGACTCCACAGTAAACACTATAGCCCAGAGAACTTCTTGGCTTGTTAAATATTAAAAATAGAATGCGAAAATCATATTTAATTTGATTTTTCTAGTTAAGGAAAGCAAGTCTTTGACAGAAAAATAATTGCCCTGAAAGTAAGAAAAAAGAACTAATTAAAAATGAGATTAAATAAAATGTTCCTATATGATCTCTGAAGCTAGTTTCTTTTCAAAGACATGCTTTACCTGGCAAAATGTGTGGTTTTCGAGACCCCCATGTAAGGTTAAGTATTCCTTGGTAGTTGCCTGGAAACGACGACAATGACAGTTTGTTCTCATTAGGGACAAATAGTGCAGAAAGGCTGTTACAACCGTACTTCTGAGCATTTAAATAAATTAATTTGTTTTTCTTTCTAAAGATGCAAGTTCTGAAATATTATCAGAAGTGTTGCCACAAAATATATTCCAGCTTACATGGATGAGTATGCACATAAATTCACTCGAAATAACCACTATTATTGTTACTATTATCATTATCATTATTATCATTAAGTAGTGCTGAGCAGAATAAAATCATCTTGACTTTGGACTGTTTTTGTGTTTTGTTTTATTCCTGGTCTGCATACTACTTTTTAAAAAGGTCCTCTGAAAAGTAGGAGAGAAGCTTTCAAAGCTGCTGCTTGGAAAATCACCAAGAAGAGCAGAAACCAACCCAAAAGTAACTACTATGCTGGGAACTGGGAAGTTCTTCTCAGGAAGGAAAGCCCACAGGTTTAGTTCTTGCAGTTCATTGACTGCAAGTCCAGCACTACTGTGCTGGACTCAACTGGAGACATATGGGGCTTCAGGTTCACAGCTACCCATGCAGGGCAAGGCCAATCTTGACAGATTTTACAATTTAGGTGGCCTGTGGGGCCACCATGGATCCTTTAACTCTGTCAGTTAGCAAAGCTGTGGCCTCAGGCCAGCTCCCTCTATTTTCTCTCAAGGCTTTCCTCTGTGGCCAGGAGATGCAGTGGTCAGTCACAGGAAGTACAGACCAGCCAAAGCATCTTCTTTACAGAAATCAGTGACACTGTGAAGCATCACAGCTGCAATTAGAAGAGCTTTAACTAGTTCAAACTACTGGCAAATGAAATGAAAAAAACAATACCTTTAGGATTGGAAGGAGAGCATCTTTTTTTAAAGTATTCTAAGCAAATATTTCATCATGGGATGGAGCAAGTGGAGAGGTGAACATATTTGTGATGTGTAAGTGCCACAGTGGGCAATCCTGCATGCTCATTCCACATTTTAACTGCAGCTTGCCTGTTACACCATATTTGGGTTGGATTCATATAATTGATTTTGAATTGATTGATTGATTGGAGGGGAGTTATGTGGTGCCACAAGTAGCAGATACCTTATTTGTGGCCAGAGTCAGGAAAAAAAATCAAGAGATCTACAGATTTTCACTGGAAGGCACTGCTATATTTAGTACCTATACTAAATTTTGTGTTTAGCAAAGTCCATTCCATCACTTTAAATTTTCCTTTTTTTACAAGAGAGATGCAACAGATTAGGAGGAGCAATTAAGAAAGAATAAGAGGGGGTAACATCAGATCACTGGTTTAACTTTTGGGATTTCTTATTTTGTTGATTTTTTCAAAAGGAGGACCACACACGACATAAAAGATGACTAACAGCAGGGAACCATCTTCCTGGTTGGAGTTGCATGAAGCTGCCATGAATACAGGTTAGCATTCTGTATTCCTGCAAAAGGGGAGGATTTATCCATTTTGTTTCCTAAAGCAAGATAAATTCCACTTTGTGGAGAAGATTACAAACAGCTGGATTAGCCAGCCAGCTGGAGAGATATGACCAGAGAAGAAGCAGATTTTATAAACAGCAAAAGAAGTTTGCCTTCTGGCAATGTTGGGCATAAGAGATGAGGGCAAACTCCACTTGGTTTAGGGAAATGAAGACAAAGGCCATGCCAGCCAGGGAAGGATGCAGGCAAGATAACTACTGGCATGAACACTTTCCACAGAGTTGTCTGTCCTCTCTACTGCTGCAAAATGAGTTTATAACCAAATCAACAGAAACTGCTGAAAGAGGGTATGCAAGGTATTTCCCCAGAAGTTTTATGTTTCCAAAAAACATGGGGCATGAAGGGAAATCTTTTGAAGAAAACATAGTTTATCTTGCTTAATAATGACTGTCATATAGCTAAATTTTTCTGCTTCACTTCAGATACTCTCCTGAAGAGGACTGCAGAATCGAAGCTGAATCAGAGATGTAGGTACAAAACCTTTGTGGAAATAAACCACCACATGCAGCAAACTGGCTCATGTCTGTGCCCTCTCAGGCTGCTGGAACAAACACTAGTCAGCATTATGAACAAAAAATAACATTAGCTGTAAATTTATCTCCTTTCTCTCAGTTACCATTGGAAATCAGAATATATTTTCAAGCCCAATTCCATGCATGCTTGTCAGATGGCTATAAGGAAGATTTTTCACACAATGTAGAATTTGAGACATTTTCAAAGTAGTCATTTGCTACTCACAATGTGTTACAGCGAAGATGCATCTGTCTTACATATCTGTAGCTCTCCTCTCTGACTGGAAGACTGAAATTTTCTGCACAGGGAAATTGTAAGAAATGAATAAACAACATGTTCCCATGACAGTAACCCCTCCTTATCAAAGAAAGTACTATTCCTACAGTTGCAAAGGAAGTTTACTATTATAAATTCTAGGCTCTTGCAGAAACTTGGCACAAAGTACCACTAAGACTCCAATCTGCATCATCTCACACTTGACTCACTGCCAAAAGCAAAAATTTTACCTGTGGAAAATACAAAGCAGCCTCAGGTTTAGCCAAAAGGAGCTGCAACAGAACTGCAGTGAGAATATGCAAATGCCATTTTGCAGCATTTTACACACTCCAGTGAGAATACTCCAGTGCCTTGTGCAAGACAAACAGACCAGCCCACTCAAAGAAAAGAGCTCCTTTGCCAGTTTGAAAGGTGCTCTAGTTATATATGAAAATTCTAGGATTGACTGAAGAAAAAAAAAATTGAAAGAGAACACATCCATAATTCTGTTAAATCCATTTTATGGCCTGGTCTTAACTCTGAGACAGTCCAGGGACAAGTGTGTCTACAGCAATGAGTGCTTTTAGCCAAGTGTATCAGCACTGCCTGCAATCCTTTTCTTTGCGCACATTAAAAGCAGGCTTTTACACAAGTAACTAATTCACAGCCCTTTCCTCAGATACAAAGTCATAAGGCAGATGGATGGACATATGTACAACCGCCACTAACTGCTAATGGAGCCATTTGCACTCAACAACATGACACCAGCTTGGGATATTTTCTGGAAGAATTTAGTTTTATAAATAAAACCTTGGCATCCTGAGACAGATATAATCCTGCTTTCATGCAACCTGTGTGAGACATTTAAAGGGACACTGGCATTCTCCTTTCATCCCTCTCTGCTGAAATTTCAGTAATACCCTTTCATCACAAAACCCTCTATGCTGACACGGAAATTAACTACAGGACTCTGAACTTCAAAACCCAGTAAATGAGCAAATACAATGAAGGACTAAACCATTAGAAGTCTTCTTCCAAAATACGTCTCTCTATATAAGGAATGGAAACAAGTACACACCCATTCATGTATTTTTTCAAGGTCCATCCCTATGGGTATCAGAGTTTTCCATACATGTGGAAGGATTATAAATTCAGAGCTTCAGTAAGAGAAACCAAGTCTCTATTAGGGAAAAAATAAGATGAGTTCATGCTGGGGTCCTTTTAGAACGAAACTAGGCAGGTGGTGAGGTGGCGGTGGAAAAAAGCAAAGATGGTAATCTCCTATTTAGAACATTCAATTGGCAGATAGTTTGTGATTTTAGGTGATGTTGATAAGCTCTTTCCCAAGGGGTTACCTGTAACAAAGCAGTTCTGTTAAGGCTGTCAATGCATTAACAATCTTCACAGGAGTTGTCTTTGCCATTTTTCATGTAAAGCCTCCTCTTTAACAGGATCATTGCATACTGTTCATATACTCATTCAAAAGCTAAGAGCTCTTTTCCAAGCTCCCATGTAAACATTTTTAGATAGGTTTAAAGAGAGATTATTTTTTAAAATCATACTTTCATACATATTTAGAGTTTTTTCAACATTTACCTAGTTATTATTAATAAGTAAGTAAAATTGCCTTCCCCGACAAAAAGAGATGATATACAAAATTTACAGAGCTTTAGCTTATTTTTAACATTCTTGACTTTTTTAACGTGTTGTTTACTTCTCTCAGGTGAAGTAAATATATAACTGTAGAGGGGAAAAAAGTGCACAGGGAAAGGACACTCTCCGCCATTAGGACTTTTTCACTGGCAACTTTCCTTGTGTTTTCATCTGTGAATTTTCTAAGGTAATTGCCAATCTCAAACCATGTGCTGAAGTAACAATTTCATGATAAAACTAACCTTTCCAATAAACATCTCTCTGAAACACTCCACTATTCATTTTCAAAGAGCCAGAAGGATTGTAATAGTGATTTGGATATCTATCTTTTTAAAATTGCACTCCAAGTCTTCCTTATTCAAATGTAATGCCCAGAGTCCTTAGCAAATATGAATTGCATCTAGAAGGGGAGACAAAAAAACCACAGCAAAAACAAATATAACCTTAGAAATCACTGATGTATGTAGCCTCATTTCTTGTACTAAAAACCATTTGAAAACTAATCTACTGCATGTTCCTTCCTTTCAGAAAATATAAATTGATCTTTCTGTTTGAATACCTGTCTAAGTACAGCCACTATAACATTGATAATCATTTTGCCTGTCAGCTGATAATGTCTGATATACTGCAAAATCACACATAGCTCCACCAGAACTGCTGGACCAGTTTACTCCAAATCAGGGTAAGGGGAGTTCCCTCTTGGAGAATTTGGCAATAGCATGAGTGAGGAGTGCCTTTCTCCCACCAGCACCTCCCAAAGTGTTATGTGAATACATCACAAGTAAAGGTGATTAAAACAGTTGATGATATTTCCCAACATGGCCTACCTTCCTTCCTTCCTCCCTCCTTCCACAAACTGTCACCGTGCTCCTTCCATACAGGGAGGATATTACCAGCAGCTCTGAACCTAAGGATGACTAAATTTGCTAAAAAGCATTTAAGAAGTCACAGCCAGTGCTACTGGGACATTCGGGACAAAATCACAATGGTGGTGCTATGCAGAGACCCACCTCAAATACAATAATATTTAATATCCACTCTGAAAAAGCTGGATGACACAATGGCATACTTTACCAAAAAGGACTATTCAACCCCCCCCCCACCCCACCCCTAGATATCCTTTTATTTCAACTACTTCATGTAAAAAGCTGATTCATGGTTTATGCCAGTTTCAATAAAACACTCTATTGGGGAAAAAATGCTTAGAAGTATTGGCTATCTGCTGCCCTTTTTGCTTGTTTCTAAATTCAAGGTTTAGCACTCAACCTACCCTATAATTTTGTACATTTGATGTAAGTTTCTGGGGGATGTAGCTTCCTAAATGGACTCTTTTTCAGAAAATACTGAACAAAAGCAAAATTGCCTTGGATTTTAATGGAGCTGGGAATTCACTCTGTGAGCAGCACTTTTCCCCTGACTTTACTTTTTGAAGTAATATGTCTTGAATAACCCTGGGGTGTGTGCTCCTTCCAGGAGTACTGGGAAAGGACAACATCTAAAAAGCAAGAGCAACTCATTTAATAAGTGTACAATCTCTGCTGAATACTCAAGGGTGCCTATGGGTCTAGTGAAACAGACCATCACAGCAAGGCAAAAAAAGTCCCAAAAATTTATTTTCCAGATTTGATACCTTATTTCTCATTTGCCTTTTATTCAGGAGCCACCCTCTCCCTCACAAATGCATCATTTTTCCACAAGCACTCGCTATCTGTGAGAAATTACTTTCAGACTATTAACTGTCACTAAACACTTAATCTCAATTATTTGTTATTTGAGTGCAACTAGTCTGCTTAATTATTGCTTCTGTCTTTTTATGCCCTCAACAGATGGCTGAGCATACTCAAATCAAGAGAATGAGCAAGTTGAAAAATAACAAAACCTTTCTTCTTTTTTTTTTTATCCAAAGAAAGAAAGATGACATGTTTAAAATCACCACTATTTTAATATTTGTGAGCAGTAAGTTACATGTTCACAAGACAGAGTTTTGCATGAGCTCATCCTGTTCACAAAAGCAGCTGCTCTGCACGCAAATCCTTTCTGCTGTGCCAAGGTTTTTCCTATTTCCCAATACTACCTGTGAATCCTGATCAGAAAGAGATGCCCAGCACGAAACAAAGGGCAGGTTTTGGGGGTGTCATTTCTCAGAGGGAGCTAGGCAAGTGTACATGGCAACAGGTGTGTTCTTTTAGCCTTGAGGGTGACAGAAGGAACAAAGGAGCTGGTCATACCCTTGAAAATTAAGCTTTCAGCCCTAGAAACCAAATCTCACAGGTGTTGTTTAGGCCTGAGCAGATGCTGCAGCTCTGCCTATAGCTCACGCATGACCAGCTCTGCGGGCACAGATTTGTGTTACCACTCAGATACTCTTCAGTGCAGCAGAACTGTTTGAAAGGCATAACATTACTCACTTCTCACAAAAAAAACCTCCTAATTTTTCCATTTCTGTCTGTGCATTTTGTCTTGAGTAGTATTTAGGGGTCTGAAAGTTACCTGAACACCAAATCCATTCTCCTTTGAGGGAGTAGGGGAGAGCTCCATAAAGAGGTGGCTTTTCCTTTGCTAGAAATCACAAAGACTTCCTAAAAAGTATGCATAGTTTTTGTCAGACTGACAAAAATCCCACTGTACAGGACAAAACAAACATGCAAATTTTGTTCTAGCTTTTAAAAAGAAACAAACAAAGATAAAAATCCATTCAAACCCAGGAGGAAAAAAACAGATTCATGTGTTGGTGCTATTGCAACAAAAGGCTTGTGTGTGGAAAAGCTACCACTGCCATGCAAGGCAGTTTGGGAAATTAAACCTTTAGCTCTCAGCTGAGTTGTATCCTGCCTCAAGTCAGTGAGGAATTCAACTATTCAGCCAGAGTTATTTAATGAGGTTTGTGTTTGGCCTGCGGGACTTTCCTCCCACTGCTCTGCTCTGGCTCCCTGTCCTCATGCACTGACTCATAGAAGAGAGGCAAAGTGGCTACCACATGCTCTGTTTAATGAATGCAACAACTTTTTTTGCTATTTGTTTTTATTTGTTATTTTCGTTATTTGTTTTTGTTTATTTGTTATTACAAAAGTCTAGCTTTTAGCCTGGTATTCTTTAGTCCTTCTCAGGTGCTCACTGCTTTTGCCAAATGCAGACCCAATTGCTTCAAGGAACACCCTTCTCCACCATCTCCCCCCTTTTCGATCACACCGAAACTAACATTGTCTCAAAGCTTCTCTCTGCTTTCAAACACATTTTCACACTTTCTGTCTCAATTCTTTTACATGCTTGTCAATCCCATTTGCTCCTCAGCGTGGATAAGACCAAACTGGCTTTACTTAGAATCAACAGGCTTTTCTGGGAGTTATACTATTTCCTGAATATTGTTCAGATTTCCTGCAGAGTGAATTGGCTGCAAAAGGCACACAGCTATTTTTAAATCATCATGGTTTTTTTCCTACATTCTCATCTGTCCCAGATTAAAACTCAAAGGGATTTAGAATAGATGCTTCCAGCTCATCATCACAGCCCCTCATACATTAATACCTCAGCTCACCTCTATCAGGAGCTTGAAATGTTCCATGTTATGTATACAAGTTTAACTTCAACATCTCAAAAACTTCTCTTCCTGAAATTCTAAATATATTATCTGTTTCTCCTAAATCTCAAATTTCTCAGACACAGAGCCTGAAATCTCCTGCTGGGAACAGAACTCTCAAAGTTTTTTGAAAGAAGCTAGGTCCTTAGAGAGTGGGATCCATCAAGCAGATCATTAGTAAGGGAGTCTGTAAGGTATTTGGTTCCTCTAGCCTCGTGACAGCATAGGTGCAATGCAGGTCTGGATGATATGGCTAGCATCGCTTCCAGTGAGGAAAATGTATTACTTGTTCAGTAACTCAACAGGCTCCAAGTCACACCTCGAGGTAAATCTCTAAATAACCCCAAAGTTCAGAAAAACAGCCTCAACATGAAATCCCTGCCAGGTGTGTACAGAATGTGTGTGCAGGTGTGTATGCATAGTACACACCAGGATGGCTGTGCATGATAGGGCTGTGCACAGGAATCAGAGTGAAGTCCAGTCAGTCAGCCCAGCAAGATGTACTGCAGGGGATGAAAGAGTGGAAGGAAATATCTGTGCAATGAGTAGGAAAAGGTAGGAACTGATTTCTCCACACTTTTCCCATGTGTAGGTACTCAAAAATGGTGCCAGCACCTGCCTGTCCTTACTGGCACTTCCTCTCCATTCTTCTAAAAGAACTAAACAATCCTCTTGACGGCTGAACCAAAATTCCATCTTCCCAGCTGTCTTCACTGCCTGTCAGTCCATTAACACTTCCCAGGTATTATAAGAGCTAGCAAAACCTGGCTAGAGTTGAGTTAGAGGGACCAGAGTAATGGCCTTAGACAATGTTGCCTTCTCATTTTTCTTTAAACTAAGTATTGTTAACCAAGCTTTGAGAGAATTATTGAACACAGAGTGTTCTTTCTGATACTGGAAGAAAAAAAAATCAAAGATTCTAATTTGCATGGGCAAAGGTAAAGGGATTCTGAGCAAGGTGTATTTATAGTATCTCGTGTAAAAGTCAAGGAGAAAAGGCACAGCTGGCCAAGAAAAGGAGATGTGCTGCTGCTGTAACCTAAAAGAGACCAGAAATTGTAGGTGTTAGTCCTTTACCTGTATGATTTTTCTCACACTAATAGGATGCTCAGGTCACCCTGAAAGCAGTGTTTACTGCCCTGTGAAGGCAATGGTCCCTTCTTGATGCTTTTCAGCTGCCCAGCTGGCCAGGAGCTCCACAGCAGTGCCCTGGTATTACCTGCTCTCCCTGAGGAATAAGAGGTTACTTGATAGCATTTCACAAGCAGCAAATTAAAAGTGACCTGAACAATGGCCTCTTATCACGGAGATGACATTTGTGGCCCTTTTTCCTGCCTATATAAAGAAGATATTAATAAGAACAGGACAGGGACTGACGTAATGCAGCACAGATCCACTAAAATCAGTGAAATTAAACCAAATAGGACAGACTGAGGATCTGGCCCTTTCCCAGTGACTTTTTTTTTTTCTTTTTTTTTTGTTCTTTTGCTTGTAAAACAACTGCAACAAAAGTAAAATATAACCTGAATACAGGTCAGCTGCCAAACTAATACGGACTTCCCATAAATGACTGGAAGGATTTACAGACATAATCCGTGTACAGCAGAACTCAGCATTGCCATGGAAACAATTATATTCAAGGAGCAAAATGCAATTGATACCATCCATTTGAAAAGCATTTAAAACTTGTTATGCACTTAGAGTACAAGGAAATTAGTTTGCTAATTAACACACTGTTCCCAGCCATCATGATTTTTTTTCTTTAGTGGCAGAGTGATATTTGCTGCTTTGCTTTCCCTCCTAATGCTACCTCCAACAAACACATTTAGCTTAAATACAATATTTCAACATTTGTTTCAAGTCACGTAATAAAAGCTCAAACTGCAACTAGTCTTTATCCTTTCTTTTTCAGCCAATGCCTCCAATAGATCCTTTTTAATCTCCCCTAATGTTTCTAATGTAATGAATCCCATATATAATGACATTATAATGGTTAGAAAGTGCTTATGCAAGCCTTCCCAAAAGAAATAGACTTCAGACTCTTTAAACAAAAAGCTAAAACAACAATAACAAACCTCCTCCAATAAAAACACCTTTTAATTAGCTGCAGTTCTCAGGGCACTGCTTGATCACAAATTATGATTTCTAATATTCCAGTTCTGATTTTGCATGAGGTCAGTCACTAATTTCCCCAAATTTGCAGCAGAAGACCAGTTTAATGACCTCAAATGACACCTAGCACTTGGAAATGCAACACTGCTTGCATGTTAATAGAAAAAAATTCTCTTCCTTATGACAATTTTAGCATAAGCTTCCAGAAACCACAGGCTTCTAGGAGAGATTAATCATGTGGATGGGGCACTCTCTTCGTGCCTCCGAGAAAATGGACTTTGGTGTATTACACTTGCAAAATTCCAGCACAGCCAGTGAAAATACTCCAGGCCATATAAATTCAGTACCATCTGTAGCTCAGGAGATCTTGTTTCATTCCACTGTCCTGCAGGCATTTAATCAAGCCACCAAAAAGGGATGTGCCTTTGAGTAAATGTCTCCTTTAACCACTTGACAGAGATGAAACTCCAGAGAGAAATTCAGATCTCAGCTGGGCTCATTGGCTCTCTGGAGGTTCTTCTGTCTATCACCTACAGAGAGATTGCCACATGATTAACTCCTGTGATGAAGGGAAAGTCCAACCCAAGAAACCACATAAATGGAATAAATAATATTGTCTCCCCTTCATTAATGAGAAACTGAGGCTCTGAGAGATGCCGTGAGGTGAGTTTTATTAAGCCAAAGCAAAAGAAGCATATGTTTCCAAATCTCTCATCCCAATGAGTTTTGCAGGAATATAAGACCTGCTGTCACTCATTCAGTTACAAATACTGATTTTGGCACCAGCTGAAGTGAAATCAAGTTCCAAACTACTTTTATTTCTTCTTTTTTAGACTGCCACATCCTGTTCTGGGCAGAACAGTCCGCAGCAGCTTTTTAATCTGTGTGCAAAGCAACAGCATGTTTCATTTCTTTCTCTTTTGTCTCAGAGCTGCTGTCTGAGTGAGCATAAACCACTTCCAAGCTTCTCTCATTCATACACTGGTGAGCTGGAGACAGCTGCATTAGCCACACTGCCAACAAACAGCACACTTAGGGACAAAAGCACTCTTCAATCCTAAATACTGGAGACATCCTGTTAAAACGACACACCTCCTAGCTAAAATTGTGCCCCCACTCCTCATCTTCAGGGAAAAAAGCACTGCCATGGGTCACTACACCACTTCAAGGGGTACTACTGGCCCCTAAATGTAGTTAGAGTTGAATAAAATCCTCAGGTATCCCCAAAATCCATTTTACATTATAGAATCTAAAAACCATGTCTAAAGTTAAACCTACACCTAAGAGTTTTGCTGGACTAAGATTTTAGTGCTTAGAGCACTAAGGTAGTCTTTTAGCAATTCCCAAATCAATTTGAGCTACTAGCTTCTAGGAAATGAGCCAAACGAAAATCCAAAGCAACAACCAACACAGAAAAAGAAAAGTTCACTTGCTGTACTTTGCTGTATCACAATATCATAATCATCAAGGCACCTTTCAGGGTTATACTAAAAGATAGAAAAGCAAATCAAGATCCTGACCTCCACAAAATCCCCTTTTGATAAGAACTGTTTGCAGAATCAGGACTCAAGGCTAAAGAAATTCAGCTATTCAGTCTTAAAACTGTAAACTGTTGAATAGCAAATAGAACTACAAGTAATCCTACTATGTCTAATTGTAAGATAACAGATTGGAAGCTCAGCGCCATACACATGATTCTGCTTTGATGAGTCAGAAAAGGTGGACTGAAAGTAGTCTAATAATTTTCCTTTTACCCTGGCCAGACTGCAGGAAAAGACAAGGATGAACTCCCACATACTAATTTCAGAGAATGGAGGGAAACATATAAACCCCCTAATAAAATCCTCATTTCCTGATTCATTTTGAATGTTACAGAAAATGAAGCCAGCCTCACAGAGAGACTTGCTGCAATACATGCCTAATGACAATATCCTGACTATCAGTTCCTCACTATATCTTGGCTGTGCTGACTGGTCCCAAATTTACTCCAAGATCCCAACAGCATCATCTCCCACATGGGACATTAAATGCAGTTTTCCATCTGTCATGCCCCTAACCAAACAAAAAAAAACCAAGGGAAAAATAAAGTCCTGAACAAACCACCACCACCACAACACCCCCAAAACAGCACAATAATTTTACTTCCAGCCATATTTTCCTTCTGCTGAGATCCTGTTCTTTGAAAGACAAACTTTTAACTAATCATAAGGTATTAGTTATGATCCTATAACTCTCCCCTACACGAAAAATCCTTGAAGAAGACTAGAGCATATTTACAATATATTGTGCCTCTCTTCAGGAGTCAAATGCTTCTCAGAGGTAACTCAATCGCCAGTTGTCCATAAACTTGGTGTCAAGCATTCCCACTCAATTTAATTTACTTGCCTACAAAGACTGCCTTCCTGGGGATATCAATATGCAAGATTGGAAACAGTTGGTGAAACCAGAGGAAGAAAATAGACAGAATGAGAGTACTTTAAGTGTTTAACTTGCTTATGAAGTAGACTCATTGTAACTACTCAGGGAAGGCACAAACCCTGGAAATGTGGAAGCAGACTTAAAAGAGAAAGCAACTAATACAGGAAAAGGAGGGATGCATTTAATTCCTCAGCAGCTTGACCTTTACAGTAGAATAACCACAAAGCACAATATCTCGCCTAAGGGAAAAAATAACGTGAGCTCTAAGCCCAACCCAATACTCTGACCAGAAGCCCAATGAGTCTTATATATTAGAAGGCTGAAAAGGCCATTACAGGTCAACCAAAAAGTCACTGAAATGTTTACATTTGACCTTGCCCTTGGGCTTACTTGCAGCTACAGAGCCTGAATATTTATTTCTCTGTATTCTGTAGTCCAAAAAAAAAAAATAATAAAAAGTCCTTGCTTCCATCGGTCTTATAATTGGCTGCAGGATATCCCAGAAAAGCCACACTATGGGCTGCTCACTCCACACATCCCTGCCAGTGCCAGCTGCATGAATAACTCAGGGGAAGCAGAGCCAATCCAAACTGAGTATCTGGGTCAGGGAGTTTGCAACTCCCCAGCTCTGTGGATTTCAGTAATACATTCAAATCATAGGACAGAGGCAGGGAAAGGATTCAGGAGCACAGGTTTTAAATAATTTTCTTCTCTCCCAAGGCAGAATTATCGGAGACTTAGAGCAGGGGCAGCTCCAGCTAGTGTTTTTTGCGCATCTGTAAAGCATGTTCGGTGTTCCTCTGTGAAGACTAAATTAATGCTGATGTCTGCAGCAACTCTTATTCAAAAGCTTCAAGGAAGGAGTCCTACTCTTCAAGGACAGAGAAATCATCAGTAGCACCAAGAGAAGCTCCACCAGTCATTTCAACTCCCCCTTCACAGCTGCAATACGGTGCAAAACCCACTAGTGTTGCGCTTCCTACCAGTGTAAGGAAGAAGAATTTTCTGTTCTACCTCACGGGGCACGGCAGCACCAGTTTGTCACTGAATGACAATGGAATGTGACAGGAAGGCTGAGCTGCACTCATGGAGCCTGGCACAGCACCAGGGTGAGCCCACTCTGCGAAGGGCACATGGCAAAAGACTGTCTCCAGGGTAAGGAGAAGCTAGAAAAAGTTGAAGCACAATACTAAAAACATGTAACATGCCATCTGCATTCTTGGGATAGGACTCAGGTTGATGGGTGATGACTATTCTGCTCTCTCCTCAGCAATTTAGTAGAGTTGAAATTTTTAGTACAAAAACCATCTGGGAAAGGTCTTACTCATCTCCAAGAGATTGAGGTGACAGCTGGGGTGAGTGTATTCAGGTCTTCACAGCCTTCTTGAGCTGCAGAAAGCAGTCCACCCATGGTCTAGTTCTCAGTGGTGCAACTGGACATGCAACTGAGTTTTCAAAATTATCTATGTTCTCTTATCTAAAAACCAGATGCTGAGCCTCAGGTACCTGCTTAGGCTTCCCTAAGATCAATGAAGAAACAAGACAGGGGCATCCCCTATCCTCAGACTGTTGCTACATGCATATTATGACCCATCAGCACAACTTTTAAGGCACCAAATTGACTTGCAAGCCTCAGTATCAGGGGCATCTTACAAGGTGTTTCAGAAAACAGCTCTCAAAGCAACAATTTTTGTCCTAGCTGGAGTCTGGCCAGCTTGATGTCCTCCATATGGAAGGAGGTCCAAGGGCAGAGCATCCTCTCCCAGGAAGCTGGTGAATTAATTACTCTACAAAGAGAAAGTAGCATTCATCTCCTGAGGTATCCTGGGCTTTCATTCCATTCCCATAATCCCAGTATTCATACAATCACAGAGCTTTGCACAAAAGTGACAACAGTGGTTTAAACACAGGTCAGTCACCTGAATGCTTTGCCTGCCACCAATCACTCCTCTTTGTTTCACTGAAGAAAGAAGACATCTTTACAATAAGACTTCTGGAATAAGTAGAAAAGTCTCACAATTATATTTTTATTAACAGTTTCAAGATGTGATAGCAGTAAAATTTCTTCAGCATTTAAGCTGCAGAATAGTCCATTCGGGAGTGGGCTGAATGGCAGGAAATACATGATGAGGTAAGTCTGAGGATATTTACAGTTAGAAGGTGTCTAATTATGATAGTTATCAAGTTGGAGACAGCAGGATGGAAATGGGCAACTCAGCTTAACTGGACGCCATCTGTTACCATCCACATTCTGTGAGTTAAAAAGTCAACCTGATCTGCCAAGGTACTGCTAAACTAATGCACATCTGGCTCTTAAATAACTCTTGAATATTTGAAAATAACCATTTCTCATATTATCAGCTATTGGTTACTCCGTTCCAGAAAGTAGTTTGGTATCTCAAGGCACACATCTAGTGAATTAATATTTTAACTGGCTTAAATGCAATTATAGTATCTTTACACAGGGGAAAGACACTTTCCTCGCCCTGTATACCAAGCTCATGAAAGCCATCTATGCACAAGATTGCAACAGTGTCTTCACTCAGCCAGTGTCATCCTCATCCTCTTTAACTATTTGAACTGAAACGATACTCTCTCAGCCAAAAAGGATTTCAATTTCTTTGAAAGACTCAATATTTGTTCTATGAACCCTAATATTCATAATTAACAGATACCTTCAGTTGTCTTTTTAAATCATCTTAGTAACTAATTCAGAGAGATGCAATTAAAAACCGCAATTAAAAGCTGAAACACAAAAAGCAAGACACTCTTAAGGGATTAGAAGCTATCAAACATATGAAACTAAAAAAGAAATCTTAGGATTTAGGTCTCACTCCTGCTACCCAGGATAGTGTGTTTGGCAATAGAAATTGCCCTGTCCTTCAAGAAGAATTCTTGTTCTTCTATCAGAAGCAGAAAGGAATAAAATATCATGACAGCCCCTCTACATCTCCGGCAATATTAATTCGAGGTCTGGCCTTGGTTTAGGACTACCCTTGGTTGTATCCCTGCATCAAGTTTCCATTTACCTGAACGTTCTTGAAACTCCTTCACTGATTTTTGTCTTTTCTTCCATGTGACGTACTATGACCATGAACAGAGTCCATTGATGTTTAAAGATCTTTCTTCCTCCTCGTCATTTATTACTTGTTTGGTGAAAAAAATATATTATTTGCTCTGTGAAGTAATGAATCCTTCACATTCCTGTAAAATAAAACAAGAGCTTCAGTAGTACTTCTGGCTGCTCCCTAAATTCCACTACCAGAACCCGTCTTTTATTCCTCTTCACATAAATCACCCAGCTGATGACTGAACACACACTGAAGAGCAAACAGGAGATATGTACCACTTCCCTGCAAGCTGCCTGCAGCTTGGATCAGCCCTCAATGTTAGCTCACAAGTAACTTCTGATAAAAGAAAATTAAAACCTACTGCCAAATTTAGCCCTACAAGTGGTGCAAACACTCTCCATCAGCCTTAGTTTCACCACAGCAAACTTTGGCTATTAAAGCAGTGCTGGGAGACCTTCATTCAACACTCACTACCCCAAATTATTCAAATTGTCAGAAGACCCTCACAATCTATGCAGATGTCTCTCTCAAAACCCCCGTCTCTCATTCAACAAGCCTTATCAAGGGTACTCTGTGACTCTTCTGTGCCTTGGGCTGGGCTCTGGTGGAATCAGCTCTGTGTGGGCACAGTAAGTCCCCTCCCAAAGCAGCCCTTGCTCGTGCTGTAGCATAAAGAACCCAGTGGCTGCTAAACAAGGAAACACAAACATCTTAGCAGTGCTTTTATTTAATTGGCTTAGAATAGCATAAACAGTCTGTGGGAACATATTTCAGGGTAAAGTTAGCAAAGCCTTCAGGCAAACTATAGCCAACAAGGGAGGAACACAGCCCAGTATCTTTGAACTGTGAGGGATAAACCACTAGGCTAGGACATCAAATGCCCATTTTGCATTTCAGCCCTACCTTCCACAAGAGAGGGTATGGAGAATAATCTCTGCCCATTGCTAACCCATGCTGCTTGGGGATCTCTTGGCAACTGCTTTTGTGCATCTCTGCTCTGTCCCCACATCAAACAGGGGTTGTTTGGGGACTGAAAAGAAAAAGAGGCAGATTGCTGCCTCAACACAGTTAAGGGCAATTATCACACTCAAGGGAGTATAATGATACATAATCCATTTTCCTCCGATATTTGGGGGCAAAAGAATGAGGAGCAATGAATGAGAGAAAATACCATCCCCATTAATGCACACCTCAAAGTTATCTGTGAGATACACTTGCATCTGCAGAGGATAAACTAGACTTGCAATCTCTTCTAAGAGAGCATGTCCCTGGGGAGCTTCTTCTTTTGTACTCTAAGTAGGTATCTATGGGGGGGAATCACTCTTTCATGCCTAAATGTTTTTGTAGTATTATTTTGCAACAGGATTGCCAGGGTTACATTATTACTATTCCTCAATTCTTCTTTTTCTCTCCTGGATTATTCCTCTGGGCAAGCTGTGGCTTACTTTGGACTTTTACAGAAGACATTCAGAGGTAGAGGAGATAAAAATACAGTTAACTTAACAGGCAGTGAAGTGTAGCACTGAAAAACAAGCCTTAAGGAATGCAATAGTTAAGCCAGCAGAAAACAGCACTGTTTTCTGTAGCAATTTAGGACCTTCATAAAAGTCAAGGGAGTCTAATAATGTGCAGCAATGGAGAGGGATGTAAAAGCAAGACATCTCTAAGCCCTGCAAATAGCCTCATCCAGCTCTGTGTTTGTAGGCAGGGTCAGCCTGCCAGGCAAGCCAATACCCAGCTTCAGCAACAGGCACACACCTGCTAGGCTCCCAGTGCTGTTTGCCACAATGGGATGAACAGTGGCACCACCCTCCTGCCCCACTCCCGCTGCACGGATCCAAGCAGCGGAGTGGGAAAGATATGGCTACACAGCCAGCAGAGCAGCTGAGGAACAGAGAGCAGGAACTGGGACTTGCTGTCCATCAAGCAGTGAGCCCATGACATCTGCCATGTCATGGGTAATTAGAGTTGTATCCAAATCTGGTTTCAGCTTATCCATTCGAGCTGAAAAAAGCAGGTTAGTTCATTGGTGAAAGCATCTTGTAAAGCCTTCACCTTCATTTGCGCAAGACTTCATGGTGTAAACAGAGATGCTGAGATGCTTTGAAAGGACAGTATGGGTAGGCACAGCAGTGACATGGGCTCCAACAAGCCCACCCAGACACTCATTACCATAAATGAAGCCCATACTGCTAGGTAAAAGCTAACTTGGACACAGATATATATGATGTGCAATCCAACACCTGTACCTCAATGTAAACCAAACAGCAGAAGATCCCAATTTAGCTCCTGGTCTGTCACTGACAAATTAAGTGTCCTTGAAAGAGTCACACCACTTTCCTAGACCTGTTTAAACTGCAGAGCAGGGACAGGAAAGGCAGTCTGCTGTAATGGGACCTTGATCTTGACTGGGATTTCTGATGGCTCAATAATCCCAATAATAAACATTTCAGAGACAGAATTACCTAGAGTCATCCTCAGGCACTTTACACATTGCATATGTATTTATTCTAATTTAGGCACCTACATGTTAACTGTAGGTGAAGGCATCACCTTGTGCTTTTTATTACCCAAAGTCCAAAGAAACTGCACATCCTAAAAGCTACTTCATTGGATGAAAGAAGCTAAAACACAGAAGCTGGTAGAATGCCTTTAGCTATAAATCTGCATGGTAAAAACTGGTCTCTCTTTCCTTCAGTCTGTTTAAATTGGCTTTTATCTATATACTGTGAAACCCTGCTCCATATACAGTCTGATATAGGCAGACTATCCATGGTAGGCACTTGGAGCCTCCAGGGGCATTGATAACTGAAATAATTGGCACATTACCACCAGAGACTCAGAAAAGTCACCTTCCAACTACAATGGGTTGCTTCTGACAAAAGTCAACCGAGGCACATAATATCGTTGTTGCTCATTAGCTTTCCATTAATGATAAAATTTCTGATTTCAATATTTAATACACCTCAGAGATCACAGTGCATAATTTAATGTGCAAGCAGATAATTTGCTGATCAAGGTACATGCTTCGCATTAAGGCAAATTGTTGCACACTTTGCTGATTAACACACACACACACACGAGCAAACTCTATCGCTCTCTTCTACCAGCAAAACATTGTCCTCTCTTGAGTTTAGTTGACAGCTGAATCCTCTATGTCTCAGTCCTTTTACAGGCAGTATAAAAGCTCTGTCATCTCTACCTGAGCTGTTTTCCATCCTGGTGCACACTTTCCTTCCACATACATCATTTCAGGTGGTAATGGTAAAGTAGCCCGTGTTGAGGTTGCTGTGTCACATGCCTCCTAGTATTATCTCTCTCTCAGCAGTTTATGGGTCTATACCTGAATCCAGTCCTTGCCTGGAATTTTAGGCATGAAGAGCAGCAATTTGGGCAGGAACTATGCTTTGGGGATTTCTATACTTCCATAGACAAGCATAAAGGCACCTGGATAAATGGTAGATACAAATTGCTTTTGAACTGGTATGTTCAAGACTTTGTGGAAATGGACATGAACATCACCACAGAGTTTGACTAGGGCAGAATTCCAGAGACAAACAAAAACCAGAGACAGCAATTCAAACCCCTCCATTTTGCTCCAGGGAGCAGCAAAACCCAGGTAGCAAACCTCGCAATAACTCAAAAATGAGAAGGGTAATTTTTCACTTTCCTGCTGTATTAAGTCACATGTTGTTTCTTTTTAGGGTGAGGAAAGAGCTTAGTCAATGGACAGGAGCTCCTAACCACTCAACAAAATGCAGGGAAAGGAAGCAGGCTAGGGCAGCTACTCCTGAGTTATAGCCCAGTAGCTTTTCAATAGATCTCACTCCTATTATCTGGGTTATATAACTTACAACCACTGCTGATCAGGGTGATAAACATCCAAAACTATTTTATTTACACTGTAAAAATTGGACAGAATATCAGCAAGCTCTGGAAGTCCAGATAAAAGGCTAGGTTATTCCTGGAGATAACATCCCTCCCCTAAAAACAAGGATCAGACATCATAGGGTTTATGCTGAAACCATTCTGCAATGATCTTGCCTGATCACTACCCATTAAGATGCAGCTAAGCCCCTGTGAACCATTTAGCAAATTTTCCCCCCAAGTAAGAATTTGTCAAGATTTCTCAAGACCTCTGTATGTCTGGGATCCCAGAAGGTACCAGAAGCTTGAAGAGGTTTTTATATTTCCTCTCAATCTTCAAGCTCAGTCAAATTAATAGGACTACATTGGCTCAGCCAATCACGTTGGCAGAAATTGAGCTGGCTATTAATGATTTTAAACAGAAGCAGCCCTTGGGCTAGAAGAGCTCCCAGTGGAGCACTGCTCCAAATTTTAGCAAAAGTCAAACTTTTTGTAAATATTTCACAAACTTTTTTTTTACCCTTTCACTGCCAATTTCCTCCCAAATGCTCTGTGGGCAGCAGTATTCCTTATCTTTTGTCTGTGTGCAAAGTGACTAATCACACAGAATCATAGACATTGTCCCTTTTCCTTCTTTCTGTTAAGATATTTCAGAAACTTCTCTCCTGAGAATAGCTATAACTGAATGTTCTTCACACATGATTTCAGGTGACTATTAATCACGACAGGCTTTGTCCTTTTATTATCACACCAGTTAAACTTACTCTCCTTTCAAAGCCAAGGAAAGGCGATCTGTGTTCAGGAAAAGAGAGGAAACCCTGGCCACTCAGCAGGTAAAACAAAGGAGGGGGAATTAATTTCCAAAACCCAGAGGTTTTCAACAGCTCGCTAGTCTGGATAATTCCTTTGCTTGCCATCTAATTTTGGGTCAGACTAGGACAACAGATCTGTTGTTCTTTGTTTCATACTGACTTTAAAATGCTGATGGGTGCTGGGAAGCAGGGCCCAGGCTCCCCCAACGCCCTGCCAGCAGAGCATCCTACCCACCCTATTACAAAGTCAGGTCCTTGTGTTTGGCCATCCCCTGCCCTCTTCTCTCAGTGACTCCTGAGGATTTTGCTGTGCCATGGCATCACTGTGACACCAGACAGAGTATGTTCCTGCTCTGGTTAGTCCTGGGAGGGGAGAATTTTCCCTGTCTTGGTCTGACTGCTCAGGGCCAGGAGTTTCTCTCTCACCAGCAGTGCATTAACACAAAATTGATTTTTCAAAAGTAAGACTATGGGCTTACATAATGCTCCTACACCAGGGGATCGTTCCATAAACCTCGACACTTGTTTATTTGTGTAGATCATGCACCCAGACTCAGCTGCCACAGAAGAAAATGTGCCTGGGATGGCATGTCTTGCAATCTAGAATGAAAGAGACAAGGAGGCACAAACCTGTGAAGGCAGAGCTTGCTAGAGCACTTCAGGCACACACACATTTCTGTCCTGCAAAAATAGCAAGACTACAATGCCCATAGATACCAATTCTTACCTGAATTTCCTTCACTCAACCAGTATAACTGCAGAGGCAATGATCCTTACCTACTTCAGGAGTGGCAAAGGGGTTCTGATAAGTCCTGCTACACTTCAGAGCAATGCATCTCCTGCCAGTCCTTCCTGGTTATCTGTAATGTACCACAAGGATAATTTCCTCTAGCACACTTTGGGAATTGATGGAGGTACCAGCATTAAGAGTTTCAGCTCCCTCTGCCCTCTGCAGATTGAGGGTTACTCCAGCCCAGTAAATCCCATGGATAGATGTGTTACATTCTTCCCACACCTTACACAACTAAGAGAACCTCTCTCATTTTTATTACCAGTGACTATTTCCCTCCTACTAGGATGCTAGAATCAGAAAAGTAACTGTCCCATTACAGCTATCAAGTTCTCAAAACCAAAGTCCAGATCCATACAAATATTCAGGCATCTACTTTCCACTCAGTCAGCAATAGTCTGTCATTCCTACAGGAGAATGTGTTACACTGAAACACAACAGCGTAACCACCCATCATTCTGAGCCATCCCTCCCTCCAGCTGTGCCAGCTTAAGTTCGGTGTTTTGCAGGTGTCTGTACAGCAGCAGTCTTCCAACTAAACCACTCTCCAAACCTCTTAGAGTCAGAGATTTTAGGTTTTGAAACCTTAAACTCAAAAAGTGCACTTCACAACAGCTCCTGTGGGTATTATAAGGAGCAAAAAATGCTTTTAAGTGCTCTTAAGAGAGAAGAAAATGACAATGAAATTGAGGGGAAATGGAGAAAGGGATAATCACGCCACAAGTTGCTGCTCTCATCTCCCAACTACTTCCAAGGCAGCAAAAGCCCAGGCAGCCGGCAACAGCTGCCACCCTATTAAACTTAACAATTTACAGGTGCTCAGGGGGAGCACTTGCGAGCAATTAGCCGAGCAAATTCACTTACTTCAAGATGCAGGGCCTCCTCGGCTGCTGCAGTTTGGCTGTGCTCTGCTACCTCTGCCAAGTGGAGGGCTGCCAATTTCCTCCCGAGGAGGGGCTGGCGTGCGAATGCTAAGTGAGCTGGGAAAGCCTTGCTCGGCACCAGGACCCTGCAAGGGATTTTCCAGGTGTACAGGAAAGTATAACGGGCTTTTCTCACTCTGCAACTGCTCTCTGCCCATGGAGAGGATTGGTGTAGTCTGTTAGGCCTGTAGGGAAAACATCATCCTTGCAGCTGGGCAAGCAACCTGCTCCCATTCCAGCCTTCAACCCCAAAGATTTCCATCTCACTATCTTTTTCCATGCCTATTAAAATGGCCTCTCCTTGCTTCTATTACTTGACAAAAATGTTAATCGACAGCAATAAGCATTGTCTAGCCAATACACAGCTACAGTGAGGCCACATATTATCAATTCTTTGCTTACTAGAGCTGGAAAGAAACCTAGATAGTTTGCTAAACAGAGTCCTCTGCAACTCAATGAAACTACTTGCATTTATTTCTTCCTGATGAAAGTCCATCCAAGTGATTTAGGAATCAGACAAAAGAAAGCTGGGATTATTGTTTCCACTGTGGAATAAATAAATAAGAACACTTCATAATATGGTGTCTCTCTTTGTGCTACTCTTTTTCTTCCAGTTAATCTCATTATTACAAATTAGGAAGTTTCTCTTGCAGTTAAAAAGGTGTATTCTAACACATACAAAGGAAATAAACAAAGTATTTTGCTTCAGATTTCAGCTGCAGTCAATTGATTCTTTGAACCTCTTAACTTAAAAACCATAAGACTTTGGTGTCTTTGCCTGTATCAAAGTCACACACAAATTAAAACGGCCCCTGCTTGCATCCACTCAAATTCAGTAACACCACTGTTCTCATTTTGCAATAACCTGAAAATACTTCTGTATTCTCTTTGTTTCTACCTGCTTCTTTATTCCCATCTTCCAATTAAACAGCAGAAAAATTCAAAGTACCTTCTAATTGAGAGTAATCCAAAATGAAAGCTGGCTTGAAGACTGAAATCAAAGAGCTGAACAGGATATCTTTACTTACACCAAACAGTCCCACGATAGCATCTAGGAGAATTGATGGATTTCCTCCATAAAAGCCAGGGTTATACTTGCTGTATAGCAATACAAAGCCAGAGCACAGTGCAATAAAAAATATTGGAGTATAATCCTCAACTACTACAAATTGGCATCCTACTCTTTGGTGTATGCTCAGTGACAATGTTCCCAGTGCTCAGAAATGTCCTTCTCCTCTGAGAATTCCTCAAGTTGGGCAAGTGTGGCGCCTGAGAGTAAGATGAGAGGGACCAATGTTAGAAACTCCTTGTTAAATCAATGTTCTATTTAATGTGATAATTAGAGCAAATATCACAGAGACTTTGGATTATGCTGCAAATTTAAACCAGCCTGGAAGCACTTAAATTTCATGTTTAAAATTGTTAGCACTCAGGGAGTTGGCTATGATGCTGTTTTGAATGTCTTGTTAGCACCTTTAGGAGGAGCCTGGTTCTTGGCCTCTGTGTGGTGGTGATTTCCTCAAGGTACACTATGTCCCAAGGGCAAATACCTCTCTGAAGTCAGCAGGGACATGGACTGTTAACAGCAGCAGAGTCCCCCACAAATCCATAAAGGGCCAAAATTAAGAATTTAATCTCCTTGAGCTCCTACAAATTATGAAGAGAATGGTGACCAAGACCTATATAAGTAGGTGCCTTCATTAGACACCTGAAGCTACCTGATGGATCAAGATGAGGTGCATAGGAACTGCTAAATTTAGCAGTAATGCTGCCCACCTGTGTGGCTGTGGAATAACAGGAGAGCAACAAAGAGTGAAGGTTTCTGCCCTTTCTGCTGTGACTTACTCAAAGAATTTTGGACTGCCTTAGCCATGGCAAATAGTCAGTCACACACTGCAAGAGCACTTTCATGTGCTCCAGCTCAATTTATTATGATATCCAGAAATCAGATGATGCTTTCTCGTACTGTAACTTTTAACTGAGTGGTAACCCTGCAGCTTCACCTCCTATTTTCATTCCAGCTGCTGTTCATTGCCAGAATCCCAGCAAAACCCCCTTGCTTTATGACACACCAATTCACGCCTAGATTAAGCCTTAGGCCACTTGAGGTATTACAGGAAGACAACATCCGTTGAGAGATATGTGGGCTTAGTCACCCAATAAAGAACATTTTTACCAGCTGGACATCATGCCCTTATCAGATTGTGCCTTATGCATTGTATTCTCTAGTCGGCAAGTGCTTTTCTGGGATCAATTAGAAGCAGCATTAGAGGCAAGGAAAAATCCTTACTGAGGAATTTCACCACTAGAAGGATTTCTTGGCTGCAAATCAGCCATGTTGTTAAAAACCAGATATGCTTTGAGGAAACCAGCAAATCATATTATTTCAGCAGACATCCTCCTAAACTCAACTGGGCACTGCAGTTTATTTCAGAGCGCTCAATCCCTGATATAATTTCTGTGCAAATAGCAGAGAGCCAGGAGAGGGTGCTCAACAATAAGAAGATCCTATACACTGATCGGACACTTGCACGCAGCCACTGACACGGTACCAACATGGAGAACAGAGGACTTCTAAATTCATATTTTAACATTTTCAAAGGGATTTTAATTTAGCTCTTAAAAAAAAAAAAAAATTGAATACAGATAAGTCCACTGGATAAGATTGTAAAAATGTGGGACTCTGCCTGGATTTCAGGCACTAAGAATTAAGATTTCACCCAAATCCTGTGTGTCCTGCCAGCAAAGGCTATGGAAGTCTCAAGTCAGTCTCTAGAAAACATCAAGCATGGAGATCTTGAGGAATCTGAATTAGTGGAATTTGTGCTTAATTTGCTTGGAAAAGCAAGTTAAGCAAAAAAATATTATGTCCTAATGCCCAAAGGTACTAAGATGCTCAAGGTTTTTGGTTAAGCAAAATTTTCACTGCTTTTCATTTTCCAATTTTGAAGAAATCAATGCTAACCGGAATAAATCTATTTGATAAATAAGGTGACACTTTTTCAGTGTAGGAAATACCTACATTTTGTAGGGAGTTTTTAAAATGGAGGAAAAAATCCCAATTCTTGCTTCTGACATTGAAATATCTGATAAGAAATAATTGCTACTATTATAGTCATTGTCTTTAAAAATTATTCTTCAGCAAGAAAGGCAGAACCTTAGGTGTCCACACAGCTCCTGCAGGAGGCAGGCAGGAACCAGGACTCCAAGTAAAGGTTATACCTCTGTAATGCTGCTGTGTGAGGCTGAGCAAGATGGGAATCTGGAGCTATGGGGTTACTAATGGCACATCCTTTATCTTGCTTACTGCAAAGGTTATTTTGCTGTCTGTGTTGTTTCTAGCACAAAAAGCTTTGTGGGATTACATTTGCCGTAGCAGAAAAAGAAGGGAAAACACCCAGCAAAGGACATGTGAATTTATCAATTAAATTTGAAGCAGGACTTTTTCATGGAGTCTGATATTACAGCTGCTCAAATTGGAAAACGGTGAAAATTCAGGCTCTCTGGACTGAGCAAATAACTATAATTTGGATTTAAATGATATAGGAATCAAAAGTTCAGTCTATTTTCTGATTCTATAGCCCTGCTTTTCCTCATTGTTTCTTCTTGAGCCTCCTACTGTTTATAAAATTAAAAAATCAAGCTGAGCTGAATGTCCAATGTCTTCACTATGATTGAATCCGTCTTTCTGTGCTTGTGATTGACAGCAACAGAAAAGAATGTTTTCCTTAGCTAACAAACACTCACTTAGGCTTCATTTCATCTGCCTTTGCATGGGATCATTCAGCCTTGAAAAGAACACCACTGGGAATGACCTACTTGTTGGTAGCCTCCTAATAACTCAGACAGATATTCAAACCAGTTCTGCCAGATAAGTGATGGAAGAGATTAATCCATGATGCTTGCAAGATAGCTCTGGAAAATAGCAAAACACCTCCTGAACCTATTTGGCAAAGTCCCTGTGCGAGGTTAAGGGTCCTTGTTCACTTTATTGTCTGTGCAGGGGAAAAAAGATCCTCATAGACATTGTTTTCAACAACACTTTTAAGTCACTGTAACTTTCAAGCCCTCTGTGGCATTTTGACTGTTTTATTTGCATGTGTGGAAGAAAAGAGTCAGATAATATTGGTGCACTATCTGAACAGCATCCACCTCATCTCATGACTTTTGAAGCCATATACTGCAAAATCTGGTGTCTGTAAATCCAGGAATACTGCATTCTCTTTAGTCTCTATCATTTTTACTTAAGGGATCTCAGCTGATATTACTGCTTAGTGCTTTAGGAAATCTGGCTATTTAAACCTTAACATATGAACTTCATACTATATGCTGAAACATATTCCTATAAAGACACTGATGGTGGAGTGAAAGGCTGATTTCCCCAGAGAAACATTATTATGCCTTATTCAGAGATAACAGAGATATCTCTGGGGTCACAGTACATACAAGGCAGCACAATTATACTAGCAACCAAGGGAGGCAGAGCTCCCTTTGCTTTAGCAACCCAGTGCCCAGGCAGACGACGTGCAAACTCCAAGGAAGAGGGAACTGAAGGCCAACCACCCATTTTTTTTTTTTTCTCTGAAGAGTATCCAAAACCATTTTGATTCAAAGTGCAGTCAATGCTCGAGGAAATTTGGAGAAAATGAGGGAAATATTAAGGCAAGGCTGTATTTCAGCACCTGCTCTTGTTTTGCTCCAGGTGTGTTTTACTGTGGCAAATGTTATGGTGTGAGAAAGTCCACGAGAACACAAGGCCATGCAAGGTCAGAAAACTGAAAGCACAGAGTGCAATTTTTGAGTGCGGGAGAGTAAGCAGTACAGTATGAACATGAAAAATACTGACAAGGGTAAGATGGTGGTGGCAAGGCAAGACTCAGGGAATGGAAACTCTGCAACATCAAGAAACAACCCTGTCCAAGGAGCATTGGAAGATGTCCTATAGCTTGGCCAGTAAAGATTTTGGATGTTTAACTGGAGTAGTAAACGGGTTAATGCTCAGACCAAATAGTTCTATTAGGTGCACTAACCTATAAGGAATGTTTTATATTTTTCACTTATTCATATCCTGTTTGTACACAGAGTAACCCAGAGAACAACAATTATGGCACATGCAAGAGAAATACATACAAGTTTAGCAGAAAAGACAAAAATATGCTAGACTCATAAATAGCACATTCTAAATTTCTTAATAATCTTCAGACTTAATCAGATAGCAACTAGTTAGCTCTGTATTTTCTTCCTGGCAGAAGGCTGGATCAGTAGTAGATGGATATTTGCCATCTGTTTTCAAAATCTCTGAAGATTATCTTAAATACTCAGGTCAACAGGATCCTTACTTGGTTGCTAATGTTGACAACCACAATTCTTTAATGCAGAGCTTTAATTGAATTAGATGCTTCAGAAGTCACTGATTCATCATTCTAATACTCAGTGCAACTCAGATGAAAAATCTGCACGTTTCCAGTCCTTTAGAGGTGGCCTTACTAGGACAAGGATTCTTTCCATCCCAGAAGCTATTAAAGACACAAACATCATGGCACTGAATCATTTTTATGTGACTGCTGGAACACCAGCCTAAATTAGGGCTGTATTTACATAAATCAGTGTGGTAATGGACTTCTCTGCCTTATTCTTTTTTTCTTTTTTTTTTTTTTTTTTTTAAGTTAAAAAGAGAGAGGAAGTGAAGGAAAGAAGAGAGATTTTGAAAAAGAAAAAAAGAATAGGAGCTGCAGTCCTATTCAGTGAATGCAGTGACATTCAATGGAATAATTTTGTGCTGCTACATATCAGTGTATAACCACCAATGACAAGCCAGGGATATATATACAAACAGCCCTAGTAAAAAAAAAACAACCAAAAACAAAACAACTCTATTTCAATCACAGTAAAACATTCAATATCCAATGCTACCAATTCAATCATAAAAGCTTTCAGCCTTCATTTTAATGCTGGACTCATAAGTGCTCTGCTCTTCCTATTGTTGTATAATTTTGTTTCTGGGGTAGCTTTTGTCACACCATGGCCGGGTCCTTCAAAGATGACTCCAAGATGAGGGTGAAAATTTCTCTCCTTTTCTTTTTACATATGCTAAAAAATCCAAAGTTGGGCTTGCTCTTGCTTCCTTTTCAAGGCAGGATATTCTCCAGCAGTTCCACCTGGGAACAATCAAATCTCAGCCACCAAAACTCCCCACTTAGGTATCTGAACGCTGATGCACTGGGCACTGAGCCATTTCCAAGTCTGGCCCACCACCAACTGCAGGGCTATTCATGGCAATATGATTCATAACAATAAATGTTTTTGAAGTGCTTCTCATTAAATTATCCGCACAAGCTGATGGTAATTCCTGGCAATGCTGGATTGGCAATGCTGGGAGCTAAGTGCAGTGCAGAAGAACATGCAGGCTTCACACAGATTTTTTTGTGGCAAACTGCATGCCTCATTTCCTGCAGCAAGACCCCGAGGCAGCTCATGAGAATCATGAGTCTGGGGGCTGAGGTGCAGGATCATTTCTCTGAACTTGTAGCTAAATTCTGCTTCTTCTCTGCACGCTTTTCTGTGAAAACAAAAGTTGCATCAAACATTAGGCCCCCGAATACCTATGGTTTGGCATTTTCAATAAGAATAAACAAGGAAGACACTATGCCACAGGTTCATGGAAATTAAGGGTGGAATTCCTGTCCCCTCCATCACGCCTCAGTCCTCTGCACTAAATAAAGCCCTATTTCAAGATCTTGCTATAGACATAAATGCTCAGTCTCATAGCATCTTTAGAGGGATGTGTAATGATATATGCTCACATGAAAACCTCTAAATTCCTTGATGGCAAGGAGTTTTATAGCTTGCAAGTGTGGTACTATTATATACTGCATGTCGTACCAGGACACCAGAATTTGAAGTGTTGCTACCAGCCTCGTCTAGCATAACATATTGTCCCTTGATCTGGTTCCCCCATGAGGAGCCCTACTATCATGTCCACATGTAATCAGACCTGTGCAGCTGCCTACATGTTCTTTTTAATTGGATTGAAGTTAATCACAGTAGGATTAATTTGAAGAGATCAAGGAAACAGAGTGATGTTTTGTGGAAAGCAGATGGTTTCTTCAGGATGGAATAAAGCTCCAAAAGCCGTAAGAGGTGTTTAACTTCTCAGGTTTGCCAAGATTAAAAGCTCAGGGATTCTGTAACTTAAATATAATATATTTAATCACATTTATGCCATGTCAGTGAAAGAAATCTTTGGAAACTAAATGTGTGGTTTTCAAAAGGAAGGGGCTTACTGACAGATACTGGCATCTGACGATCATCCAGCACTCCTCTGAAGGGAGAAATAAAAACATGCACTCAACAACGGCATAATTATTCCCAAGCAAACTAAAGTTAAGCACTACTGTTTTCATGAGAACCTAGGGCATCCTGCCTCTCCAAATGGCACAGCATGTGTCATTGTTAAAAATTAACCATAATAAATGGACTGAATTGTGATTTTGGCTGTTTCTTTTTTGCCCTCCAAACAGAGTTTTTTAAAGGAATCCCATATCAAAGCACAGAGTAAATGCACATTAGGTAACTAAAACTTAACCAACCACCTAACACCTTGGGCACTTTTAAAAATCTGATCTTACAAAAGTTAAAACACACTTGGAGAAGCATTTCATTGTGAATCTGCAATTTTTCCATCTCTTACACACGCGTGTAAAATACATTGGCACATTCCCATGCTCAAACACACACAGACATCCTGATTTCTCCACAAATTCAGACCTTGTTGAAGCACCAACGTTTGCATAATTTGTATGTGACATACATGTTAAGCAGGAAAGAAGCATGTCACTACAAAGAGGATGTAAACTATATGAAACTGAACAGAAACAGCCAGAGCAGGTCTGCAGGGCAAGGGAAATGGGAATCTTGGGAAAACACATGCAGGTGTGTCCCTCAAACTTCAGAAAGGAGAGTTTTCAAAACTTTCATTTTTAAGAGCATGGAACAGCAATGATTACTCAGCTAGATTTTGCCTTTGGAAACAGAATCTTGACTTAGTTGAGAAGTCTGCCCACTTTAATTATATCAAATTATCTTGTGTAGGGCTGTTAAATAACATACATCACTAGTATTAGCAGGGTCAGAATACCATTAGGGTGAAATGAATTCCTTCATCCAAAGCTTCTAATCAGAGCTTCCATATGATACAAGAAACTTTCCTACAGATGTGTCCTCTCATCTTTCATTTATATTAAGTACTACAGCCTCCGTTATCATAGCAGATAAGAGCCTCACAAATGGCCACAATTTTGCTTTCACAAAAAAAGGGGCATGAGGTCAGTAGTCAGTATTCCCTATTTAGAGCCAAGAAATAAGAGAGTTGAAATGCCAGTGCCAGAGCAGTTCCTCACCTCTTTCTCTGCCTGCAAAAGTAGAAGAAGATGGAAGAACAGGCTCTGGAAAAGGGAAAATGGAAAATCACCTGTAGAGAAGATGGGACAGCATTAAGACCACCAGGTTACTTCTGTACACCCAAAACTTTGCAATGCACACCCTACTTACAACTACAGACAACTTTACACAGAGAAGGCTATAAGAAGAATGAAATCATTGAGATGTATTTTAATCTGCTTTAAACATAACTATTCCTTTGCTATAAGCATGTCTCATTTAAACCCCGGGGTCTAGTTCTCCTCCCATTATATGCATTTATTAAACATTTCATAATCTGCTAGTGGTGAGAGGCAATTTAGGGCAGGACCTCATAGTGATTATCACTTAGTGGAAAGGAGCTTATTACTTTACACCCACACTCCAGAACAGTCACTAGAGATATGGCAGAATTTATATCTGCTGAAAGTAAAGCTTAGTTATGGATATTAATAGATACACAATCATATTTTCCAGTTAGATTTACCTAACTACAAACTTGTTCTATTGTAAAGTTTTGTTTTTCAACATGTAATTAAAGATTATATATATGATGCTGAAAGTAGTAACAACATTGTATATATTACCTTTTTGACAAACTAAGAGATATGCTGCTAATAGCTAAGTATATTTACTCTTCAATTGTTATAAATCCTGCAGGAAAACCTTTGGTTGTATTACCATTTAATTACATATATGAAAAAGAATAATTAGGTGGTTACCTTGTAACTAAAACATAATTACAAGGAAAGTATACAGATCACTTTGGGTTTATCCCACAAAGGACAGCCCTTCTACTCACAGTGCACAGATTAATTAATTTGGATGTGTTATACATTTTAAGAGCCAATTTCAATCAAAAACAATTTATTGCCAACAAAAATTTCGAACAAGAAATTGACAAAGCCAAACAAATCAAGGAAACGGTGTGCACCGGGTGAGAACCTCAGACGTGAGCTCCGCAGCGTCACGTCCCTCCGAGGTTTCACACCGTGTGCCTCCAAGTCCATCTGCTTTATACCCTTCTCAGTTTGGACTACATGTACGTGTCCTGACTTGTTCCCCAGACCCAGGTGTTGGGGGGACCTTGAAACTCCTCTGAGGCTGGGTCTGCTGTTCAATTCTAAAGTTTCTAAAAGTTCTTTTGTCCCTTGACATAGTGGTTGATAGGATTTGGGAAACAGAGTCTCCATCTGAAAGGATTTCCTGGGTGTGAGGGTGTCCTCGAGTACCCTTAATGTCCCAGATAAGATACTGGCTCTGAGCTATTAATCCTTATCAGATGCTGATCATCCTTTGTTCTGGTTGCTCTCCACCTTCCATTGATATTGTAATTTTCTGACTCCCTTCCTGGAGACGAGGGGATCCTCTAACGAAATTTTTTCAGCCCTCATCTGGGACTTTCCTTTTTGGTTTCTCAGACACTGCGAGTTTTATTCTTTGCTTATTATAACACTGTTATTATAAAATATAATTCGCCCACTGCCAATAAAAACATTATTATAAAACATGAATTAATTAATTACCACAGAGATCAATTTTATAAAGGGAATTGTATTTAAATGCCAACTTCCTCCAGCTGCCTGCATAATTCATGTAATACCTCTAGCCCATACATGTCAGTTGATCTCTGTACCTGTTTAAGGACATTAATCACACACTAGAAAAGTCAGTTACTGTATTAAAGAAAAGATTGGATAGATAATAAAAATAACAGATACTGAGCAGAAAAAACGTTGACTTTGATGACAAGACACCACAAATATAGGTGGATGGAGAATCTGACCTTCATTCTGTACCAGAAACAAGCTATGTCATTTTAGAGGATGGTATTTTATATATAGCCTCTGAGCAAATTTTTTGTCTAATTTCAGTTTAAAAAATAAAAATTAAACTAATTTGAAATTAATAACTTTTCAAAGTTGATTTTCCGAGGAAAAAAAATCAAAGTGCTTTTAAAAAGGAATTTTCATAGCAAGAAAATTAGGCACCCAATGCTATTACAAGAAAAAGAAATAATTGAAAATGTCATTTTGATTTCTCAAAAGCTGTAAGAAAACCTTTATGTTGAAAAAAAATCCCCCTGAATTCAATGAGCCTTCAGTCACGCCTTTTGGGATAGTCCATGTATCCCAAGTCCTGCAACACCCACAGATGAGAAACGTAAAGATAAAACTTATCTGTGTCGTACTGCCAGCTTCTTGCTATCAACAACACTCCCATTTTATTTGTCAAATGCATGAGTTAGGATGGTTGGTAGCTACACATAGTTCCAGACCCTGAGTTGCCTGAACTGTCTGCAGCTTGGGAGTGACATATGACCTGGGTACCCTGGAATGCTCCAGCTAGGGTTTATACCCACTATTCTCAGAGGATGCAGCTTGTCCTGCAGCACCCCAATCTGCTCATCAGTGCTCGTCACTTGAACATACAAGAGAAAAACCAGTTATGTCTCAGAAGCAGGTGTGTTTCACGGAGCTCTCTAGGTCCTTGCTCAGCTGCTTGTTAAATTCGCTCTCTCCTGTCCCCTGTATGGCAGCACCAGGATCTCTCCACAGAAGCAAATACAATAGGAGGGAACATTTAGTAGTCAGTGCTGCACGCTGCAACAAGTTGCTTCCCCTCTGCAACAAGTTGCTTCCCCTTGATTGCTCCTTTTGTGTTAAGAGCTTGTCCTTCACACATCTCTGACAGCAGAGAAATTTGCAGCTAATCAGTGTGCTAATGAAACAGTTCTGTTAATAAAAAATTTTAGAAACTGGCAAAGAAAGAGGCAACTTTACAAATGAACCTTCCTCTTCAGCTAGGGCTGGCATTCAACTCAAGAGCCACAAAACAGCACTTCAGCAGTGCTTAAGCTTTACTACTTCAACAGTTCACTTCTTTCTCCCCAGGATCATAAACCAATTAAAAACATTACAGGAATTTATCAAGAACAACCAAGTCAATCCTATGGTTGTTACTACAGTAGTCACACCTGAGGAGTCCAAGCCCCAGCTGGGAAGGGAGCCTGCTGTGCCATGGACTGCCCAGCACATAACAAGGGCCCCACATCTGACATGTGCGTGGTGGTGCTGACCACGGAGCCCCCACGCCGGGATGCTGGGCAGCCACATCACACAGGATCTCTGCAAGCCCATCCAAGGCAGTGTTGGAGATGCAGGACCCCTGCTTGGGGTGCTGGTATTTTCAGCCTCCCAAGCAAGAGCTGGGTCCTTCAAGCAATTTCTGTCGGTGTTGACACCAAGCTCATCACAGCCACAGGTATGAGGCAGCGAAGTCAACAAGGGAGAAATGATATTGAAGAATATGCATTTGTACTGTGACTGCAAAGTCCTTGGTAATCCCCTGAAGAAATCAGACTCCAGAGATGGGAATTGTTCCCTTGACTACAGATGGGAAAATTATTTTGGTGAATATCACAGCTGCACAAAGCCCAGCATCTTAATATTTAAAAACATGGGGGAGTAAGGGAGAAGCAAAAAGAACGATGGAAAACCAGGAAACAAAAAGGCCGTGTAACCGCAGAGAAAACAAAGAGCAGGTGAGGAGAGCAGAAAAGCTGACAATCAGTTTATGCCAACGTGATTATCAGTGACTCTTCCTTTATTTTTTAGGGCATCAGGGATTATTTGAAATGCCTTGCCTGGTTTTACTAACACCCCAGAAAATTCCTCCGTCTTGCTGCCCTTGATGCCAGAGAGCCCCTGTGCAATGACAGAAAAGCCCATCTTGGTCCCATAAAGCAAAGCTCTCTCTTTGCCAACATGGTTTCAGTGAAATCTCTCTCTGCTAGAGGACTTGGCCAGGACACTCAGGCCACCTGGACAGCAAGACTTGCTGAGACTTTGACATGTGTGGTATGTCAACCTCAGACAGCATGCATGGAGAACCAGGGAAATCCTATTCCCAGCCTGGCTTCTTTGACAGCTATTCGTGAAGCATTTAGTAATCAAGGGACTACATGTCCTACCAAAGTCCTTTGGCAAAGAAAAACAGAATTTGTACTTGGTATTATTTCAGATGTGAAGTTATAAGCTGCTTTTGTGCAGTATTAAGTAAATAGTTAAGGACAAAGCAGTTTTTAACAAAAAGAGGTAGTGAGATACTCACGGATTAGTTTTGCACTTCAGCAAGCCTCAAAGAATTGTCTATAATATCTCCCCATTCTCAGGATGTAGCTTTTTGTTTTCAATGAGCCTGTCACCTCCTGTCAGCATCCCCTCTGCCTTCCTTCATCCTCTTAATTAATGACTGTGAGCTCTGCCTTTGTTCTCTCCATTCGGCTTTAAGCTAGAGAAATTAAATCGAAGGAATCCTCCAGAAGGCTTTGTACCTGCACATGAAGGTGTCATAAATAGCTTGTTAACGATTTGAGAAGTGACTACTAAGTAGCTACATTGGGTAACCTTTCAGCATGCTGAATAATTTGCTAAAAACATAATCGTTTTAATAGGGGATAGTTTAGTACCAGTATGGAACCAGGCAAATTGAAACTCATACCAGCAGTGTTGTTCCCGTGGGCCTCTGTGACAGAGGCTTCCCTCAGGTGTCAATACTGGGGCACAGCCAAGAATTAGGGGCAAATTAACTCAAGGGCAAAAACCCAAGGCAGATGTTAGGCCTAAACTCATTAAGTTTCCTTAGCAGAAAACCCTGTGAATAAACCAATCCAGTCCAAATACTTCAGCTAAAAATAATTGTCATCCTCAAGGAATACCCCCTGCAGTGGTTTTAAGCCCAGCTGGAGATAAAACATGGCACAGCCACTCGCTCAGCCCTCCTTTCCTTCACTCCCACTCTGGTGGAATGGGAAGGAAGATCAAAACTTGTAAAACTTGTAGGTCAATGTAAGAACAGTTTAATGGCTGAAAATAAAGTAAAATGCAATAATAAGGGTAAATAATGATAACACTGTCTTGGTTTGACAAGACAGGTGTCTGCCAGGGAAACTGGGGTTTCCCTTAGAATAGAGAATGCAAACCCCCCACCCCTGCCAAATTATAAATTTTCAATTAAGGGCTCTCAGGCAAAGATTTGGGAATAGGAATAACAGTTCTTTACTAGGAATATCAATAATACAAATGTGGTAGGAAACAAAACTACCCCACCAAACCAGCAAACAAACAACAACAATTTGGGAAAGCCCTGACAGAATCAGAGCTGCCACCTGGCACCCTGTTAGTCAGGGTGTTGGAAGCAGTCCAGAAGTGAGTCCTGGGATGACAGACGTGGCTCTGTTGGAGCAGGGACGATCCTGTAGCCAAGAAGGGTCTAGGAGTGATGAGGAAGGGTCTAGGAGTGATGAGGAGGGGTCCAGGGGTGAGGTGATGGTGAGATGGGGTCCGGCGATGATGAGATGGGGTCTGGCGAAGATGAGATGGGGTGCCGTCTTCCTCCCAGGAATCGGGGTGAAGCAAGTGAAGTCTGTCCCCGGCCGGCTCAGTTTTCCCGGCAGCAATTGTAGACTCCCCCCACTGGGTGGGGCATCCCACAATAGGACCATGCATGCAGATGGGGCTCTGGGGGGAGCGGGTATAGTCCGGGGGTATAGTCTGTTGATGGCCCATTACCCAAAAGGCACCCGCCCCTCCCCCCCGTCCCCCTCCTTCCAAAGTTACAAGAAATAAAGAACAATTCCCCAACTGCTTTCAGCAGATGAAAATAGAATACACATTTTTGATTCCATAACCCAGGACATTATCCACCCCTTATTCTATTATCATCTGCATCATACCTAAAGCAATGAACTACTAGCAGAATGAACCCCTACACTCAGTTCTTACTTAGGATTAGGTTTTCCTGGGGTACACAACTGGTTTTTCCATCTTTCTGCATTACCCACCAAGTGTAACCAGGTCCTTGAGCAAAAACAATCCCACGGATGGGTTCGTCTTTGCCTGAGGTGGGGTTAATCCAGACAGCCTTTTCTAAAATACCTCTCATGTGCACCACAGGGACTTTATCTCCATCTACTGTGTGCAAAGGGGTAGACTGGGCAGGACCAGCTCGATTGATGGAGCCTCGGGTGTTGACCATCCAGGTGGCTTTTGCTAAGTTCACTTCCCAGTTCTTAAAGGTCCCTCTGCCAAGTGCCTTTAGAGTGGTCTTAAGTAGTCCATTGCACCGTTCCACTTTCCCGGCAGCTGGTGCATGATAAGGGATGTGATAGATCCATTCAATGCCGTGTTCTTTAGCCCAGGTGTTTATAAGGCTGTTCTTGAAATGGGTCCCGTTGTCTGACTCGATTCTCTCAGGGGTGCCGTGTCTCCACAGGACTTGTCTTTCAAGGCCCAGGATGGTGTTCCGGGCGGTGGCATGAGGCACGGGATAGGTCTCCAGCCACCCAGTGGTGGCTTCCACCATGGTCAGCACATAGCGCTTGCCTTGGCGGGTTTGGGGCAGGGTGATGTAGTCAATCTGCCAGGCCTCCCCATACTTATATTTGGACCACCGTCCACCGTACCAGAGGGGCTTCACCCGCTTGGCCTGCTTGATGGCAGCACACGTCTCACAGTCATGGATAACCTGAGAGATACTGTCCATGGTTAGATCCATCCCTCGGTCTCGTGCCCACTTATAGGTGGCATCTCTGCCCTGATGACCTGAGGCATCATGGGCCCACCGAGCTAGGAACAACTCTCCCTTATGTTGCCAATCCAAGTCTATCTTAGACACTTCTATCTTCGCGGCCTGATCTACCTGTTCGTTGTTCCGGTGCTCCTCATTAGCCCGACTCTTGGGGACATGGGCATCCACATGACGGACTTTCACAGGTAGTTTCCCTACTCTGGTGGAGATGTCCTTCCACTCATCAGCAGCCCAGATTGGTTTTCCCCTACGCTGCCAGCTGACCTTTTTCCACCTTTCCAGCCAGCCCCACAGAGCATTAGCTACCATCCACGAATCGGTGTAGAGGTAGAGCTTTGGCCACTTCTCTCTTTCAGCAATGTCCAGGGCCAATTGAACAGCTTTGAGTTCGGCAAGCTGGCTTGACCCACCTTCTCCTTCAGTGGCTTGTGCAACCTGTCTTGTGGGGCTCCACACAGCTGCTTTCCACTTCCGGTTCATCCCTATGATGCGACAGGAACCGTCAGTGAAAAGAGCGTAGCGTGCTTCTTCTGCTGGCAGTTGGTTATATGGTGGAGCTTCTTCAGCCCGGGTTACCTGCTCTTGTTCTTCTTCCTCGGTGAGACTGAAGTTCTCAGCTTCCGGCCAGTTGGTGATCACTTCCAGAATCCCAGGGCGATTCGGGTTTCCAATACGGGCGCGCTGAGTGATGAGGGCAATCCATTTGCTCCAGGTGGCATCGGTGGCGTGATGGGTGGAGGGAACCTTTCCTTTAAACATCCACCCCAGCACTGGTAGTCGGGGTGCCAGGAGGAGTTGTGCTTCAGTGCCAATCACCTCTGAGGCGGCTTGAACTCCTTCATAGGCAGCCAAGATCTCCTTCTCCGTGGGAGTGTAATTGGCTTCAGACCCTCTGTAGCTTCGGCTCCAGAATCCCAGTGGCCGGCCTCGAGTCTCACCAGGCACCTTCTGCCAAAGGCTCCAGGACAGACCATGGCTCCCGGCTGCGGAGTAGAGCACGTTCTTTACCTCTGGTCCCGTCCTGACTGGGCCAAGGGCCACCGCATGAGCGATTTCCTGCTTGATCTGGGCAAAGGCGTGTTGCTGCTCTGGGCCCCAGTGGAAATCGTTCTTTTTGCGGGTAACCAGGTACAGAGGGCTCACAATCTGACTGTACTCAGGGATGTGCATCCTCCAGAAACCTATGGCACCTAGGAAAGCTTGTGTTTCCTTCTTGCTGGTCGGTGGAGACATCGCGGTGATCTTATTAATGACCTCTGTGGGGATCTGACGCCGTCCATCTTGCCACTTCACTCCCAGGAACTGGATCTCTCGGGCAGGTCCCTTGACTTTACTCTTCTTAATGGCAAAGCCAGCTTCCAGGAGAATCTGGATGATCTTTTCTCCTTTCTCGAAAACTTCCACTGCCGTGTTTCCCCACACAATGATGTCATCGATGTACTGTAGATGT
Source organism: Phylloscopus whistleri (assembly GCA_017589585.1). NCBI lineage: Eukaryota > Metazoa > Chordata > Aves > Passeriformes > Phylloscopidae > Phylloscopus > Phylloscopus whistleri. Next base: position 5,036,964 of record JADMLD010000067.1, on the reverse strand, counting down.
TCTGGAGCCTCACCCTTCTCCAGTGCAGCCTGGATCAGTCCATGGCAGATGGTGGGACTGTGCTTCCACCCCTGGGGCAGTCAGTTCCAGGTGTACTGAACGCCCCTCCAGGTGAAAGCAAACTGGGGCCTGCACTCTGCTGCCAAAGGAATGGAGAAGAAGGCATTGGCAATATCGATGGTCGCATACCACTTTGCTGCCTTGGACTCCAGCTCATACTGGAGCTCCAGCATGTCCGGCACGGCAGCGCTCAGTGGTGGAGTCACTTCATTCAATGCACGATAGTCCACAGTCAATCTCCATTCCCCTTCAGACTTACGCACAGGCCAAATGGGACTGTTGAAGGGTGAGTGGGTTTTGCTGACCACCCCTTGGCTCTCCAGTTTCCGAATCATCTCATGGATCGGAGTCACAGAGTCTCTGTCAGTACGGTATTGCCGACGGTGTACTGTTGCTGTGGCGATTGGCACCTGTTGTTCTTCAACTCTCAGCAGTCCCACAGCAGAGGGGTCGTCGGAGAGACCAGGCAGGGTATTTAGTTGTCTGATGTCTTCCATCTCTACAGCAGCTACTCCAAAAGCCCAACGATATCCTTTTGGGTCTTTGAAATGTCCATTTTTGAGATAGTCTATGCCAAGGATGCACGGGGCCTCTGGACCAGTCACAATGGGGTGTTTCTGCCACCCATTCCCAGTCAAACTCACTTCGGCCTCCAATACAGTCAGTTGCTGGGACCCCCCTGTCACTCCAGAAATAGAGATGGGTTCTGCTCCCACATACCCCGACGGCATCAGGGTACATTGGGAGCCAGTGTCAACCAAAGCCGTGTATTTCTGTGGGTCAGATGTGCCAGGCCATCGGATCCACACAGTCCAATAGATCCGATTGTCCCTCTCCTCTACCTGGCTAGAGGCAGGGCCCCCCTAGCACTGGTTATTCCCTCCCTGAGCATACATACTAGAGGTTCCAGCATCCTGACTACTGACAGCCTGGGCATAGGAGGTTGAGGATACTTTCATTTTAGTGGCACCCCTTTGGTGAGTGTTCCTCTCCTTGAGCTCACGCACCCGGGCTGCCAGGACATAGGTGGGTTTCCCATCCCACACTCCCATGTCTTCCCCATGGTCACGCAGGTAAAACCACAGGTCAGCTCTCGGGGTGTACCCTCTCTCTCTAGCTAGGGGTCGTTGGGTTCTAACTCTGGGGCCTGTGACTCGTACCGGTGCCACATTGGAACTGCTCTTCCTCATCTCCTCCCTCACCTCCCTCATTTCCTCTTTGAGCTCTTTCACCACGGCAGAGATATGAGCCTGCAGCGGGCCATTGATCATGCTCTCATAATTCCTAAGCTTAGTGGCAACAGCCCCCACTGTCACTTGGTTGTCCTCAGCATTAATGGTTGCAATGAATGTAGTATACTGAGATGGCCCCAGATTTGCCAGGTTCCATAACATCTGCGCTGTGCATCTAACCTTGTCAGGGTCATTATCATGCTGTCCACTTCTACCAAAAAGTACCTCTAGTACTGCCACTTCCCTCAGCTGTTGGATTCCCTCCTCCAGAGTTTTCCAGCGCATTCTATGGTGGTGCTCCTGCATTCTTTCTCTGTGGACAAATCTTTCTCTCACACTCGTTAAAAGCCGCTGCCAGAGGGAAAGAGGTCCAGGCTCCCTTACAAATACCTGATTTATACCTGAGTCCTGGGTCAAGGGTCCCAAATTCCTGGCCTCCCCACCATCTAGTTGGACACCTGTGCCCATAAGATCCCAAACCCGAAGTAGCCAGGCAGTGTAAGCCTCACGTCCCCGCCGTACAATATCTTTTTGCAAATTACGGAGACTTTCATATGACAGGGACTCAGTGATGATCTGAACATGTGATTCCCTTGTGTCTTGTGAGGGCCCTCCCTTCTTATCTTTACTCTCTGGGTTTGCTGTTTTCACTTTAGATTTCCTTGTTTCCACAGGGGCAACTGCTGCTGGCTGTGACTGCCCCTGTGTGTCAGCTGGAACCTGGACAGTTGTAATGTCTGCGGGTTCTGTATCAGATTCTCTTTTGTCAGGGCAGGGCGAAGGTTTCTCACCAGCTGGGGAAATGTACTCTTTCAGCATCTGGTTCATCTCATGCATTTCTTTTATCAGAGCCTTCACCCAAACCGGGTGGTTTATGCCTGAGGCTGGCTGTGGGACAGGGGTGGGCTCTTGGGCAGCATCATTATTCTTTGGGGTAGTTATCAGAGTGCTTACCCAGGCCAGTCTCCCTTTATCTCTGAATACCAAATAGAATAGGCCTATAAGCAGCACCAACCACTGTATGACGTCATTAGCATTCAGAGGGAAATTTAACCCTTGAAAAGCTGGTGGAGTAGACCCAAAAAACTGAGTGAAGGATTGGGAGAAAATTTCCCCAGGTGCCATTTCCTCACAATATGTACCATTATTAAAGTAACCCCAGAAACACAGAGTTAGTCTATGATAGCCCTGAATCCATGTGCCTGCTTTCCAAAGGAAGTTAAAAATCCACGAATTCCTCACCTTATTAACCCACAAAATAAACTGGATGCCAGCCACAGTAGCCTTGGTTATAGGGCCCATGTTTAGATAAGGGCCAGCAAATGGCAGAAATACAGCCACAACCACGTGCCAGCCAAACCAGGGAAAGCTGGACCACATGATTTTGAGCAGTAGACTTCTATCTAGTACACAAGAACTGTTATTCCTCTGTCTCAATGCCCTTGTGCCCCACACTTGGGCGCCAAAATCTGTCTTGGTTTGACAAGACAGGTGTCTGCCAGGGAAACTGGGGTTTCCCTTGGAATAGAGAATGCAAACCCCCCACCCCTGCCAAATTATAAATTTTCAATTAAGGGCTCTCAGGCAAAGATTTGGGAATAGGAATAACAGTTCTTTACTAGGAATATCAATAATACAAATGTGGTAGGAAACAAAACTACCCCACCAAACCAGCAAACAAACAACAACAATTTGGGAAAGCCCTGACAGAATCAGAGCTGCCACCTGGCACCCTGTTAGTCAGGGTGTTGGAAGCAGTCCAGAAGTGAGTCCTGGGATGACAGACGTGGCTCTGTTGGAGCAGGGACGATCCTGTAGCCAAGAAGGGTCTAGGAGTGATGAGGAAGGGTCTAGGAGTGATGAGGAGGGGTCCAGGGGTGAGGTGATGGTGAGATGGGGTCCGGCGATGATGAGATGGGGTCTGGCGAAGATGAGATGGGGTGCCGTCTTCCTCCCAGGAATCGGGGTGAAGCAAGTGAAGTCTGTCCCCGGCCGGCTCAGTTTTCCCGGCAGCAATTGTAGACTCCCCCCACTGGGTGGGGCATCCCACAATAGGACCATGCATGCAGATGGGGCTCTGGGGGGAGCGGGTATAGTCCGGGGGTATAGTCTGTTGATGGCCCATTACCCAAAAGGCACCCGCCCCTCCCCCCCCGTCCCCCTCCTTCCAAAGTTACAAGAAATAAAGAACAATTCCCCAACTGCTTTCAGCAGATGAAAATAGAATACACATTTTTGATTCCATAACCCAGGACAAACACAAAGGGAAAAAACCTAAGTGATGCACAATACAATTTCACACCATCCACCGGCTGATGACAGATCCACTTTCCCAAACCCAGATCAGCCATACTTCCAGGTAACTCCCCCAGTTTGTGCATTAGGCATCACATTCCATGATGTGGAATATCCTTGTGGTCAGTTTGAGTCACCCGTCCTGGACATGTTCCCTCCCAATTTCTTTTGCAAATCTCCTAACTGGCAGAGCATGAGACAAGGAAGAAAAAAAAAAAAATCCTTGACTTAGGATAAATATGACTTAGCAAAAACCCATAGCATCAATACCATTCTCATTCTGAATCCAAAACACAGCATTGCAACAGCTCCTGAGAAGTAATTAACTCTATCCCAGCTAAAACCAGGACACCTCCATAACTACTAAGTACAATAAAAATTAATTCCTCAATTTTGTGCACCTATTTTGCCATTAAAACCATTTATCTTTCTTTGCTTGTAGCAGGTGCAACATCATAGCAGTGCACTAGAAAGTTATCAAATACTTTATTCTAGCTGTTTCTGCCAAAAAACCAAAAAACTTTAAAACCTGAGCAATAACAATACCTTGATGTACTTACTGTTCACATTCATGGCTGATTTTCAGAAAAGAGATTAAGGCAAAAACGTAATTAAGCAAATACTAAAAAATTATCAAAATTACTTGTTTGCAGAAGATATATCCCTACACCCACACTCCTCAAACACATTCATATCTCATGCCTGAGGGGAATACATGTATTAACAGAAGCTTCATTTTTATAGATGTTGTGCACTAATTGGGACTGAAAAATGTGCTACTATGGCTGGCCACATACCAATTTGGGACACAGCGAGACTACAGTTGCACCAGCATATGGTTCCTATCACTTCTGGCAGGAAAGTGCCTAGCATTAATCATTACCTAATAATATATTACCTACAAATTTGGTAAGATTTTAGGATGCTCGTGTCTAAATCTAACTCTGTGTAGAAGTAACAGAAATATTCTGGAAAGAATGAGCCCACTGAGAGCTCTGTGTCTGTATCATTAACAGACATGACACTGTGCACAAAATAAAATGTTCCTATGACTAGTGACAAGAAATCATAGAGCTTCTCTTTCCAGACAGGCCAAGAAAAGGTTTTCTTTTCAACAACAACTGCAGATTTCACAGTATCAGCAAGCATGTCACAAATCCTTACCCTGAACCAGACTGCTTGCTCTGAATCTGTCTAACAATCTGTGACGAAACATCTAATTTTTTCCTTTTGAAATGCTTACTCAATTGCAAATATCCTTGAAATTTTCTTCTTTTCAAATATTTCAAAAGTCTTATTCAAGGCATCATAGTCAACACAGGCTTTGGCAAAACATGTATGTCAGGGAGAATTGAGATAGAAAACACGTGAATATTTATTTCTTTGAACATTTGTCACCTCCATTTTTTCTGGATCTCACAGGTCCCCCGCCAAATCTCCAATTCCCTTTTTATTTTCTCAGACATAGACCTCAGCTAGCTAAATTATCCCCGTGACTGTGCAGCCATAGATCATGATTCCCAATCTCACAGCTAATAGCTCAGTGGTGTTTCTGAATGTGTAATGGTTGAATTCCAGCAGTGAAAACCATGTGAAAGTCTTCATCTGGGAGCCTGATCCAAAACTATCAAAAAGAATGGCAGGAGATTTCTGTGTTAAAATCCAGGGCACAGAATCCGGTCCAATCTAAACAGTGGCCTGAAGAGAAAACAAAGTGAAATACCTTTTTTGGGAGACATAGTGATTTTTGGGGGACTTTTGGAGATTTTGGTTTAGGTTGCTTCTTTTGTTGTGGTTTGTTTTTTTTTTTTCCTTCCTTGCAGAAGGGTGATAGAAACCAGATCACAGTGTCATGCTTCAAAAAAAGAACCAAACCAAAAAAACAGTGATGAGAAAAATATTTGAGTTACAGCATGAAAATATCATAAGGGATGGCTTTTCTTCTTTTGTTTTTTTTTTTCTAATTATATAGCCTGGAATCCTATTTAATGGTCCCTGAGACTCACACACTCAAAGGCCACTGGCAATCTGTTTACAAAGCATGATGCTGGGGTTCTTTTTCTATTTGGGAATGTGCTTGCTCCTTTGTTCCCACCCAAGTCATGTCTCACTAGCCTTGAGTAACCTTCAACTCTGTAACTCTGATATATCACATTTACTCTCTGGTGTGCTTTGTAAACTGTTGTAATTCACTTTTCCTAAATGGTTCTGTTCCCCTGCAACATGTATAGTTCATTACCAAGTTGTTGTAAACCATTGTAACCCCTTTGTTACCTGATCCCTCCTACCCTCAGTATCCCATTGGTCCAAGCCTTGAGTCTGCCCCTGGCTGGAAAAGGCTATTTAAGCTAAGGACGAGAGGGAGCAGGGCTCTCTTTTTGGCTCTCTCTTTTCCTGCTCTCTTGGGGTCTTGGACTCTCTCCCTCTCTCCCCCTTCTCCCCCTCCCCCTCTCTCCTGTGGGAGCCATGCCGCTCCCCCCTGGTGTGGGACCCCCCAAATAAACCCTGAACAACACCCTCGAAAGCCATGTGGTGTTTTTTCTGCCTGCGTGCTGCCATTACCTGCTACATGTAGCCAAGAGAATCTTCCCTGAAGCTTTGGTAATGCTCCTGTACCCCACCCCCCTTTCAAGACCCCAAAGACCTTGTTGCCAGTTTCTCCTGCAGATGCTAGCCGGGCAGAGGAGGAAAAGCAGGAGGCTGCAACAGTAAACCTTGATACCCAAGTAGAAATGGGAAAACATGATTTCACTGTAATTTCTTCCATTTGTAGGAAGAGGAATGTGTATGGCATCAATGTTTCTTGGCTCTCTGACAGCAGAGCTGTCACCTTCTGATCTGAGGCAAGTTTTAATGACAAAAATCAGTAGTGCTTTCTGACTTGATACTCAGAGAAAGGCATTAGAAAGACAGAGCTCCAAGTACTTTTTGATTAGTGCATTTCTCCAAGCAGGAGTCTGACTGAGTAGTAATTTCCAGGCTGAAGCCCTTTGGACTACAGGGGCATCCTTTACCCATCAGAACAAAGTCAGTGGCAATTAATTGCTTAACTTCAGTGGGCTGAGACCTTTCAAAACTGTTTTCATAAAACTGATACCTACAACCAAGTCAAATACAACAAACCAAAACCGAGAGCCTAATTTTGACATTTCTTATTAGACCAAGATTTTTGCGCATTTACATTAGGTGGTACCTGTGCTTTGTGGGAAAATAGCATTAGAGAGCCTATTTGTAGATTAATGTCTAAAAATACAAAAAACCTCTGTTGTACACAGTTGAGGTAAAGAAGTTCCACTTTTCAGAACATGCAATACAGGGACAAATCTACCACTCAAGGTCAATCTTACCAATTTTAAGAGAAAGATAGCGCAGTTCACTTCAGTCTACATTTCTCTCATTTCAGCAGCCATGATACACAGCTTATCCAGATACAATTATAGCTAATTATTTGTTTATGTGTCTTGCAAAGGTAAAATCCCTATGGACTTCACTGGGAAAATAACAACTCATTTAAAGAATAGTATACTGGTCCTTTTCACCAAGGATGTCATTGGAAATTACAATCTCTGATAAACACACAAGTTTTTCTGATACAGGACCATGGTAACAGAGCAGACAAGACGTAGATGCTTTATTTTTCCTAGTTTTTTTTATTGCATTTTTATTTGTGCATTTTCTAAGGTCAAATATGTACTGTGCAAAATCCTTTACAAACCTATTTAGCATCTGTTCCATACAGTCTGTAAGAGCCAGTATAACTTTCTTGCTTTGATGTATGTATCAATGCTTCATGGTGTTTACTGGACACATTTCTGAAAACAAAAATCTATGATTCTACTACAAACATTTGTTTCACTTTTCTGTAAATAACAGCAGCTTTATACTTTCCTGTAACTGAATAAATCATTGCTGAAACCCAGAAAAAAAATTGAACAGAAACAAACCACAAAACTAGATCAAACTAAATACTAACTGCTTTCTGTAGAAAATAGAGACCAGGGCCAGGTTTGTTAGTGAGTGGGTTATTTTTTTTACATTAAAATAGATAACTTCAAAAGAAATGCTTTTTGGCTTTGTATTTTTAAAATTCTGACATGAAAATGTAGCCACAAAACCTTCTCTCATGAAGCAATTCGATTTCACTTAAAATTTCATCTTTGAAAGCAGTTGTCAGTATATTGTGAGAGACTGTGTAAGTTAAAACCTGCTGAAAAAAATATTAAGAGAATAAAGCAACCTTTCTTGCTTTTGTGTCCTCCCAGCTTGACTATATTACAGCCTGGAGGTGCAGAAGCTGTCACATGAACCTGTGTGTGCTGTGATGTGCCATACAGATTCCTCCACTAATGAGAAGCCATGAGCACACTCCCATGTCCTGCTGCATTTTACTCAGCCTCATCTCTTTGCAAGCATCTCTTCTCATCATTTCTCAGCTGCAATTTCTTTCTTCTGCAGAGGAGGAATGAGACAGCTTGGTGAGTGTTTGTGGGTGTATGGCTTCTGAAAGCTGTATATTGTAGAGAATAATACTCAGCTGCTTATCTTCCCTGTCTCAGTCACTCTTTAAATAAGATGAACTATAACTTAGGGAGGTACAAAGATAATTGCATAGGAAAAAATAAAGCTTCAGTATTGGAAAAAGGAGATAAATATCACAGACACTGAGCATGCAATACTTAAAGAAATAGCATGCATGCCTGACAACATGGACAAGTGTAAGCCTTCTCTTGGGTCTGAACAGTAACTGAACCTCAAGAACTTAAGAAAAATATCTGGAATCTCAATCCCAATCTTCTGCTCTCATCACTAAACTTCAGCTTTTCTTTAACATCTGACTGCAGTAGATGTCTTCAAATGACACAGTAATCCCTGTGTATTTGGGTTTTTTTAAAGTGACAAGTTTCTGAGGGAAGCTAGAGAAGGGACCCTTCTGCCTTTCCTGGGTCTTTAGCTTGAGCACAGGCTGCAGGGACAAAATGACTCAGCTCTCCTTGAACAAATAAGACAGGGCTTTGAGTTCTTGCAGAGAAAAATGCCTGTTATAGGTCAGTCCTGCCATCACCCCTCTCCTAGTGAGCAGCAAAATCCAGTTTTGTGTCTACAGCCAAGAAGCCACCTGCTAGCACTGCCTTGCCTTCACCCACTGCTGCTCCCTGAAATTTGCAGTTTGGAATGAGAGATGAACAAACCCAAGAAGTTCAGCCTTCCCCACTGCTCTGACCTGAAGAAGGGAGAACCAGCCTGGACCAAGCTCTATGCTGCTTTGCTGCTAGTTCTCCAGGCAAAGACATTTCAGGACAGCTCTGGCACCTCATGGCTGGACCACAGCCCCAGCACTCTCACTTTGAAAGACTCAGCTCTGAACTTCACGCTTTTTGGGATGCATTTAGAATCATTAACAAATTTCAGGTTGTGGTTTGTCAGGTCCCCTTCTTTGAGTTACTACACAGGATGGCATTTTTCAAAACTTGCCACTCTGCTAGGCAGCTCCCTGACTGTTTCTCCCTGGAGCCTGCTTCCAAATAGGTACTAGGATAAATATGTAGGACAAATATGAATTTTCCAATAGATGGAGCACAAGCAGGTTCAAAAAGGCTTAGCTAGAGGCTCCCACAAAGACTGTCACTGGAGAGTGTATGTTGCTAAAGCTGTGAAAGCTGAAGCCTGTTGCAGCATCAGCTGAGAGGTCTACCATGAACTGATGGCACAGGTATATAGGAAAATGACTGAGCAAATGTTCTTTGGCAGACCTCACCAGTGCAATTTAATATCTCACCTTGCTTACTGGCTGTAACACCTCACAGCTGACATACCTGGTGGTTCATGTAAGCACTCCCAATTTGTTTTAGTTCAGAGTAACACTGAACTAAGCATCCTCAGCACTGAAGCAGATCAGAAATCTTGCACAGGTTTGGGAGATACCACGACTGTGAGGACAGGCATCCCTCCCGAAAGGATGACAGAGGAAAGGTAAGGAGCAGATAGGGGTACAACTTTTTCAGAACTCCCAGAAGCTCCACAGGAGTGACTTGTCTAGACCCTAAAGCATCTGGGGCAAGTAGTGTTGCAGGGAGCTGGAGTTTGTCAAAAGAGGGGCAAGAAATCTGGTGAACGGTCTGGAACACAAGTGTTATGAGGAGCAACCTGAGGGAGCTGGGGTTGTTGAGCCTGAAGGAATCCTGATTATACCACATTTCAACAAGGAAGTACCCAGCAAAACTCATCTGAGAGAGAAGAGGGAATAAAGCAATAATCTACTTCGTGGAGACTGGCCACTAATGCCAATGAGTGATCTGTAATTCATTCCCTTGGTCCCAAATAGCCTCGATTTGGTGCCAAGATCCATTAAATGGGCTGGGTTTGTTTAGCTTGCAAGGAGTCCTTGGGCAATTGTTACTTCTAACTTCACAGTTTGTCTTTTAAACTATCATAAGATCATTAAACAAGCAAGTGATTCCGGCCTCTCTGCAAGACAGAAGGCTTCTTTTCTGCCTCCTCTCCTCAACCCCTTCTCCAGAGATTATTATTTTGCTTTCATTTCTTGCCTTCCTGTTTCCTGGTGAATCACACTGTGAGAAATAAGTGCTTTGTGATGTCTTGTATTTTTCTTCTCAACCTTTCTTTCAAAGACACAAGAACCACAGGAAAAAAACCCACAACAACTGCTTCAGAGAAGATCGGTTTCACATGTTATGAACTGCAGGACAAGGTTTCAAGAGAGAAGGCTCTTCACAAAGCAATGAAGTTGCCATCCACCCTGCAAACAGGAGGTCACAGTCTTTCTCTGTGAGACAGTCCTCACATAGACCTTCACAGAGGGAAAAGACCACAATGTTGAAAGGGAGGAGAAAAACTTGTTTTACAGATCTGAGTAAGGATAAAATAAAGAGTTTGCATGAAAGTCAATTGGGAGATACAGACTGGAATAACACTCCCTCCCTGAGTGTGATAAATGCCAATTACTCATTTTTAGAAATTTATGAAAATTTAATAAAGAATAAAATTGGTTACAAAAAAATTAATACAAATAAAAGTTTAAAAAGTTTTCAGAGACAGGACAAATAAGGAGACAATAAAAGGGGCAAAGAAAATAGTCAGACTATGTCCTTTCTCCATCCTAGCCCCATGCTAGTTAGGAGAAAGGCGATTTTCGGTAGAAAACCTCCTCTTTTGAGGACTACAACTTAATAATTATGCATGCCTTATCAAAAACAAACTTGTTTTTCAAGAGTCTTTTGCTAAGCCTTTTTGGAGACAGGGAGTCGTGCCTTTGTGGATTGGGAGCGTCTGGTTCTGTAGGTGAGATATGTATCTTTGTTCGAAGAATTTGGGGGGGGGTTTCTTCTGTTGTAAATCTTATCTCTGTAAAACATTCTCTTGGGCAGCTTGAAGAAAATACCTTACACACATTTTTACTACAACTTAATGTTAAAAACTACATTTACTATATTATTCAAATGTTAATATTGCATAACTTTTCTAACTAGCATATTACATATAGTAAATATCTGCATAGAGTCACAAACACACAATATGCCTTTTTCACACTGAGCAAAGCACCTGAAACTCAGGAGACCCCAGATGAAGAAGTGTTGCATTTGAACAGTTAGCTTTTCACAACTCTAGTGTGAATTTTTCCAGTAGATTGTTTTGGGGTTTGGTTAGGGTTTTTTGAATGTTTGTAAACTTTCAGTGGTTGAAACATTCTACATCAATAGTTTCCATGGCTGAACTATATGATTTGTAAAAAAATACCTCCTTGAATTTATTTAAGCCTTCATGTGGTAGTTTTTCCTCACTCTACTCTAATACTTGAGGTCCTGGAAGAATCATAGAATAGTTGTTCTCTGCCAGAAACTCATTTCACAGTCCTCCAGTCATTGCTTTTCCAACTTGAAAAATCCTAAACTGCTTGATCACTCCCTGTTCTGAGGGTCTTTCATATTTTGATTGTCCTTGATACATGTAGATATCCTTCTCCTAAAGGATGGGTTGTTAAAATATATCCTTTGGAATTTTTTCCAGTAATGTTGCTCGAATGTAAGGCCTCCAGAAATACAGTGTTCAAGAGGTGGGAATCATGAATTTATAGCGCAGTAATAATTACTTCCACCTTGTTGTCTACTCCTTCATAATAATTCCTAACCTTACATCTGCTTTCCGTACTGCTACTGATCATTAGACCAATGCTGAGGCATCACTGTCAGTTTTAACCCAAACATCTCCCTTTTGAAGGTCTAGAAGGAAGCTGGTGAATCATTGCTGAGTGAGCTGTTAGGACTGGCTTTTTCCCCAATATCCTCCACTTTTGTTTTGTTTTGTTTTGTTTTCTTTCACACCGAAATTGATTTTTTTACTATCCAACTACTCAGAATTGTGATGTTAATAACATTGCCCTCCATTCACAGGTAAGAAACAGAAGAATGAAGATTATGCAGGGATTTGAGCAGAACAGAGGGCAAAAGGTGGGTCCGCCACATCCCCAATGTGAGAAAGCCCTATTCTTCTCAAGCTGCTTTCAAGTTCCTCTACACCCGCACTGTTTTCAGGGAGGTCCACACAAAAACAGCCATTTTTCTTTGCTTCCAGCAGTGGGAAGCATGTATACAAAAGGGCAAAACATCCCACAAGTAAACACAGGGATGGAAGATGAGATCCAAGAGATTTTAAGGAAGGAAGGACAACCAAACAAGTCCTTAAAGTGCCAGAAATTGATTACAGGGAGACAAGTTTATGTCCTTAATGACAAGATGTTCAAAAGCATCTGTCAAAGCAGTTAGTCAAGCTAAATCTAAAGAACCACCTAAAACCTTGGTATCTTGTAACCAGCTGGCTGATGAGAATGGAGTAGGGAGTATGGAGTAACTTGAGCCACAGGAAGGAGACAAAACTGGAATGAGGAGACCAGGACAAGGCTCTGAAGGTGAGAATTTGATGTTTCTTCTTTCACCAGGAGAGCAGATGTGTGTGCACTGCCAATGTCCCTGCCAAGGCTGCTCTGGGCTGGTATGAGGTCCCCAGCTATGAAAGGATAGGAAACCTGTTCCTACAGCCTGGCCATGGAGAGATCAGCAGCTGTGCTGGTCTAGTGCTGCTGAACACCTTTGTGAAAAATCATCAGCTTTTAATACTGAAATTAATCTTGCTGCTGGCCCAGCTTCACATTCAAAACTCCCTTCAGATACAGCACTACAAAAGATGTGACAGCATTTGGGGAAGTAACTGAAAACACTGCAGCCTGGACACAGGTTTGGGAAGCATATGGACAATATCCTGCAAATAATTTCCATGTATAGCTATTATTTCAGAACAGATCTTGTCTATGGAACTGCAACTTCTATGATCTCCTTTTCTCTCCTATGTTCTCAAAACTTCCCATCTGTTTGGCTCTCAGATTAACTAGGCATTTTACTACAATGGGCAAGCTCCTCCAATCAATTATCTTGAAGAGAAATTTAGTTAGTAACTCAGATTTGCTGGCCTGCACATTGCCTCTTAGTTTTCTGAAGTTTACTACTTTTCCCTATAAAACCACCTGCTACATGCCATGGAAACTATTATGAGATTTTAGGATGTGCAGGTGCCGGTCTGATACAGATGCCAAAGAGCAACTACCCAGACATCTGTTGGGAGAGCAACACAGCTGGTTGTGAGCAGTCCAGGAGACTTCTGGAGGGCATTGAGGACAAATTCCCTGTCCAGGTATTGGACAAACCAACCAGAGGAGAAGCACTACTGGACCTGATGCTCATCAATGCAGATGAGCTCATTAGCAGGGTTAAGATTCTGATGTCATCTTCCCAGATTTTATAAGACCTTTTACATGGTCCCACATGATACCCTTATCTCCAAAGTGGAGAGTCATGGGTTTGAAGGGTGGGCTAACACAGTGGATATGGAATTGGCCAGATGGACAAAACCAAAGCTGTGGTCAACAGTGTAATGTCCAGGTGGAGGCTGGTGACAAGTGGTGTCCCACAGTGCTCTGTTGTTTTACAGGTGCTGTCTAATACCTTTATCAGTGACAGAGACAGTAAGACTGAGTGCAACCTTAGCAAATTTGCAGATGACACAAACACAAAACTGACCAGTACAGTTTACACAACAGAAGGAAGGGGTGCCAGCCAGAGGAATTTGGACAATTTTGAGAAGTGCACACGTGAGAACCTAATGAAGTTCAACATGTGTGAGTGCAAAGTGCTGCACCTGGGTCAGGACAATCCCAGAGAGTACAGGCTGAGAGAACTCATTGGGAAGAGCTCTGCAGCAAAGGACTTGGGGTATTTGGTGGATAAAAAGTGACATGAGGCAGCAGTGCATGCATGTGGCTCAGAAAGCAAAAGCATCCTGGGTTGCACCACGAGAGGCAATGCCAGCAGGTCGAGGGAGGTGATTCTGCCCTTCTGCTTCACTTTTGTAAGACCTGACCTGAAGTACTGCATCCCTGTCTGGGGGCCCCCAGCATAGAAAGACAGGAATATACTGAAGCAAGCCCAGAGGAGGAAATCAGAGGGCTGGAGAATCTCTCCTATGAAACAAGATGACAGAAATGGTATTGCTCAGTTTGGAGAAGATAAGGCTCTGGAGAAACCTTAAAGCAGCCTTCCAGTACCTAAAGGGGTCTTAAAAAAAGAGAGAGAGCAACTTTTTATATGGACAGAGAGTGATAGGAAAATGGGAATAGTTTTAAATTAAAGGAGGAGATATTTTGTTTAGATGTTAGGAAGAAATTATTTACTTACAGTGTGGTGAGGCAATGGAGCAGGTTGTCCCAAGAAGCTGTAGAAACCCCACCCCTGGAAGTGCTCAAGGCCAGATTGGATGGGGCCCTGAGCAACCTGATCTGGGGAGTGGTATCCATGCCCATGGCAGGGGAGATGGAACTATATGATCTTTGAGGTCCCTTCCTACCCAAATCATTATATGATTCCATGAGCCCTTATACTGTATGACAACTGCAGTCCAGAGTAAAACTGAAACTAGTGTGTCACTGGCTTCTTGATCACAACCATTTTTCAGAGCTGAAATAAATGCTCCCTCCAGCGTAGAAATTTCTTTCTTGCTTATTGGCATATTTATTAAAATGTTCCTTGGACAAAACCAGGGATGTTGAATATTTTCTAAAGAATATAAGCAAAAGAATATAAGCAAAAATATACAAGCAAAAAAAGCTCTGTATTATCCATATTGGAAATTCCTATCAAGAACACAATCTAGCCCAGAACAGAAATAAGATTAGTAGCAGATTCTCCTGTCTAGAGGCAGACAAACACTTGGTTGGAGAAGAGCCCAAGGGCTTAACTAAACTGACTGAAATAAAGTAAAAGTCTTGTGAGACTCTGTAAGTTTGGGCTAGACTCCATTTTGAGCTTCCTGCTCTGATTTTCATCATGGTATAAAATTTATGTTGCTCTCATTGTCCTGGGAAAAAAAAAAAAGACTTTCAAAACCAGAAGTGCCTTCTGCTACATCTGCCTCCTCTGGCAGCACATAGCTGCCCCAAGCCTACAAGATATATTGCAGCCTTTTTCAACTTGTGCTATGGGTTTCCTGACTAGGGAATGTCTCTTCCTTGTGAGCAGAGTCTGACAGATTAAGAGTTCGAGATGCTTTCAGCACAAGCTCAAGTAGTGCCTACACCCAGAGACAGAGGCTGCATCACAGTCCCTTCCAGCCTGCACACTGGCTGATTTGTTTTTCTATGTAACACAGCCTAGAGGAGCCACCAATGGCCTGGAGCTCCAGGCAGTAATTAAGTTGTTAGTGGGTTGCCCGAGCACTGGAGTAATTGACAATTAAAGTATGTACAGGACACCGCTGAGGCCTGGCACACCGTGAGGCTGATCAGTTGCTCTCCTCCAAAGCCACACCATAGAGCACGTTTGTTACACATATCATGTTAACAGCTTCCCTGTTTTCTAATCAGCTGGGGCAATTTACACAGTCTCTGGCTGTGTTTTACATCAAAACTCATTTGATTCTCTGGTATGCTTCAGTAGTACTGGAGACAATCATCCTTGAAATGTGCTTTCCACATACATCATGCTCCTTCTTTACCAGTTTTAGATGAAAGGGGCAACACACAGTTGTGTAGGCTAATAAATGAAGTTTTTATATATTACACTCAGCTTTGTTTCCCAACAATTCTCTTATCTAAACCCAGAGATGATATAGTAAAAGACTGATAATGAGACAGTATCACTGAGCATGAGTTTGAAATGGAAACAACGAGATTTTGTCCTGTCTAATGCAAGCAGACACACAGGAATCTGAACACCAGCTTAACCTAGCACAAGCTGATTTTTTTACGTACACAGAACAGAGAAAGAACTTGTGACATCGCTGTGGGTAAACTTGTATTGCTACTTTATAGCTCACCAGCTCAGAACGGCTTTCTGATAAGGACGACCTTGGATGAGAGGGGGAGATCTCCTTCATTCTGAAATACTGCCTAATTGGGACTGAAGTGCCTCATGACATAGCCCAAGCAAATACATTTGTATCAATAAATGCTTACCCATAGGCAGATGGCTGGAATTGCTCAGTGGGGTTCCTTCTTGTAATCTGCTGCCATTGAGCTGTTTGAGTCGGATCCAAAACCTCTTCAAGGCAATGGGAGTTTTTTCAATTAACTTCAATAGCAGTTGGGTAGGATCCAGGGAATTAAGTGACCCTGGAGATGTATTCTGGGAGCCTGCTGACACTCTCCAGGGGGGAATTTTCAACTCCTTTGGAGTTTTTTTTTAGGCAGTTCTGAAATCAGAGAAGTTCAGTTTACATTTTCAGAAATTCATACTGCAGGAGTGTCCTATTCCTGTTGAAGTGAAAGGAAATTTTGCCATTTATAGAAATTTATACTTATGATTGCCATTTATTCTACCCCAGGAATTCTACCAGCTCAGAAAACTGCTCAGATTGTCAAACAGGTTCTTTCAGTACCAAACAAGTAAGGCTAAAAATAAGTACTTAATCATTGCTCTTGAAATGCCCCCTAAAACTTCTCTAGTAGCTGGAAACTTTCCACCACTCCATTTCTTGGGGGTTTATAGCAACTCTACCTATGAGATCTATTAACAACAGCCTTTCCATTCCTCCCACACTTGAACTATTTTAAGATATTCTGCAGTGAAGCTCAAGCCTCCATAAGTTTTGTGTTAACCTGGTCTACACTTCTCAGATGTGGAGTGTGGCTATTTCCTGGCTCAGTTTTGCTTCCGGCAGAACAGAAAGACTTACTAAGTACTGCTAAGAGCTGTGTCATGGCCCACTGACAGTAATACAGCTTTGACAAATTTAGGCAAAAAAAAAGCTAGGGGAGAAGCTTGGTCAATGGTGAGCAGAATTAAAATGGTTCTTTAAGGTGACAGCCCACAAAAAGAAAAGTAAAGCCTATGCTGAAGCTCAATCCCAAGCTTTCCCTTTTGTTTGTAAGTAGAATACTCAGGGTATTGTAGTGGTTTAAGGCAAATTTGGGAGGAGAACTCCTAGGGAAACCCTCCCTCCCCTCCCTCCAACCGGTTCGGGAGAAAACCTTCTCAGAGAGAAAGTGGAAAGAAACTTGTTTATTAAACTGGCAAAAACACTCCCCCAGCACAATAAATTGAACAACACCAGATGACAAGAACTTCGTGCTGCCCGGGACAGATGACAAATTAGGGAAAACAAAGTCCCTCCTGTAGATGGTTTCTGGTCTCAGCTCTTCTTCACTTTCTCGCTGGGAAAAGTTACGACACTGGAGAGATCTTGGTGGGCCCGGTGCAAACTCCCCCGCAGCCCCCCCCCCCGGGGTCTTTGGTTTGGGGAGGTTTGAACAGTTCTAAAAAGAGGCGGAAAAAAGGGAAAAAAGGAAAAAAATGAAAAAAAGGAAAAAAAAAGAAATCTGAACCTGCTCAGCCCTAAGCTATGCTAACTAGCTACAAAGCAAAGCAAAGCGAAAGTGAGTGCCGAAAAAAACCCCTTGCTGTTTGTATGCTGGCAACTCCCACTCTTTAAGGCCAGTCCGAGAGGTTTCTGAAAACAAACTGTGCATTTCTCTCTCCGTTTTACTCTCAGGTCCAAATTAAAGGTACAGAGTATAATATCCAACATAAACTCAACAGCCGATTGGGAATACTTCGTAACGTCACCCCAGGACAGTATTCAAATTGAGATATTTGGATTTTCAAAGAGAAAATGCTTTGAAAACTCTCTTTCAAAAAGTAAGAATTTGAGCATGATTTTTTTGTTGTTGTTGAACCTGAATGCATATACTGTCCATTTTTAATTTGTAAACTTCTGGAAAGCCTGCACAGTCCTCTGGCTCTGGCTGGAAATGCTAGGTTGTGCACACTTCTTCTTCAAATCCACCTTCATTCCATACCCTCCACAGGGAGAAACACTGCCTGGGAAAAAGCTGTGGGAGATTCTGTGGCTGCAGATGTGGTAACAAGACCCCTACAGGTCTCTACCAATTTGAGATTCTCCATCAGCTCAAGTGCCTTCTACTTATTCAAGGCTAAAGTATTAGCAGAATGGTACAGAAGAAGCTAATGTTTGCTGATGTCATTAGTGATATCAAAGTCCTGGCACACCAGTATCTCTAGACCGTAAAATGCCCCACAGAATCTGAATCTGAACATTCCTGAATGTGTGATGATAGACAAAAAGGCCCAACTTTATAAAGAGTCAAACACTAAAAGGAGATTCTTCTGGAAGGCAATTTTGTCTTTTACTACCTTGTCCAATCAATCTCACCCAATCTTCCAAACCGTGTCAGAGCTATTGAATATATTTCTGTGCTGCAAACACAGGACAAAGTCAGCGTAAAAATCTAGCCATCAAGTTAGCTAGTTCAAAATCTTTTTCTGCATTTTGTGGTGACTGGAATGAGAAAGAATTTGTTTTTGGAGTACCAGATCACAGAAATAAATTTCTAAAACAAAACTCTTGCAGAACACAATTATTATTCAACTCGTTTTAACAATTCGATAAATGCAGTGCAATGACTTCTGTTAGCTATTCTCCCAGCCAAGGTCTACAACATCATTAAATATTATTGAGTTGGGTCTGCCATTTTGCTTGAAATTATGCGCCTGGCATTTTAGTCTATGGCCATAAATGCTGGAAATGTCAGTTATATAAGCATTCATCTTTTTCACTACTGTCTCCCATCAAACATTAACGGTAGGAGCTTTAATCCCTTCTACACAGCCCAAGATATCTACATTTGCTAGGAAAGGAACTGTAACAGAGTGCACTGACAACTCACAGTCAGTAATTACTCTTAGAAATATCTCAGTAAACTCAATTTGCTCCCAGAAGTCTTTTAAATTATATCTCGTTAGAGTGCAATGTTTTTTGAAATGACAAGGTCACACAAAAAAGCAAAACTCTATTTTATCTTTATCAGAGCTTTACTCCCCCCACCATAAAACTGTTATAACACATAATTCCAACCAGATAGAGATATTGTGTTTTACTGTTGGAGCCCAGGAAAGCCATAAAGCAAGCAGAATTGTTGTTTACAGTCACAATAAATTTGGAATATCGTATAGCATTCTAGGTAAGGCAAACATATCTACTGATGTCAGCTCAGTGGGAAGAAGTAATTTTTTATTATTTTTTTGAACTTAGCTGGTAAAATAAATTTATTTTGGATTTACACTAAAAAATTTCTCATGAATCAGAAAAGATTCATCTCAAACTATATTAATATAGCAGAACATACACTTTATCTCATCACCCTACTTATCTGCCTTAGTGACTTTACTGCAAGATGTTACACAAAAGCAACATGGATTACGTAGTTGACCAACACTTTTAATTT
The DNA here is from genome assembly GCA_017589585.1 of Phylloscopus whistleri. Lineage (NCBI taxonomy): Eukaryota > Metazoa > Chordata > Aves > Passeriformes > Phylloscopidae > Phylloscopus > Phylloscopus whistleri. Next base: position 5,017,572 of record JADMLD010000067.1, on the reverse strand, counting down.
TATTACAAGTCTTGATAGCATTCCTTCCTATAATCCCAGTTTATGAAGCCATGTAATTAGGAAAGGAAAAAATAATTCCACTGCAAAAGAAGCAAAATGATCACATTTTTTGTGGGTAGTAAAGCTGCATCTTGTATTAATAGAGATTTTAATTTAACCAAAGAGGAGGTAGAAGCAGCCAAGCAGACTCTTCTTTAAGTATATCCTTAATTTTGTTTCCATTTGAACAACTACACCTTAAGTGAATATGTGCTTTTATTCTTAAATCCAAGTTACCTGGAACATTAAAAAAGTGCACCAAATTGAAACCAAGCAGCACTGGTATATCTTAGCAAGTAACTACCTCCAAAGAAATTCTCTAAGGAATTCAGAGGATAAGAGTCTGCTATCACAGAAAATGCACTGCCCAGTTTGAGAGCCACTGCAGAGGGGATGGGATACACCATCATTCTGCAAGCAGGGGTAAGCCTAAGCCTTCCCAGAAATATACCTAAATGAACACACTTACTCATAGCAGAAGTCAGAAAAACAGAAACAATTTTGGAAGAATAGATGTCCTCATAGTAGAGATTTTTTTAATCCTTTTTGTTCATGAGTATATTGTACAGGAGTCATTGGGGAGAGGCTTGCAGGTAATTTAATGGGCATAGCAGAAAGACTGTCATAACAGTAAAGAAATATTCTAAGCAGCAGTTACTGTTCTATAAACTTCACTATCTTGCATTTGAATTATTTCCATTTTTTATATGACAATCACATGCTGCGAATTGCAATACCTCCAACAGACAACCATCTTACCAACTTCCCCAGAAACTTTATCTTCTCCAAGCTCTGCCAATGAAAACAGGGGCCAGCTTCTGACAAGGGATCTTCTAATGTTATATTTCCTTGTATTGCTTAGTCAAGACAACATATAAGGCAAATACCTAAATTAATGCTTAGAAGTACAGACCTCAAAGCTATAAATTTAGCTTGATACCAGAATAGAAGGGATGAAAACCCTTGTTCAAAGGCTTCTGAGAGTGAGAAAGTTAAATAAATAAATAGATTTGCAGCAATTTGATGGAAAGTGATATGTGAGCTTTCTAAACACACCACAACTCCACTGTGTCATCAGTTACATGAACTGAGGCAAAAAAGCACCCAACATCAGTCCTTCAGGCTCTCAGTGGCCCTTCTGAACCTGGGTCTTGCTGCTCAGTTTCTTTCTGACAGCTATAAACCCATACCTCCCCAACGGGGGAGGGTGCAAGGACTCGAGTAAAACCTTGCTGACATGCCATGACTGCCTCTTGCTGCTATGATGGCATCTGCCGTTATTTGCTACATGTAGTAAGACATAACCTTATCCTGTTTCCTTAGAGCCAGTAGTGGCTGAAATACAGAAGGGTCTGTGTATGCAGGGGAGGGTGGAAGGACTCAGCAGAGAATTAAAACTCTGTCTTAAATGTATCCTTTTAGAGGTGTTGTGGGAAAATAAGGGTGCCCACTCGGATGGTACAGTGCTATCTGTTGAGACATCTTTTCAGAGGGGTTCTCTGGACATGTTATGCCAGTGAGAATTATGAAATCCTCTTCCAACAGGACAATGAGGGAGTCGGGAGTTGTGGTGAGAAAATAATTTCTCCTCTCCCAATATTTCTCTGATCTTCACTAAGGATTCGTGTCTATGAAGAAAGACGTGAATGCAAAGCCTCAGACTAGTTTTTAAGGGATGTATGTCCACACTCTAAAAATATTCTGAGGCACCAGAAGGCAGCTGCTTGGGTACAAAGCAGATATCACTGTGGAATAAAGCATCTTTCCCCTTCTGAGCTATCTCTGTACATCAGGGCACAAAGTCAATTTGAGACTTTCTGTCCTTCAATCCCACGCACACGACAGTGTCTATGGATCACTTGGTTCAACAGTAGAAAGAGAGAAAAAATTAGAGAGAATAGAAAATTAAAAATTGCTAGCAGAGATTGTATAGATATAAGGTCATTTCCTGTATCCTTATACTATTTAGACTATAATTTGCATTATCAGCAAATAGTGTCCTAATCTCATCTCTTTTCACCTCCTCTATGTAGAACAGGATTAACAGAGTAAACACCGCCAAGGATTAATTTTAACAATGCCTGACCAAGCTACCCTGCTCATGGCTTTTCAGTTGCTGAACTCAGTGCTGACAACTCAGCAGTGATTCAGACTGTTCAGTAAAATCTCAAATAGGTCAAATCTGCCACTGATCTGCATCAGGTAACTTTGCGAATTGAAGTTTAGACCCCTGCAGATGTGGTCCACCTGACTTCATGAAGAAGAGCTGTGTCTTTTTATTCCAGACATAAATTTGGCTATCAGCAATAGAGGTGCTTTGATTCATATCAGCTAGGAGTTGGATCCCATGACTGCAAAAGAGCTGAGCTAATTTATGTCACTGGAGAAAACTGGGGCAAACAGCTATACCTGTAAAACTATAGTCTGAGCTCCCTCTTTCTCTAGCATCAAACATTTCAAAACCAACTCAAAGTCTGAATTCTCTTTTTTTTTTTTTTTTGGCCCAGTTCTTTAGATAATACCCACAAAATGCTGATATATTTTAAGAAGGTTAAAACTAACTGATAAAAATGTTAAACAAACATAATTGGAAGCCAGATTTATCTCTTTCTGTAGAAATACTCCTTGTGCTTGCGTTTTTTACTGAGTTTTGATTTTTACCTCAGATCTTCATTTTGTCTTGCCCCCAAAAAATCAGAATTTTTCAAAGCCAAAATGAAAACAACACATTCAAGCGCTGCACAATGACTTTGGCTTGAGGAGAACAAAGGCTTTCATAAAGCCCACAGCTTTCAGTAGAAAAGAATTAGGATTGAAAATTTTCAGCCAGCCCTGCCAAATAACTGCATCCTTTCTTTCTGACATTTTTACCTGGCTGGTAACGCTTCACTCCACAGTGAATCCCATTGATTTTCTCTGAGCGAAGCGATGTCTGTGCAGTCAGCACTGCCAGACAATGATGCCTGAGCCATACCACCCTGGGAGCACAGTCAAGTGATGCCAGGCTCTACAGACTCATGAGGTAGGATTTCCTCTAGATTTCTTCTCTGCTTTCTAAAATTGAAGGCAAAGGGTTGGTAGTTCACCACTGCCTTAATTTATCCGAGCAGAAAGAACATTTCTTGTGCTTCTAAGATTCTTCAGCTTTTCAGTCACATCATTCCTACCTCTGTAGGTTATAATTTGAACTCAGAATAATGGGACTAATAATGAAAAAGTGATATGTTTCCATTTGCTTTTTCTTTAAACTGAGTTTATAATTGGCAGATTATACAGAGGTCTTGGTGGAAGTTCTCTGACAATATTCAGAGGATGATAGTCTCTGTTATCTTAAATTTTAAAGATTTCTAGATTTTTCTAAATCCTTAAGTGTTCAAAATCAAGACTGAATACATACTCTAAGAACTCTGAGCTAGTTCAGGCCCAGGTTGTTAGATTTGGAGCAGGAAAGTGGGTAAAATTTAATGCATTCTGCTGAGTTTAAGAGATTATCCCAGTCCCTTCCGCTTTAACAATGTACAAATCTACGCAGTGAGCAGCAGAACGTAATCAAGCTTTGGCTACCCTTCCTCATTCTCCTAGTTGTATATTTTATTGCAACCCTGTAGAGATTAAAAAAAAAAACAAAAAAAATGCCAAAACTCATCATAACAGCAAGCCTGAAATCAAAATGATTAGATGAAAAGCAAATGAAACAAACCAAATGACCAAAGCTGCTGCTTTCCCCCCATTTTTACATTTTCATTACTCCTGTTCTTTTTGTTGTATAGATTCCAATTTAGAGCTTTTCAGAATCACCAGAAAACTGCAACTATCCTACTATACACAAAGCTCTGCCACAAAAATCTAGGCTGTGCTGTTGCTATATCCCACTCTCAGACATCTCTGACAAATAAGTCTTTCAACAGAGCATTTTCTCCTCCTTTTGCCATTCTCACTGTGAAAATTCCCTCTAGGCTTTCACCAAACTGGTGGATGATCAGAATTTTTGTGGGGGGCTGATAACAACCAAACACAGTGAGTATTTCATGATGCAGTTTTGACTGTGGCTTGTATTTCACAAATGCATGGAGAAAGACCACAGCCAGCTTGTTGCCCTTTTTCACCTCTCTGCATTAGTCAGACAAGTCACTATCTTCATGACCATGTGGTGGAGGAAATCTGCCACAGCCTGCAGCAGGTCTAGCTCCTGTGAAGCAAACTGGTATGGGGAAAAGCTGTAAAAGGATTATTTTCCCCCTGATTTTCCACCAGCCAGCAGTACCAGAGTCAGAGCAGTAGCCAGGCAAGTGCCCATGCAGCCACTTTCAAAAAAAAAAATCACATAGACTTTTACAAAACTCATGAGAAAAATCTGTTGATTCCTACAAAACTTAATCCAGATTACACTCCCACTACTGTAAGGAGATGCTGATCCATAAACCACTACAAATGAAATTGAACTTTTGCCACTTTGTGTTGCTATAGCTAAGAATGGGTTATTATGACTTTAATGACCAATAGAACACACAAAACACTGTAAATTTTAAAGAGAATTATTAAGCCAGGCTTTACCCTTTTAAATAATCTGCATTTTGACTAGCTGTCCAGTCCATTTTCTCCTTGCCAGTTATATTGAGGGGCCATAAACAGAAGGGAATGAGAATAGCCAGTAAATCAAAGTGCAGGCAACTTTAAAGGTCAAAGTAGTATGCTTTATTATTGTCTGTCTCTGAGTATATGGCATGTCAAAATTCATACACTGATCTTTCAAGAAAATAGAAACAATGAGAAATCAATCAACATGCATTGGCCGTACTAAAAGTTAGGGGATTAAAACCAATTTTATCTCAAAATATCTGCAGATATAAAGAAAATAATCTCTCTTTTCTCTCTACTACCTTAACAGATGGGAACTCAGAGAGGGACTAAACAATAGAAGCTTGCATCTATTTCAACAGTACTGCTGAAAAAAGTGAGATTGCACCCTCAGCCGCAGGTTGCTCACTTGTTTCATGTATGTCCTGCTGCATATCAGCATCAAGGCACAGACCCACAGCTCTGAGTGAGTCTGCTGTTCTTAATGGCTTTGTTGTATTCAGGTTCAACCAGTGGAGGAAAATATTGGATCTCAAATGGGATCTGTTGGCTTTCTGGGCCATGCATCTCAGACCAGGCATAGCCAGCACTGGTCTTTGAAAGCTGCATTAAGCCAGCTGTCATAAGACACAGCACACATAAGACATTTTTATATCATTAACTGGATAAAAAAGGACTGCTCCCTTACTGAGAACAGCCTGTCTGCTTTTAGTCCCTCAAAGTGCAGATGCAGAAGGACATTTTCCTTTAATTTCACAAGCAAATAATTAGGAACAGGGCTGGCCAAATGAAGTGTATTTCCAGGAATCTGCTAATTTTGAACATGACTGTGAGTGTAAGTACAGAAAAAAAAATTAGAGGGAGTTGGCAGTTTTGAAACACGTTATTTGTGATCAAGTCCACCAAACACTAATGAGACACGATGTCTTGCCTGCAGCACAGGCTGATATATTTTTTGTCATGTAATTACATATTACTGCAGCAGAACAAATTCCCCACAATGATTTTCTTTCCACCTATCTATCTACCTATCATGGGGGAGTGGACTAGCAATTTGCAAAAAAACCTGTCTTTGAACAATGATAAAAAATAAGTAGTCTCTGGTCTTGCCATTTCTCTTAAAAACCTGACTAAATTTCAAGCTCAAACTAGTGTACTTTACTAGTGTAAAGTACAATATGGAAGCTGCTTTCATAGCTCCTGGATTCATCACCACCATAATTACGTTCCCTTACAAAATCAGAAACTACTGCATTTTCATGCTGTAACCACAGTCTTTTGGTCACAAAATGGCCCCACTCATGTGAATATTCAAGGTTGTGAAATGGCCAGAGAAGACACCTGTAACTGGTGAAGCAAATAATAGTACTTACATCTCACCAGATTTCAAAGAGGAGGGAGTGTAAGCCCTCAGCACAGTGTCTCTTCCTCCACTTGGAAGAATAAAGGCACATGCAACTTTTATTATGTTGTTAAACACACTGTCTTTTGTAATACTTTGGTAAGATGCAGAGATAATTTCACCAAATTCTTGTCCCTATACAATGGTTTTGCCTCTCAGTTATTGCTGTTATAGATAATGAAATATCATTCAACAGCATAGTTCTGCATTGAGCCTTACTAAAAATGAACTAGCAATCTTGTCTCAAGATTAAATACTTTGGAGGTTTAGCTCAGGAGAAAAGCTGTCTGTGGAACACACAATCCAAACCTGGGGGAGACACATCAGAAAGACAGAGCAGCACATAGATTTCTAGGCTTAGGAATATAAATCCTATAAATATGTTAGAAGTAGACCAGACTTTCCTGTAGTCCCATCGCAAAAAGCCTTGACACAAGTCTCTTCCAGCATGGGTCAACTCCCTCTTGGCCCTATTATCCTCAAAAGTGCATCCAACAGGGAATACATCTATGAAACCGCACTGTATTTTCTGGAGACTTTTGCAAGTTTCCCTTTGTCCTTGGCCATTATCTCCACATCACATGACAGTTCCCAGAAAGGATGCATCCCTTTACATCCAGCATTTGATGTACAGCAGAGATACAAAAACATACAGACCAGCACAGGAGGGATAAGGTGAATAGCAAGCAAAATTTCATTTTTGGGAAAAGGTACCAAAAGGCATTTTTGTGCTCTCTTTCATATCTTATCAAAATTTCTCCACACATTCCATAATAATAAATAAGAATCATAGATAAAAAAATAAGCTCTGGGTAATGCATGCTATCTCTTTCTATAACTTATCAGCACATACACTGTGATTATGCTAAAAACATACATATGTAACTTTTTGTGACGAGGAACAACTATTCCTTCATAAAATTCTAGTTAAATGATGTCTTTCCAACCTCTTATCTGAATCATATCTGAACACCAAACCATGGTTTTCATCCTATTAGACAAAAGAAAGTCTGGACTGATCATTACTCTGGGCTCTGCCACTGGCTGGCCCTGGGTAACAACACTGGCTTTGCCATTCGCCCTTATGAAAGCCAGACCTTTGTCTTTTGTCTCAAACAGATGCTCTTTCCAAACTCCCCTTCTCTACTTCTTCCATCTGAAATTTCAATGGCTTGAACAGCCAACAGAGCTTTGCTGGAGCTGCTGGTTGCCTGTCCAAACAAATGAAAAGAACTATCATAGCATGGTTTGGAAAGGACCTTAAAGATCATCCAGTTCCAACTCCCCTGCCATGGACAGGGATACCTTCCACTAGACCAGGGTGCTCAGAGCCCTATCCAGCCTGTCCTTGAATACTTCCATGCATGGGGCATCCGGTTTATCTGGGCAACTTGTTCCATTGTCTCACCACCCTTACAGTAAAGAATTTATTCTTCGTATCCAATCTAAATCTCCCTTCTTGGAGTTTAAAAACATTATCCCTCATCCACTGTGTTCTGAATAAGTGGCCATCCCCAGCTTTCCTGTAGACCTCCTTTAAGCACTATAACACCACTATAGGGTCTTCCCAGTGCCTTCTCTAGGCTGGACAACCCAAACTCTCAGCCTGTCCTCACATGGGAGGTGCTCCAGCCCCTGATCACTTTTGTGGCCCTCCTCTAGACTTGGACCTTATAAAAGGTCCATGTCATTCTTAGGCTTGGGAACCCCAGAGCTGGATGCAGCACTGCAGGTAGGGTCTCACCAGAGTGAAGAAGAAGGGCAGAAACACCTCCCTCAACCTGCTGGCCGCACTGCTTTTAATGCAGCTCAGAATGCAGGCGGCTTTTTAGGCTGTGAGTGCGCATTGCTGGCTCATATTCAGTTTTTCATCTACAGATTATAATTGTTAATAATTAATCATACATTAATAATTATTGTTATCAATATTTCATGATGCTGCTGAGGAAAGACATAGTGAGTAATATAAAGTCAGGGTCTGTGATGACTGTTGCATCCATTTTCTTCTTTTAGTTTGAATTCTAGCAGAGTAATAAGGTGATAGGAGTATGTGGTATTCCTAAATAAGTGATGAATCAACAGCTTCCATTGGGTAAACTGGGCTCAGCTCTTTCCCTACCTATTTATGACCTACAAAATTTGCTTTATTCCCTCCCCTGCATGAAAAAGATCAGCTCATAACCTCTCTTCTTTTTGGTTCAGGATTGACAGGAGATCATTGAAGGCTGTGAACCAATAGGTCACAAAAAGAGAAAATCTGATGGGAAATTCTCCCAGCCTTAACTGGGTGGAATATAAATTCAATTCTATCCCAGCAATTAAAGGTTTAATTTTATCCTTCTGAAATCCTTGACTTGGTATTTGTCAGAGATTTGCAGAAACTTACCTTCTTCGGACTGAGCAGATTATCAGAAGCTGCTATAAAGAGACAGAACTCAGAGCATGGCTTCCAACAGAACTTTCTACTCTTTTCCAATTGAGTTTCTTGTCAGTCTGTGACTTGTATTTATCTTCTTTCCCTGCTTATTAGAGCTGCCGTACTTATGACTGAAAATACTAGGAAAGGCTTTGGTCTAATCAAAGTAAATCCCCTTTTCAATCTCTTTTGCATAGGCAGTTGTTCATCAGCAGAGAGCAGAGCTAGGAGAATGTGGCTGGGGAAGAAGCAAAGAAAACGTGTTTCCACTGGCTCCTGGGAAGCTGATTTTTACCAATATATTATATCCTACTGCAAAAGGCTGCCCCACTGCTCACAAGCAGTTTGTCCTTGCTGGTTGTACTCCAAATACCCAGATATCCTTACTGAAGAGACATCGCTGTACATACATTTTCCATCTGGGGCACCCATTGGGGTTCTTTGGAAGACAACAGGTGAGAAACAAATTTGATGCAAAATGCATCTGTTGCTGACCAGGGAGGTGCCACTGCTCCCAGTACCAACTGAATAATGAGGATTGCAAGGACACACAGCAGGCAGGCATTTTCCAGAGCCTGCAAGCTCTGGAAATGCATTTACAGTCACATCCTGAGGATGTGTCCCTTCATGAATGAAAATTGGTTAAAATAGCCATACTCTCATTTACTCAAAAGAAATGAGAACTACTAATCTTGCTTTTATATTTTCAATATTTTTTTGTTTTCTGAAGGCTCTGGTGTTGGCAAGAAGCAAGGCTTACCTACTGTGGTTGGTCGCAGAATTACACAGGCATTTGGGGGTCTCTTCTGTAGTCCTCAGAAAAGAAGAATCAGTTTCACAAAGGTTTCTGCTTAATTGGAATCAGGTCAAAACTTTCCTTTCTAGGTCAAGCACTACTTTCTAATTCCAGATGTGAGATGCAAACAGTGCAATACTTCTGACAGCCTCAGAAACAAGAGACTTTTATGTCATGACTTGGCTTTATCTGAATCATTCAGCACAGACTAGTTCAAGTAAAGGACAAAGCAGAGACTTGATCTCATACCCCTGCACATACTGTCACTACAGAAGGCACAATGACTCACTGCACATAACTATGCAGCAAAAAATTAGCAGTAAAAACTTGAGCAAATCCAAAACCTGTCCACAAAGCATTTCACTTTTAATGACAAGAAACTGTTTTGACAAATTCTCTATCATAAAAAACTGTCTGATAGAGCCGAGGCAGCAAAGCTGCTGTGTTTTTCATCATCTGAGATGTTCCCCTTCTGGAAAGCACATCTGCTGAGATAAAGGGATAATTCTGTCGTGTTGGTATCTTACAACAAAGACCTATGTGAAAATTTTGCATCAAAACCGATAAGGCAAACTGGGATTTTGATTAAATAGGAAAAGAGCACAACTTTCCACTGGAAGAAAAACCACCCCAACCAAACACCCCAAGTGGAAAACCTCTCTCAGGCTTTGCTACTGCAAAGTGCTTCAAAATAAAATAAGGTCCTTCTCCTCCCTAAAATCCCACTCTAGCTTGTTGGCCAAGCATCCCAGCTGATCTATCAATCTCAGAGATTAGGAATTATCCCTTGGACCACTCTCCAAGGGATAATCGCTGATAAAGTGATTCAGAGAAGGTTGCCAGCACGGAAGAAGAGGGATGTACAACTTCAAGAAGACAAAAGCAAACATGGGGGTTCATCAGCTCATGTTTACTAGCATCATTCTAGATGTGTTCAGAGCTCATTCCAAAACTAATACCTCTCTAACCCCTTCTCTAGTTATTTGAAAGTTGTGAGTGGAATAGGCAGTGCAAAAAGAGTATTTCAAGCATCAGAAAAATGAACTGATAAAGATGTAAAGGGTTAGTGGTAGATTTTTATATGTTTATGTCTTGAAGTTGAATTCATTTATGTGCTCCTACCTGACTTGCAAGTAGTTTACTGCACTTTTCTTTGCTTGGCCATCTATTCAGGCTGAACTGTGTGCCATTTATCCTCCTCAGTCATCCATTCCTGCATCAACTACTTGTGTGAGACAGTATCCACCAAGAAATAATGCCTTGTGAAAAGCAGCTTCATCCTGGCACGCTCCACCTAAATTAGGGATTAACAGGGAATCTTATTTCTCACCAGGACCTCAAAAATATTAGACATAAATGGGTTCATCTAACCTTGTACCTAAGGGGTCTGTCTCTGGTGCTGCTGCAAAGAATTATGTCTGTCAGCACTTTCAAGGGGATAATAATCCACCTGATGATCAATCCAGAACACCAGGTAGGGGACAAGGCACAAACCCAGGGAAAAAGTTAATGACCTCTCTGCTTCTGCCCCCTGTGCAGGTGATGTTTGTAGTCAGCATCATTCTCTTGCACTCTGGCTGTCTTTAGTTCATTGCTTCCCCAAACCAGGAATTGCAGACACTGCATAAAAAAGCTCAGTGAATTATACTTTTTGCCTCTTTTTTATTTAAATGAGATTCATGTTTAAATCAGACTTTGGAGAGAGGTTCAAGGTTAATTTTTTTTTTTTTTTAATCCAAATATGGCTCACTCGTCCTTCATTTCAACCTGCAAAGATACCTCTGGTTCTGCATTTTGTGACAGTTGTGGCTTTATCTTCACCAGCTGCTGAGTTCCTTTGGACATACTGGGCCTGTTCTCACCTAAGAAAGTCAGCCTTAACAACAACAACAAAAAAGGTCAATATAGGAAACAGATAGATGAAACAATGCTGATCTCAGGCCTTTTTCTACCCCAGCCATTGATGCACGGTCAGCCCATTCTGAGAAAACAGCTCTCAAATACCATGTTGGGGGAAGCTCTGCCATTAACTATTTTCTGGCTAGTTAATTTACCTGAAGTCATCTTGTCCACTGAACGTGCTCTGCTGCATTAACCAAGCCCTCTACTGCCATCAGCCTCCTGCCCATAGCCACCAGTCCCACATTAGTCTGGGGTGTGACACCTCTGCATCCATGTGCCACCAGCAAGAATGGGGAGGTAAAGTCACCCAACCCAACCCAACTGGACTTTCCTGCTTGCTGGGAACCCTTTTAATTTGCCCTAATTTCCCTAGTAAGCCTAATGAGACTATTTTATTAGAAGAGGGCAGAAATCTGACCATCTTCCTCTGAAAGGAGGAGGCCAGAAATGGTGAACAAATGATGTCCCCCATGACCATGGAAACCACCAAGACAAGCCTCACGTACAGGAATGCTCTGGCCACAGAGACCTTAACTCTGGGTCCTCATATCCATTGCTGTGGTGAAGGCATGGCACAGCAGGGAAAGTGTGCTGTGAGGTAATGCATGCACCAAATCCCTTGGATTTGGCTCAGCAAGGGAATAGATTTGCTTTTGACAGCAAATCAGGCAGAATCAGGCAGAATTAGGCTGTCTCCTTCATCCTCATTTTCTCTCCTGTCTGAGAAAACCTAATATTCTCGAAAATCAAAGGAGAATTATGCCACAATCTTGAAAAATCCAACTGTATGGTGCTGTCACAGGTCAGATGATTGCTACTATGGCACATGGGGGACATTGAGGTAGTTGAAGACAGCCAGCATGGCTTCAGCCAGGGCAAGTTCTGCCTGACCAAAGTAGTTGCCTTCTGTGATGGAGCAACTCCATCAGGGCAGGGTAAGAGCTACTGATGTCATCTATATGGACTTCTGTGAGGCCTTTGACATGGTTCTCCTACCACATTCTTCTCCATAAACTGGAGAGAAAGGGATTTGATGGGTGGACTGTTAGATGGATAAGGAATTGGTCAGATGGTGGCATCCAGAGGGCAGAAGTCAACCACCCAATATACATCCACGACAAGTAGTGTCCCTCATGGGCCCGAATTGGGACTGGCACTATTCAGGATCTTCATCAATGACACAGTGAGATCAAGTGCACCCTCACCAAGTTTGCAGACAACATTGAGCTGAGTGGTGCAGTTGACACAGCTGAAGGATGGAATGCCACCCAAAGGGACCTAGACAAGCCCAGGAAGTGGGTTCATGAGAATGTCATGAAGTTTAACAAAGCCAGGTTCAAGGTCCTGCAGCTGGGTTGGGTAAACCCCAAATATCAACACAGGCCAGGGAATGAACAGATCCAGAGCAGCCCTGCCAAGAAGGACTCAGGTGTGCTGAGGGATGAGAGGCAGGACATGAGCTGGCAATGGGCACTCACAGCCCAGAAAGCCAAATGTGTCCTGGGCTGCATCCAAAGCAGTGTGGCCAGCAGGGCCAGGGAAGGGATTCTGCCCCTCTGCTCTGCTCTGGCAAGACCCCACCTGCAGGGCTGCATCAGCTCTGGGGGCCCAGCACAGGAAGGACATGGACCATGGAAATAAGTCCAGAGGAGAGACACCAAGATGATCAGAGTGATGGATCACCTCTCCTATGAAGACAGACTGAGAGAATTGGGATTGCTCAGCCTGAAGAGAAGGCTTTGGGGTGACTGAATTACAGCCTTCCAGTAACTGAAGGGAGCCCACAAGAAAGATGGTGAGGTGTTGTTATCCTCAGCTGGTGAAGGGGGGTCCATAGAGCTTGGACCCCCAAGGAGAGCCGAGCCACCCCAGAAAGTATCTCCTCTGAGACACCCCCTAGGGGGTCGAAGGCACTCCTCTCAGCTGGGGGTAGCTAGCTCACAGGAAGGCAAGTATCCAGCTCTTAGTGATTTCAGCTCGTGATTCCAGCCTTTGCCTCCTGTGCAGCTTCGCTTTCCCCTTGTAGCCGGCTTCGGGTATAGAGAGAGTGAGGGCCCGTCTCAGCAGATTCCACAGAAGCAGCTTTATTGTGGGGGCTTCCGCGAAGGGGGCTGAGGGAAAGACCCTGCTCGGGATGATTTTCTAGGGGGTTTTATAGGGGGCTAGGTGGGAGGGGGGAAGGGTACAAAACCAATCAGTTACAATGAATCTACATAAGATCCCGAGGGTGTTTGTGGGAGTCCCTGGAAAGTCGCCGTGAGCTGGGGGTAGCTTTGTTATCTCTGGGTCTGGGTGGGGTTGCACAATCTCTTCTTAACTCCTCAGTAAGGGCTGCCTCCAAGGCAGAGTCATTGGGGCTCCGCCCACCCCCACAGTGAGGGAATTTTTGTGAGGGCATGCAGTGACAGGACAAGAGGGAATGGATTCAAACTGAGGAAGGGTAAATTCAGAATACAATGAGGATGGTGAAACACTGGCACATGCTGCCCGGAGAGGTGGTGGATGTCTTATTGCTGGACACATTCAAGGTCAGGTAGGATGGGACTCTGAGCAAAAAGAACCTGCTGAAGACTTCCCTACTCATTGCAGGGAGCTCAAACTTGATGACCTTTAAGGGTTCCTTCCAACCCAAACCATTCTGTGACTCTGCTAGAGACAGTCCTGGCTCAGCTACAGGGAGAGGAGGGGAGCTGGTGGCCACATGAATTTGGTGGGTTATGGCAGCATAAACAAAAGCACCTATGAATTAAACTACTGTAATAATGGATATCCTCTTAGGCAGGGCTGAGCTTAGTCCAGCAAAATGAAGTTGCATATGACTTAAGCTTTAAGATTGAAAAATGTGAATATCTGTGCTATAATAAAGAAGCAATTTGCATGAAGGGAAGTTGCATTATGCTTATTCAAAGTCAAATTTATTTCTTCCCCTTCTTATTAAGGATCTTATTTTAAAATTAGCCTCAGGTCAGCGTTTACTTATAGGGCTGACTTCATATGTGGCAGTGCAGAATTCAAAATTCCTACAAAATTCCTTGCTATAGTCAATCAACAGCCTAAGCCCCCTACTTGCGCCAAGATTTTTTTTATTTTTCTTTTAATTAAAAAATAGCCAGAGGGCACGGAAGGCTTAAATTGCTTCCATAGAGAAAAATACTTCTCTAAGAAACCTATTAGGAGATATGGCTGGAGAGCAACAGAAGCCCTTCAGACTAAATAGAAGTTTAATTTTTTTAAGGTAATGGAGAGGAGGAGATACAATCTGGAGAGTTTTCTTCAGCTCATTTTGGACTGTCATTTTCTGCCCCAAAGCCATAGTCGAGTTACCGCTGAGGAGATCAAGAGAGAGTGGGTTTGGGGGAAGAGTCAGTCGCTTAGCAGAATGGGGGAAGGAACTTGTCTGTGTGGATCTAAGCCAGTGTGGGTCTGTCCAAAATATTCAAACCTTGGATTCAAGTCAGTTCCAAAAATACAAGCCAATGATAGCTATGGCACTTTGGCTTGCACATCAGCTGGCATTTTTATGGCACACATACTGTTAGTTGGCATAAAGCACTTGCAAGCTCTAATGCAAACAAGAGTGGCAAACAACCTCCTCTGCCCCCCAAAAAAATAAAAGGGAAAAAAGCAAATACCCAGAATCACACATACCTTCTGGATTCCCAAAGCTGCACAGCCTTGAGGACCTGGAGTCCCTGTGGCCTGCAAGCACAGCGACCACAGGCTTCAGCAGCCTGTCTGCCTGCCCTAGAGGAAGATGTAAAAGCCCTGTGCCATGTGAACACAGACAGATTACAGCAAAGAGGACTATGATTATAATTTTTAGCTGCTAAGTTGGGAGTCAGCAGCACCAGGTTGTGTTGGGTCAGCTGAAGCCAAGAGCAGTTCAACCACAGTCTACATTTACAAGGGACTGCATTTACAAGGGAGTAACAAAGTCTACATTTACAAGAGAGTTGGGTAGTGCATAACTTCCCCTGGCTAAACTAGTGTGTGCTTCCAGGAAGACAGGCTCTGATAGACAGGCTTCTGTAATTTCTCTTCGGGAAGCATCATAATATGGCATACTCTACTCCACCCCTCCCTCTCCTAATTTCCTCCTTATATCCCTCATTTTCATGTAAATGATGCAGAATCCTCCTGCACTTCACATTGTAGTAGCAACTTTGGGGGGAGGGGCGGGGTGGGGGCGGGGGGGGAAGTGCCCAGAAATGGCAGATTAGGCTCAGAATTATCCCTCCTTTGAGAGGCAATGACTGCAAAATAGTGTTACACACTAGTTAGGCTTAAAAGCAAAGCACAAATTAGAGAGCACATCATTTCAGTGACCAGACACCAGGCTTAAATGACTGTGAATTTCATGCAAAAATATGGATATGCTCATTTAAATACTAACAAGCTGTTGTCTTGGCCTATATGCAGGATAGCAAAGGGATAGATGAAGTCTCAAACAGCAGCTGTGACTTTTGAACTGCTCTTCTGCAAATGAATGAGGGAGACGGTAAGTGGGACAGACCAGCCTGATATGGGTAATACTGAAGGAAAACAATGTCACACAGAAGGAAGTATTTCTCCCTCAACACCAGGACAGTAATTTCTGTCTTCCCTATTTTCTGAATGAGGACTTCCTTAGCTTTGTGGCAAGAGCCCTCTGCAACTCTCTGGGCATAGAAGAGTATGGAGCACCTATCACTCCAAGTCCTGACCCTTGTTTTGCTAAGGAGCATGAAGGAATTCAGCTAAGTTGAACAGAGAGCAAAACAAAAGGGAATTAAAATTTTGTGTTGGAACTGTTGCTTTACACCTTGTGACACTAATAGATTAGAGCAGACTCTCTCTATCTTTGTCAATGTCTGGATTCACTTCTGGCTTATCTGCTTGCCTGTGATCGATCCTGAGTCAGCAGCAGGTAAGTTCCCTCAGGCTGCAATCCCAGGCTGCTTCCTTCCCACTCCAGCACACTGGAACTGAGCAGTGAGCAGGGATTGAGGACAGCAAGGAGCTCACAAGCTAGGGTAAGCACTTACAGGTTGTGACTTTACCTGGATTTCACAGCCCTGCCCTGGACCAAGAAGACATGTGTCCAGCTCAGAGAAGATGGAGTTGATCCAGACTGCTGGTGACACTTCTATTCCATACCTTTTGGACTTTCTCAGTTACAGGCAGCAACATCATGTGGATGGCAGTGATGGCTGAAATAAAACAGGTTTGACTTCACTAGGTGTAACATACCTTGGCACAACAAACAAGAGGAAGAAGCCTTCACTGTGACCCTACCAGGACTTGTATCCTCTGGCCAGCCTTGCCAGAATGGATGATTTACACTGGAGATTAGCACAAGTAAGGTAGTAGCCCATTAGGAGAAGATGAAAGCTGCATCATCCCTTAACTGAGTTTGTGTTTTGTGCCACTTGCACAGGCAATCATCAGGGAGATGACAGCAGAAAGCTGGGTGATAGCAAAATTTAAATCTCTTTCAGGTGAAACTGCCGTCACAGCAGCAATGGTTTATGCTGGAACATTAAACTTCACACACAGAGAGAGGAGCTGCACCACAAGCTCTATTCAAAGGCAGAGATGTAAGAAGCTGTCACCTCTTTATTGTTAGTTACCAGCTCTGATCTTACCCAGATGACCTTAACATTCACCAATGCATCAAAAATAATATAGATCTGACCTGGCAAGTTTGATCCCGTGACTGCCAAAGCTGGATTCTCCCTCCACACCTCCTACTGCTAACAACCTCTGGGATATAAAGAACATTTTCAGTGGCTCAAAGAAGTTTTTTCAATACAGAAAAAAAAAGAAAAAGGATTTCTCAAGCTGAAAGCAGAAATCCTGCAATGTGCTGAAATGTCTTTCATTTATATGTATTTTTTAACTATGGCCTTTAGCCATCTAATAGACCCTGTAGAGACGAGGTGAGTGTTACCCTTTCCAGACAGATACCTTGCCATCTCTCAAGCTCTCTGGGCAGTCTCCAGATCTTGCCTCTTTTAAGGCCTTGAACCTGCTATATAGTGGAAATGAAACCAAGCCCATCTCGAAAAGCACAGGACTGCACCTCGTACAAGATGAGGCAGAAAATGTGCTGGCAGCAACCACTTTAGAGACCCATGGCACACACCTTATCAGTTAGAGAAGAAAATTATATATTCTGCTGGGTTAATTAGGAGATTAAGAGAAGGTAATGCAGTCGTGTTTCGCTGCTTGTTTAAAAGAGTGGAAGCTGGAGAGAGAATTTAATGTCGGGTTTCACTACAAGAGATAAAAAGTGACAGGGACATAATAAATATAACACCTTCTGCCTGAGTTGCCGGGGATACAGCATCTAGGAAAGAGAGACAGAGTGGGTGAAGTACAAACCAGTCCCAATTCTCACAGCAATCATCGCCACCAGAATGCATTCATGTTGTGCCATTTTCCATCTTGTTATAATCTTTGTCACAAGACTGAGGTTATTTGACAAGAAGGGTTTTCCATATTGGGTTTAGTAGTATTGCTGCCATTTCCTTGATCTTTTCAATATTCTGTAATTGATCGGTTTGCCATCGCAATTTTCCCTTGTTTACAGCCTCTGTACCTTGTAGCTAACCAGACAATTCAAGTAGATAAAGGACCACTAAAAAATCCCTGCCTTGTAGCATTCTCTTCTGCCAGAGTAATCAAAGATCAGGGGTCACATATTTCAGCTGGTGTAAATAGGTTTAGCTTCAATTATGCCAGTTGGGTTTATCCCCTGCTACAGGCCTTGAGCAAGCAAAGTCCATTCTGCAGTCTTTTGAGTATACCTACAAAAATGCCAAAATAAAATTTAAATTTACATTAAAAGATTAAAAGATGCAGAGTTACAATACCTCATTCTTTGTGTATGGCACTCTTGGTGAAATAAAAAATTCTAAATAGATTCTATCTGAAAAATTACAAATAATGAAGAGGAAAATCTTTAAGAGCTAAATTCTTTACAACAGTTCCTGAATTCAGCTTTGCCTATACTGGAAGGAGAGTTCTGAACCTCTCTTTGGCAGTGCTAAGTGCATTGCAAAGGCACAGAATCCTAAGCTACATTTTAAAACTTGCCACACCTTAATGCTGCCATTCCATCTACTTCACTGGGCCTTTAAAGTACTTCTTTGGTCTGCAACTCCATTTTCCTTCTGTAAAAAGGAAATAATGGTACTTTTTTCCCTCTAGTTTACCTATATGAGGAATTTTTAAGACAGAGGCTCCAAACTCTAGCATGCCTAACATAACAGGCAAATAATTCCAGACTTGCCCCATCGCAGCCTGAAACCACTACTCACTACCAGAGGCAGGAGTAGTTAAAAAAAGCTTCTCCTTTCAGGAGCCGACACTGACAGAGCCCCTCTGGCAGCACAAACTGCATCCCCCTGCTACATGGGGAGAACCACAGGGATATCAGTCTCCTGTGGAAGCAGCTCTGCCCAAACACATTTGCACAGGGAGGGTGCTTGGATGTCACATCCTCACCAAAATTGCCACCACAAGCCACGTGCACCTCTTGGGCAGTGAGAATGTCATTTGTGCTCGGAAAGCAAGGGATCCAGAAGCTGCCCTCGAGCTCAAATCTGCCAGATGATGTTGCAATTATCAGGCAGTCTGCAAAGACTGTATGGAAATTTATAGCAAAATAAGCAACTGCAGAGAGCAAAGCACCCCCCGAGTGGGTGAGGCACTGCATTGACTGCATCCAGTATGGACCCAGAACAGCAAAGGTCAGCACAGAACTGTTCAATAGAGGCTGCTTATTCTGTCACTCTGCAGAAAAGTGTTTTCTGTTTCCAGTCCTACAACAAAGTATTAAAAGGGTTACACTGTGCAGACGTGCAACATACTTTCCACCACATAGAATAAAGCATAAATGCTAAAAAAATTACAATATCTTTGAGCTTTCTAGATCAATCTGATTGAACTACATACATCATTTAAAGTTTACAATACACTTCCTGACATCAAAGGAGGGGGGAAAAAAAGCATAGCCTGTTTTCTTAATCAGGCTGATCAGAAGAACTGCTGTGACATCTCCTCTATGGAGTTTCAATAATTCAGTGATTTTCTTTTAAATTGCAGTATTTTGTATATTTTAATCTCGTTTTATTTGGCTGCCTTTGAATTTGTTTCCAAAGAGCTCCTGTGTTAGATTCCTGCTACTATTTGGTGGTGGTGGTGGTTTGGCATTTTAGGTTTTTGATGTTCATAACAAACCTGAACTAGCAATAATTTTGTGTCATATTAGTAAAATCAATTGCTTGAAGGAAATTCAAAAACTGAGGAATTACCCCCAAAAATCACCTTGATCTGAGGTATTATGGACCAATTTCTCTCCCTCTGGAGTTAACTTTTAGATAATTTTCTTTATGCCTAAACAGCTCATATCCATTGAATAGAGGCATATCATTTAGGATCAGTGCAAAGACTTGCCATAAAAAAGCTGCTTTGCTTTCTCCATCTACAATGGCTTAGTGAGAGGGGAAGCCCTTGATTTAGAGGCACATATTAGCTCTTGTAGATCAATTTATCTGTCTTGATATCAGCTGGGTTATGCTGCTTTTCATAAAATCATGGAATGGTTGGGTTGGAAGGGACATTGAAGATCATCTGGTTCCAACCCCCTGCCACAAGCAGGGACACCTTCCACTAGATCAGGTTGCTCAGAGTTGTCCAACCTGGCCTTGGACATCTCCAGGGATGGGGCATCCACCACTTCCCTGGGGAACCTGTTCCAGTGCCTCACCATTCCCATAGCAAATAAATTCTTTCAACTACCCAATGTAAACCTACTCTCTTTTAGTTTGAATCCATTCCCCCTTGTCCACGTGATCTTGTAAAAAGTCCCTCGCTGTCTTTCCTGTAGGCTACCTTCATCAGTTAAAATTCAGTCCCTAGGTTTTCCTTTAATTTCCTAAAAATTTCAGTAATGTGCAAATTATGCTAGAATACTAAAGTAGCACAGCTTCTTTTCTAACCCTGTGCAGCAAGCAGAGGTCACTAGGTAAGCCTTTTCTTCTTTGCTCTCTGAATTTTAATTGTGGTTATTTCACAGCCTGGGTCTAATTTCCAACACTAATTTATAATGAAATCTCTGTATTTTGCTTAGCTCCTGGCTTTATATTTCTTGCTTGCTGGGTTGCACTGGATATTGTTAGCTGACTCCCTGCTGAGAAACTCCACATAATTGCAAAAAACATTTGCAGTGCCCTTCCCCAGGGGGTTTCCGAGTAGAGTTAGCTAGCATCAGATTTCTACCCCAAAATTCAATGCCGTTTCTTTTTGCCTCATCTCTGTTTAGCACAGAGAATAAGCCAAATGCACAGACCTTAAAGAATACCTAAAAGTTCCAATAACAAGGACCTCATTATGAAAAGAGAGTTGGTCAAGCTTGGCATCAGAGCAGCTTGCTGGAATAGTCACTAAAGGCAACTGGATGTAGGATGGTGATGTTCAGCAGGACCATAAGCCATCAGATAAAGTTAACAGGCAAGCAAGCTGAATGCATGAGGCACCCAGACATTTCCACACAATCTCCCACCAACAGTTCCCTGTGTTTTGGTTCATCTGCTAAGGCAGAGGCTGGAGCCAGCCCCCTTCCACAGCTCAGTTCCCTGTGAGTGCTAGGAGCAGCCAAAATGCAGACAGCAGGTCCTTTCTGCAAGCTGGGAGCTATTTGCTGCAAGAAACAGTGCCACAAGCTGGCTCCAAATCGGGGACATTTTCAACATCAGCCCTGCAAACTTCACTTAAATGCAGCAAGTGCAAGCCCAGACATCACTGAAAAATGTTTACAACAGAAGCCAGATAGAAGTAGCAATGTCACTGCCTAACCAGGGGTGAGATATCCCCTTCACCAGCCTCTGCAGCATGACAGGGCTGCAAGGCAACCAGGAACACTCAGCAGAGCACGCAGCCATCTTCACGTATCACTTGTTCCATCTCTATCATTCCTTCATGTTTTAACTTAAACAGATCGTTGCTGGAGCTCCAGCCTAGCAATCCTTGCATCTGCTAGCCAATGGAATTATTCCCACAAGCAAGCTCTGAGCAGCCTGGCTGCAAGATCCTGCCTTTCACTCTAGCTCAGCCACCATCATTGTGCTGTGTTTGATTTATGGTTAATATTCCTGTCAGCACCGCAGGCCTTTGACACTCAGACTACATTACTCAATTCTACCTACTGCTGCCAATAACAAGCGGTGAAGTTTCAGTTCCCAGCAGTTTGATATGTGAAGCTGAAGAATAGTTAGATTATCACCAGTTATGCAGACAGCACGTTTGACAGACTTGCAATGGTGTTTTCAGCTGTCAGTTATTGCAGCTACAGTGAGGAAACCACAAAAGGGGCATACACTGAATATGCACTGCGAAGACATCGACTTTGGAAGAGGCAGGCTTCTGGATAAATACTTTTTATAACATGATTGTGGCAACTCAAAATCATCATCTTTACGTCGTGGCAGAGAAGTGGATTTCCACATGCAAATTAATTATGGTAAGCTTGTCTCAAATTGACACTGAAAGACACGGTGAGCATGATCGTTTTCAGCAGTGATTCTGTGCTGTAGCAAATTCTCACATGACAAATGTCTGTAGTACTACAGCTCACCTCTGCAGGCAACAGTTGTAACTGAACTGCAATATCTGTTTGATTAAAAGAAATAAATCTTTTCCCATTTAAAAGATATGCTGATACAAAGGGAAATCAAAGTTACAGAAGTCAACACTTCAACTTATATGGACACATCTGCAATTTCTAAAGACAGGTGATCCACATCACTAATCTCTTAAAAATCATGGTTTAAGTTGATTATTGTTGGGGCAGGGGGAGAGGCTGTTGGGGCAGGGCCTCATGCTGCATGTAGATTTACTCTGATTATTTAATGAAAGGGTAATACAGAAACATTAAAAGACTCACATTATCCTGATTAATAAATTCTTTGAAAACAGCATCATCATATTTATTTGAATCCTACCTTTAGATGACACAATCCACAGTTTGTTTGCCCATACAAAAAATAAATAACTTTTATTTTTTATTGCTAGTCACTGTCTTTACATAACACATGTTGGTAGGTTCCTATTTCTCTGAGCTGTCAAACGTATCCAACTCCTACTTTCATGTAATTTTTTCCAGTTGTCTAATGAAACTTGGAACAAACATGCAAACAACAGTAGTTCAAGGGAGTTACAAGGACACAGCAAGCTTACCCTGGGTGCTCTGCTCCCATAAAATTCTTTTGCAACTGTTTAAAAAACTGAAGTGTATTTTATCTAAATACCTACCAGGCTGAGTATGGGAAGCTGTATTTAACTTCTGATCTCATTGGAGGCACAAACACAGATATTTGGTTTTGGTTCTGAAGAAACTTGGACCATTTCAGCACAGACAGTAGAAGAGCCAGACAACTGCAATATCTGATAACTATTTTTCCCCCTCTGTTACTAATCCTGCAACACAGAAGAGTTATCGTGAGTTAGGCATGATCAAACATTAGCACAAATCTCCAGTGTGACTGTGGGATTTTATTTCTTGGAAAAACTCAAAACTCACCTGGACAAGACTCAAGAAACCTGCATTATACGACCTACTTTGAGCAAAGGGTCAGACCAGAGACCTCCAGAGACCACTTTCAAATTACATTATGCCCAAATTTAAGGAAGATTTTGAACTCAAGAGGGCTCTCTGCTACCACTTCCGTAAATGCTGGAGAATCAACAGTATCACAAATCATCTCCATCCCACAGTGAGCAGTCCAAGACAGGTAGATAAACAGCCTGTTCATTATTCTTCCTGAGACATGTTTTCCTCTGTGAGGAAGTGCTCTAATTTGCTTCAGATACTCAGGAACAGAACCTTAGAGAAAAGGCCCACAACCAGCATTTTCTCACTTGTGCTATTTGTTCACCACAGTGTGGATTTTAGATTAGGACACTCCATAAAGGTGAAGGTGAGTTTCCCATTCCTAGTCTCATACAGAACTTATAAAGAATAGGTATCTTTAATCTGGGAATTATTGCATGCATTTCTTTATAGCTGCTGCAATGAAGATTTTTGCAAGCAAGAAAAAAGAGGCAAGCTGCTCTTTCAGGCAGCATTTCAGGGTTTTTTCCAAGATTTTTTTTTTAATGTGGTCATCAGAAAAAAGCCTACTAATTTTATCACAAAAAAAAAAAGGGAGCTTGGGGCACAGTAATATAAACCAATGTTTGGGATTTGGGTTTTGTATTAATGACTCTGCCACCCACAGCATTTTGACCAGCAAGCCCTGGGCTTGTGGTGCTGCTTATGTGACTCCATCAACAGCACACACAGTTGGAGATTTGCATAGTGGGGACTTACCTCTTAAAAAATAGAAGTAAAAAACAGGAGCAGTTGATACTGTTCCTATTGATGTGGAAAACAACATGAAGAGCAAACATGCTAATAGCACAGGCAGACAGGTGTACAGCACAAAGAATAAAAATAGTGCAGCCCTTTGCTGAGCAACTTTTATTTGAGATTGATTGATTCTATCTTCCACCAAATGAGAAATAAGTGAAGCAAATCAAAGCATAAGCTAAACGGAGCAGAGCAATGTGAAACCTGTGTGGGATGAGCAACTCCGTGCCCACTGCCTGAGGCAATCTGCTGCTGAAGGATAACGTGCCAATGCTAATCAGATGATCGGTTCCCTTTCCCATTAGGCATTCTGCTAACTCAACAGATAAGCATTCACTCTCCTATGGTTCCTTTAGGAAAGCAGGCAACCTGGGAGGCAGCCCTGCTTCCCTCCTGAGCTACACTTCAATATTGTTATTCCTCAGTCTCAAGTGCAGCCCTGGAGATGCTGACACCACCACCACTCCCCACCCCATGGCACTGAGCAGCAGCCAGCCTGCAGCAATGCACTGCCAGCCTTCCAAATGCTGCCAGATGTCTTGCCCTTTTGAGAAAAAATACGTGATCCTGCAGAGCATGGGTTGCCAAAAAAAGGGCATGCTGATCCCTGAATGGGTGTAAGACTAAGTTACAGCAGGGATAGTAGAGAATGCAGTGGGTCAGAAAGGTACAATTGTTACTTCGACAAGCTGAGAACCATTCTTGTGTTCAGAGCCCAAAATGTCTTCAGGCAGCTTTTGATGGTCACACACATTTCTGTTTTATGCAGCACTAAGGCATAAAAAAAAAAAAAATTAAAAAACCAAACCAAAACAAACCAACCAACCAACCAAACAAACAAAAACCACAAAAAACAATAAAAAACCACAAACAAAACAAAACCACCAAAAAGACAAAATAACACCACAACAGACGTCAGAAGAAGCATAATTGAGCA
The DNA here is from genome assembly GCA_017589585.1 of Phylloscopus whistleri. NCBI lineage: Eukaryota > Metazoa > Chordata > Aves > Passeriformes > Phylloscopidae > Phylloscopus > Phylloscopus whistleri. The sequence continues at coordinate 4,993,111 of JADMLD010000067.1, read as the reverse complement.
CAATTGTAGACTGTATCAGTTTCAAGGCCATGAATTTCCCAGCTCATCTTATTCAAAAGTAAATACAGCACAGGTTTCTGGTAAGGAAAAGAGAAATGCTCTCTCTGGGACATCTCATGGGACCACAGAGCAGGAAGACACACAACAGATTTTACCCATGTTTGATGTTGCCTGCTGTATGGCTGGGCTGGCTTAAAGATCCAAAGCTCTTGGAAGTCAGTGGTTTCCCTTAGGCTTTGAATACATCCCAGTAACTGATATGTACAATAATGTCCTGTGAGGGGAATGATGTACAGAGTAAAAAAAAACAACCCTTCTGCATACAAAATGGGATTGATTCATTCTGGTATGTGCTTGATTATCTGCTAACAAAAAAATATAAATGTGTGCTTGTGTTTATATTTTCTGCTGAAGAAAATATATTCTAGAATGAGTAATGTTATTCAACTGTCGAGTCAGACATGCCACTCACCATATCAGATATATCACATACAAGCTCTGACACATTGCCTGCTAAAAGAGACAGATTAGCTCTTCCTCTGAACACATCAGCCTTTAACTGGCTATATTAACAACTGGGTCAGGCAGGCAACATGCTCAAAGTTACCACCTACAGATTCACAGAGATAATTTAGTAAGCTGCATCTTCACAGAGTACCTTTCCCACCACAATCTGAAATAAGGTAAGCTTGATATAATGTGCCTACCTGGAATCAAACTCATTGCTGTGCAACAGCCTTTAACGGAAAATATATCACTTTTGAAAATTTGGTATTCTGGGGACACGCTAAGTGTATGACTGGGTGAAGTTACTGTCAGAAAATGTTATGGTCTACAGGAGTTGCACAGGAATAGTATTTTTAATTTTTTTCTGCTGTGCTGATTATTACTGTTCAAACACAGGAGACATCAGCTAAACTGCTCAGGTAACTGAAACCAGGGATTCAGCACCATAAGAGCAGAAGTGCTCTCTCTAGCATAAGAGACCCAGCATCAGCTTTTTGCATCAGAGACATCTCTGGAAAATTTATCAAGCAAGCAAACAAAAAGATTCCCCCAAGCCAAGCAGAGCTCACATACTTGGTCACTGCTGATGCCTATACTACAGGATAAGGCACTTACTTATCCATGTGTTTAAATACCTATTTCCTTAGAACTCAGCCTCAGACTTCAGATAGTGCTTTAGCTCTTTAGGGAGCAGAACCTTACCCACTGCATGGGATAACCAGGGGTTGATTTATTGATGATATTAGCTTTTTGTGAGTGAGATAAGGGGGATTATAGGATATTATTCCCCATTTACCTTTACACCCATTTCCAGCAGAGCTACTGCAAATACACCTTGGGAAGCAGGCAAAATGGAGAGACTAGGGATGAATAGGCTGCACAGAACTTGCATTTCTCAGTTCTGCATGATTACAGAGGTTCATCTCCTTTTTTGTGCCTATCTAATATAAACTACCTAATAAAACATGCTTTCTTTGCTTCCCAAGCCACTAGCTGAAATTAACAGCTAGTGCCATGCAAACAGGGAACAAGGGACCTTGTATTTTCCAATACATTACCTTTATCCAGTTCAAACCATCCAAGAATCTGAGCTCTTCATGGAAATACCTTCCAGGTGAAGCTCACCTGATCTATGCTAGCACACTCCCCTTCTCATGGCACCAGGAACTGATCATACCTACCCAAACTGTCCCACACACTGTGGTTGTTGTTTTGTGAGGAGCAGGAGAGAGAACTGTTTCCTTATCATCTCCCCAAGCAGAAGGGAAGAGTTGCAACACCTGGGAATTAAGTCACAGTCCCCAGCACAACTAGAGCATTGTTTTTCTCTTGCAAAAACAATGAAGCATAACTATCTGCTGTGCTTTAACACAATACTGATCATACTGGAAACCATCAAGGGTCTCAGCTGAAAGATGCTGAAAGAGAAACTGTATCTTCATTTTCAGGAAAGCAATAAAATATATACCTTTCAAGGAGACTACAGCCCTTGCTAAAGCTTTTAGGCCTAGCACCAGGGATAGGACTATTCAAGATAAGACTGCACCAACACAGTGGACCCATTTCACTGTCAAAACTGGTGTTTAGAGGGGACCTACTCCAATCATCCCATCTCATGTCAGCAAAGCTCTCATACATCACACACCACTACCTGTGCTTGGTGCCACTGCCTGCATGTCATCAATTAATGCTCAGCTAAGAGGAGTAAATCAAGTGCAAATAAAAAGGTGCAAAACAGCCAGATTTAGAAACTACTTATGCCAGTTGGTCCTACAGAAAAGCATGGGAGCAGGGCGAGGTTAAACCCTTCAGTGTCTCTGTTTATACAGCTGCTTAACAGAAGCTGAGCTCCATGGAAAATCTAATTCATGGCCTATGGTTTAATCTTGTCCATTTATTTCCTTTCAGCAAGTAATATCTCTTTTGTAATTTTAATTTAGTCTTTGAGGTTTAGTCTTTTGCATTAATTTTAATATTCACTCCATAGAAACAAAGTGATAGTTCAACTGTTTAGCACTTGGGGTTCCAGCTAGAGAGGTTTATAGCTGAGGTTTCTCTAGAACACGGATTCCTGAATAGAGGCATAGTAAAAGCCACACAGGTAAAGTGAGAGAATGCAAGAGATGATGACAGCACAGTTTTGTGATGAGGCCAAACATTACTAACACAAATAGCACTTGCAACTGCAGCAAAAAAGCAACTGCACTCGGCTTTTCGTTAGTTTTGTGATGTTTGGTTTCTTCCTCCTAATAGCAGCATAGTTAAAAACCTTCCAAAAATTCATTTTAACACCTCTTCCTTCCCAGAATAGCAGGGCAGTGCAGAAAACTCCAAAATTTTTCCAGCAGCCTTATACTGAAAGTGAGCAACTCTGGTGAATGCCTGGCATTTGGTCAGTGTTAAACCACAACACCTGGTCACTAGCTACACTTGTCTTGCCTGCAGAATGATTCAGAACAATTCACCTTCTTCTATCCATTTTTGTTATAAAAGTTGGAGAAGGAATCTCCAGAAACGGAGACAGTACAAAAGAGGATGGCCCAGCTGCCATCACCTCTTTTAGCATCACTGTTTTTTCAGTTAAACTTCTTATCATGGGTCAACATTCATGGCCCTAAAGGTGGAAAACTCCATAACCTTCATACTGCAGAATTTGGCTATATTTTTTTACACTTTCTCAGGTGCATAGGACATTATTTGCTTCTCCTCTAGAAGGTGCAAGTGACGCTTACAGTTTTGCATCTTCTGGAAGAGTTGCGGCATAGCCTACAACCAAAATGAAAAATCTGCTTCAATCCCAAATACAAAATTGCTGGCATTCCCACACAGCCCAAGCAGCAGTGTCTGAGAACATTTTGCTTGGGTTTTTCATAGCAATGCCATATATATTAGGAATGAACTGCAGGTCAAATAGTCTAGCAATTCACTTGCTAGCTTAGCAGCTTGAGGCTCTGCCTCAGGGCCTTTCACACCACCAGCTATTAACTACAAAGAAATGTCACCTGTGCTGGTCATTATTGTTAATTATGGAATTCCTCTATTCACACATTCCTGTACTAAAAGCTTTTCCTATCAGGCTCCTTCACCCACCACTCAGGACCAGGTTACTGTTATTATCACACTCGTAGGACAGAGTCTTAGGAAAAGCCAGACTGCTACAATTTTATCTGCACTGGTTGCAGTAACAACGATTTGAAAAAGGACTAAAGCCCTGTCCATTGCCCTCTTGCACTCTCTTATTTTACAGTTACCTGGGATTCAGGCTGCCCACAATCTTGAGGTCTATGGATTCAGAACTCTTTACCTGAGCCCATCTGGGGCAAATGAGAACTTAGCATATGGTTAAAACACAGAATACATGGTATTTATGGATTCATGCAAGACTTTTCCTCAAATAGCAAGGACAGGTTGAAAAGAGAGGAGAAGGGATGGTAAATCTTCAATGTTCAGAGCAAGCTACGTACATCTCATGGAGAAAAGTTTTCTATTCTATATCATCTGTGACCTGCCTAATGTGCTGTGCTTGTGCTGCCTTACAACACAAGCAGACAAGGACTGAAGTGAAAAACGGGATGAAGTGCACTTTCCACAAATAAATAAAAGCCGGAAACAACCACAGGGTAGCACGGAGCTCTGATGCATACAACTACCACAGTACAACTACCACTGATATTTGTTTAAATTTTGCAGGTTTCCATTAAACCAGTAAGGCCCAAAAGACCACCACCTTTCCTTACCCAAATACAATTTTGATTCATAGCTTTCAGCTCAACCAGATGGAAGATTTTAAAGCTCTTCTCACTCCTGAGCCCCTTCTCCACAATACTTCTGCAGGAAGGGAACCAAAGTGGCTGCTACTCAGCAACATCTGCATATGCCATAAAGCAAAAAATATCCTCCCACTTCCAGCAAGAATTGCTGCAAGATGCAACTATCCTTGCAAATAGTTATCCCTAATTGCCTCTGGGGCATGCACTCACTACCCCTTAGGTATCAGTCAGCAATTTAAATCCGGAGTCCTTATTTCATAAAAACTTGATTTGTCCTGGAATCTGTAGTTTCTTTAGGAAAACATTCAGGAAGCATCTCTCTTCATAAATCCAGTCTAAAAGGTCCCTGGGAGCTAATATGATTGCACACTGTAGCAAATAATTTCTACTAATTTATGTCTATTATGACATATGGATATAACAGCCAAGGAGTTATCCTGAAAACTATCTGAAATGTGAGTTCAGCATGCCTTTCACTTCTTGAAAGTTTTATGTGCTCTATTACTGTGGGGTTGGACTCAATAGGCTAAATAAAGCTTCCTCTTGCTTGTCCAAACTGAAACATAAAATAACACATGGGAAATAATCATTTCTTTTCCACACAGCAGCACACAAAAAATTTTTTTACCAAAAAAAAAAAAAAAGAGCTACAGCAGTCAAGCCTCTGGGTCATTCTTCTCTCTGTGAAAAGACTAGTTAAAAGTATATGTTAATGTTCCCTGCCAGTTTTTCTTCTCTTAGCCTCTTTCTTCCAGGGCTTTCATTATGTTCCCCCTCCTATGTAGTTTTAAAAGATTTCCTTGTTTGACAATTTTGCTGAAGGCAATTATGTTACTTGCTTTCTCCTGAGCTCAATATACAACAGCAGAAGTGGTACACTGTACATATGGTTAAGATCTGTTTTAAAAACACTTGCAGATTGCTATCAAATCTTGCTGTGTGGCTTGTCATTTGCGTTTAGCAGATTCTGTGAAGAAGCTCTAACACTCTGCTATGGGATAGTCCCTTGTTTGAAATGGAGAGACAAAGTTTCTATTATTTAGCAAAAGAAACAATTCTCTTTTGAAACAAGAAAAACATATTTAGAAACCAGGAAGGAAAATACACATCTTGGGATGACAGCATGGCTTCATGTGCCTCAAAAAGGGTTCATGAGTCAAGACTATTCACCTTTCTGATGAGAAAACCGTTCCTATTTTCAGTTTTTAATTACAAAACAGGCATACTGAAGATCATAAGGGGCTTCATCTCCAGGGCACTCCCCTCTGTGCACAACAGTTTGACATTCACCTGCCATTACCACACGCAGTACAAATCCTGCTGCAGGATTCAGCTGCTTTGGCTAAGCCCAGCCATTTTACCTGCTTTGGAGTAATCAAAGCCAACATACGTGTAATGACACAAGCAGAAGAGTTTTTGACATTTCTGAATTCTTTTCCTTGAGTACATCTCTCTAGCACATGGATCCCCTGGTGTACAGTCATACAGATGAGCTCAAATTGGAGTCTTTCTCTTTAGTGGGGCATTGATAAGGTTTGAATCCTCTACTTGACCTAGTATTTTCAGACAGCATGGAGAAACTCAGCACGGTCAAGACTCCTCCTCTCTAAACTTAGGTTGAAATCAACTAATAAGTTAAAATATTACCAAGGTGGAGTTACAATATGGGATGGATTCACAAGACAGCAGTGCTGTGACTTCAAAATGAGTCACACTCTCCCTTTGCTGCTGTCCTGTTACCCATCCCAAACAACACTTCAAGGAGGGATTCTCTTTCTCAGTCACAATCTCAAAATATCCATTCTACTGGGGAAAAAACCACTGTGCCTATATTATTATCACATCTTATTTGCACCTTTTTGGGAAAATGTAGTGCAGTCAGAACCTTGGCATCACCCTGGTCCATTACAATCTCACGGGTGGGAATGTGACACAGACAACCCCACCTCACTTGACCCCAAGAAAAAGCCTGGAAGAATTCAAGGAAATATAAGAACCTAAATTGCCTAAATTTGGAGAGTTTGAAATTATAAGTTTAAGGGCACATTAGCTTAGTTTTTTGTGTCAATTTTTGCTTCTTTTAAACATTTTCTTTGTCAAACTGGCTTTCCCTATCAAGGGAATATAAAATCATATGCAGGCCATTTAGGTACACAATATATATTACCACAGCACAAAGGACATTTGGAAAGCTGAAATTGGATGAACTTTGCAAGAAAAAGCCAGCTTGGGGAAAGTTATTTCTATGCATCACTGCCAAGTTTAAGTAATATAGTAATGACATGGGACTGGACACATAAAACACCATCTGGATAATTAAAATACACACAAAGGTTGGTATGCAGACAAGTAACAACTGAATGTTAACAAATTAAAATGGTAAAAAAATTAACCCTTCATAGACACATTAATGTCAGAGACAGGTGTTATGGAAGAGTAGGGAAGTCAGCTTCTCTAAGACTAACACCAGGTGGAGGTCATACCAACACTTCAGCTGCAATTCTGTAGTGTATTTAATGCTTATGTAACTTAAAGCATAGGCTCTGTGTTTGTAAATCCTGAAATTCACATATAATATACTTAAGTGTTTTTCTTCACTTCAAACAAGTGTGCTGCTTTCTCTCCCATCACTTGTAAATCACACTGCATTTTCCTCATCTCCTTACAGCACTGTGTATGTAGTCTCACGTATGTAGTCCCAGTGGAAGTTGGCCTTGCAAATCAAATGGTGCAACATAGCTCTAACATTATAAAATCAGGAACTGAATTATTACAGTTGATAAAAATTTTTTGTCAAGCTTCTAATAACTCAGTTCTCCATCCCAGACTGATCAGAAGGTGGCAGTATTTCAAAACATTACTTTTTGGTTTTACCAGAGGGGCATTTATTCTTTAATTGACTACTTGTTAATAATGAATTTTATTATTCCTAACATTTAAAGGTCAAGAGCTGTAACTTCTAGTGACTGAGGTGCAGTGGAAGCAGTAATATGCATCAGGCTGCAATTTTGAAGGGAATCTGGTGAATCCATTAGCATGGGGAGACACAGAGGGGTACATTTGCTTTCTAACTGCTTTTATTTGCTATAAAATATTTGTTAGATGCTTTTATAGAAACGACCACTTCTGTGAAAGATAAGAATTTCCAAGGTGTCTAAAGTTTGTTCTTGTTTCCCAAAGCAGTCCCTAAATTCAACAATGTTACTGAGAAATATTTTCCCTGATTTGTACCATGTACCTTCTACAGATTTCATATGAACTATCCCCTTGCACACTTCAAACTGCCACTCTTTGTTTTAATGACAATCACACACACTGTGAACTGCTCTTCCTGAAACTAAAAACGTCCTACTCTTGTGTTTGAGCTGCCACTGCTTTGTCTTCTACCCCTGTACCCCTGAAGAGGATTTTAGCAGACACCACCCTTAAGCACCTCTCACTTTACACACAGAGGAATATTCACACTCTGCAGAAAGACATTCACTGAACAGCTTCATAGCGAATCAAACTGTGGCTTGAAGCTCCAAATAACAGCTCTGGATCACCCAGTTAGTGCATTCAGGGAAGATACTGCAAACAAGGTGTGAGTCTAGTCTGGCTTTCCCATGGCCCCACAGTGAAGCTGTCTAATCAAATTACAAAGAAGGTGAGAGAGAAAAGAAACTCTGCCTTCACTTGGCAAGTAAATCAGCAAAGGTTCTTATAGAAATGGAAAGGATGACAGAAGAATCTTTGCCTGCAACAATATTCTTCCATTATTTAGTTCTGCTCACTTTTAACAGGTGTGAGGAAGGCATATTTTGTGTTTGGCTCTGCGTAGATATTTACTATATGTAATATGCCAGTTAGAAAATTCATGTAATATTAACATTCGAATAACATAGTAGATGTAGTTTTTCCTTTTTTTCTTTCCTTTAACTTTAAGTTTTGGTGGAATTCTGTGTGAGACATTTCTTTTAGCCCAAGGGAAAGAGAACAGCCCCAGCGATAAGATATGCAAAGAAAAATCCTTCGATTCTTCGGACCAGAGATACATATCTATCAGGACTCATAAGGACCAGACATCCGAATCCACATAGAAGATCTGAATCCACATAAGCAGGACTTCTTGACGCCAAGGGGGCTTAGCAGGGGTTCCTGAGAAGCAAGTTCGTCTTAACATGAAGTATGCATAGTAATGCGGTCTTGGTCCTCAAAAGAGAGGGGTTTTTTGCAGAAGCTGCCCCTTTTTCTCCTGACCAGCTTAGGGTTTGGGAGAGGGGACCAGTCGACTGTTTTCTTTGCCTTAAAATTGTCTTAGTATCTGTCCTGTCTCTAAAAACCTTTAAACTTTTATTTGTATTAATTTTTTTGTAACCAATTTTATTCTTTATTAAATTTTCATAAATTTCTAAAAATGAGTGATTGGCATTTATCACAACAGGGTTTTGTCCAATAACTCTAGAAATACCATTCCAGAGTACAAAGGAGAGGGGGTAGAAGTTACAGACTGAAATACAGTTGTTCTGCCTTCTTCCTTCTCTTTCTCTCTGCACAACTACAGGAATTACCCAGAAAAGAGGAAACATTTTGTCAGTGATTTGTTGAGCTTACTTGCTGTGTCAAATCATCTGTGCCAAGATATTTAAGGAAATTAAATACCATAAAAACCACTCAAGAGACCAAAACACAGTAAAAATATCCAAGCCAACAAAATAGTTCAGCAAGCCGGAACAAGAACTAGAAATACTACAGTATTCCTAAATAAGCCTCCAATTGCCATAGACTTGAACTAATATTCCCCAGTGTTCATGGAGGTGTCTGTTTGGATTTACAAAAGCTGTTTAAAATAATAGAAACAAAGAATATTCTGAGTTGGAAGGGACTCACAATGATCATCCAAGTCCAACTCCTGGCCCTGCACAGAGCAGCCCCAAGAATCACGCCATGTACCTGAGAGCATTCAAGTGCTATGAACACAGATTGTCAGCTTCCCTTGAATAACACTAATCAAACTAACTATATTTAGCATTTTGGGCTTACCTGGAAAAATAATTTCCAATACTGGATATAGTTTAAATTTTACTCACATTGAATCAATGCAAACCAGAGATAATTAGTGGATTTATTCAATGTGTACAGCAAGACAACTAAAAGGAAGTTCCATCCACTTTTATTTTGATAAAGGGAAAATTAGGCAGGGAGTCATGGAGTTAAAATGCTGAATGATTTACATCCCCAAATAACAAGAGAAGAAAATGAGATTCTGTTTCTATTTCTTCAGAGCAATTAAGACTGCCAGCTGCCTGGGCACAAAAACCCAAGAAGATTCACTATCTCCTGCTAACGTTTTTATTATAGTCACTGCCTGACAATCATTTTTGTCAAAGAGCCACGTTCTGTAAACACTTGTCAGTGGTCTCCGCTGCCTTGCTTTGCTCCTGTGGCGAAGCATGAAGTGAAACATCGATGCAGGAGTATTACCACAGTTGCTTTCTCTTCTCTGACAATAGCCAGGCTTCTTTGGAAGGACCTCCGTGTTGGCAGGCTGCTTTTCATTACAACAAGGCAGCCAATTTCGGATATCACATGCAGCTGAAAAATTGTGAGTAAACTGCCATTACTTGCAGTAGGAACTGAAAAGGCTTTGACTTGCAGAAGGGGATATCACAGGCCAACAAGCAATTCTCTGTTATTTAGGTGGACTGGAGAGAAAATGAGGGTTCATGCCCTTAAATTGCGGTGATCCTTTGTTCTGTTATCTTCTTATACAAAAGTGGGAGAGCCAAACACATTTCATTTGTACTTAGAGATGAGAGTTACCCCCGTGCTCAGTTATACTGGACAAAGCTCTATTGAATTGTCCAGGACAAAAGCAGTTTGAAAGAAGCACAGATTCCCCTCACAATGCCATCTGGTTTCTGAGGGACAAGTTTTGCAAGTACTTAAGCATCACTTTGCTTAGTGCTGCAGTGTTTAACTGGTGGAGGAGCTCCACTCCTACTTGCACAGGGAAGTCAGGCACACAAAAGTCAAAGCTCTGACTGTTTCTGTCATTGCTTAGAGATTTTCTGCATGGCCAAGGGCACACAGCAGTTCACTGCCTCTTTCCATGTGCCAAGTCAGCTGGGTCTGCACCTACAGGAATCCCCAGAGCTCTACAGACACACCTTTAGGAATCCAAATTCTTTAAAATCTGTCTCTAAATGTCTAAAGAGAACAAATCTTGTTAGGGGTAACGTGATGCCAAAAGCCAGGTGTGTTTGGAAAAGCCTCTTAGCTTCACAAGCATTCTACTTCATGCCCAGGGACTAGTTAAAGTCCTCTCTGTAGAGTAGTTGATGCTAGAGTGAGTTTTCCTCCTATTGGTTCCCAATACACTTATTTTCCAGAGAGGGATGTTCTCGCATCGGCATGATGCAGATTGGAAGAAAGCAGATCTTCAATGGCTGTGCCAGGCGAGGCGCTGCCACACACAGCTTGACTGTGCTGATCCTAAACGCTCTGATTCTTCTTGTAAATAACGGTGCTAAATAAAACAGCACAGTGAAGTCTCTCATTACACAGGCAAAAGGAGGTAGGGAACGTGAGACATCTTACTGGGTGGGCTTTCCTATTCGCACCCCTTTCTGTTTTTCTGGATTTGAGTTTTAAAATGGGTTATAGTTTGCCTGCAGCAATTTCTTTTAATAACTGCAATTATTCTCTTCCATTGTTCTGACTCTTACAAGCAAATTAGGAAAATTCGAAGGCAATTTTCATGATTGTTTGTTGTCAGGGACTTATGAATGCCTCTTCTGTTTCACTGGGAAGTTTCATTAAATAAATAATGAGTGTGGCATAAGAGTCATAAACAGTCAGATAGGGATCAGTTAGTTTTAGGGACAGATGCTGCTTGATGCTTGGGTGAGCATGCAGGAGACACAGCAGGACTCTCTCCAGCTACATAAATGTAACAGCTTCCATGTTTAAGAAAGGGCAATTTTGCTCTCCTCACATGTGACTGTACATCTTTAAAAATCTCATTTTGCACGTTCCTCACACCCTACCCAGTAATCCATGAAAAGAGGGGGTAGTGTTGGGAGGTTTCACATCCCCTCTTCTCTCAGTGCTTGCCTAGCAGGCAGAGACAAGTTGCAGGCCACAGCGAAGGGCAACCTGAATAAATAACACCAGGACTTTGTGCCATACTGTGTGGGAAATAACACTCACAATGTGAGCTTACAACAACAGCAAGACTACATTTCTGGAAAAAATCCAAAGTCAAAGCCTCCAAAAAAGACTCAAGCATCCATTTATCCTGCTCAAAATATCATGCAAATATGTCACTAAGTGGCATTCATCAATGACAGAGGATCAAGAACACATGCCAAATCATTTCATGTTCAATCTGGCTAGAGGAAAGTGAATGTACAAGGCAAACTTAAGCTAATAACTTCCAAATGCTCCCCCATCTCTGAGCTTTTTAGCATAAAACAGGACTAATTCCAACTTTCATTAATATGCATATATCCCTCTGCTAGATCACTGTAGAGACAAGCCAGGTATAAAAGACAAGCTCAATGTTTTTAGCCTGGTTTAGTTTTTTAAACCACTGATCAACTGTAACCATATCCAGTGAAGTGCAAGAAATCTCAGTCTAAGTTATATAAAATTAAATTGGATTCAATACGTCCAGCATTGTGCTGATGTCCTAGTGGACTGTAGAGGCTCAACAGCATCAGGTGTCTCTACAAATGTTCCAGTGGGCACTCATAACTAGTCATGAATCAGGCATCTACATGATCCTGAACTTAAATCAGTTCTTGCTGAATTACTTTACTGCACACTTTTTAATGTGGATGAAGGCAGAGGAATGAGATGTCCCAGCAAAATACCTGTTACCTGGCTAACAATTCACTTGCAGAATCTTCTCTGCTTATCTAGCATCATTTGTGCATCACAGATCTTATGCAAACCACCTTGGCTACAGACAGAAATCAAACCGTTCACTTCCTGAATGACTCAGCAGGGGGAATCTCAGAGACAGAGCTAAAATATCTATCAAACTCTGTGTTCATAAGATGCTCTGAAGAAGTCCTGCTTCATAGACACAGCTTGGCAACTCATATAATATAGAGCTTCTTCTCAGAGATCTATGCTTATGAGAATTTCTACGAGCCCAGAAGAAAAAACTAGCTCTGACCAAAGGAAATTAGCAAAATTCTCCTCTGTCTTCTTATCCCAAGGCAACTTGAGCCTAGTTCTGGAAATATTAATCTATTCTCAGCAGATCTTGTCACATAAAGACTGTGGACCATAACCGAAATAACCAGTTTTTATAACTTTTACTCCAGTATTCAGAATTGCCTTTATTTAGCACCGTTGCAAGAAGCAACCATGCCCAGCTTAGTCTATAAACTTGTTCAGCGTCATGTTCTCCTGAACTCTGCAGGACTAGGAAAAATTTGCTTTTCACCCACTGGGAATAAAGGTAGAAGTTCTGTTCAGAAAATAGCTATATATGTGCTCACTCAAAATAGTATATAGGTTACTGATATCTCTACAAAAACAAAGAACATTTGTACAAAAAGGAAAACTGATCTTGTGACTCCTGAATTTTAGCTATGAGGGCTTGAATCCTTCCTTGTAGCAGTATCTCATCACATCTTCTCATACTCCAGAGACCACAAAGACCTTACTTCTCTCAGACTGAATAGGTAAAAGAGCCCTTTGCAACCTCTGTCTTCTACACAGCCATGCCAAGAGAAGGATGACTGTTCATCAGGTATTTAAACTTTTTACCACAAAATTTCTAGCCCTGTCATTTGCTTTGAGATTGTTCCCTATTTCTTGGTGTTATGAAAAATATTGCAGAAGAAAATAAGAAAGTGAACTGGTTTTGCATTTATTCAGATTTTTTTTCCCTAAAAATCTAAGCCTACATGAAGCAGAAGAGAAGACCTTAGACAAAAAAAAAATCAGTAAAACTACCAGGAACACTTAGACTATTCCATATTTTTGATTTCTTACTCTCTGGTAAATTGAATTTATAAATTGAAGGGAAGGCATAAAAATAGTCAATGCTTTCTAGAGCCATTATTGGAAACACGTAATGACAAACAACTCTATTACTAAACAAAACCCACAAGTCTTAGCACTGTAGCCTTCTGCATTCTTACGTTGGCTTTCCCGTCCCTGGTCAATAGAAGCTTAGCTAATGATAATTTTAAAAAATTAGTGTTTATTGTAAGGAATCATAAACAGTGGTAGAACAGATAGAAAAACTAGGGCTGGGGAGCTAAGGAGAAATAATGACTGTAAGCAGCCTGGACATAACCCTTCTTTATTCCAAATGAGATTGTTGCCCGTTAAGCACAATTTTAAATAGCACATGCTTGTCATCCCAATATGTAACATTTGAACTATTAAAATGAGGTTTTCAATACAGAGCTTTATCTAGAAAGGGTCTGATCCAAAGCTACTTTATGTGAGGAAATTTTCCTGCTGATTGTAACAAATGAAGCTATGAAACAAGGACAACCACTACAAGTAGACAGAAAACTAAGAGGAGATATAACAGCGGTAATCATCTACATAAAAGGTTGCAGGAAAAGGGAAGGGGGCAATCTATTCTCCACTTCCAGGGCAGACAAGGTAAAAATAACAGGCTTAAGTTACAAAAACCCCCCGACATTTCACAAGAAAAAAGAGACGACAACTTGTTAGCAGTGGAGCACTGGACTTTGCAACAAGATGAAGCAGTGGTCTCTTTCCCCGCCTTCAGAAGAGCTACCAGACAGCTCTGAGTGGCTGGAGCACGTCTGGTTCTGTTTGGGCACTGAAAGATCCCTACCTGCCTCAGTTCTGGCAGTTCTTCCACTACTGCAAATTGCAGCAGTTGGTTGCAGGATGAGAAACCTCAAATGCTTCCACAGTCACCAGTATCTAAGCCTCCTCTGTTTCACAGGGAAAGGCGTGGGAGAGAATGCAGTTATTAGCATTACTCTTATCCTGGAGTGTAGGAAGAGGGTGATAATTATGGAAAGGTACTGGAATCTGAGACAAGTGGGGTCCTTGCCACCCCTGCAGCTCCCCCACTACCCCCTTCTGGTAAAGCAGACACATATACCCATTGAAGGAGAAGCTGTGGGCTTAAAATGGACATTTGGCTAACAGTAAATGAAACAGACAGCAACATATTCAACACTATTCAGGACATTTAGAGGCCTAATCCTGACTGGAAATGAGGCAGTCACTGCATAGTCCCATTTCTGAAAACAAGACCTGAATCTCAGGGGACAGAGGAACCCTTACAAATCCTATTGCACATTTAAACTAAAATAAGAGTCAGTATACTGCCATTCATAAGGAAATTTTACGTCTCTTTTTACAGTCCTACTTGTCATTTGGGTGCCAAACATATATATTTCATAAAGAGTTGATAAAGAGTTAATGTGCATGTTAGTATATAGTAAATCAGTTGTTACGGAGTCCAGACATATTGCAGGTTGCTTCCAAGTTTGGCCTGCAGCCATCTATGGCACCTTCAACTGATGAGCTAATAACCTCTGTAATACACACCATCCACTACTTGAGCCACCTATGCTTTCAATCTATCATTTATTACCTTTTCTAAACTATAGATAGACCCTTAATATAAAGAATGACCATTTTATGTTTGCTTGCCTGAATATATACGAGCACTCAGCCACATCATTAAAATAATTTTACTGCTAAGGCACACCTAATATTCTAAACAGATAGAGCAGAATTTAAATTAGGGGGGAAAAAAAGACGGTGATTCCTTACAGAAAGGTTTGGAGATGTGACAAGAAAGAAGAAAATGGATTTGTACAAAATAACAAGTCCATAAAAATGTGAACTTTTCTGGAAAGTTTTCTGAGCTTTGACAGACTTTCAGTTTGCTTTTAGCTTTAATTATGGTTTTGCATTATCCTTGCAATTCCTGTGTTCTCCTGACCACAGGAGCAAAAGTATTGAAATATCACCACTAACATACCAGGTGTTTTTATGGCAATGCTGAAGAGTAAAAAGTCAGGTTTCTATTCCAGAAGAAAGTACATGCTTCCTACAATCCTAAACTGCATCAGATCAGGGAGAACAGGTAATTAAGGTGTCTTGGTTTGGAAAGACAGGTATCTGCCAGGGAAACTGGGGTTTCCCTTAGAATGGAGAATGCAAAGCCCTCACCCCCCACCAAATTATAATTTTGCAATTAAGCGCTTTCAGGCAAAGATTTGGGAATAGGAATAACAGTTCTTTACTAGGAATATCAATAATACAAATGCAGTAGAAAAACACCCCACCAAACCAGCAAACAAACAAACAACAATTTTGGAAAACCCTGACAGTGTCGGAGCTACAACCTGACGCCCTGTTGGTCAGGGTGTTGGAAGCAGTCCAAAAGTGAATCCTTCTGGAATGGCAGATGTGGTTCTGTTGAAGTAGAGATGATCCTGTAGCAAAAGGGTCCAGGGGTGGTGAGAAGAGGTCTGGTGATGGTGAGATGGGGTCCAGTCTTCCTCCCAGAAATCGGGGTGAAGCTCGATGCCTCCTGTTCCTGAGTCTCAGTTTTTTCCAGGCAGGAATGGTCTCCCCCCACTGTTTGGGGCATCTCACAATAGGATGATGGAATGTGGATGCACCACTCTGGGGGGGGTGTTATTCCGGGGAGGTGTTAATGGCCCATTATCAGAAGGCATCCCTTCCCCCTTGAGTTACAAGAGATAAAGAAAAAAAAAACATCTCCCCAACTGCTTTTAACAGATGAAATAGAATACACACCTCTGGCTCCACAACCCAAGACTTAAGGCAACTGAGAACAAAAGAGGAAAAAGAAGGTTATGTTAAAAATCTTAACCAAATACATGCATGTACCTTTAATTTTTGTAAAGGTCAAGTCTGGTGTCATGGGATAGGAGAAGGAAACCTCCTTTGTTTTCTACAAACATATCTCTCATTTCATGATTAGAAAGAGAGGTCCAAATCCATGACTCAAAGGGAATAAAACAGTTCAATGTCCTCAGTGCTTTAAAATGGCTTTTCACAAACATGGTGCATAAATATTTGGGTGGGCAAGCTTTGCAAACAGGCACAGGAGAACATGGGAGAGAAACAAAGGATCCTTGAGTCTCCCTTCACCTACCTCAACATAAATAGTCCTTCATTGCAGCTGTGATATTAGTCCTTATTTGTGACCCTTTTTACTTAAATTCAGCTTTAGGCAAAACAAATACTGCATTTGTCCCCAGCACCTACAGAAAGATTTTCATCTCACCTGAAGACCAGCCCATGAAATTCCTTTTGTTGGGTGGCCTAGTGATGGTGGACATCCAGCTATCCTCTGGTGAGGAAAGTGAAACTTTTTCCTTTCACCTCTGGCAGTCTTGGTTGGAAACTCAGTTCTGGCAATTTAACTTATTCTCTTCTGTAACCCCTCCTTACAGCTGGAGAAGTGCCAAGCCTGAAAAAAAAAAAAAAAAAAAAAAAAAAAAAAAAAAAAAAAAAGATAAAGGACATTATTTTGAGAAGGTGTGAGACACAGGAGCTGCCTAGGAAGCCCTTGGTGGGGGCTTGCACGCCAAGTATGAGATTTGACATATCTCCCCTTTGCCCTTCAGTTTACCACCTGCTCTGCTCTGCTGGAAGGATTCAATTCTTTTGCAAAACACAAAGCTGTGAAACTTCAGAAATTAAATCCATGCAATGAGATCCTCTTGCCTCCTTTTTCACAAAGCTGTCAAAATAATGATGTATTCATGGTGTTTTACTTGATGTGTGAAATTTCCTGCTCACAGATATGAATCAAAGCATTCTGTGCTATTTATCCTCTCAAAAGGATTTTGAGCCACTTTCTTTTAATAGATAGAAACTATAATTTTAGAAGGTGGGTAGTGAAACTTGTCTTTACACTTGAATGGACAGCTCAAGGTGATAAGGGAAGTGCTTGGGAAGCACAGCAAGCAAAAACGTTTTATGCTCTGTTACACCATGGCCATTCCACATCTTGTCTGATTTAAGGGAGAAAAATTTGAGGTGGAAGAATATAGAGGATATGTGCATATGACCATGTATATCCAGCTTTGTTTTCCTCTGAGAGATGCACACTAATTGCAATGTCACAATTCAGGGAAGTGGCAAATCTGTGCCGTTATGTTGTGTCTTTGTCTCAGCCACATGTGGCACCACAAGCTCAGTTGTGCTGCCCAGCTTTACTGCAGTGAAGCAGCCACCTTCTTCAAGGCAGTGGCTTTGGGATACCTTTAACTCACAGGTAGATATTAAGCAAAAAATACTTCAGCAGAACTGGTTCAGCTTGACTTGGTTAGTAAAAGATCCATTTCTATTCCTCAATGACTGTTAAAACATATCAAAAACCAGTTAAGAGTTACACTGGCTTTGTATGGCAAACATACTATTTCTTAATTATTTATGCCAGATTAGAGTGGGAAAACATCAGACCATGCATACAAAACACATGATGAATTACAAAGTTGGGCCAAAGTTCCCAGCTGGGTAAACTGGTGCAGACACTTTGACTTTTTGGACTTGGATGAATTTATAGCCAGCTCAAGACCAGACTGTATTGCCACAGAGATTAGAAGCCATGGGAATGTTTTTCCCTTTGCATTTGCTCTTCTGCTCAAGCTCATCACCACTGTCAACCGTATGTGGGACTGTGTAATGCAGGTGTCATTTAGACAGGATTTCTTAACACTCAGATGAAGATGGAGTGAACCAGGCTTTGGGTACCACTCTACTGTGGATTTATATTACAGGACTGAATAATCAAACAAACAAAAATGTACTCAAAACCTGTAGAAATCAATCAAGAAGCTTCTTTGTTGGGCAGCAGGTTGAACTTGGTTTTTTTTTTAATGTCTTTTATAGAATTTGGTCTCAGTGAGCTTCAATAATGACAGAAAAGACTACAACATTAGTGATTTTAAAAATACCTGTCATGTGACTTTTCTACAAACTACTTATAAATGTAAATATTTTTACAAATGTACAATTCTTATCAACAATTTATTTGCTATTCCAGAAAAATCTTTTAACACAGCTGCAGAAGATGCAATGTTTTTTCTTGAGATTTCAGACCTCCTGAGCAACCAATTACACTGATTGAAAATTGGTTGTTTCCTTCGCCAATTTTCCACCAATCAGGATGACAACACTGCGCAGATTCCTAATCAGGATTCATTCAGGTGGATGCAAAAAGGTTTATGAGGTCTTCTCTTGGATTACTTTGCACTATTCTTTAGGATAAGAGGGTTGACTTTCAAAAAATAAAATAAATCAGCTCATAAGAGCAAATTATATAGGAGTGATATAGAGAAAACAAGTAATTGCACTTACATGAATAGTTATCTGAGGATAGAATCTTCTACAAAGCATCTATCTCCTTAGTGCCACCTTTTACAGAACAGTCCTTTAAAACCGAAAACAAAATATCTTCATAGGACTTCTCAGTCACACTACATCATTTAAGAACTAAATCTCACCTATAGAATTTTACACACAACAGAAACATAGCCAGTTATTTCAACTAATTAACTCTGTTGGCTTTGTATTAATTTAAATAGGATCTTAATGAATGTCATGAAAAACCCTGTCTTCAGAGACTTGAGTTTAACAAAAAAACCTAGCATAACATTTAACTTCAGACACAAGGGAACTACTGAAATGACTGTTAAGCTTCTACCTGAATTTATTGGTGCTCTTTCAAATGCCAATGCTGACGGCTATTTTTCTTTCATAAAAGATGGGGCAAATATCTTGACATGTTGCTGGAACTGGTAAGCAGCTCCCAGGCATGCCTACGGCAGCAGATCAAGTTAATTCCGTGACTGTCATCAGACCTTGCAAAATTGGATGTCGTGCTGAAGCAAGTTATGGCATCTGCAGGGCATTTTCCTGCTGGAGATTGTGTTTTGCAGCAATGTGACATGAGACACACTGGGAATTACCCCCAGTCTGCACCTCACAGGCTTTTCAGTCCATACCTTTCTGCAGATCCTAGAATAGACCATTTAGTATATTCATAAGCCCATATGACCTTGGAATTTTTGGAGGTTCAGTTCTCCCTCTCTACCAAGATTAAGGTCCAGGCACTGAGTTTAGCAGTCTGCCATTTTCTGGTGTTAATAACTGTAAAAAACTTGATTGTTTTTCACTCTTTGACCTCTCTTTAAGACTACCCAAAACCAGGAATAAACTTTGACAGGACAGGAATTACTGACTCCTTCTTGGAAGGCACTGTACCTAAATGGACATGGAGAAGATTTCTTATAATGAAGATTTCTCCAGTAGAAAATCTATTTATTTATTAAACGAATTGTCTATTAAAAAAAATTCCATAGGAATGACGAACCACTTTGATACATGGAGTGCATTTTTTTATAAGATATTCTCACATTTGATACTGGTTTTTCTCTACATTTTTTGCATCTAGTCAGGCTGTTGCATGTTCTTTTTTTTCTTTTTTCTCAACTTTAATTAACTTGACAACCCCTTTTTTTGGTTATGAAATGTGTCCCTTTCCTGTGAAAGCTGATTAACAAAATACAACTTGAGAAGTTAAGGACATAATCTAAGAAGTAGATCACAGGTATGAAAAGTATCCAGACAAGTACACACACACTGACAGAAAATTAAGAAAAGATTAAAGAAAGTATTTATTATCCTTTGGATGACAGGTGTTAAAGTACCGACAGCATAACTGGCCTCTGATTATCAATGAGAAGGCAGCTTGTTCTCCTCATTTTAGGCATATTTATCAGACTATTCTTTATTTAGTGCTGAAAACAAGGTATGAATAA
Source organism: Phylloscopus whistleri (assembly GCA_017589585.1). Classification (NCBI taxonomy): domain Eukaryota; kingdom Metazoa; phylum Chordata; class Aves; order Passeriformes; family Phylloscopidae; genus Phylloscopus; species Phylloscopus whistleri. Next base: position 4,973,031 of record JADMLD010000067.1, on the reverse strand, counting down.
ATGTATGGATGTACATCAGTGCAGGCATGTCACATTAAATCATTTTCAGCATGACAGACCTAGTATAGCTGCAGAGCCATCCCCTGCTTTGGTTAGCATGACAAATTTTGAAAGGCTGAATTTCAGGGTTTAATAAGAAAAGAGAAACTGTGAGAGAGCAGAGGATGAAAAAAAGGAAAAACAAAAACAAAAACAAACACCACCAAACCCAGTAATTCTCCCTCTCTGTAGAAGCAGTTTTTGAGTGAACACCTCCCCAGTAGCAATGAGTACATATGCCTTCTTTTCTTTTTTTCAGCTGAAATATTTTGAGATTCATATTGAGAACATGACCCTAAAGCTGTCAGTTGACTCCTTCCACCCATCATAGTCCCAAAGCTCTGCAGATTTATAGAGGCTATCACTGCAAGCTTACACTGTTGATTAGTAGGGACAATTCAGGCTGATAATCATACTTCATTGCGTTCATAAGGACTGAGTCATGGGGGTCTTTTCATCTGCTTTTCATTTCCAAGAACCTGAGAAATTTTACCACATTCAGCGACTTAATAGATGATGTGGCTTAGAACTACAATCCACAACAGCAGAGCACCCTGGAGATACACTCACTTGTCATAATATATAAAGCTTCTTCCAAATCCATTGTGTGTGGCTTTACACTGTTCACTGCAGACCTTGAAGGAAGAAAAGACTCTTTTCTTGTCTCATTGCTCCCATGATGACGTTTGAAAGGCAGCAAATGAAATATTGGAAAGGAGTCTCAGAGTTCTGTTACATATTTGTTTTTCTCTAAGAAACAGAGTGGAAAATGGCTTCACAGAAAGTTAGTTCAGAGCAGAATTATGAATGCTATTTACAGAATACCCTAGGCATTAATATTTGACTTGTACAGGTATGCTTGCTAGAAAAGAAAGGTACACATCTCTTGTACAATGTTAATAAAACATCCCAAGATATGAAGTTGCAGAGTCAGACACCTGTGCAGAAATAAAGAGAAGCTCAGCTACCAAGTTCAACTACAATGAGAAACAGATCCCTGACATCCTGGCTGACCAGTTCTTGTGCCTCAAAATCAGGCATTCACATGAGTTTCAAATCATCTGTAAGCAGGTATGCAGTACTAGGTATCCATAGTGTTTGTTCAGGGAAAAGAAATAAGTGAAGATTTTTCTCCTTGGCCACTTGAGTTTTCATCAGTCTTGGGTTTTTTTGCCATATCATTAGAAAATTCAAAAAGAACAGTTTTAAGAAGATAATTTTTTTTGGAAGTGAAATGAAAGAAACGTGTTTCTCATGTGTTTTCACACATATTAAGCACACAAAATTGGGGGTGTTGTCTCTGTCTTTTTTGGTTTTATTACTATAAATGTAAAGAAATGAAAATGCCCATCTAGCAGCAGCATGAAATTTCTGAGTTCTGTTACCACTGCAAGAAACCTCCTTCACTTATGATTGAATGATACACATAAATTTAACCTCCATATATGGTAATGCAGAAGCTGAGTGACGCTTTCATTTTGTATCTGTGAAATTCAACAAGAGAGGCTCAAGCTACTCTACATATTTTCTAAACGTACTTAACTTGGGCATTTCAAGAATGCAAAATTCCCCTTATCTTTAGGATTTCAGAGAGCATGTTATGTGACTCCCCAATATTAAAGCCTGCTCCTTCTTCCTCTGTGAATGCAACCATTAATATTATATGACAGTAGTGGTTAGGAATAGACAGGGGAATTAATGTCACTCAGGTGATGTTATCACGTGAACACTGTTTCACTTTTCAACACTCAACATACAATCTCTGTTTTTTCATGTTTTCACTTCCATTCATATATGGCATATATGTGTTCATAAGTCTGATATTATAAAAGTATGAACTGAACTGTCCCCCCAATACAAACCCCTGCTATGTAGGACCACACTGACATTGATATGCATAGCTGGATGACTGGAACACAGACTGCCATGACAGTAACATGGAATAGCCAAACCCACAAGTGATACCCAAGAATTTAAGGTGTCACACCCCTGTTCAGTGGCTGGCAGTACAACAGCCTTCCTCATCTTCTCCACGTTAGTTAAAATACCAAGATATGGAATAAAGGACACAAGCAGGAAACCAAGAGCATCAGTTTGTCCTGTTGCACACTCAGCTCCGATCTCAACTGGCGATGTAATGGTGTCATCTCCAAGAAATCTCACCATCTCCTGCCTCTGCATGACTCTGAAATGTCTCTGAAAAATATGATTTACCCCCTGGTCATCAGCCAAGGGAAGATATTTTGAAAGCAGCCTGTAGGCTTGGCAGGATTAATTCTGAAACAAAGATGAGCAACCCTCTGTTCTCCCCAGCCAAGCCAGAGACACTTTCTTTGGTCAGGGCCTTATACAATCTCACTTTATTTTACACACCCCAAAACTGGCTGTCATGCTTCTGCCTCTTGGAGTCACTCCCAGTTGTGAGCCTAACCAGAAAACACTTTGCTTCTTGGATGTCAACTAGAGGTATTTCCATCCCCATGGATATGTTACAGACCATCATCTACCAAACTAAGGGTCACAATCGGAATGTTTGTGAAAACACCCTTATTTAGTTGTAGAACTTGTAATTTGAAAAAGTCATTCTAAAATATTACAACATACATAAAGAGTACTCAATTAAAAAAACCCAAAGCTCTAAAGGTAGTAATTTGTCAGAATACTCACATTTTATTTGGATTCATTTGGGATTTGTAAGTAACTTGAGAAGCAAAACCCTTAAAAATGTGATGATTATTTTTCCAGAAATCAATTAATTCGGGGAAAAATAATAATAAAAAAGCCTGTACAGAAGCGTTCAAGCCAGCAAACAGACTGGTAGGCTGTACAAAGGCACCACTGTGCTCCATCTCCAGCACAGTGTTACAACCTGTGCCACAATTCTGTGGGTGCACTGGTTTCCACACACGGAAACAGACATACCCCTGAGCTAAACATCAATGTACACAACACACAAATTGTACAAACACACATGACAACACACCCACAAACACACAGAAGCTCCCTCTCTCCTATTTTCCTCCTCTTGTATTTTCAGAGAGAGAGCACTGGTATATGTGTGCAGTGTGTATGACATGGTGACATTTGCTTCTAACAGCATGAGACTTTTGTTCTCATTTTGCTTACCTGTCACTTCCTCTTAATCACGCAACGGCAGTTATAACCTAATACAACTAGAAGGCACTAACAAATGCTTAATAATTTGCAGACTTCCTTTCCTTCACTGCAGTCTTGGAGTGCAAGTGGCACAGAAGAAGCATGCTTGAACTCTCTTGACCTGGACAGCTGCTTGAATAATGGCTCAAAAATTAACACCAACTAAAAAAAAGTGTTGAAGGCAAACTTTTGGCATGTGTCCTTCTTTGTTCCTTTGCAGATTTCAAGTATCTTCTTAAGAAAATTGATATAAACAGAGTAGACTAAAATGTAAAGATCAGAAAAAAAGCGCAAAAAATTGTGCATGAACAAACTTCTTCTGTACAGTGCTTTCACAGATCAAAAAGACTTATCTGATTGTGATGGTTTTCATCACATACTATATTCATGTCTTGGGTTGTGGAACCTAGGATGTGTATTCTATTTTCATCTGCTGAAAGCAGTTGGGGAGCTGTTTTTTTTTATCTCTTGTTTACTCTGGAAGGAGTGGGGCGGGTGCCTTTTGATAATGGCCCAACTGTTAAAACCAGGTCGGGCATTGTTTCTTATCTTTTTCCTGCTAATGGACCATTTAAACACCCCTAAAAGCACACATCCCAAAACTTACCCTCCCCAAGATAGTACATTCACATTCCATCATTCTATTGTGAGATGCTCCACCCAGTGGGGGGAGACAACCGTTCCTACCTGGATAAAAAACTGGGACTCTGGAAGAGGAACGTCTCTTGCTTCACCCGATTACCGGAGGAAGACAGGACCCTTCTCACCATCACCGGACTCCCTCTCACCACCTCTGGACCCTTTTGGCTACAGGATCATCTCCACTCCAACAGAACCACATCTGCCACCCCAGGAGGACTTTTTGGACTGCTACCAACGTCCTGACCAACAGGGCGTCAGGTTGTACCTGACTCTGTCAGGGCTTTCCAAAATTGTTGTTTGTTTGTTTGCTGGTTTGGTGGGGTGGTTTTGTGTTTCTACCACATTTGTATTATTGATATTACTAGTAAAGAACTGTTATTCCTATTCCCAAATCTTTGCCTGAGAGCCTTGATTGCAAAATTATAATTTGGCGGGGGGTGAAGGGTTTGCATTCTCTATTCTAAGGGAAACCCCAGTTTCCCTGGCAGATACCTGTCTTTCCAAACCAAGACAATTTATATGACTGGGAGAATACAAAAAGCAAAACAGGCTTATTTTTAAATTATAAAGATAGTTTATTAATACACACAAAAAAAGAGGAAAGAAAAAAAAACAACAACAACAAATGAAACTTCTAAAACATCCTTCTTTCCCTTTCTAAGTTTTTTACTTTTCTTCACTCAATATAAAAAGACATGTCCTGCAACTTTAGCCAGTTTTACCATTTTTAAGATAATCTTTCATTAATTTCTTAGGACGGGAGTCTTTCTTGGGTTTAATAGAAACCTTGTCTTAAGAGAACTTATTCTTACCCAGTTCACAATTTCAATACTGAAAACATGGGCCTTGCACACAATAAAATGCAAATTGGGGTGTCCTTTTAAAGGTATCCTACTCTAAGTCTCCAAGGCAAAGGATTTTTCTTCATTAAATCAATTTTTCTCAGTCCGTCACACAATACCCTTGCCTAAAAGAAATCTACACATAAAACAAATCACCTCCCCAGAATGCATATTTTTCATAGTTTAACAGAATAGTTCAATTCAGTCTCTATATTACCAAGAAAAAGTCCAGCTTGAATTGCCACTCCTCTTCCTCTTCTTTAAAGTCTTTTTCACTTTCTCTTCACTGACTTTGGATCCATGCTGTGTCTTTTTATGGTTCATTCACTATATTCGTTCTTCTTTCAGAGAAAAGGTGGTGTTTAGAAAGATTCATCTGCTAGCAGGAAAGAGTTAAACTTCTCAGGTTGCTGAGCTGCCCACGTGGTCTTGTGGCGGCGGGAACTAAGACATTCAGAAGCCACGAGCTGGTTTCTTCAGCTTGAAAGGGGAGGCAGGGGCGAAAGAGCATTCTGTCTCAGCTCCTTCTCTATGCTGCTTGCCCCTCCACGAGACAGCGGCTTCTAAAGCTCCGGCCCGGCCCGCCCCGGCTCCAGCGGCAGCGGGGCCCGGCCCAGCCCGCCCCAGCTCAGCTCAGCTGCAGTGGGCTCGGCCCGGCTCGGCCCGGCGGCCGCGGGGCCCCGGCCCGGCCCGGCCCGGCTTGGCCGGGCCACTTGGCTGCTCAGTGTCCTCTTGGCTGCCACCCAAGAGACAGAGAGGCTGCTCCTCCCCGCACTCAGCCTTTTGAGTCATTACGCAAAAGTCGCAACTTACTTCTTAATGGTTAAACCAGCTGTCAATCAAAAAACTGGTTTTTGATTGGGCTGTTTTTCTTAACAAAATTTAAACTTTTTTTAACCCATGACACTGATGTTAAGATAATTTCGAGGTTCTGAGTAATGTTCCAACAGGAATAAACACAGGTCAGAGTAGTTACTCTATTGCCTTTAGCTCTGGAGCAGCAAACCATTTCCCAGTATGCCTGAGCCAAGCAATGACAGACAAAAAATCCTCTGTTATTCCAGACTTACTTGCACTTAATTCAGCCCAGAAAATTATAAGCAGCTCAGGTGCTTCTGATTAAAATACACCATAATCATATTACCAAAAACATTAGCTCAATATTTTCCAAGTCCGAAACTCCCACACAAGCACCTGATTCTACACCTGCAAAATGTCTGGAAAGCTGTGGCCCCCCAGTGCCAGTAGCTGTCTCACAAGTCCCTTGCAGATGGCCTTCCCCAAGTGACACACCAAATCTAATACCACAGTAGGGCCACATTAATGCTTGGAGCCTGCCAGTGGATGATAAAGCACAGGGACTATCCATACCTTTTGCCAAGCTTTTTGTTTCTTTTCTACAGATGACGAAGATACCAGTGACAAAAGCAGAACCTGCTTCCTGTAGCAAGGAAATGTCACAGCAAGTCCTTTGAGTGGTATCCTGAGAGCATTCTTATACCCCAGTCCACTGCCTGTACAATGAGCTTGGGCACACAATAAGAGATAGCTCACAGAGGATATGATCCCATGGGAGAATGAAAGTAAGGCCAGATGTCTAGAAAGGTCAGGACAGGTACAATAGAGCACATTTCAAAAGTGTTTACTCACTTATGAATGTTACTAGGCACATCACTGCATTTAAATACAATCTCAGCCCCCTAGTGAAAGCTGGATGTCAATTTTTCTTCTCCCAGGAAGCCAGACCTCTTCAAAGCAAGGAATCAAGCATGTGGCACCATGCAGTCAGGGACCCTGCAGCAACAGAGGCTGCAGGGTGACTCAGCTCACCCAAGCACTTGGTAAAATTTCTCTTTTATTCTTTTTCTACTTGTCAGTTTGAGCTTCCAGTAGAAGAGCATCAAAGCCCTGTTAAGGCCACACCTAAAACTTCAGGTATGCTAAATGATGGAGAGCTGGAGGGGACACAGCTAACTCCAAAGTAAAAGGTTAAAAGTGCCATTGCACCTAACAGTCATGTCCATATGCAATTGCTGATATCAATCTCCAGTGAAAACTGGCTGCAGAGGCAACACAGGCAACATTTCCAGCTGCAGCTGGTACCATCAGCCTTGTCTTGCTTCCTGCAATGCCTTTAGGAAGGCAGGTAGTACAACTGTATAAAGCTGATTACTTATGACATTTTATCAGCTTTAAAATGTGGTCTAGGTAACTAATCACACTAACAGGGAAAGTAAAGTATATGAAAGATTGATCAGACTTTCACAAAAAATGTGCGTGCCTCCTCCACAGATAAGCCATCATCAGGCAGTTTGAGAAGGATCAAACACAGCTATTGCCCTTCTGCCATGAACCTTGGCAAAAATGGGGTGAAAATACTTCTTTCTAAAGCAATATCTCTTTCCTTTACTTTTCACTGTTGTTTTATCCTCTTTTGCCATGCTCTCTTTTATGGTCCTTTAGTTTTTAATTAAAAATACTTCCTGTTCCAAGCAGAAGGACGAGTCACAAGTCCCACCAGACAAGACACAAAGCCCAGAGTGTAGCAGCAGGGCACAGCAAGGGCTGTGCTGGAGTGCTGGCAACTGGAAGGCAGATATGGGCTCGGACTTGGGCCAGAAATGCAGTGTGTCTCATCCCAGCTGGTGTTGAAACGTCCTTCACCTGGCCCTTTGTGTTTAGGACAAATTTTGCTTCTTATGCTGATAGTGGTTATGGGACTCAGAGCAAAATCAAATAAGCAGCTCTGTGGTTTCCCTCTTAATAAACCTCACTTTTTTCTTGCTATTCTGGTGCCACCTGAATGCAGGCATGGTTATAAATTACAGGGAAATGTGCTATTAATCAAGGAGCAAGGATGTTCTACATGAAGAATGGCCATTCACAGGTGGAGCGGCCTCTTGTTTTATTTGTAGCTGCTTCTTCATAAAGAGGGCAAGTGAAAGGAGAAGCTCAGTGGGTGAGTGCTTAATCCTAGCCTCAGACTTTTCTAGTTTTCTCTCTCTAGCACAGAAATAGAGCATACAGGAGCACTTTTTCCACCAGTGAGAGGTGTCACCGTCCAGTGGTTCTTACATCTGATTAAGGGTGGAGGTGTACAGGTGATTCACACCTATCTGGAAGGCCCTTTTACATGGTTCTATTGGCATAAAGGACTGTGGTTCATTCAAAAGCAAAGCTGTAAGCAAAGTAATCTCTGAAAGACAGAATTCTCTTCAAGTCTTTAAGTGCTTCCTACCTGTGTGTGCGCATCGCATGTGACTCTCCATTTAATTGCAAGCACTTTTCTTTTTAAAATATGTTTTTAAATAAAACCATTAGTGGTAGTTTAAAACAGAACTTTGAAATTACCAAGGCATTTTAATGGCAAAGCCATTCTCTGCAACTTACTTTATATCACTCTCTAAAGTACTCCTTTCTATTTTGTTGTCAATTATTTCCTTCAGATTCTCTGAAGATGAGTAAATGGCTTTGGTGATTTATTCTCTAAGGCATTTATAAAACCTGTCCTGGTAATAAACAACAAAACAGATATTTTCTGATGTCAGCAAATGCTTATACTTATGAAAGGCCCAGGAATATATTTTCCAAATTTTTTATTCAGAAGTGTTAAAAACTATACTATTTTTATTTCATAGAATTATTTCTACAGTACCTAATGTTTATATGTCTGTCAAACAACTGAAAGTTAATTTTCATTTCTTGATTGGAAAAGCATTTCATACTCAGTTCAAATATATTCACTTGTATGTGACACAATTTTTATATTAATCCTTGCAACTGCTTCTGAAATACACTTTTTGTCTCCTCTCTTGACAAAGAAGCCAGAATATGGTTACATGATAAATTTTCCTGGCATTCGCCTTTAAATCTTTCGGAGCAAATTCTAATAAAGCCATTTGTTATGAGGTAGTTTATTTTGCAAGAAATTTCATATCTAGTTGTATATCTTTCTGAGACTGGCCAAAAAAATTCTGAAGCCTCATATGGATCTTTTAATATAAACTCAGTGATAGTCTAATTCAATAAATATTTAGCCTGCAGTCTCTTTTTTTGCAGATTCTCTCTGCTATTGGAAGATTATATTCAGAAAACTGTTAAAATATGACTGACATTTCAAAGAATCCTTAAAAATATCTTTATCTATATTAAGTGCATTAAGACAAGAAATGAACTCTTGGCAAGTGGCAAATTCACCATGCTCTACAACAAACAATTACAGGAGTGTGGAGCATATACAGAAGATCACATACCCTACAGCAAAGCAGGATATTAGATTTGCCTGGTTATAAGTAAGCCATCAGCTAGCTTATGGCTACACTATTTATGAGTTATGCTGTCTTTCAAGATACAACTCACATTTTGCTTAATGCCAAATGACACATTCAATTTAAATCAAGATCTGGCAGAATAAAAGTTGTCCCTAATAAGTGACTCAAGTTTGTTTTTCGTTGTTTTTTTTTGGGGGGGGGGGGCAGGGAGGGTTCTTATTCTGAACATGGGGAATTTAAAGGCAGTTCAGAATCTTTCATTTCATACATCTGAGATTTCTTTACTTAGGGTGCAGGAAAATCACATCACTGTAAATCTCTCAAGATGAACTATCAGATCTGCAAGCAGCCAAGGGAAGGATTTATTTTTAAAACAGGGATGATTATTGCTGATATCTGTGCTACAACTGTGGAAAATATTTAGGGATGTGCTCACTTGTAGCACTCTCATTACCTTTCCATCTGTGTTCCTGGTCCACCAGCATCAAGGCTTGTCACCAGCCCATCTAAAGAAGGACACTAGACTAGAAAAGAGGGATATCAAAAATAACCAAGACTGCCTGGTTTAAGAAGAGACTACAGATACAGACAGGTGAGCTTGGAGGGAGGATGGCAGAGGGGTATTTTAACAGAGGTCTGTAAGATGAAGAAGATGAGTATGAAGCTGCTTTTCCTATCAGCGAGATGGAGGAATCCAGGGAAATGACAATGCATCAGGTCCAAAAGAGACAAGAGGTACTCCTTGCATACAGAAAAAATAAGATATTACAAAAGCTGAAAAACAAGTGAATTAAAAAAATGATTAGCCAAATGTCTGGAGTCCAGGTTGCTTAGGTACTAGTAAACACATTGGCCTGGTTGTAACTCCTGATCTAAGCAGACCCTCCACTAGAGATTGCCAGAAGCTGGGAAAATATCCAATGATTGGGTCATTGACGACATACTCTGCTTGTTAAATTCCCTCCCTAAGTGTTTGCAAGGGGACCTTGCTTTTAGGATTTTCTGTGCTCTGAATGTGCTCCAGGTAGTCTGCTGGGGCTGGGACATAAACTGAGATATGCTTCTGTCCTCCTTGCACATACCCTTAGTGCTTTCCAGAATAAAAAACATTTCTGAATCTGCTTTAAGGACGCAACTGGCCTTACTTCTGTGCAAACCATTCTCACACTTGTGTTTTTAGTTATTAAAGCAAGAAATCCATGGAAATACATAGCCTATATGAGCCCGAGCCAAGAAACTGTTCAGGTGGCCTATTGCTAAAGTCACAGCTGTGCTAAACCAAACCTGAAAGATACTGCAAGAAAAGCATCTCTGGCTGAAATTTGGTGAAATTCAAGTGATCTGATGAAATTACCATAACACTCCCAGTGAACGTCAGCATGCAAGTAAAAAGGAAAAAAAAAAAAAAAAGTAAGGGATACAAAAGAGACATTTTCAGTGTTTTTGTAGTCACTGAGGTTTGTCACAATTACACTTTAAATTCAAACTAGACAATAGGCAGAAATCTTCTACTTTGTTTCAAGACTGAATCAAAAGCCATCCAGATTTATTTTTTTCTTATATGTTACAAATCTCTTTCAAAGTTTTAAGTGTGGTGTGCCTATCAGCCATCTGGTAGTGTTGGATAGGATGAGCAGGCAAAAAAATATTTTAGTACAAATTCAATTAGTGGTTTGTTTTAGCCAGGCAAAATAAAATCCCTTTATAATACTATGAAATACAGCCAGTTGCAATGGGCAATGAGCAAATACTTGCACTTTAGGGACTGTGGCTCAATTCCATTATCCGCCATAACAAAGCTCCTACTACTGCAAAAGAAGGAAATACACATTAAAAAAAAAAAAAAAAAGTCACAGCCAAAACCCCAAAGAAAGAAAGGAAGACAGTGGCAAAGTGGCAAAGCAGGAGTGCAAAACTGGGTATAGTCCTAGAGCTGAAAGCTTGCATTAGAAGTGAAAAGAGATTCCAAACATTACCTTGAAGGAATAATACACGATTACAAACACATCAAAAGCACAATCTGCTGGAAAGGAGAGAACAAAGATAATCAAAAATAGTCTGAGAAATGCATTATCTAAAAGCAACCATGAAATAAGTCCACTGGTAAGCTATTCCAATATATCTACCAGGTACTTAGTGGAGTACATTAGTGAGAGAAACACATTCACAAAAGAATATAGGTAAGAAGAGGTCAAACCTTAAATCAGTGCCAGTACATTGACTTTGGAGGAACATCACTGATATTTATCATGATGAGGGCTGACCGAGAAAAGCTCAGTAATAGCCTTCCCAGGAATCCTGACTCCATAAAAATGAAGAAGATCAGGTATTGTGTGTAGAAAATGTGTGTTCAAGAACACAGCGCGCACACAGAAACCACCTACTGCATCAGGCACATGCAGCATGCACAAGGAGCACTGGCTCAGGAAAATGTACAAACACAAAATATCCACTTGTGTGCATGCAACACATACAGGGGATGCAGCTCACACAGTTGGATACTGTGTGAAAATTGACAGCTGCACATGTGCTTCCCATATTCTCCAATATGTGTACTGACAGGCATTTTCCACAGACAATACATTCTCTTTAAGCCTACTCATCTAATGCTTTCTTCTTTCTGTTGCCCTTTGCTGATCTTCAGACAGGATACAGACCCTCAAAGAGATGGACATAACCGGAGGAATACTGTCAATGTTTCACATGGAGAAAATGGATGTGACCAGCTACTTCCACACTGTACCCACAATGTCATCCTAGCAGTGACATTCCACCAGGTATCACCTTTTCCTCACATGCACCAAAGCAGCTTGAAAGAGCAGTGCTAAGCTAGCCACTGTTCTCTCAGCTCTTTCTGTACTTCTTCCATGCAGGTCAGAAAGTCTCAGCCACTAACAATTTCATGTGAGCTGGTAGTTACCATATATTTTTTGTGACAAGAAAACTAAAAAGAGGACAGGATATTCATAACTGAGAGCTGCTCTCACTTGAAAGGCACCACTCATTCCTGGTAAAACAGATATCGAGCACGTCTTGTGGCAAAATTCATCTGTGTCACTTCTCTGATAAAAATACAACAGTTGCACAGCTCATTTTACAGCGCAATTGATAAATCGATCGAAACGTTTCCTGCAGAGCTAATAGCGCCAGACACAACTTCTCCAACCTTCTCCAAGAGAAAGTGCTGATACTACCCTATCTGCTCAAGGAGAGGAATTAAACAAATTTGCCAACATACTTGGGCAACCCAAAAAAAATCCAACTGCAGACAAGATCCTTAAGGATGCTTTAGTCAAGTGGATGTGCTTGCCGGACCTAGTGGGAATCTAGGTATAGTTCCTGCCTCTGCTGTAAACTTGCTTCGTTACCTTAGCTAAGCTCCCTCAGCAAGATGGTTTCTCAGTTGGCAATGAGACATTGAAATAAGAGGCTGAGTGTCTGTTGTGTTATGATCTTGCTTGCAAAGTGGGGAAGAAGAATGAGAAAACGTTTTCTGCCTGGAGTATCAAACTGTACCATGAACTATCCCTTGCAATGTGCAGCACAGAACACATGTTGAGGCTTTGATGCTGGCCATGGTCCACTGACTGTATTTTAATACAAACAGTAATGAGCAAAAAACATTTTTCAAAGAGTCTTTTTCTGGCTGAGTGTAAAAATTACAAATGCAGTAGACAAACCCTCAGTGTTCTTTAAACATAACTATAAAATTACTTTGAAGTAGGAGAGAATGGTTTATTATTTCAAAGTGGTGCAGCCTTAAACACTGGGAAAATATTCCCCATATTTCCCCTCATTCTCTATACAATGGCAACGAACGTCATAAATCTCATTTTAAATCTAGTGGTATGTATACATAAAAACCGTTACGTTCATTCTGAAACCACAAAAGATTGCTCTGAATGAATCTCAGGCTAAATATATTTATATGCAGTGATGAAGTCTTATTCTACATTAAAATCACTCTGACAGTTTATGAATTCAAGGTTTCACCAATGTAAATAAAAGAAAGTCCTGTTGTGATAAAAATGGAATTGAAAATAGAGCAATGATGGAATAAAATTTTGAGGAAAAATAAAGACTCGATAAAAGTCTTCCTTCCTCAATGAAAGGTACAGTGACAGCAGTCAGATTGTAACTCACTTCATGTGGCTACGTTTCCTAAAAAACTTTAATGAATTATTCTTTGAGAGTCACAGTCAAGCACACACACATAAGAAAAGATTATATTTAAGAGGAAGGTATCAGGGTGTTGCTTTTCAGTATCGCTGCTCATGGTTTTTCCTGTGTGATTCCTACTAAACAAAAGAGCCACACTGCTCAGATCTCTTTCAGCTCTGAAAGGCGCTGGTGTGATCCTAACAAGCTCACTTGACAGTGGCAGGCTGCCAAGGATGCTTGGCCAGCAACACAGCCCATGGTGAGAAGGGCTTCGAGATCTCAGCAGGCTGCCTTTCTCCTTCTCCCTTAGCTCATCCCCTAAGCCCTGAAGTGCACAGAATGGAAAATCACACCAAGTCACACCGACACAGAGCCCGAAGCATTGCCAAGCAGCCCCTGCATGCAGCTTCAAGCTCTGGCCCTTCCCAGGCACAATTCTTTTCTACCCTATATGTCAGAGCAATATATTTCCACTTCCAGTGCTGTGATCCAGTACTTCTGTAGCTGCACTTTCCCCTATAACAAGCCTTAACTGATCCAATGCTGGGTCTCCTCAGCTGGTCACCTCAGACATCCCTGTACTCAGGCACTTTCCCTTCCTTCTGGGATGCTTGTTCTAGCCCCTTCTTCAACTGTGACCACTGCAAGAGTTTTGGACTCCAGCTCTCCTTTCTTTCTCTCTCAGTAGAAATCCACTTCCAACACACTCCTACTCCCACTGGAAAAGCGTAAGTCCCCTAGACTCACATAGGACAGAGTAAAGATCAGTATTCAGTATAAAAGAAAAGTATTCCCCAGAGTTTGGGCTAATCCATATCTAGTCCTTCCCAAGAAACACCTGTCTACACACACAGAGGATAGGGGAAGGGAACTCTGTACTCTCAAATCTTGTATTTGCTTCTTCTGCACTTTGGGAAGAGAAGAGATAGTATAATAGAAAACAGATTTCATTTGGACAATAAAAGGGCTAAAGATTTCAGAGTAGCAGGTAGCCCAGTGAACGATTCATTAATATTCTGGGTGTCCTTGTTCCAGGTGAATTCCTGAGCTATGATTTGTTTGGCCTAGAGTTTTTTGGCCTTCAACTACTCTTTAATAATCAATAAAAAATGAAACCCTAACAAGAAATAATGACCAGAATAACGAAAATCAGGTGACCACAGGTGGAACCAAGATCTCTTAAACTACATGTGCTAGTACCAACCAGACACTTGTGTGGTTTGGATTTTTTTGTTTTGTTGTTGGTTTTGGGGGGTTTTGTGGGATTTTTTTTTGAGAAAAACACCCCTTCTTACTGAAAAAGCCAATGAAACCAACATGCTTCTGGAAAAAAAAGACCTAGAACTGTCTGTGACACACAGGACACAGCTGGAAAGAGGGAGCAGGATTTTCTTTTCTTTTACCTTTATAGCCACTGCATCATCTCCAGGCTGAGGCACTCAGGGAATGGAGCAGAGCCATAAGAGATGCCTGCAAAAGGAGTCTGAAGGGACACATGAAGAACGGAGGAGAAAGTAGAGAAAAAGTAAGAGCAAGAAAAGTGGGTGGGAGAAAGAAGTAAAAAATGAAGACAAAGAACTGCAAGAACAATGCAAAAGCAGGCAGATAAAGGGAAAGAAGAGAGGAGCAAGACAGAAAATCCATCTTGCCAGAAACAAACATTTCTTATCAGTTATAGGAAAGTGGTACCTCTGCAAAATCCAATTTCAAATGTCAGAAAAGAAGTGATAGAGAAGGAATGAATCACCACATAAAGGTACAAGTTCCTTAATGATTGAAATTCAACACTGGGAGGTGCAGAGAAGTCCGAAGGACATGGTGTTTTGAAATGAAGATGGGGATAGCTTTAGGAATGGGAAAACTTTCATCACTTGAGGTAAGGTAGTGAGTAGACTGAGCAGCTCTGAAGCTCCATTCATACCTCTCCAGGTCATGCAGCTGTAGTCTGTCACTGACACTCACTGGCACCTTTACATACAAGAAGCAGATTAGAGACCTCAGATTAACACTAAGTGAAGTCCCACCTTTCTTGTTTAGAAAAGCCAACACCTATTCCTCCTGTTGCTTCATCAAGTATATCTACTTGGCAATGTCATATTCCAGGGGATCTGGATTCAGCTCATACCCTGTACCTGGTCTCTGAAAGGAGAAAAACCTCATAATTAGGTTCTAATTAAGGCCCTTAAAATGGTATTTAAGGGCTTCGCTAAGGCTAGGATTCCATTTCAACATTTTCAGGTTATTTCTTGTGCACAATGAATAGTAGCTGTGTAGGGAGTACAGCACTAGCCAAAAAGGAATGGGTATTAATAGGGAGGAAAGGAAAAGAGAGACAGCCTAACTATAGTCACTGAAATCCTTTGTTACATATACCCAAGGCAGGGAAAGCAGACCTTCTCCAGTGAACTGTACATACAAGAGAAACAAATACCAGAAAATATCAGCACAAAGAATCAGTAGCATACAGGAACCACATATAAAAACATCAAACAATAAATAGGAACTTAATACACAATTATCCAATAACAGAAGTTGTGCTTTGGGGTTGTTTTTTTTACACAATGAATAAAACTGCAATTTTATGTCTTGAATTTCAGTCTAGACATGAAAAGGAAGGCATATTTAATGCAATTCCTTACAGAATCAATCTGCATGAATGTTTTAAGATAGCAGGTAACAGTTTCTTGGGACACAGCTACGCAGCTTCTCAACCAGCTATAAGACCAAAATATCACCATGTAAGAGAGAAGAAGGCTTTATATACTCACTGCCTACACTTCAAAACTCATAACATCAACAACATGGAGTTTGCTTTTTTCCCCCCTTAAACTAGTTGCCTTTTTTTTTTTTTTCTTGAAATAATCAAAACACCAGAAAAATCTACATGTGGCAAAAATCCATGTCACCACAGCATAAATTGCTGAATGGCAGCAAACTGGCCACCTGCCGTTCAGAATAAATGCATGCACCATCTGCAAGATGCTGGAATATCTCTTCTGGCCTAATTTTTGGAAGATGCCTAAAAAAAGGGACAGCACAACTTGGAACAAACTCTTTGTCCTGTCTGAATGAGATATTGCCTGCAGGGAAATTCTGTGCTCAGCAACACAAAAAACTTTTGGCTGCTCGACAGACACCAGCAAGGCAGTGTTACAAAGATGACAGCCAACTGTGCCCTTTAATTGCTAGGCCATCATGTAGCACACTTTCTCTATGTTATTTAAAGCATACACAAAACACATAGCTTTTTGGGATACTGATGAAATAGCATTTGTTCCTTTAAAAGCTTCTTTGACAAGACAAGAATACTTCATGATGGGGAGGCTGTCACTATGGGTTCAAGGCTTTCCAGAAGTGTAAAACTCCCGTTTCTGAAACTGCAGACCTGTCACATACCAGACTTGAAATTTCATGGCAGTTTATGTATTTTTTGTCTTTGTTTTAAGGAATAGAGTTGTTCTTCCTTTGCTAAATCCAACGTAAGATTTGAAAAACTTGTTTTTCACTTAAGACCCAAAGCTCTGCCTATTGTGAGTTTTGATGAATAAAGCAGATGTTTTTCTGCCAGGCGTACAGGGGTTCATTATTTTCAGGGCTTTTAACAAGAAAGAAGAAAACCACTAAAACAAAGCAAACAATGTTTTTAATTACCCAAATAAGTAAAATGTTAGAATGAGCTTTTAGAAGTTGTCAGTATCTCCTTGGATCCGACTGGAATAATCAGGGAATTTAAGCTGTGAAATGTTACCAGTTTGGATGAATGTCTCCTACTCAAAATGACCACAGTGCTTGCAATTTTACTTGCAGTGGGACTAAAGCTCTGCAGTGGCACTGGATCAATTTACACCAGTGAGAACTCTCACTCTTACTGTGGAAATAAGCAGCTACCATTCATAAACTAGGGGAAGGGCCCACACTTGAAATGAGACAAGAAGGCAAGGGTTTTTCTCAGGAAACACAGCCTCGTCTAATACATTTGATGTCCTATTTTTCAGTCTCCAAGCTTGCAAGCGACAGGAATCATAAAAATGTGTGACAGATTACCAGATGTGGTAATGTGGGCTTTACTGAGTGTTATAACACAATAAACAGGTTAGTTATAAAGCTGTAGTTTTAATATTACTTGAATAACCTTATTTAAAAACACTTCCCATCCCTGTCAGTACCTCAGTCTTCAGTCTCCATATACCTTGTTGATACCTGAAGGACACAGTGCAGCTGGTGGTTTACCAAAGCATCAGCTGGGTGAGGAATGATTTATGCATGTATCAAAACTCCTTTTTTCAAATAGCTTCCAATGTGACGATTATCAGATTATGTGAGCCAAAGGAAGCACTGGCAAAGGAATTCCCTTCAAGATGATACCGAAACAGAGCATGTGCATTTACCTTCTAATACATGCCCTTCCTACAGAACTCCAATAAGAGCACCAGAGAAAAGTATTCAAACAAAAGTCAAGGAAGGTCTCAGTGATTTAGCCATGACACAGAACTCTGCACATCACAGCTGAGGGAGTAAGTCCTGCCTTGACTGAGCCACTGTGGTAGAAGTTTCCACTAACACAAAAGCAAGTGAGTAGCATCAAAACTAGTGAGGTGTTTGGTGGAAAAACCACTTTGCTGCATCAAGAAAATGAAATCCTATGAACTTTTTAGCCCTGATGCTGCCTATAGCCAAACTATTAGTTCTCTAAAGGTGCCTTGAACTTCTTACAAAGTCAAAGAAACTTGGCCCAAGAGCTACTACTGCTGCTACTTTGCCAATAACAATAACTATTTTCTAGTATGAGTGCAGTCCTGCAGTTCAGGTTTCCAAATCCCCCAATCAGCGAGTTTCTAAACAATACTATAATCCCTTGAGAGTGCCTGCAGGAACCAATATTTGAATACTTTGAAGCAGAAAGTTTCTCTTTATCCTTTCTAAAGCTTTCTGATAAAAAAATAAGGGTCTGGCAATCAGTGACTGAGGAAAGCATTTTGCCTCTGGCTAATCCAATTTACAGAAAAAATGGACTCTTTTTGATCCCAACTTCTCCCATAGATTTGTTACACTAGCCTTTTATTTTCTTCCTCTTTGGCAGAGTGCAACTCTAGAATTATACTTCAAGCTACTGATAAAGTTAACATCTCCCTCTTCTCATTGACTGATCACTGTAACTAATGGCTCTCTAATCATTTTAAAGACACCCCTTGTCATAGCAAATGCTGTCATAAAGAATCGTCCCAGGATTTTTTTCTACTGGGAAGTGAAATTATAACCTAGAGGGATGACTAAATCTTCTCTCTTCCTAGATAGCTTAAGGTAATACCAAAAAGAAATGTCCTAAGCTAGATATCTGTTCAACCTTTCAGAGTAACCAACGCAGCACTTATTTCAGTCAACAGTTCCAGAAAAGTAGCATATTTCTCTTAGGATGTCTCTGTGGATTTCTTGTTTTCATCACAATACTTGTCTGAAATTATTCCAGGAAGCCACAAGTACAGGACTGAGCACACAGAATTCTTGGGGATCAATTCAGAAGCTGTAACACAGGGCAGATGACTGAGGGAGAATTAGCTCTTGAATAAATTAGTTGGCCTAGGCTCCTTCAGTAGGGACTGGTGGCACAGGCATCTCATCCAGTCCTAGCTTAGGGTGAACTTCCTTCTCGAAGAGTCTTTCTCAGTTTTTTTCTTTTTTTTTTTTGGCCCACAGAGGGCACACGGGGTTAGACAAAGCACACATCCTGCAGAACTAATCTTAAACTAGATAAAGCTTCATTTTACAATGCAGCTAGATTGTAGAGCCAATGATCGGCTTAGCCAAGAAATGACATTCCCAAGAGATGGAAGCAGAGATGAGCAGCATGAACCAGAGAAGCAAGCTATGTGTGTTTCAAAACCAGCAATGGAACTTCAAAAAGCTCTTCTTTCTGAAAGGGTGTACTAACAGTACATCAGCTGGAACTGGACTTCGGTACTTACACCTTCTGCTGTTTTAGTCTTCAGTCTCTAAGAAGCTTGGTTTAAGAATCCAAATTGCAAATGTTCCTATTCCTACATTCAGAGAAACTTTAAAGTAGAATAAGCATCTTCATAATTATAGTTTACAGACAGTATTCAGTGTGAATGTCAGGGACACTCAATGTCAGGGAACAAAAATATAATTAACTCATCTTTACAGAGAGAGAAGGAAGTGGAGAGATACAAGATCAAAATCTGAGTCAGCTGCAATGGCAGATATTCAGAAAATGTCAATTATTTTTCCCAGAATATATTAAGTATGTAGACTTGTTCTACTCATGCGGGGGTTGGCGGCTTTAGGGAGAGGAGTTGGATTTGCTTTCCTCAAATTAGGAGTTTCCTTCATTCTGGAGTAGACAAAAACTGAAAGAGTTTGCAATTTTTGAAAACTGGAAACCCAAGAGGGTAGCAAGAAAAGTGCTTCTATAGATTGACAGTTTTTCTGATTGCTTGGGGGTGGGGAAGCCACTAAAACACCTTTGTCAGAAATACATGGAGCAACTTCAGGAGGGGAAAATTAGCACTTGGGGAAAATTAGCACTTCTGTCCTTAGTAAAAATAAAAACTTGAAAGAAACAATACTGAAAGACCTTAGATGGACAATAGCAAGAACCTAGACAGAGAAATAACAGTGGGTTTGTAGGTCAAAGCATTGGCCTTAATTTTTCATGTGCTTCTTAATGACACATCTAGAAGGAGACAGCTCAAATGTGTTAATAAGGGTTTGTATCTGACACCTGGGAGGAGGCATTCTGTTGCCATAAATTTGTGCAGGCTATTAGATACAGACTGGGAGAGAGCATTCTTACGTATAAAAAAACTTCAGCCTTTTCTTTTTTATTCAAGAAAAAAGTAAACACCAAAACCTGCCCATAAACCCCCAGAAGTTTAAATAAGAAAGAAGGACTGGGGGGGGAGGGAGGGGGGGAGTGAGTTAAGGAAGAAACAGAGAAAGAAAAATCAAGTTTGATGGGATTCGTTGTAATAATTCCAAAGCTTTCCACAATGGGCTTTATCAAAGTACAGGGTTTTAGAAGGAAATTTCCTACCAACTGAAATGTGATCAAAGATAAGCACTGTTTTACAGATAAAGTCCACATTAACAGAACAGTCGGAAGAGACTGTGAAACCAGAGGCTATGAACATGAATGACGGGGAAAACTATTTTCTAACTCTTGAAAGGAAATAATGAGGAAAATCTCTCTGATGAAATTGAGATAACCAATGTAAAAACTAAGTTCCAGGGAAAACATATTGACAGTGAGCTGAGACACCTTTGTTTTCTCCAATTTGATAGCCCCAGGTGAGCACATCTTGGCAATTTCCCAAAGTCCACATTGAGAACATGATCTGCTAACAACTAGCAGGCTCAACTACACCTTTTAATCTATTAAGAACTGCTTCAAGACCTCCAGTTAAGCTGTGGGTGATCCATCACATGGTGCATGTAACACTGCAAAGAAAAAGACTTAAGAAGCAGTATGGAGAGAACAATCCTACTCTAAGAGGGGTGAAGGATGGGGCAGTCAATAAATCCTCTCTCTCTGTAACTTTGGTAATTAAGCAGAACACATTGCTCATTCTTATGATTCAAACATAATCCTGCTGTTGTCTTGACTGTACAGGATTTTCAGATTCTAACTGTTTTAATGACAATGCACCAAAGAAAGCTTTTTCTTTGCTTTCACAGACAAATCCAGAATCTACATCAGGAGGAAAAGAACCCAGTGGTGTGTGAAGGGTTTTGGCCTTATAATTCTCTTTCCAATTCTAGCATATTCCTTTATTTGAGCTTTAGTTAAACAGCTTTAAAGCCAGAGCTACTGTGAAGGGGAGGAAGGAGGGGGATAGAGGAAAGGAGAACACCCTGAATTTTCTGTTGCAGAGAGAGATGAAGGAAATTGCCTAATACCATGCATTTTCACTAACTCCAATACTTAGTTGCAGAGATGCATGCATCTGTTAGAAAGCAAGGATAAAACCAGAGAATGGCAATAGTCTGCCTTTGGCTAATGAGTATTTACTGGTGATAGCCCTTGCTAACAGATGTTTGTAGTATCCAAGCAAGGCCCTGAAGAGATACCTACCATCACATCAAAGGCTCTCCTGAACTCACTTTGCCTAACTTTTCAAGATCTGGATGTCTGTCCTTTCCTCTTTTCCCTAACTTTCAAATGAGCCAAGTAAATCTGGGCCTTTGTTGTTTTGAGGATTTTTAATAGTCACATAGCTAAAGGATTCTTACAGCAGCAGCTTCCAGAGAACTCTGCCCAGTCCCATGAACTGTTTCCTACTCTAAATCATTGTAGCATCATTGACTGGGGATGGAGAAGAAGAAAAAGTCTTTCTTAGTCATCCTGAAACATGAGAAATGCCAGGAACAGCATTTGTGCATGTGTGTGTGACTGACCAATAAATGGTAAAAACCAATGTGTTTTAACACCTTCTGTGGATTCCTGCAGATCTCTCTCACAACACAAACAGAAGTTGTAAGATCTGTTTACTGAGAATTCCACTTATAGCCTGCCTTTGATAGCACCCATAATCCAGAGCCAGAAGAGAAAATTGTCTTCATTCTTATCTATGCTTGGGTGGAAGTGTAGAAATAAGGACTTTCCCTTTCCATTTCTCCTTCTTGCTATACCACAGAGATGGCAAAGTTTCTCCTTAGTGAGAGGCAACAGTTCCTTCTAACACCTTAGGCCAACCACATTTTAATGCCCCTGATTGTATAGATCTGCTACAGCTTAGAAAACTAAAATGTTATAGGGCATATACCACTGGATGGCAGACTCCTGGGCACAGACCAGGAATTCTCCATCTTTGCTGATTTATAAGGCAGCTGAGGACTTGCCATAATAGAAATCACTGTTTTGCTTCTAAAAAGCATCAATAAAAAATGAAGGATTTGATACCTTTGAGAACAGAGCACTCTCCACCTGCCACCACCAAGGAGTTTGCTCACTGAGGTTCAGTTGTTTAGCAGCAGAACAAATATCTTAAGTAAAATGTAGGGCATTATCTTCTCCTTTGAAAGTTGGCTTAATCTGATCAATAAACTATTGCAGTTATGATTCACAGAAAAAAATTCTCTTGAGGCAATATCACAAAGAGATAGGGTCTTTTAAGATCTTATCCCAGATTCTCCATGACTCCATGTAAATGCAGGCTGAAGGCAAATACTGATACCACTAAAAATGCTTTAGATGGTCAGTGATCCTTCCACTTGAAAGGCAGATACAACGAATTTCTGCTTAGAGAGGGCTAAAGTGCTCAAATCTTATTAGAAGCCTCCAACTGTAGGTAACTTGGCTTGAGACAGCTGTAAAAGATTTTTGGAAGGACCAAGGAAGTGGCTAACTGTGTAAGGAGAAACGTGTCTCCTGTTGTGATGGCGCTGCAGCCAGCAGCCTGTGAGGTAGAAATTCTTACTGCTCCAAGAAGGGTTTTCCTTGGGAGCATCAGTACCCTCAAGCTTGAGAGGGGCAAGGCTTTTGCCCCACTTCCACTGCAAGCCAGCACCTGGCAGTAGCTCCTGTAGGGAGGCTCTGGAAAAAATGCACAGAGTTGAGAAAACACCTGTTTCTTTAGCACAGATGGTACTAAAGGAAAAAGGGATCTTGAATTGCTCTTTTTTTCCAATGGTTGTACAAAAAGCCTCCAAGTCCACAGCTCTGAGCCTTATTTTTCTGTTCCTCAGTGCAGAGTAAATGGTGTACTCCTCATGCAATGCCACTGCACAAACTCATGAGTCATCTTCTGAAGACATCAAGGCATTTTATGTGCTGACTGCAGTCTAAACTTAATTTTCCTTCTCTTGTGCCAGCTGCTGATTCCAAATCTTCACAGCCACAGAAGGTAATGTCTCACCTGAAGCTTTTCCTATGGGAGCATCACAGACAGCCATGGAGCACAGAGGACATCCCTTAGTACCCCCACCCAGGACTGCTTTTACCC
Source organism: Phylloscopus whistleri (assembly GCA_017589585.1). Classification (NCBI taxonomy): domain Eukaryota; kingdom Metazoa; phylum Chordata; class Aves; order Passeriformes; family Phylloscopidae; genus Phylloscopus; species Phylloscopus whistleri. The sequence continues at coordinate 4,949,961 of JADMLD010000067.1, read as the reverse complement.
ATTTCCTCCCTCCCAGCTCAAGAAATCTCATCTAGAGACAAGAGATTACAAACTCTCCATACCTGTAATACTCTTGTGTGTCGGTACAGCACCTAACACCTCAAACCACAGCTGGTATTCTTTCATTATAACTACTACTCAAAGTTTGGCTGATGGACTGCAGAAAACTGAAAGCTACTTTCTCTTCACCTGAAAATATCCTAAATCCCATGTAAATGAGGGACAGATATATTTGTTTATCTACACAAGCAAGGACCTTAAATTCAAATAAAGTGACAATAATTCAGATAATACACAACCACCATCCAAAATTATGTGTTGACTTACTACCATTACTCTTCCACTAATCTGCAATATGCAGAAACTGTGAAATTAATGAGCTTCATAATTATTTTGTTCTCAAAATTCCTTCCTTTTCAGTAATGACATTATTTCAAACGATATCTTTTACACTATGTCCCTAGTCAATCATGTCAATTCCCTGAAGGATGTACCTCTAGTGAAATAGTAAAATCCAGAGAGAGGATGAGAAGTTGATTTATCTCAAGGACTTTGCACCCTAAATAGTCAGTAAAATATTAAGCATCCCTATCAATAACAAGTGGACTGTATTATAAGCTTCCTCATAACTGGAGTTCTTAGGAACAAATTGACATCTTCCTGAAAAGGTGTCATGAATTTCATTTAATCCTTTTTATAGCAGTGACCATCAATCTATCTTAATGTTTATTGGAGAGAAAATAATTGTCTTTTCTTTTTGGCAATGGTATTTCATTACAGGCACTAGGATAAATAACTACAATTCAAAGCAAAATAAGATGAAAATGTCCCTATGTTTTTCCCTTTGGTTTCTTTTCTTCTTATTATTTAATTTTACTATGAAAAAAATATAATTAAATTAAGCTTGATTCTTATTTAAATGCGCATCTTAAAGTGAAAGCAGAGAAATTACTTTCTTTTTCAAAGTTGTTATATCCCAATTGATCTTCCACACATTGGCATTATTATCTGATTGTGAAGATATATGCATTTATCAAAAGCTAGAGCCATCTGTCTCAATTCTATGTAATTTCATTACATATTCATCATTTATCTAGTCTGAGTATGTGACATGAGACCCTACTGACTAGCAATTCCATACTTATTATCATTTCATACTGTGTTTGGATGGACACAAGGCTGTCGACTTCCATTAATCTACTTTTGATGTAAAAATCATCATCTTGGGATAAGCCTCAGAGCTCCTGCATAATCAGGCCACACTACTGCCTAAGTGTAGAGGCACTAACATTTTTATAAAAAAGCCCGCAGCATTTATTCTTGCCTGTCATTCCCAATGTGCAGATGTCAGCCTGCAGATGCATCGGGGGAATGGAAGTACAAATCCCAGCAGAGCAGCACACCTGAGTGCAGGCACACACTGCCCAAAGGTGACTGTCACTCTGCCAAGCATGAATTGGGGGCAGAAGTTAATGGATGCAAGGAGAAATTTTCTAACTTCAGTTACGGTTGCTGGAAGGCCCAGCATAGTTAGAGAATAGGGGTTGAATTAACCCATTGAAAAGCCAGAGGTGTTTAACTTCAGCCCATCACAGTAACGCCAAACTGCTTCGTCATTTTAGAATGGACTTTGGAGAACCTGTTGTCTGTGCAACAATATTTTGGAAGCTTGACAATGCAACCAACCATCTTCTAGTCATATAATACAGCCATCCATTCTTTCTAGTCATATAATACAGCCATCCATTTTGCTCCATGTGTCCTTCTAAGTGGAGAGAAATGCTCTGAGTCAGGTTCTCCCTGGGCATAAACAGCTGGCACCAGCTGATAGCCTGGATTGCACATGCTTGCCTACTCATCCACTACACCGAAAGAGACGGCAGAGATAAAAAACGCAGTTCATTATTCATGTAGACCTGAACTTGGATTTTGAAAATTAGGTAAATTGATGGCAACCACTGCACAGGCAATTATTTGTCTACTCCACATGAATTTACTTTGACTGTATCCAATTCCAGGTTGCCAACTATTTCTGTGAATGTTGTAGTGAGCAAACTAGCAGGCAAGAGTACATGCTCCAACACACAGATATTGCAGAATACTAAGGTAGAATTTGGTTTTGTGAACATGAATATTCTCTGGAAATCTCATTTCAGAAAGAATCAGGCTCATCCTATCTGGAAACACAAAGATAGGCTATGATTTGTCTGTCAAAAGGATATATATCAAAACATATCTTAAACTGCACATTAGGCTCACTTGAAATTTATGAAGCATCCACAGGGATGGTAAGAGACAAGATTTTATTCCCAATGGCTAACTCTCAGCTCTGCTGCTTCTCAGAAATTGGTTTTCATTGCTGTTTTCCCATCAATTAAATGGGGATGAGAGCACTCACCTTCATCTGCAAATTGCTCTGATCTCTACCAGACAAAAAAGTTCTGTATCACAAATCAACAGCAGTAACAGCCAGCTCAGTTACACGAGTGACAAAGACTGATTAACTCATGAGCAGGAAAAAAGGGCTGCAGTTGACAAATGCACCTTGTCACTAATCAGAGGTCTGCTTGAGCAGTTCTGTGCACTGAGAAGGAGCTTAAACTCCCAGGACAGCTGTTGAATCCACTGGCCAAATACTTGTGCTGGATGCAGGGATTTGTACATGGAGAGAGAGTGCACAAGTTTACATATGGTAAATTCATATCCCAGTTGATGTAGCCTCACCATCTTCAGGCACGGACCTCATGCTGCCAGCTTCTTAACCAAGGAATCAGAATATTTTAAGTTAAAAAGGACCCACCAGGATCATCTAAGTCAAACTCCTGGCCCTGCACAGATCAGCCCCAAAAATCACACCATCTTGGGTACTTGGGGTACTTGTCTTGGTGTACTTGTCTTGGGGTACTTGTCCAAGTACTTGGGTCCAAGTACTTCTCGAACTCTGTCAGGCTGATGCTGTGACCACTTCCCTGGGGAGCCTGTTCCACTGCTTAGCAACCCTCTGGGTGAAGAACCTTCTCCTAATATTCAAACTAAACCTCCCATGACACAAAACTTCAGGCCATTCCCTCAGGTCCTCTCACTAACCACCACAGATACGAGATCAGCCCCCTCTGCTTCCCCTCCTTCCGAGGCAGCACAACACATTTTAATATGTGGAAACCAAGACCAGGAAAATCTAAGTGATACTGAAAAGAGTGATGGAGCCTGCTCCCAAACCACAATGTGGGAAGTCACATTTCAGCCCCCTGAAAGCATTAGGTCAGCAGTGAAAGCAAAATCCCATCACCACCTATACTAGATGGATGCAAGAACTAGGACTTGAGTCCCATGGAGAAGCATTACCTGATTATGGACAAGTTGGCTGCATGTGGTGGCATGTGATCTGACTTGATCTGAACCAGTATGAGGTGTCTGATCCCAGAGCTCAGTCAGAGAAGACAGAGCTACAGGGTGAAAACCAGCACCATGCCCAAAGTAAATGGATTATTCTTGTGGAAAGCAGCATGGGGCTGTGTACAGTCCTCAAGATCTGAGCCTGCTAATACATCTTCACATGTCAAGGGTCTCAGGGCTCTCTAGATCTATAGAAGCACTGCCAAGAGACCTCAGATTTGCATTCAGCTCTGGCAGCAGAGCACACAATGCCAGCTTGGGGCTTCTCATCACCACAATGTACTGTGCAAGCTACAAATACTGTAAATCACTTGGATGCTTCGGATGGGTAAGAGTTTTCTTACCCACAATCTTTTTAAAACCAACTTCCTGACCACTGGAAGCCATTAAACACACCATTACATCTCAAATTAACTGTAACAGTGTGTTCAAGTGCTAGTTTGGATAACTGAAGTACTTTTCCTTTCCTTACTGTGTAGGGAAAATGTTCCTTTCTGTGTTTTCTCAGTCTGGTGCAGGTCCACAGAAGGGCCCTATTCTTCCAAATAATGGTTGCCTTTACCTTAGCTCTTCAGGTAAATTTTCATGACTGAGCAATTGCTCCTCTGCTCGGGAGGGGCTCCACTATCTTTGCAAAGTATTTCACAGTTCTGACTGTGAATAAAGCACATTCTAACATTTAAATTATTTAACTCAATGATCTGGTTCACTTCAGTTTATGCCACTTGTGCCTGTGAATACACACTGCATATAAAATGTCCTTCCTATACCAAAGTCAGAGATTCTGGCAGTGAACTCTCCTTTAACTGTGAGGTTTTGTGACATGTCGGTCAAAAGCAGGAAGGGAATGTGTGCCAAGCACCATCAGAAAGTTGGTAATTTGTAACTGCAACTGCTACCTCTTGCCTTCAATTTAATTGCAACCCGAAGATTTCTTTTTCCCCTTTGCCAAGCGTCCCTGTTAGCTCTGATAATTATAGTGAATACTTCCTAAAAATTAACCAACCACACAAATCTGTCCCCAAAATAAGTGCTGGAAGCACATTATAACACTTCCCTGTCACTTCATGGGTATCTGTATCATCCCTAGATTTATGTTCTAATGCTACATTATTACCTATTACCATAGTTGTTAAAACCTTACTTTTCATGCTAATGAAAATGATGAAAGACAGGGGGTTTGACATAAATACTGTAATAAGAACCATATTAATGTGACAGACGATTGCTCCTCTGTGACAGACTATGAAATCCTGTGCAGGAGTTACAGAAGGTTCATTTACATGTCTGCTTATCCATCTCTCCCTACAGGGAAGCAAGGGACTCATGCTCAACACTGGAACGGAATGACAATCAGAAGACGGCAAAAAGGCTCAAATGGTCATCCTAAAATGAAACCCATCCCAAGGCATATTCTTCCTTTCTCAGGTGACAAGCACAAAATGTAAATTATAGGACCTAAGGTCAGACACCTGCGATCTCTTTTCAGGCATGTAATTACACTCCTCCAGGCAAAACATCCAAAATTTAGGACAGAAGCAGCACTACCAGCAAAATGGGATTTGTGCTCCTGATTCTGTTTTGAAGTTGCAGCATTTTTCTTTCACTAATTTGACATAAGTGCTACTGTCTCCCAGTTGGGCTACAACCTCAATTCTTTCCACAGCTTCACAGGTTTCACGTGTGCTCTCCTTCTGAGGGATATGTGTTTACTATCTGCAGAGAGAGAGCTGGGTAACTGGCAGAAAGGGAGCCAAGGTACTCTTATATTCCCCAGCACAGATGATCAGGAGAAGGGCATTGAAAGGCAAAGTGCAACCACCCACTGGCCATCTGCCTCCTGGAGTACTCAGTTTACTCACAGAACACACACAAAGATGGTCATGTCATACACCAATGACTCCCTTTTTGCTGATCACACTCAAGTTTTTGGTCAGTTGTGTCCCCACACTGATTTCGACCCAACCATTAACTTGGATTGGAAGATTACAGTTTTATTCCAACTCACAGTGCTCCTGGATCTGCTAATGCCAGAGTAATGTGACAATGGTGCTAAATTCACACTATTCCATCAGGAGACAACAATTCTCTCTATCCATTCAAAAAACCCCCAAAAATCTCCACAAAAATCCAACACCCCATAAATTAAATACAATAATAAATCCAGACTTGTTTCTTTGCTGTCTACTAGTGAAACATTTCAGTTACAGAAATACTTATTTCCTTTTTAGTGCCTCTGTCCTTGCAAAGGGAAAGAAAGTAGCAATCACATAGATAATTTATTATTAAAACTCTTATTTACTGATAACATGCAGACAGAGATTGCTTTCCCCATTTTTAACAAAGTAAACATGGTATCTGTTAGAGGCACTCTCTGAAGGTTCCTTGTCTTTTCACATCTTTGCTGTATCTTTATTCCCTCCTGCTTAATTTAGATTACCTTTCTCCAAACTTGGCCATATTAGCATACTGTTCTACACTTCAAATGTTTGTTTGTTTGTTCTTTGGCCCTCCTTGAGCAAGTGGCTAGGACTGATTTCTAATTCATCTTGAAAGGTGAATTCACTATTTTTCTCAGTGAGGAAAGTAACTAGAAAAAATAAAGAAAAATAAAAGGTTTTCTTTCATCTGTTTCTTATCCTTGAAAAAACGAATGAAGTGAAATTTCTAAGGCTGGTTGTGGCATCACCTTTCACTCTGCAGTTTAGCACATTTTGCTTTAGCAGCAGTTCAAAGGATCACTTTCCTACATCTGATGCCTTCTGCTCACTACAAATGTCTGCAGTACAGCAAGAAGTTGAAAACATTAAAATATTGCAGCACAGAGGAACCCCCAGACACCATAAAATCCACACTTGCATGCTTAAGCCGAAACAGCATCACAGAAAATTCCCACATTCCATTTTCTGTGAGTATGTGGGAATTTAAAATGATCAGTTAAAGCTGAAATTTAAGCTTTTCTGGTTTTCATCGAGTTTCACCAAATATATCTGTATTTTAAAGTTTTCCTCTGCAGGGTGCCAGCTCTGAAATTTTGATGTTTGTGAAAAGGGGCAAAGGCAAAATATTTTAGCAATAAACTAGCATCCTCTGAGGTTCTAGCAAAACCCCCAAAAATATCACTGGAGTTATGAGATGCCATTCATTGGTAAACATTGAGAGACAGAAATTGGCCCCAAAACTGTCAGAAAAAGACATTTTTTCAGTATGGCTTGCTAGCACAATCTGCATGAAATCATTCAGGTAGGAAAGCCTAGTACCAAGGGCATGCTCTTTACTCCAAGTATGCAGCAACTCTGTCAGGAAACAAGAATGGAAACTGAGCTATGATTACAGGAATATGCTTGCTCAAGGTCACAGAGAACATCCTCACATTTTGGTCACCCAGCTCATTCTGCAGTGCTTAACTCATCAGGTCACATGCCCTGCAAAAGGATTTAGATTGCCCATGTTAAATATTGTATTTGTGTGGCATCTTAGTTTCCAGTCTATTTTTTCTGAGTACAGAAGATACAGTCTTTCATGTCATGAGCTCCCCTTCTCTGTGGGATGCTGCCAAGTCAGCAAGCCTTGATAAAGCTGTAAAGTAAGGACCTTTGCATGACTGCAGGGGTAGTTTGGGACTCCTGACTCTTGTGCACTGGGGAACAGAGCCCTGACTATGATTTATTTGTCAGTGCACTACACTGACAGCCAAATCAGCCAGGGAGCAAGTAAGAAATAAAAGAGTAGATGGAAAATATTTGGGTTTGAAATTGTTCTGAAAATTCCTCATAAAAAAATCAATTGCAACAAAAAAAAAATGTTGTGCAGTGGCTAAGGCTATGAACACTGGCCTACAGCAAGGAGCAAAGTCATTTATCTTCAAGGCAGTGATTATAGACAAAAATAGGAGTGCCGTTTCTTTTTCCCCACTTGAAAATCATAAGCAAATTGAGTTGCTAATTTGATTTCACAACTTTCAAGAAAACACTTCAATTATTGGCCCTATAAGTTTGTGATACCAATTTTCAAGCAGCTTCCAAGGCTCCCTTCTCAGACAAATTGTGAGTCATGAGTTTTAAATTGCAACTCGAAAAGAAAAAACAAACCAAAAAACCCCCAAACAAATAAAATCCCAACCTCCTCAAAAAAACCCAACTGAAAAATAACTTTAGAAAATAGCAGAGAGGAAAACTGTGGCCACAGCAGACTAAGGCTCAGCTGCTCTGAAATATTTAACAAAGCACTTTCTCAATTTTCAACCAGTCTGTGAGCCAACAACCCTTTCTGGGAAGGTACTGACTGCTCTTTCAGACACGGATCTGACTCTCTGCTTGTACAGATGGGGAAATAATGGCTGATAGCACCCTCTGGAACATTAGCAATAATAAAAAAAAAAACTTTGTTTTTGTGGGGGAAGCAGCCAGGCAATGTGACTAGTTGTAGACTTCATTTCTAATGTCTTTTCAGTGTTTTCAGCCTTGCTGTTGAACCAAGCATGTTAAGGATGTTTCTGCTCCAGTCAGCACATTGCACATCTCTGCCAAACCCCTTAACCCCTGCTAGCTCCCTGCTTATGGTCTGGAGCTCTTTAGAAGGAAACAGAGCTCTGAGTACTGATTTTCTCATTTTTAAAGCAAAATATGAGTTCTCAAAAACTAATAATAATTACTAGGAGCTTTACATTATTTAACTTACAAAAAAGTTGTCTTCTTAATTTTCAAGACTTATAATGTGTAACTCAATGCAGCAGTTACATTTCTCATTAACAGCTCTTAAGCTAAAAGTTCAAACACCAACAGGCATGACCCAGAGTTTGTCCTTCCAAAGCACAGGAGCTTTAAGGTACGAGTGACCCTTAAATGAGGATTTGCCTTGAAAAATAGTCACATTTAATCAGGATCTTCTTATTCAACAGATTAGCTCACTTCATGTATTCAGACACACCTGCTCATTTCCTTATGAAAAACTGACTTTTTATCAGTATTCTCTGAAAACTATTGGCACAATTCCCTGGGAATGAACTACATAGTCTTTCCTGGAATTGCACAAATCCTTTGTATTTTTCTATCCATCCCTGTGCTGCTGACTGTAGTATTCTAAAATTACAAGTTAGGCTGTAAAATCAGGAAACTTGCTTCACATTCCGCCCTACCTAAAAGCAATGAAAAAACAAAACCAAACCCCATACAACAACAACTCCAACCAAAAACAAACAAACAAACACACTCCAAATTTTAAAGGCTCTGAGAAAAGAAAGAAGTAAAGAAGTAAAGCCCTTATTTCTTACTTTTTTTTTTTTTAATCTTTATGTTCAATATAACATGATTTCCAAGCATCTCTTTGGAGGCTACAGACTTTGTTGATGTGATTCAGAAAGAAAAGACAATGGGTGATAAATCTTATGGATAATAAATCTTACGGATTTTATGGCAGAAGAACCATGATAAATCCATAAGAGACAGGAACACCATGCTCAGAGCAGTGGATCCCCAAAGAGGCCTGATCTGCTGATCCTGAAGCTATATGTGGGTGTAGCACTGAACAAGTAACTTCCAAAGCACAGACACCTTTTGTAAAGGAAAGCTGCTCCTGTGATGTGGCCTATGAAAATCGATGAGCTAAGATACTCTTTCAAGGTAAAGGACTTGGTGTTTCCCACCCACAAAATTTCCAGCCTTAAATGATGCTGCAGGGACAATCAGGTCTGAGCTCAGCATTCCACTGAAATATAGTGCCTAAAATAGTAGTCCAGGCATTATATACCCAGCAGACCATGGAGAAGAAACAGCATCTCCACAGGGTCAGCTGACTTTGAAGTGGCATCTGAATACTTTCCTTCCTGCTGTGAACAGCAGACCTGGAGAGAAAGCAAGGTGGGATGGCTGCAAGCCTCATTGCTCTATAAATGCAATTTGTAGTAAATTCTACTGAAATAAACACAGCCAGGAGCTTACTTTTTACAGCATATTTTTCTGTGCCTGGAAGTACTGTAAAATAAACCTTTTTTGATGTGAAAACTATTTATATAAAAGGTAAAATTACTATGTTTATATCCAGGTCATGACAGAATAATGTATTTGACTAAAATAGTTACAGTAAATTTTTACACCATAAAATGTTCTGCATATCACACAGAAGTTTAAGTTTCTTCCCTTTCATATTTGTGAATGCCAGTGTGGAAGTTAGAAAGCAAGAAATCTGAACAGATGTGGTGTTGATGGGACTCTTCTCGTTCCACAATTTCAAGTTCTACAATTGTGCTATCATAAGTCAGCTGGGAGCCTAAAGAAACAGCCTTAAATCTGAAATTCCTACAGCATGCTGGTGTATGGCATGTGGAATGTACAGTTCTTCTGTCACATTTCTCTCTTTTTTCTTTAAATAGCAAAGTGTTTGTAATACATACACACACAGAGAAAAGCCCAAAGAGATGCAAAGCTTTGAGGAGCAATATGGAATAATTTCTGTCCAAAGGATCAATGAGCAATTTCAGTCACCCTCAAATAAAAATGGGAAAAAAGTATAATCCCACTGAGTAGAAATATGGAAATACCTCCATTACTGGTGAAATAACTGCAACAGTACTCTTTCCAGAGCTTTCACATGACACTTTGGAATTTTAATAAAGATAAGCATAGCTAGCCTGCACAACTATTTACATTACATGGTACCTAAACTTTCCAACACACAGTCTGATTGCCCAGTGCTGTAACTACAAAAGTACAGGACATGAATTCGCTACACTCTGATTAATGTGGCCATAAAACTGGAAAATTTGGAATATTCCAGAAAAGTGATTACTTGTCAGGATTCGTAGGCAGGCACTGCGCTGATGGGCGTTTACAACTACCAGACAAGCAGAGATGGTGTAGACATGGTCTTCACCTCAGTTCTGATTATTAGGATATTTTGGTGACCTGTCTCATTTGCTTCCAATGAGCTGGAGGGAGATAAATAGAAACAGACTTCACAAAACCATAGAATGTTAAAATCACTGTTAAATTATTCACTGTATCAAATGAGATGATGTCTCAGAAAAAAAACTGTGAAAACTGTACTTTGGTTTGTAAAGCCTTATTATTGTAGGGTTAAGGAGGAATTTTCTGTCTCAACATTTAATTAAACTTAATGGGAAATGTTTAATTAAATTAAGAAACGTGAGAAAATTCCCTTAGGCAACAAGATCTGTGATTACAGTGTTGCAGTAAGCCTAAACAAGGTTTAACATACTGTAGGGCAGGCAGGGCCAAAGCCTCTGGACTATTTTTAACATGTTGCAGAACATTGGTAATTACAAATAGGAAGTGTTAAATATACTCATGCCAGGTTCACATGGGGAATCTCATCAAATAATAATTGAACAGCTACTACAGGGTCATGCTTACTCAGTTTTAGGAAAACACCAGCCTACATCATCAACATCTGGATTCAGATTTTGGGAGACTGGAATTTCTGGAGATTCCAGACCAAGGGAGCAGGCGCACCATTATTATGAACAAAACAGAACCAAAGAGAGAGTCCACTAGCTTCCCAACACTCCAGGTCCATCTCTTACAACTATGAAGGTTCTATATTTCAACTTTATGATTTCCTACAGTGAAGTCTACATGTGCATTTGGTGTAAAAATGCCTAATAATTGTGAGATGGAAAGAAAATTGTGAAATGTTTGTAAAGCAGTTTAGTATCAAAAATCTAAAGCAGTTATTAAAGTACCCATAAAAAAGTCTAAGTAAGCATATTATAAACAGACAGATATATAACAAAATCAACAGCAAACAGAAAACTTAAAGATAAGAAGATCTGACCAAAAATTCCTTGTGTTCCCCTTGGGTTAAGTAGGTAAGTTTCCCCTGATATAAGCTGATACAGTCTCACTAACACTACAGCTTTCTGTCCTCAAAACTCCTGTGGATTCCGTATAGACACAATGTCATCTCATCTTCACACTGGCACATGCTGAAATCACCTGGGAGCCACTAATTTCTGTGATGACCAAAACCACCATGAAGTGAAAAACCCAAACCAACCAAAAATATAATCTGAAACCTAAGTAAAACATTTACCTGGGTAAATACACATTTAGCACAGAGATGTTCAAAGATTTGTATCCCACTGAAACACTGTACAAGCAAGTGCTCTACAAACTAGGAAAGTACTGCCAAGCAAAGCTATAGCTATGAATCCCTTGGTCTGTTAAGGGCAATCGTTCACCTCTCACTAGAATTCTGGCTTCTCTGTCATTTCACAAGTACTCATAAATCACCATAACATCAAACAAAACCCCTACTGCATTAAATGCAAAGATAATAAAAGGAAGAGCATTTTAATGAGATCCATAATTATGTTACAGTGTAAAATTCCTGAAAATTCTTTCTATTTTTTTTTTCATTTGCTCATCTTGTTCCTGTGATCTGTTTGGGGTTTGGATTTGGTGTTTTTGGCTGCTTGCCCTAAACAGTCTTCTAGAAGGGCCTCCCAACTCTGGGAACTACCTTTTTTGATATAGGAAACTATTTAGCACCACTTTCTCAGCAAGAAGTGCTAAGGGCAGCTGATAGTGCATGAAGGCCCCTAACTCAAAAGGAGAAATCTCCAAACTTATGAATTCCTGTTGTTTCCTTTTGGATGGATAGAGGTGAAGCACGTGGAATATCTGAAAAAAAATTAATATGTTTTTAATTATCTAGTTCTGTCTTGTTTTTCTACCTCCTTCTCTGGATTTCTACCTACTTGTTTGGGTTTTTTTCTTCAGTGCAGTACACAAATGAAAGAGATGGTAAAGCAGTAAGGATACATTCAGCTTGCAAAAGTACTTCATTTAAAAAGGAGTAGATTGTCTTTACAGGGGGAAAAAAATCTCTGTCATCTTTAAACAAGAGTTTGCAATCATCATCTCTGGTTAAAACCTTACACTGAAGAGTTACATCAAGGTACAATAAGCAGGTACGCTTATTTTGTAACAATAAGAAGAGGGAGAATTAAATTTAACACCTGCCTCCAGCAAAAAAGATCCTAAAGTAGCACAATTTTCTGCAGAATTACAACAGTTGCAGCACAAACTGTGCCTCTCAAAAGAACAGATTTGGGCTTTTTTTTAGTTTTTAAACAAAAACATAATCATTTGTGTTCTTCACCTGGACAGAGTCTGTACTCCTCATTCCTTTGTCCTCACCCTAGACCACACTCAAATAGGAGGAAAAGTACAAATGCCTCCTGAAGTTGGGACAATAGGGTATCAAGCTCAAAGAATGCCCTGCAAAGGCCTGCTGGGTTTGAGTGTGCAGTAATACTTGAATGACAAACTTGCCTCACCCTCAGAAACTCTCTTTTAGCTATAAAGACACAGGAGAGAAAAAATAATAATAATAAAAAAATATATATTTATATATTTGCAGGCTCATCAAGTGTATTAAGGATGTTTGGTATCTCCAGGCCCTTTGGGTTTGTAGGATCTCATCAAAACACACTACACAAGGTAGCTTTGTCAAATCATCACTTACCTGAACTCACTGTTAAAACATTATAGTTTAGCCCCCTCCAAGGCTATGCAGTCTCCTGTACACATCAGGGCTACCATGTACGTTTTTAGGGTGCAGTCAGACCCCCCAGACTCAGTGCAGGGTTACATGACATGTAAAGCAGAACAAGTTTTCCACAGGTTTTCACAGCACAAGCCCGAGTTTGCTGCCATCACTTTTGGCAGCCTTCTCTTTTGGCAGCCTTCTCTTTGACTCATGTATTCCACCATCACATTTTGTGACTTGCAACATACCCACCCACCAAAACATAAACAGGGTGCAATGTCCTTTCTGCCTTTTGTACCTACATGCCCTAACTAAATGTTAGGTTTAAGACACTGTGCCAAAACTTATGGAACTGATAAATTATTCTACTGAAATAGCATAAGATAGCCTTAATGTTTCAGGATACCTTTGAGGCATTGTGCTGGCTGGAAAATCACGACCCAATCTCAGCTTTTAACTAATTTCATATCATTTGCCTTCAATTAGTGAGTTTAAAATGTACTTACTGTTCCATCTATAACTAAGGAGAATTGCTGCTACTTCTTGTCACACAAACACTGAAGTCTAAGCCATGGTAGAGTCTAGTCCAGACACACCCCTCATTTAAATGCTCTTATTTTTATTACCTTTAATAGGGATCAGATTCATGGAAGGGTGAGGTCTTGTCTCATGGCAGTGTGGTGCTTCTGAAAAGACAGGAGAAAGCAGCAGCCTCACAAAACCTTGGGCTTCCAAAGCATTAACTGTCTTTGACAGTTTCTGCAGCTTTAAGCTTAACTGTCTGTCAGAAAATTATATAAATCTGATTGCCCCTGTCACAGCCAGATCTGCTTTAGCTCTCAAGACCTCTCATAAATGATGCTACTTATCCTTTAGAGATGGAAGTGGCGCACTGGCAGTACAACCAGCATCTCATTATGGAGCCTGATGCAGCTCATGCCGGCTTTGCACAGCACGGCATTCACTCGGGAATGCAGTAACAGCACAAGAGGCACCAACAGACACCCAGCACTCAGGGGAGTGGGCCTGTTTGTGGCCAGGAACCACGGAAGGCTGGGGGGAGAGATTGCTGAAAGGCCCAATTTGGCCAGACAACTGTCACTGTAAACGCAGAACAGCTCCACCTGCTTAAAAGGGGCACATTCCTGGAGAGGGATCAGATGGACCAAAGCACAGTCCCATGGTGGCCAGGACACAAACCATGGATTTTCCAGCTGCTAGACCTGGAGAAGACCTCCACATGTTGGCTGGCACAATTTCCACTCTGCAGCAGGATCAGATTGATGGAATATTTGTCTTTCCAGGTAAAGTCAAGGTATGCTTGAACATGTACATACATCACACTAGGAGTGTGCCTCCCCTTTTTTCCTATGTTCTGCTCTGTATTGGCAGCTCTTGGATACAGGAACCACTCAGTGCCTGGGCCCGTCACTTCTTACCCCATCCTCTTAACAAAAAAAAGAGCAGGGCTCCAGGAAGGTCCAGTTAACCCTCCTGCCTCTGAGCCAAGTGTTTGTATTTCTTCTCACAAAAAAGGTCTCCAGCAGGAAACAGCCTTGTTCACATTATAAAGACAGAGTCAAGAGGGGGAAAATAACAAGATAAGATCTAGAATAGATTCATGTAGAATTTTCTATTTGTTTCACCAAAACATACAAAAAAATGTTTCAATTCAGGTGCAAATAATTTCTTTTTTCCCCAATGAGATCTTACTTAGGTGCTGTTGCACATATACATTCTGACAGCCTTTAATGAAAGAACCAGATGTTACACTTCTACAGGGTCTCAAATATTACCTTATGTAGGCCCCACAAATAAAAAAATATTGTAAAAAACCTGATTGAGTGACCTACATAAGCAGAATGATTAAATGCAAGACTTTCTGACTGATGAATCTGTTTGAATTTGTTTTGAGGTTTGCCTTGTCAGAGGGCCCATCACATAGGAGAATACTCCCTTAAACAAGTAAGTGATGAGAATTGCAATGCTGGTAACCATTCTACTAAAATTTCTTTCTAGGAATAAAAAAATTATAGTTTTTATCACGTGCTGTGTTTTTTTTAGCATGATTTTCCATCTTTGAGCAATGACTTGGATATAAAATAAAACTGCTAATTTGCTACACTCGAGTTTTTACTCTCACAAACTGCTTTAAGCAGTATCTGCTGAAACCTGTATTTTGCATATGCCTCAGAAGTACTGCAAGGTATTCCTGTACTGCTTCTGAGGGTATAAGTTCTCAAAAACGGTTAAGGTCCCCCGATGAAAAGCAGTACCACATGAATTCTCCACATGCTGGCAGAGCATCTGCTGAAACCAATTAGGTCATTACTCAATTTCTCAATTTTTTCTTTAAGATGAGAGAAAAAATATAAAATATAAACCCTAAAAGTTTCCCATATTATTCCAATAAAGCCAACTCTTTCATCATATAAACCCAGTGAAATTATTGAAATGACCCCTGTCAACAAAACCTTTACATTAAAACAAGGAAAAATAACATCAAGATGGCATCTAGTTGAGAGAATGCTTCATCTCAAGACTACTCTACTCATTTTGAACAGGTTCTTGGACTCATTTTAGGCTGTTTATAATCCTGTAAGTCCTAGTGCATTTGAGTGTAATAACACTGGAACCTTGATTGTTATCTGCATCTCATTTCCCCACCTTAATTTAGGTCTAAAAATAATAGTTTAGAGCCTTAACAGCTCAAATATTTCCCCATTAGCAGAAAGCTAATTTCTGAGCTCATTCCAGGGGCAATTAAGCTGGAAAAGCAATTAAGGTTTCAGACATCCCTGACAGTAGGAAAGGTCCAACCTAATATTCACAAGAACACAAAAACAGAACATATTTTAGGGTTATTAAAAGAATATGGTCACAAACTGTGGCCAAGAGCTCACAAAAGGAGATTTATTTATTAATAGCCTTGCTGTGGGAAGCACATTTCCATCCCAGGTGTCATGTAGGTCCTGCAAAGCAAACTGCCAGCTCAATGCAGAGTTAGCCCATGCCACAAGATCAGCTGAGGAAATTTGCTCAGGAGCAGCCCCCTAAAAGGCCTGTGCATTACCTAGACCATCTATTGAGCTCAGGTTGTGCAACCTTCCCAAGAGCTCCTATCCTTTTACAATGCCGCCCTACAGAGGTTCCCTTCTTCTAAAGGCCTTGCTAGTGGCAGAAGCTTTTGGTCCTCAAACCCATCATCATCACCAGCTAAGCTACATCATGTGAAAATTTTGGAGTTTTGCCAGTTCCTCCCACTCTTCCTTACTCACATGTTTCTTCCCCCTGAGTAGGATGAAATAAGAGGGCATGGGAAGATGACTGGAACAGAAACAAGTGGGGTTTATGTCAGAAAAGTCAGCTGTGTTCCAATAATCATCTGCATGATCTAAGAGGTGGGGAGCAGAAATATATGGTTTACAGGAAAGCCCTTGGGCACAAAGAGAATTGGTTTTTTCCCCCTGAATTTTCCAACACCTACACACAAAGTAATTGACCTTCAACCTCATATAAACTTCCTCACCAGCCTGAGTGAAGTAAATTTGAAGGCTGGAATCAGTTAAACCCCCTTTCCTTGAACCTTGCAGTCAGCCTGAACTTTCAAGGTAAACTGAGATGGCCAAGTGAGTGAGCTTTCCTGAAAGAGTGTCAGTATTTCCCATTAGCAGTCAGACTAAGAAACTAGTGAAATATGCTCCACTCAGCACTTTTGCCCTTCTGTAGCAGGTTCCAGCCAGCCCTTGGAAGGGCAGATACAAACACAAACAAATCAAAACCAGAAAGTGGAGAGCAGTTTTGGACTTCAGCTGCAAGTGGTGGAACTGTTACAAAGCAGAGGCTACAGAGGCATGTAGGATAAAGAACTCCTCATAATGGATGCTTGATATGTCACAAAAACAAAGAGGGGAAGTGTATCTCAACCCAAATCACACAGCAGTTCAGAAAAACCAAGTGTGTGTGAGAAGAGAATACTTGCGAGAGGGGTGGTTGGTTTTGGTGGTTTGTCTCATTGGGTTTTTTAATCAACAGAAAATGCTCCAAGTCCCAAACCCCTTGCTGTTGGTTCTCTCTGATCAGAACCTGACTCAAGCTGACCAGTATTTTTCCTGAATGCCAAGCTGCAGCATTTTCACACTGCTGATGCCATAGTTCCCTTATTGGCTCCAAGACTGCTAAAGGCCCCTCCAGAACTAGGCAGTTATTATCTAAAAATAATCATCCCCAGCACGCACCCATGAATCGAGCCATGTTATAGCACATTGCGGAGAAGGGAGATGCCATCTGTGAACCCAAGCCAGTTTACGCCAGCTGAACCTCCAATACAACTGCAACTCCCTGTCCCAAAACATGACTCTTGGCACCCTGTACTGCAGGGTTTCCTTTGCAGCACTCATTATAAACAGTATTTAAAAACAGAAGATAAAAGCTTACAGCCTACATGATAGCATATAACAAATTAGTTGTGCTTTTAATCTTCTTGTTATATCTTTTCTAATTCAGGAATCTTTGCTCCTGGCACTGTTGTGCACAGATTTAAAACGTTCAAACACATGCACATGCCATCTCTCCTCATCTTGTTTTCAGCTAAACTGCAGCTTTCCCATACCTATTAGCCTCAGAAATACAATCAGCAGGAAGGCACCTCTGTGCCCTCCTCACAGGAATAAAGATGCTTGAACAGCTCCTGGGTATGCATGGGTGACCAAAAAGTGCAGATCATGTTGTCACTTCTTGCTCAAGTCAAGTTCCATAGAAATGACTTGAATGCAGGTGCCAACCTACTTGGCAAGGATAATAAAATTGATGAATAGTGATACATCTTCTGTGATAGCAATTTCATTCACTGAACAGATTTGACAGTACAGTGAGGTTATTATGCATTATTTTTAGTACTAGAAATCAATAGCACTATTGTCCTTTTCAGTTAAATTTGATTTAGATGAAGCTTAGTGTGCAAAGAATAATGAGGAACACTGCCTCACATTAAATGGAAACAGAAATCATGTTCTTAGCAGGGTGTGTTTTATGATAAGGTGATTGTTCTTTGAACAGCTTCTTACTTCAATATTTTGGATGTTTAAATAGAGTGTGTGCTCAAGACGGAGGGGAATCTTCTAGGAAATATATTTCCCTTGGACAAAGATAACAAATTCTTCTGCGAGGAGAGCTACTGTCAATACGGTTCTCAAGGGCTTCCTGCGGAGAAGATGGACACTGAACTCATGAGGGAGGAAGACTCCACTTGAGAATAATTGTGTGATGTGGGCATCTTTCCTAGCTTGAGTTCCTTGTTCTAGCAATGGCTTGAGCCTGGGCCTTCCATCATGGGAATGGGTACCCCAGTCTATCCTAGTGCCTCATTCTCAGTGAAGAACTTTGCAAAGCTGTCATTTTATTTTACTGAAGAATGGATTTTTTCATATAATCTTTTAAATGTCAAACATTTTTGCAAGGCATAAAAACCATTTTCTCCTAATCAAGGGAAGCAGCAGGACAAATTTTCCTTAGAGAGCTCTGTCAGGGGACTTCAGTTTTCATCTGTTGAAGCAAGCAGTTAAAAAGGTCACAGTTCCACCCTCCACAAAAAAAAAAAAAAAAAGGAAAGTTGCCTCCTTTTCTCTCCTGACCAAAATAGATACAGTGTCTTTGTACCATAACACTGGGTGACAAATTGCCCAATCCTGCCCAGTTTTTCCCAAGTGCTAGAAGATCTGCTTGCCTCCTACTCAGGCTTTGGTCCTACCATCTTTTGAAACTGCACCTGTGCTGTACAAAAATCTGCTCTGCATGAAAAATAGACGAATGAGAGGCCTCCTGGTGATGATTACACTGACATGGCTCCTATTCCATTAAATATATTTATTGAATTAATTAAATGGCAATAATAGCCCCCTGCCCACAGGGGCCTATTAAACAGGGTCACTCAACAATATGCATTGACCTGTTTTGTCCATGCAGTCCAGCCAGGCAGCAAGAGGAGGTTTTAGTCCATGGGCTCTGCCAAAGAGAGCATGAGGGGATTTCCACAGACATTGAAAAAGCTGGAAAAGGAATAAAAGTTGTGGCCAGAGTTAAAACTAGGCTGACACCTTGCATTCAGGACTCACCTGAAGCAACTCAGCGTGAGCCACGGCACTCATTTCTAGTGTTAAGCCAGCAGACAATAAAGACCTCTCGTGCCAGTAGATGGCACTCAGCTAATGACCTTCACACACTTATAGCCAATTCTACAGTATTCTGCACAATTTCTGCAGTAAATACAGAGCCTGCAGCTCCTTCTGTCTGCTCTATGGAAGAGGCAGCATTTTGTTGATGGAAGAAACTCAGTTCCATCCCTAGACCCTTTGTTTCACACACGAGTGAAGCTCAGCTCCTCTCCATACTGTTCTAACCTGTGCTGGTTGATACCCACCCCGCCCATCTGCAACCCACTCCTAGGCAAAGACAGGAGGATAATTCCCTGCTAACTAGCCACCCCCTCCTCACATATTCATCTGCAGCACACAACTGATGCAGGATGACTTGGTCTTGAAGACAAACACGAGGGTAGGTAGGTTGGACTTGAGGAAGAAATTGCACAATTATCATTCAAAGGAGAAAGTGGCAACTTGCAGAATAATTCTCTCCCAGATACAAAGAAGATCTTGCTTCTGAGAGCAAAGCAAGGTGCTGTAAGTTTTGAGTTCCACACGGTCACCACTTAACACTAGCACACCCTGAAACCTCCATCCCTCTTTTGCAAGAACCCAGGCCCCACACACCAGCAGTGCAACATCTTAGCAAAACACCTTCTTACTGGACCAAGCATGATCTATAATAAGATTTCAGTTCTGTCACAGAGATTCCGAACAAAACAGCTGATCCTTTTGAAAACATGACATGAAGCCAGAGTTCTTCACTAAAAAACAAAACAAAACAAACAAACAAAAACCAACAAAAACAACAAACAAACAACCCACAAAACTTTGCAACAGACATTCGCTTCAATAAAATTTTCAGTTCTACCAAGGCTTTTCTCAGACACTGCTGAAGGACAACTTCATGGCAATTTTAATTCACAGGGACATTGTACCTCCAACATTATTATATTCTTGCTTGACATCATCCTAATTAAGACTACTTCTTCCCTCCTAAGAGGCAGCCTTGACAATGGGCACCACTGGATGCCTTCAAACACAAGGCATTCCCTCTTCCTGTGTCACAGAACAGTAGACATCTTACTTGCTTACACTACCTTTCTCCTTTGGATGAGAAATTAGCAAAGGATTCTCCTTCACTTTGATCCCTTTTTGCTATAGTATCATGCTTTACTTTTGTATTAAGTTTGTAGGACAGGAGGAAAAAAAATAAAAAAGGAAAGAATGAAAGAAGGCTCTTGGAAAATAGGACACCATGAGTGCCTCCACTGGAGTGAATATAAACTAGACACCCAGAGGGAAAAGGGGGTGACAGTTTCCACATGCTCGTGCTTTTTTTTTTTTTTTTTTAATCCCAATAAATAGCCTCACTTTGATGTCCTTCCCAAGCTGAGGTGCCCAACAGCAGACTGCAAGCTGCATTCCATCAATTATGACAGCTAAATTCTCCTTTAAGGAATATTTTTTCACAGAACACAACTCGGGGCACACAGAACTGAAATTCCAGGTCTGTCATAAAAAGATGAGAAAATTTATTGATTTCTCAGTTTGGAAAAAGCCAGCCTCCAACCAGAAAGCTGATTTTTCTCCATCAGAGACTGAAAACATTTACTTATAGTATCATAAAGCTTTCAAGTAATGAGGCTTCAGGCTGCATTACCAATCAAAATCCATTAAATGGTATACTTAATACAGCATAAAAAATACATAGGCATTCAAATGAAGTTTAACAAAAATCTAACCCACTCAGAGTAACTGAAATTCTGCTAAAGCTTTAATAGAACTTGAATTTATTCAATCCAAGTCAGTGAAAAGCTACAAACAATGTTGTTTAGAGCAGGAATGAAAAACTTTTTCCATTAGGCAGCAGGTGCCTATTTGAATTTTCCACTCCTGTGAATATATGATTTATGGTTGGAGTGACAGATTCAAAATCTGGCCTGGAGAGTGACTGCTGTACATGAATTCCACTTTGGGGAAGTAACTTCAAATTCTAAGTACTGGCAAAGGCTCTCCCCCTCCCCTCAGTCTGCCTTCTGTGCATGTGTAAAATACCCTCTAATGAGCACAGATTAGATCACAAGCTGAGCATGTCAACAGCGAAATTGTTGTGAAAAGGCAAATGTCTAAGACAGAAAAAGGAGGCAAGTCTCTGTGGTGCAAAACCTTATCCTTCTTCCCTGCTCTGTACTAGTTTTAGCACTGTGTCTGCTTTTAGGAGCCACAATGCAAAA
The DNA here is from genome assembly GCA_017589585.1 of Phylloscopus whistleri. Taxonomy (NCBI): domain Eukaryota; kingdom Metazoa; phylum Chordata; class Aves; order Passeriformes; family Phylloscopidae; genus Phylloscopus; species Phylloscopus whistleri. Next base: position 4,928,678 of record JADMLD010000067.1, on the reverse strand, counting down.
AAGCTCCTCACCAATATCAAACAATCCAAAATAAGTTATTTAAGAAGAGTTAGAAAACTTGCATAGAAACATGCATCTCTGCAGGTATTTTAGTAAAAAGCTATTTTTTCACATGCATTTTTCCATATGCATAAAAAGTGATAAGCCAGAAATTCAGACTTTTTTACACAAATATGAGCTCATTTTAAAAATATATATATGTATTTAAAACCTCTGCATACCCATAAGAACACAAGTGCTTGAGCACACAGAAAAAGACAAATATTAATGGAACATCACTATGAAACATTGCAGTGCACCATGCTGCTGTTAAAAATACAAAGAGCTGGCAAATACAAAGAGAACTGCTTCTGGTGTTCAAATAAGAACTTTGGATTTCAGTGCCCATTTCTGGATAAATAATTTCTTTCTCCTGTGTAACTGTGTGGCTTTGTCTTTGAGGTACATGAGGGCAGGGGCTTTGTAAACACATGAGAGCACAAACCCCAGGTGTTTTTACAATTGCTTCTGCAGCTGTGCAAGCTACACAGAAGTGGCTGGTCAAACCTCAAATTCTGGAGCAGTTTCAACCCTATTTTCTCTAAGAGTTGCTTTTCACCTCTTACTTGCTATTGATTTTGAGTGACCTTGGTGTCCGTTTGTGAAAGAGGAATGATGCCTCTCATCCCACACCCATTTGAAATGGCTGATATCAGCAGGCTCTATACAACTGTAAACATGACACATGGCTATACACTTTTACTTGTGGATTTGTGCAGTCAGCCAAGTGGCTTTTCATGGCTTCATAATGCCCCTCTCAAAAATTCTTTGGGACTGTTTAGCTGTAAGGGTACGCATGCTAAAAAGCAGAGTAATTTGTGTAGACCTTTGGACAGTGTCAGAGTGATTAACAGTGCCTGGGTGCAGCACACAGCTGTTACTGAAAAAATGGATTTTGCTGGTGAAGCTGACTGCATCGTGGTTTTGGGAACCTCTTAGCCACCCCTGAGGTATAATTGGGATAAAGGTACCTTTATCATCTCAGTAGCATCATCTTTGGCCTTTCACTGCCAAGCAGTATGCTCTTTCCCAGCCTTCCCAGCTGCTTTTCCAAGCAGCGCCAGCCTGAGAGGGGCTGTTCTGCCATCCAGAGCTGGCCCATCGTTCCTGCTGAGGCAGCAGCACAGTTTTAGCCAAGCAGCTTCTGCAGAAGGAATCTGGGGCTCCTAGTGGTTTAACACCAGCTGGCAACAAAGTACCATGCAGCTGCTTGCTCACTCTCCCCTCACACGTGCTGGTGGGGAGGAGAATCAGAAAGAAAAGGTGAATCTTATGTGGTGAGGTAAGAAAAAAATCACCAGGACTCCAGGCAATGTCTCCCATATATTCTCCCCTGACACTCTGCCCATAATGGAAAAAACATATAGGAGGGATACCCCCTTTAACTGGCTTGTGGGAGCACAATGAATTAGGGTTTGGTTTATGAAGCCTTTTAAATTATTCACTGAAATGTTACTGTTCCCTGCCTTCACTGGCTGTAGGACAGAGCCCTAAATCCATCCAAGTTACCCCACATGGCAGTTCTGAAGATGTTCTTTTTGCTAAATCTCTCTAATAAATGGCTTATTTCCATTGTCCTACCACAGAGTTTCTGGTACAGATACACTTTCTCTTAGTAGGTCAGGTCAAAAGACTTGGATAGTAAATTTGTCTCAGAAACCACTGGGGTTGCTGAAGGTTATTTGTACCCACTGAATGCAATGTCCATGCTGCAAAATTTGACGGATGAAACCTGTTATGTTGACTTTTTAAAATGAGTTTTCTAGAAGAGGTTGAGCAAGCAAAGAGGCACTTAAATTACCACTCCACTGAGCTAATATACTACAATTTTACTGAGGTAATTAAAGACAGAACAATCTGAGGATCACATTAAGGTCATGAGTAAAATCAAATCAATGCATCAAGAAGTTCAAGTGATGAAATCATCAACAGATCAGGATGTAAAATCTAACAAGTACTGCAGTAAATGCTAACTTTTTTGTTCAAGCCTTCCTTTGGAAGAGGGCATTAAAATTTTTCTTCCTAGTTTGAAGCCTCAACCCCACTTTCAGCATGAAGTGCACTGAACCTGACTGAGGAAAAGCACAGATGGATGGATGCTTATGTCCTACAACATGACTTCAACATTAGTTCTGGTCTAATGTTCTTGCAAGCAGCTTTAAGCAAGCACCATGTTTTAGACACTTTTCTACCTCCTCTCATTCCCTGACCTGATTTCAGGAAGTGTTTTGGAGTGCTGTATCCTTGTGGATGCACTCTTTTATAATTCTATCCAAGCCAAGATAAATGCCTTGTTCCACTTAACTCATCTAGATAATTGCAAGGAACATCAGTGATAAAAGAATGGCCATATTCTAACTTCTGCTATATTTATCTCAGAAAAAATTCTCTCTACCTTAAGAACTGATTTCTTGTCCTGCCCTTACACCTGGCTTGCCAGACATATGTCTGTGACTAAATTACACTTTGGATAATATCTAGGAGAAGCTCTCTTAAATACACCCCTCCATGCTGGGAGTTCTGTAACCCCCTACCCAATCTTTCCTCTCTTCTTCCCTAAGGGATCAAAATAGCTTTAGGGATACAGGTTACATTAATTTTATCTTCTTCTGATGCATGGGATAGATTGTCCATTCTTTCCAATAAAAGTGAAGGATAATTATTTTCTTCTTTGGTACCACAGCAAAGGGTTTTAAACCACACACAGAAAGTTTCCAAGCAAAGAGTATGATAATTTATGAGTTACCACAGAAGTAAAACTTTGTTAGCAATGAAAGCTTTGATTTATTAATTTTACTCCTTGCTTACGTGTGCATCACTGACATGATTTTCATGACATTGCTTCCCTGCTCAGAAGTCTCAGCCCTGCAGTGCTGATACCCTGCACCACTGCTGGCATAAAGTACTCATTGCCTTGCACCAACTCCAGCTGCCAAGTCAGGACAGCCAAGAAGCCTCTCTGAAAATGAAAGAAATGGACTTTTGCAATTATTTTCTTGTGATAAGGAAGAAAGAGGGGCCATAAAAGAGCATGTTGATGAAGGGGGTGTTCATCTTTCCCTGTCATTCCAGTCCCCTTCTTATAACCCATGATTAATAAAAGAGGTACAAAGCTGTTTGAAAGTAGTTTACAGAAGAAACATTAGATTAGGTAAGACCAGTGTGCCCTTGTGTCTCATAATGACTAGTCACAAGATACTCAGAGGAAAGTGAAGAAATACTGCTGTAGACAAGTTTGGCTAAATTTATATTCTGTAAAAATCCTCCTTTTTATCCCAAGTTATTTGTTTAACCTTGAAGTGCAAGGTCAAGTAAGTCTTCCATGATTAATTCTCCACTGCTCATAAACTTTTCATTTTTAGGACTCTAAATATCTTCTCCTTTTCTAGCACTTTTTTTTTTAGTCTACAACGGCTTAAAGTCTAGTGTGGATCAGACTGTACTCCTTATTCTTAAACTAACTCACCCATTATTTGTGGTAAGCCTCTGCATTCACAGTGGGAGCCACTATCTCAAAATACTTATATTCTTAAGTCACTTTTTGAGTAGGCTGCTGTTTCCTGAATGCATTAGCACACATAGGACTGGTAGTTGACTTATATTGTCTATCATGCAGACTTTGCTGTCTGCTACAAATATGCTGCAAATTATCAACATTCTTGACTTCTCGATAAAAAATGAGGAATTAATCTGATGAATGTCAAGTTTGATTCATGTCACAATGCTCTTGGTGTTATGATCCATCATATGAAAGATTAAACAGAGGTATGCAATGAGTCATATTCAGTCAGTGATCATGATGCAAATCCTTTCACTGAATAACTGTCTTCCACCTGGGCTACAATGGCTTTCAGTGAGTGTTTGGATCTACTTGTTCTGGTCATGGCTGTAGGTCCTGTTTCTGATCACAACTAGCCATACAGCTACCCAGACAAAGCAAATGCTATACACCTCCCATTGACTACAGAAATAACTGTGCCTTTCAGCAAATCAAACACAGATATAACCCTGCAAGTATCCAGCAGAAATATTTTTTAATCTAAGGTGGGACAGGATCATAAATAATTTACAAGGAGTTATGACTTTATATTATCTGAGTAATATATCTAGGGGGAAGGACTAGAATCACTGGTGTGGGTTATTCCCCTCTGAGATCTACAATAAATTTCTTACATTATAATCTGTTGTGAAAAATATTCTGGTTGTCATGCTCCATACACTGGAGGCATTTTAAGTGGCCTGCCACTGACTCCCCATTGGATGATAACACTGTCCAAATTTCTCATCGTTTCACACTTTCACTCCATAGCTGTGTGCTTGTTATAGCCTGTTGCTATAAAAGTGATTTTTAATGGAAAAGATCTGACAGAAACTTTATGCTTTCTTGACAAAATTTTTATTGGGCTGAATACTGGAATATTACTGACGTAGCTTTGGACAGGCAGCTATGAACTGGGGAATTGCTCTGGGAAGAAGGTGTGGAGAAAGCTTTTATTACTATCCTTATATCCCTGAAATGAAATGTCCTCAGAGCAGAAGAAGGAACTCGAATGCTGCTATCAGAGAGTGGTATGATCCCCTGGGGCTTATCATCACTTGCATTATCAGGAAGAAGAGAAGTCACATATTTTTTTCTCCAGAAGTTTAACACCCCCCAAAATCTCATGACCCTTTATCACCATAATACATAAATGCCTCCCAGTCTTGTAGTCACCCCAGCTGATGCTTTCAAAGTAGGAAACAGGCAGAGACCGAAGAGTCCTGAACACATGGGCATACTCCTTGCCCTCTTCCTAATGAATGTGGGATTCAGGCCCTGTTGTACTTCCTTGCCCTCAGCTACCTGGGGTTCTAGTGCAGGGCTAAATCTCATGCTGTAACTATGCAAGCTGAGGCCAAGTGTGAAGCCAGGCAGCACAAACTGTCCAAATTACAGACAACCAAAATCCCCTCCACATCTTTGTCCTCTCTCCCCACAACAGCATGCCCTTGGCATGTTCTTTGTTCTGACAGAATTGTTTCAGAACACCAAAGATGACAGAATACAAAAAGGAAAAAAAAAAAAAAAAAGAAAACAGAAGTCATTTTTTCAGCAGTAGGTTTGTAGCAGTCATTGATTAATTTGCTCAGCTGCAATGAAATGTGGTAAACAGCAGGACCTCAAAGCAAGCAAGTTTAATTGCAGTCAAACTAAGTAACAAACCTCAAGGAATAAACCTCAGAGTTAAGCACATTCCTAATCATAGAACCTTCAGAAGTTCTGACTAAGTCCTGACTTTTGAGAAGTAGGACATTTATTTAGTTTCACCAGGAAAATTTTAATGTCAAAGTCTAACATTCAGATGCAGCCCAAAGATGTTAGGTCTGGATTTATGGAAGAATTGAAGGGCTTAAGGATGCAGATACAGACAGCAGCAGAATTTTGAAAAATGCCTAAGTAACACATATTATGAAAATCCTCTGAAAATCACACTAGCTAGATATCTCTATCTTGAAACTTCTAATGCTGAAATGACCAAAGTTCACCGTCCCTCAACACTCTCTTATAAATACTGCTGAAAATCTGGCCTTAAGTAGCCCAGGGCTTTTTAAAAGACTTAGTTTGATTCAGACACTGAGAAGGATTTACATGGCTATAGGACATTTAGGTACATTCCTGCCTTAAATCTGTCCCTCGGTATACATATTTCTCTTTGCCTGTTTTTTTTAATAGTTGTGCTTTTCTCTAGCTACAATTGTCATATGAAAATGCCAATGCTACTTTTGCTGGCATCTGTAAGCTGAAAAAAAAGAGGAACACTTAAAAGAGCTTTTTGATAAAGCCAGATCAACAGTAATTGAAATTATGTGCTTAATGAAAAGTACTGCATAAAGCAACAGACTGTATAGAGCCCTCTCATTGTTCACTAAGTATATGTTGACCTAGTAGAAATCAGTATCTATTGAAATAAAGGTTAATTAAAATTTATAACCAGAATTTATAACAGTGAGCCCTCAAGAGGCTACCAACTCACATGAAAAGTATCTTTCACCAGTAGAAATATTTCAGAAATTTCAGCTAAGAAATTAAGAGCATGCAGGTCCATCCCTTAATTCAGAATATGACTTTTTGATCTAAAGACTTCTGACATATCTCCCAAGACTGGCAAAGAACTCACACTCCTTGCAACATTGTTGGCTCAGCTTTGCTGGGTAAGGATGACCCATGGCCATTTGATTCCCTCCGTGAAACTCAAATAGCAAGAGGACAGTCATTTATCTGCAAATTTACTTGAGGAATCTTAATACAGCTTCCAAAAAAAACCAAACCAAAACCAACCCAAACACCCACTTGCTAAAATCATTATTTCCCTCTCATGAGCACTGGCACAAGTTGGTTTGCCTCACATGCTTGCCATACTGTGGGTTACAGCAACACGGAATTGCTGGCAGGTATTAGAGGCACTTCTTTGTAACTAGTCAAGCTACTGACATACATTCAGTATCTACAATCAAACGGGGCTGTGTTACTGCATTAAAGGACATTTAAAAGGAAATTACCAAATGCACACTGCTCACTGAAAGTACTGAATACTTAAGTCTGACTCTTGCTGCTCACAGCAGCACTAACAGCTGTGACAGCAACACACCATTTCCATTGTCCAGAATAAAGCCCTGCTCACTGGAACAGCAGAGAAAAACAAGAGATGCAGCAGCATCTGATCATATACGAAAAGCCTTCATGCTATGATAGTGTTGTTACAATACTCACTGGGTGTCAAGCCTCTTTGCTATGAGTTAGTGGTGTGAGGTTTTATGGATACAAGCAGACCAGTCAGGCAGCAACCACTTGGACACCTGTCACCAGGAGCTCAAAGTGGTGAAAGCCCAAGGCCCAGACTTATTTTCCTGACAAGCTATGTCACAACAGTTGCTTCATGCTGCCAGCATTTATATGTCACAGGAAGGTCTGTCTGGAAAACAAAAATTGTATTTCATCACAAACACTGAGGCTCTGACATTTGGTTCTGTTGCACAAACAAGAGGATATGAAGAGCTTCTGTGGAAAAATTCTGAAGCAACATGCAAGCTAAACATGTTTTTCCAGAATAGCCAAAGCACCTTTCTGGAGTACGAAAGACAAAGAGGAAAAACACACAGTACTACAAATCCAGCTGAAAGCAGTCCTGGTGAATGTCCACAAGCTATTGAAATCAGTCACTTTGTCCCCATCAATGTATAAGTATCCACTGTGTCCATGAAGGAGAAACGCAGCAAGACAGACTGCAATAAAGTCTTTTAAAAATTCAAGTCCCTATTCCAAATGATGGTAAGCAGATCTTTATGCCTGGCAGCTGTGGGCAAGAATGCCAACAAACTAGCTGTGCAGAGAAGCCTCTTTTCTCTTACTGGCTCTGGCCAGATACATCATATTGGATCTGGTCTTGAAAAAAATTCTGATTCAGAGTCTCATCAACCCCTTGGATTTGAGAGAGGATTTTCTTCTCTTCTAAACACCAACTGGAACCATTAAGAAATGTCATTTAATAGATTCAAAAGCAGTCAGGAAGAGAAACCAAGGCCAGCAAAAATCTCAGCAACAATATAAAAAGCAAAAGAACAGCAATTCAAGGGAATTTATGTTTTCATTTATTAACATAGTACCTTTCTCTACTCAGAGAGAGATTGAAAATAAATGACATGCTCAAGTGAAATACATAATGGATCATGTTTTTGTGTTGTGAATATAAAATTGTGTCTGCTTTAAAGTACTCTGGGAGAAGTAAAGCTTCATTTTCACATGAAGATCCTGCTATGATGGCAAGAGGATATGCACTTTGGAGATCAGAGAAGACAGTTCTAGGGTGATTTACTTTAAATCAGTTGACTCACCTCTCACCAGTCAGCCTACAGCCAGTCTACTGGCTGAGAAGTTAGGTCCATTAGAGAGTTCTGTACAGTCTTAAGCTACAAAGCACCAAGCTGTGAAGCCCCTGTCTTAATTCATAGATGGATCAAAAACTGCTTAAAAGGATGGAAGCAACTACACATATTTAGACTAAACATCCTACTCAGAATCCCACTTCTGACAACAGCCAGTATGGACGATTAAGAATGTTGATGTGGGCACTCACTGTGTTTAAGAGAGTTTTCTCCTAATGATGGCCATGTACAGTTTTAAAATCTTCTCATTAGGAGGTTATGTGGACGCTACACTGTTTGTTGGTCACATACTGACACAAATTTCTCTAATGCCAACTCCATAGTATCCTGAGGCACCAAAATGCATGCAGCATAATTATAACCTGGTCTAGAAAAAGCCTTCCTTTTATTTGGTTTTGCCATTTCTCTTCCCAGCTGTTGAGTCGTAGTCAAGTTAGTCTCTTCTGAAGGCATTCAGCATTGCATGGAACCTTTTACCACCTGATCAGCCAGCATAGTACACTAATTGAGGTTATTTGTGCATGTTTCACAGGCTAAAGTCAATTTCACCTAAATGCCAGTTTGACTGTCAAAGACTGAAAGGGCTGAGTGCTGTGGAGGGGTGACCTCTGCAGACCTTTAGCTGTGGGCCAAACTCTTTTGTGGCTAAGGAAGATGCTTGAGACAGCAGGGAATGGTGTGAAGGGGCAAAAGGTCTCACACTGATTTCCCACAGCTTCTATACTTGTGGGCCACCTCCTCCTCCACTGGTTGGCTGAGTCACTCATTACCCTGTTTCTGCCTCGGATAACAACATTTGCCCTTTCATGACTTGCAAATGCCCTGAAAGCCCTTCTGCTGTTTAACCAAGAGAGGTGATTCAAAAAAGCTCTTTAAAACAGGCTGAATTTGATGGCCTTCCAGGCCCTCTGCAAGAGCCATTTTCTGGGAAAGTTGACAGGTTTTCAGAGATAATGGCAATAAATGCAATGACATTTTGTGTGTGTGGAGCTGAGTCACTGGCTGACCATTTTCATTTGCTGCTGCTGAACAACCACTTTCTAGAGTTGCTGAGTGTATTATGTTGTTGGAAGGTTTTGTACATGTCATCATGCCATGAACTCCTGGGTCAGCTTTGTACTGTGATAAGAAAAGGAACAGCTCAGAAACAATCAACACAGGCCAACAAATTCAGTCTGTATTCTCCCAGGAGAAATTAGCCCATATTGAGCTCTAGACTACTGTGACATGACACCTACTGAGATCCCAAAAGATACCATTTTGGGGGTCTGTGCCCTTCTGCCACAACCTTCTATGTGTAAAATCCACAGGAAGTATTAACAATCCCTAAAACACCAACCATTAGCAAACAAAAACTATAGATTGCTTGACTTGTAAGAACCCTTAAAACCATGCTTAAAAGGGATGGATATCCAAGAGACACTGTGCTCCTTAAATCCCTGCAATTTCCAGGGTATGTCTTGCCGAAGCACATATGAAATAAGATTTTAACTTAATCATCCCAGGTAACTTCATACACTTCCTCTCTCCAACTTTCCACCACATCTCTCTCCTCACCCCAAAAAAAGCTCTTTAAAAGTTTATTTTTTTAATACAAATGACAACTCTTAAAACACATCAGAGTTTTAAGTGCACAGCCTCCCTGAGTGGTCTAAATAGATGTAGATGGAAAGAGCAGAGCAGTGAGCTGGGGAGGTAGGCTTGCAGTAGGCTGGCAACCACCATGCACCACCCCTGAGCCATACAGAATTTATTGACTTTGGAATAAAGATCTGGTTACTCTACCATGATACATAGTCAGCTGTGAGCATTGTCAGGACACAGGGATACAGGAAAATGTACCTATCCTCAGGACTGAAGAGAAAACTGTTATTCGGAACCACTTTATTAATAAACCCAGAACACTCAGGAAGAGTCAAGGGTCTTTTTACTCCTATTCAAAATTTGGGTTCAATTTTGCAGGAGAAAGAAGCAGAAAACAGTGTGACAGCACAAACTAACTTTCACCTATCCCACATCACAGCAAAGGTTACTTTCCTCAATTTCCATTTCAGAAGGCACCCACAGGACCAACTGAGCTTACTGCCTTATTGTGACATTGAGATGCTGTAGCTGATTTAACAAAATGAAAATGATGTGTCTGTGTGCAGCAGATCAATAGCAGAACCAAGAGCCCAGACCACTGCCTCCCAATCCTAGCAAAAAAACACTGGCATTCTCACTGGTTTGTCCTCCTTCATGTTCTTGCAGAGTTGTAAAATCCTTGCACTGATTGACATCCATCTGTATTTAGGTATTTTTTGCCAGTGACAGCTATTTATGTTCCAAACTACAATTCTTTGCACTGAAGGAGGTTTGTCTGGAGTTTTTTATATGGTGACTCAAAATCCACCTTTGTAACCTCTACCAGGTAACACTGACTGGAAAGCAAACCTGGTATTTTGATACACTTGATGTGTTTGCTTTTATAAAGCCCACACAGACATATAGGGTAAATGACAAAGAGAAACTATTCTCCCCCTGCTTTCTGCCAGGTAAGCAAGACTTCCCTCTTCCTTAGTAAACAAGTTGTTGTATGATCAGCATGGGAAATGCATATACGAGTTTTATAGCTTTGGTGATTTACTTCCAAATATTTTCTTATTACATTAAAGTACTCACTGAAAGATAGAATGGTTAATATTTGTGTTTGATATGCTTGCTTTGTCTAAATTAAAGAACGGTTTGTTGATTACAATTTCAAACTCTGCAAGTGAAACTTCACACTCCTGCAAATACATCTCCAGTTGTTATGAAAATATGTGCAACACACGTTATGCACACAACAACCAGACATTCTGTAGCAAAAAAACCAGACAGGTCAAAAGTGAGAACACAGTCCAAAGACTAAATTATGAATACAGTTAAATACACTTATCAATTATATTAAAGCCTACTGAACCCACGTGTGCATGGGCAACTCTTGAAATCAGAGTAATTTTAGAAGCAGTCTAAATGAAGTTGCTTTAAGGGAACAAGGCAAGTCACTGTCATGATCAGTTGGAAATAGTAGCCTGAACTTCCATTCCACTGGGTAGAAATCTAAAAGCAGTAGATCCTATAGGGCAGATCTTACCCTCTTCTGTCCAGAAGAAAAGGTCTACCTCATGCCCTTGTGTTGTCACTACACCCTACACACAGAAGATCTATCCCCTGGCAGATGTCAAAAGAAATTTCATCCCCATCCTCAGGCTCCGACCCCACAATGAACTTTCCTTACCTGTATCAAGTCCTTCATCACCAGATGCTGGCTGGGAATGAGATTTTAATGAGGTCTGAGCCCCTCTGTATGACAAACTGTCTTTCAAACTGTTGCATGATAAATGTCATTGTCAGGGCTCTGGATTACATTCCTTAAATTACACGACAAAACCAGGCAGCATGGAAGGAAGATGGTCATATCCGTCAATATGTGTGTGTACAATTGATTCAATCCTACTGCTTTTTAAAATTTCTTTTTCTGACAGGAGAGACAGGAACCTGAAACTATAAACATCTGTTTGTCTTGCATGACTACAGATATGGGGAAAAACCCCAAGAGATATCAGAACCAATTCATATTTGGGTGGCTGGATAATGCACATAAAAAGGCTCTGTTTTAAATCCTTTCATTTCATGGATGACATCCATTGTTCAGACTGTAATTAGACTGGAATTGCACCTCCTGCTCCCCTGAATATTCACTCACCAGCATTTGCTGTGGTTGCATTCATTTTCTACTCCCTCTCTATAGATACTTCTGGCAAGTGAATTTCCTGGCAAGGATATTATGGAAGCAGCAAGTTTTAATTTAACATCAGAGAAACACAGATAGAAAGTATATTTTAAACTCATAAACACTAACAATGCATAGCAGAAACTTGCTTTAAAGAACTACTCTCATTATACTCTGGACTCAGTAAAGTGCTGAGGAACATACCTGTAAGCATTTTATGAAGTCCCTTTGAGTTCTCTGTTTTAATATTTTCCTGAACTGGAACCTCCATCTGGGGAGAGAAACAATACCTTGCTCTAAGTGATGTGCCTAATAAAAATGAATCAGCACAGCTTGCATTTTGATTGCCAATTACTTGCAATCAACTGCTTAGAAAAGCTCACAAATAAGGGAAATGCTTAGAAATATTCATTAAAATATTTGTGAACAATTTCGAGTTTATACCAGAAAGAATATCTATAAATAAGTTCAATTGAATATAGGAAAGAAAACATAAAATGGTTGGCAAATCAGCCATGAGGTGAGAATTCAGGTACTTTATTAGTTTCTATTCCATCAGTGATTTACTTAGTTCTTACTGTAAGGCTATACAAACTAAAAATTCACCTTGCTGTTTGAATCTCTAACGCTGCAATTAATACCACTGGATAGTTTTGGAATATGTTACAATAAAATGTTTTATTTGAATGCATCTATATTCACCATCAAAAAACTTCATTAAGCCTCAGTTACAACTGCTACTCAGAATTGAAGTTAGGCAGAATGTATCATAAATACTGAAGGAAAAATTAAGCCTATAAAAAGCATGGCAAGTAATAGAAAGGGAAGCAAGATAAATATTCAAAGCCATTTCCATTTCATGCACACTTCTGAATAACTATGAGAGTGGAAAGTACCAAAAATGCTAAAACAGCTATTAAAAAATAACTCTGACCCTTAAATCTGGCCCTCAATCAAGCTGAAAGAACACGCTTACTCAGCATCTTTGTTATGAGAGGATATTTAAAAGGTTCAAAGACAGAAACATTCAAGTTACAGTGAGAAGCTTTGCAAACCTAATTCTCATTTCGGTCCTAAAAAATCTTCCCCTTCTTCTTGAGAAGCTGGATAAAAGATTAAGCATAAATTAAAAGTTAAATTGCCCGGTTGTTCTAGACACCTCTTTTTCAAAAAGCATTTTTGAAGAAATCAAAGTTTTAAGGGAAAATTTCCTATTTCATAAAAATTGTTTAAATTATTTTGATGAAGGATAAGAGGAAATGGAACATGTTTCATGGGCTTTCTAAAGTCTGAAAAATAGGGGCTTTTTCTTTCATGGAAAATGTTCAGGGAAACTCTGTTCAGGGATAGTGGATGATCTATTTAAAACACTGTCTAAGCAAACAGCTGCTACAAGTGTGTTTAGTTCAATGGTCTTCCCATGTGAAAGTCACCGCATCAGCTAAACTGGCAGCCTGGGCTTTCTATCTGCTGTTGCTGATTGAGCAACACTTATGAAACCACCTCACTTGCATCCAGCTACGAAAATTTTAGCTGACCTTAAGAGCATATCTCCTTTCTCTCAAAGTTACTAACAGAGATCAGCCCACCACCTATTCACCATCAATGGACAGAGAGGAATAATTTGGTAAAGTGTAGGTATGGGAGCTGGGTCACTGCTTCGGAAGGGATTTATCCAATGGATGCATATGAGGGACATACGGGTGTCTCTACTTCAATCACAGAGTAGAGGTGAGCAGAAAGATCAGCAAAAGGGTTTTATTGCTGACTCCTAATCTTGCCACTGTCTGCTAAATGTAGCAGGTCATAGCACATTACAGTTTTTTGTCATGCCAAAACCACGGTCAAATTTCAAGGCACAAAAGTCAAAAGGACTTTCACTGCTGCTCCTAGTAACTTTCTAATTGTTTTCTTACAGTTTGGCATCATTTATTCTTCTATTATTTCTTTCCTAAGAGTAAAATATCATTTACATTAAGTAGGTGACAAAAATGTTAACTTCTTTTAAGAAGGAGAATGAAATTAGGAAGAAGGCGAATTGAATAATGGCTGTATTATTCATGGGAGCGCATACCTAATTTATATAGTGCTGGTAGTATGCCATCTAAATTTGCTGTAACTCCAATTAAGCCCATTTAAGTAATGAAAAGAGCTGCTCTACTGTGTCTGGTTATTAATTTCATGGTGTGTTTTACATACCAGAAAGTAAAACCATATTCCTAACTGGTACGGTCATTTTACAACAATTACTAGCAAAACTTTCCAAGGTACAAAAGTCCTTCCAAACAATATTATTTCTAGATCCTGTGATCAGATTTCTAAGTACTGGGCAGAAGCTTTGGACAAAAATATCACAGATAAATTAAATCTGCATGAAAGTATTTAGCTATCTGTCTGGAGGAGATGGAATTTTTAGCCACATTAACTAGCCCCCAAGACACAGAATTTTCTGCAAAAAAAAATAAGCCTGTAAGTGTCCCTATATTGGAAATTCATAAAATAAGGTAACAGCTTTGAAAATCTTGGGCATTTGAAACCCTTTGTAAAATACAGAATAAGTAAAAAATCAAGTTTTTCTGTCAGGATTTTAAATGAGGTTAAACAACCTCAGTTCAAGACAACAAATAGCACCCATATTGGGAACCAGTTTTGGGGAAGGAATAACCTGTGTGGTTTTGAAAGACAGTATAAAGAGAGTAAAAAAAAATCATTAAATGATATAGTAAACCAATGAAAGTTTCTGCATTTTAACCAGCTGAAAGCAGGCAACTCCCACACTTATCACCACAATGAAGTGGCATAAGCCTGTGTGGGATGGGGCCCAATCAAGGACGCAGAAGGACTGAAAAAAAGAAGTGCACAAGGAGTGATACAGAACTCTGCAAGTAATTATCCATGAAACTAATGACTCCAACCACGTAGGAACTCAAGCAGCTGTTATTTGTATTAGTAGTATTCATACACACCAGCATTTGCAACTCTATTTTCAATCCATTAGTTCTTTGCTAAGTTTTATGCAATTACTTTTCTTGTACTTTCTCAGCTTCTTATCCCTAGACCTACCTTCAGCAGACCATTTCTCCTCTTCCTAGCTACCAATAGATAAAGTAAATCTATTGAGTACAGTTAACAATAATGTTTTGGAAAGCTTGAAACTTTCTCTACCAAATATATCACAACAGTAAATGTGACATCCAGCAAGCAGGGGAAGAGAGAAGCTGAAGATAGAATTGATGCAGTGGGAGCTAGTTATGCAAAGAGTTGGGATCTTAGTACCTGCATATCTTGTCCATTTGACTCTGCTTAGACAGCCCAAGTCCTTCCAGGAGGATCACAGGAAAGGGAGGTGATTTGAGGGTCAGTGCTGACACACTGCCTGCTCTTACGTTCCTCAGGGAAATGTAGTCACCAGAACTAGAGAGGCACAGGCACGCACATTCCTCATTGCTTAAGACTTGATATTCCTGGGTCGATACTTTTCCTTGGTGGTAATTTCCAGACACCGAAATTGTTAAGCAGCAAGTAACAGCAACTTTGAGTTTTGGTGGCTCAGAAGACGCCCTTGGTGCTTCACATTTTGTTATTAAAAAGAAATGAGGCAAGCCAAGGAAGGGGGAAAAAATCCCCCAAACATACCACATAGTAGCATATTAGAAAAGACTGTGCAGGGGCACATCTATATAAGGAAATTGGGGAACCAAGAGGGCAAAAATGGATATATGCCATATTTTTCTAGATCTCTAGTGCATAGAAATAGAAAGCTGTCAGGTCAGCTTTCACTCTTACTCATTGTCCTCAGAAAAGTGTGTTCTCACACAAGGCACAGATATGTTTCTGGCTTCCTGATTAAGACACCTTCCCTGTACCTCAAACCCTCCCTGTCATAAATAATTTAGCTTCATTTTTCTCTTATCCCCTTCAATTAATGCTTGTGTATGCATGAAATTCTCTTACTACTTAGGTGTGGAATTATTAAAAAGGAGCTTTTAAAAATCAGAGCCAGTGTTCTTAGGCAAGATCTTCCATTGGCCAGGTCCCACAGCCTTCAGTTTGTTTCTTTTGGAGCAAGGGCGACCTCCAAAGTATTGCACTTTAGCTATGCCTGGAGAGGGATTGCTCTAGCCCTCCTTTCAGACACACAGGTTAGGAGGCTGATACAGGCAGCAACATCAGGCATGCCCCTCCAAAGAAGGATTCACAGAAAAAAATCCAACTCTTCCTCCACCATGTTCCTCACCCTGCCCACACTGAGGTTGCCAGGCTGCAGGACACAGGCAACTCTGGCTTGATTTTTTTTTGGAATGAATCTTCACTTTTTTATCCAGGGGGCTTGACAGAATAATAATTTTTAATGAAAATTAGAGGACAGAAGAGCCAGCTTAGAAGAGGACAAGATGACAAATACAGATACAGCCCATCAAAAATCTGATCATCTTAGAACAAAAAGGTCACATGCCCAAATCTCCCAGTTTCTGAGTGTGAAGCTGGAACACAGCAGCTAAGAAGGGCGATCACAGCCAAAAAATGAGCATAAGACCAAAAATACCTGAAATTTTAATGCCCAGTGCCACAACCAGGTGCCAAGAATCTAAACCCTGCTCCTTGTCCACCTAAGATATTTAATCTCTGCTGCTCCTTCAACAAAGCTTCAGGCCTGCCAGCAGCATGGCAATGACTGAGACTGCTTCCATCATCAGCTCTGGGCTAAGTCATTGTTAGCAAAAGCACTGCAGCAGGACAGATGAGAATACAAGCTGAAAAAAGTGGTGCTGCAGTCAAGTGGCCTCTGCAATTGCAGCTGCCAGAGCAAACGGGTTTAAAACAAGAGTGTCACAAGCATGTGGCCATCAGATGCCTTATTTTGTGCATATAGGCATCAAAAACTGCAGTGGGTACCTTAAAGAATGAATTAACAAAATTCTGCCCGTATTGCCACGCCTTCATGCATCCCAAGTCATTCCCCAGATATTGCTAGCCAAGAGAAATGAAAGGTAGGGATGACTAAAATGTAGAGAGAAAAAAATCCTAATTATATATTAAATACTTGTTAAAACTCACATTCTAGTAGTACAGGAGTGAAAGTTAAGGTCACTCAAGCTGTTAAGAAATGCGATTATCTCACATTTGTGCCAAGAAAGCTTTAAACTAAGCAACAATACTTCATAGAGTATTAAAGAGAGGTCGAGAATCGGATACACATGTTCATCACAAGATGAATGGATGATAAATAGACTTTTAAGATGGCAATAAAATCATTCATTACACTTTTAAAATGAAAAGATGGAGTGGAAAAAGCAACCAATGTAATAATTGCTATGAATATCCACAGCTGGCAAGCAGCTGGATTTCAAATGGGCTTTCTTTCCCAAATGCCAAGAGCACTTAATTCATTGCTGTGACTTCCTTTGTGAATTATAATTTCTGCAAACACTGTCTATTAGGGTGATATGCACGGCCCCTGCACATTCTGTGCACAGCACACTGTATTAATTTGTGCAATAGCAAAATAGAGGGGATGGCTGTGACCTACATCATCAGAGCCATCTCTACAAGCACAACATTGACAAAACATTTCATCAAAGATAAGCTCGCTTCTGGAACAGTTCTGGAAACAGAAGTTGTTTGAAACAAAAGGTGACCTCTAGGAAAATTAAAACCCTGCACCCATGCTTTGGGAAAAAAGTCCCTTATTTGTGAAGTCCGTGACTCTTCTGCATAAAACAGTCACGCACACAAACCCAAATTCCCACTTGACCAAAGAGAACAGGATTAATTCAAACCAGCAAAGCATCGATGGTTTACAGTGATGTTTTCTCTCCTTGCATTAAGTATCTTTCTAGACTTACTGCTATAAGTATTAATCAGTGTCTGTACATGTGAGTGGTACCCAAAATGTATCATCTTCCTTCCTGAATAGCAGGAAATAAGCTCCATGTATCTACTGGCAAAGGTCAATGTTGCAGCAGCAGGTACAATATCCCCAGGAGCTGAGTTCCACGGAGTGCTCTGGATGAGCAACAGAACAGACTGCTTTGGGCATCTCCAGGCCTAAGGGGTCTTCAGAGTCATCTGCCACAAATAACCTCACAATAGTGCTGCTGTGGCTGCAGTGCTCTCAGAATACGGGAGCATGATAAAGTTTGCAATTACAGATCTCAAGGTCTATGTCTATACTTTCCAATAAAGCTCCCCTATTCTTTTTCTGTTGTGAAGGGTAATAGATTAAGCTGGCCCTGCACTGCATCAGTGCAAAATTAGAGGAACTCTTGCCATTCCTTCTAGTCCTAATTTTTATGAATCTCAGGCTTTGAAACCACAACATAGAATACAGCCTTAACACTCCAAGATGAGGAGCATTTAATAAGGCCTAGGATTCAGAGGTTCTAAGGAAAATGCAGCACAGATCAAAGAATTACATCCTCCTACTACGCAAAGTCCCTGTGGGCTGATGCAGGAAAGTTACTGTGGCTGCTGAGATGATAACTGAAGGGCAGGGCAGGCAAAGGCTGTGCCTGTATTATTTCATCAGACACAGCAGGGCTTGGGCATCTGTGTTCCATTGCAAACATCAGCGTGAGCAGCAGCTGCCTTAAAAGCTCTATTTAAAAATAGAGCATGTGGACACATTTGTAGTGTGGCTGCATAGTATGTTCAGGAAAGATCCCAAATATAAAACTATCTTCGAGAAATAAAAAGTCCTCAAAATAAAAAAGAGTAAAGTGAGTGAGGCATCTTCTGAAAACAGAGTCTGAGTTCACATTTATTCAAGACACCAAAAGAATCCTTTTTTTTTTTGATTGCTACAAGCTGCCCTAAACCAAATAATTTGGGGGTTGTCAGTAGAACCTCCTAACTAGTGTAACAGTCTACCTGGTTAAAACAATATTAATTTATCACTATACTCAAGTGGCACTCTTTGACCCAAAACCTACTGAGTGAAATTACTGTCATTTCAATAATTCCATCCCTGCAGGTACTGGGCACACAGAGACACACTCAGATAGGAGCAGACAGTGTACTCTTCATTGTAGGAACAGAAGAGCTTGTAGCATTGCCTATTACTGCCTGTGGTACTTACATATTCATTAGCACTGTACTAGAGTGTCCCGTGGTCTTCTGCTTTTTCCTTGCAGGACTGTATTGCCATGCTGCTGATGAAAGAATTAAAACACAGGCAAGCTGACTTGCTCATTTTCACATGAGAGCACTGCCTGAGCGTGAAGCTAAACCTGCATCTCCAAACTGCAGACAAGTCTGCTAATGCTGGCTGGCTTCCTTCCTTGCTAACATGTTTGTGTAAAACTTTGTCATTGAGCTGGTGTGGTGATGGGAATTGCTGTAGTGTTTACACAAACCTTGGGCAATCACAGTTTCCCTATCTGGCCATCAATCCATTCTCTCGGATAAGAAATGGTTTAATATCTGTTCTGCAGCAGAGATAAAAGCTCTCAAATAATCAGAATGGAAATGCTTCTGTGAGCACAAGAACTACTCTGAGCTATCCAGAGAAGAAGGAAACACTTTCTGTAGAATGCATGACTCGAGGACTGAGCATTGAAAGTAAAACAGGAAAGACAAGTGAATTTAAATTTGTTTGGAATCTCAGAGCTAAGAGAGAGAGGCAATGGGTTCCCAGATAGCATGACCCATTGGAGGCCAGTTGGAGAGCACTAACACCCCAGTCTTACAGTCACTTCTGGATGCATTGCTTTCCCTCAAGGATATCCTCAAGGATCTCAGCTTGGATATGGCTCACCCTCTTTCCCAAAGCACTTTCCCCAGAATGTACTCTGCATCTCACAGGATTCAGACTCCCTGAGTCAGAGGTGCATATACTAGCCCCTTAAATTTCTCTTTCTTTTTCTTTTTAAATCACATAAACTTTCAGCATTTACATTGAGACAAGAGTCCCATGGGAACCTGGGTAAGATAGTCCACATGACTTATGAGAATCATGGCAAGGGGAGGGAATTTTATTTTTATGTAACCTAATTTGTAGCCTCCACGTTGCAAACAAAGCCTTAAAGATGTTACCACAAAGGGTAATTCATGAGCTTTAAAAGAACTCATATATTCTCTATGGGAAAATACTATCCTTAGCTGATTTTTTTTTTTTTAGTTTTTTTTTTTTTTTTTTAGTTTTAAACTCAAATTACTCCAATTTTCCAGCTTCTAGCATGATACCAGGCATACAGAGAGCCTTTGTTCCTAATACTGCTTCTTAACTCTGCTCATCCAGGTTTATACCCTGTGGTATGTGGTACTAAGAATGGAGAAAGCAATTCAAAGCTGAAAATACACCAAAAGCCATATACAGCCACAGGATGGACAGAAATCAACAGAGTCCAACAAACTGTATTTCTACCTTCAGAATTTTCTTCAACCTTAACTTTATTTGGAAATCTTATTGAAACCCTAGTATGAAACACAGTCTGCAATTCTGTAAGACAAATCTGTATTTCACAATAACTTTTTTCCTATTAGTCACTAAGTTCTTTGTAATCTACATAATTTTTACAGCATTCCTGGCTTTTTTAGCCTCAAAAGCTGACCTTACAAGTGACAAAAACACCTGCTCCAGCACTTAAATGACACAAATTTAGGTATTTTCTCTTCATGGATTTGGCATCAAAATGGTTCCCTCTGCTTACATACTACATGCCAGCAAACCAAAAACTAGAAGAAAAACACGTATTTTAAATGCCTCTTTTATATCCTTTTCACAACTGAATTTCTTAGCGCTAGGAAACCTAGGAGCCAAGCAAATACACAGACCTTTCAACAAAAGACAGTTTGAACTGACCCTTCAGGCTCAGACATATTTTTTAATTTCCTCACTGAAGAAAACTCAAGAGTGATCATTCCTATGTTAGAAAAGACAGATTGTGATCTTCTGATGTACTCTAAGCTGAGAGTGCACATGCATGCAGCAAGGTATGAGGTACAGGTAAGCAGCTGAGACAGTTGCCTGATTGCTTACTTGGGTTTGGGTTTTATTTTAAAGAGAAAAAATGCTCCATCAGGACAATTTTAGTCTCAGGGCCTTGCAACAGCAGCGGCCAAAGTTAGGGGTGTGTGAGCTTTTATCTGGTTGTTTTTTGCTTGTTTGTTTGTTTCTTTAAGGAAAACAAGCTCATTAGAACAGCTGATGGAAATGAGCACCATGGCAAGCTCACAGTGGAAAGTGCAAGTCTGTAAAGCAAATTCAACCTGACAAGGGAATCAACAAATGATCCAAGGAAAGGTATTTTCTCAGCTACAAGTAGAACTGCAATGCTATGTTTGGAGCATTGGTAGCACAGCTATTTTGCTGGCTAATGAGACAGATGGAAGTGTGGTGAAGCTTTTACTAGGCTGAAAGTTTTAATTTCTTTCTTTCTTTCCTGCTGATCCACTACCCATAAACACCATCCTCTGCATGGAACCTAAACTGTCAAAACGTTATTGAGATGGCTGGTTTATTTGGACAAACCTCAAACAAGGGAACTCTGGCTGGCTGGAGACTGACTGTGGCCTTTCTAGAAACCCTTATCCATTCTGTTCTTTTAGAAAGAACAAAAATGTCCTAAATAAACACCCTGTATGTAAAATTCTCCTCAAGGAAAGGATAAGCTGTTAGTGAGAGGTATTAGATCTATTGCTTAACAGCATTGGAGAATGTTAATGCTAATGCATAGGACTTGGGAAGGAGTGTGTACAGAACAAACAAAGAGAAGCACATGACTGTTCAGAACATCTGAGCATAAATTTAAGGGCACTTCAGCACTGCACAGATTATGGAGGCTCTCTTCACTTGAGCCTCCCACTAATAGATTGTTCTTTGCCAGGAGGAAAGGGGACTCACTATGAACAATGCCAAATATTCCACACTTAAACCAGCATAGTTAGAAATCTAGACTCACTGAGCTTTCTACGCAGTCAATGAAAAGAGATTTCTGCAAAAAACTAAACAGAGCATTTTGCCAAAGTTCTTTTTACAGTCAACGGAGAAAAATTAACCTAATTTGTGCACAAGAAAACTAAACTAGTTGCATTAAACCAAAAGGTATGAATCTCCCTCTGCAGCACAAACACAAACATCTGTTTCAGCATACACATCTGGGAAGACTAGATAGGAGCTCACATATTTCCAAACAGGATAGGACATGATCCAAGGTGAACATATCAAAATATAGTGGTACCAGGACTTCCAACTTTTGCCTGCCTTTTCATTGGGTAATATCCTCTTCCTCTACCTTTCTAGGTGGGATAGAGAAGGCACAAATGTACAGCTTTGCTAATTTCCAGCTCAAGCACTCAATTCTTTTCTCGGTATCAGTGACCATCTCTAATGTCTGGTGTACAATAAATAATTGCTAGCCAGGGTTGTACTTCCAGGAGAAAGTCCACAGTACCTCCAAGAAAGCTAAACAGGGTGAAATTATCTGCACGTCCATTAAGATTTATGAGGATTGCCTCTAACACATGGTGTGAAGATAAAAGTAGAGATGACTGCAGAGAAAACATTTGTCTTCCCAGTTGCAATTCTGAATATTAAATATGGACAGCTGAGCTCAGCTTTTATTTAGGAACCTGCAGGACATCTGCCTAGTGTTTTTTAGCATATTTAACCTTCCTTAATATTGCAGAAAGGCAAACCATGTTATCACTGTGCTCAACTCCATTCCTATCCTGTCAGAATCAAGATTCAACTATCTTCAACACATGCTCAGTTGCTCCACTTGGCTGTATCAGTTACATTTCATCAACTCACACTGTCAAATGTCTTTAGTCTGAGACTTTAATCCTCAGCATGGACATGCTGGTACCCAAATGGGACACATAGCTCTTAATTTTAAGGGAAATTAATCACCAGATGAAAACAGAAGTGGTTTCCAAACTCAAAAAGCAGTCCATAATTTGTTGAGACATTGTTCTCACAGGTGCATAAATAGATTAAAAATACATCGCTTTTCAAGGAGAAAGGTTAAATTTAAACTTTTAGCCCCCATAGGACTACTGGAAAGAGACAGGTAATAACATCTAGCAAGTCACACCAGATCACAGTGACTCTGAGGAGCACTACATAAGATGCAGAGCAGATAAGATGATCAAGTTTCTGGCCACACCAATCAGCTGTTTTGTAGGACCCAGAGCACAGAATAAAGTCCCCCAATTCAACAAGCAAAACAAGAGGAAATAAAACTTAGGAGGTAAAAAAAAAAAAAAAATCAAAATGCCACCTTAAACCTTCTCTTAGTTCCAATTTGAAACCAGTTTTGCAATGTGGGGACTGAAATCATAGAAACATTAGGTAGGCCTTGGATTTAACAAAGAAGCAAATGAAAGGAAAGACTGGTCTGGAAAAGGTGCATTGCACTGAGGAAGTCTCAGCGATTATCAGAACTTCACTAATGGCAGATACGTGATCTCCCCCTGTCCATTTCCTTTTCTGTTTTTTGTCTTCTTCTGTTGATTAGTTATTAGTTGATTTTTTTTTCCTCCAAGACTGGGTTTGGTTTGTTTGTAAATAAACAAAGCAATTTGCACTAGGGTGCCCTTTTTCCTTGCAGACTTAAGACCCTACCTTAATAAACTGATTTTATATTCATATCAATGAGAATCTGTTTTATCTGCCTGTAATCGGTGCACTATGGGCCATGGCCCATTCTTTATGTCATCTACACTGAATTAATAAAGCAGATATACCCAGCTTTCAAAGTAAGAACTTCAAAGGTGAGAAAGTAAAAGCATGATGTTGCTAATGTAATCAGGAAACTGCACTGGAAACAAGAGAAACATAAATTATGTAAATCAGTAACTGTTTATTCTGCATTATTAAATGAGAAACTGCAGTCTGTAGAGGTTTCTGGAATCAGCTGGAGTGTTACTCAACTGAATATAAGCAGAACAAAGTCCCAGCAGCTTAAGAAGCTGTGTTTTAGGAATCAAAAGAGAATTTCAGAATCAAAGGAGAGGAAAAGCCTTCCTGCAGTTGGTTTACCTACTTTTTTTCTGCTTAAAAAAATAATATGAACAAACAGCACAAATTGATAATGACTGATGCATGAAATTTAAAAAACAAAACAAAACAGAAACACTCTGAACTTCCTGTGTGTTGTTGATGAGCTGAATAGCGGTGTTTCAACAGATGAGATCCCTGACCAGAGCAGAGGGTTGCTGAAGATTAGAAATACCTGAATAATCCTAACATAATTCTACATCATAAATAAAAATGAAACTACTTTCTGCAAAGAATTTTAGCATGAAGAATTGCTGCTTTATATGAAAGAAAATCTTGTCTCCTTATCAGGAGTTAAGCGTTTACTTGGAAAAGGCAGATACTCATTCCAGTTTGCCAGTTTAAGCAAGACATCAACATTTGTCTTTTTTTTGGTAACCACTTGTTTTGGTTTAGGGTAAATTTGGGAGAAAACCTCCGAAGGGGTTTCTCTGGAAGAGCAAACTCAAATGGCCCCTCCCCCCAGCCGGTCCGGGAAAAGAACTTCCTCGGAGAAAAGTGGAAAAAACTATTTATTTAACAAACAAAATGCCCACAAATGCAAAGAATTAATAATATGAAACAATAAAACCTCTGCCCGCTCCAAAGAGAGATGGCAAACAGAGACAGTCCTTGCTGTGGGTGTAGCTCAGCTCACTCAGTCTCTCACCAGTCTCAGTCCCTCCGAAGGTCCAGGCCCGGCGGGGCCGCAGGTGCCAGCCCTCGCTGCTCCTCTGGGTTTTCAGTCCTGAGCAGATTTAAACAGTCCCAAGAAAAAGGAAAAAAAAAACAGTCCAGGGAGTCTTCTCTGCTTTAGCTAGCTAGCTAAAACTAACTAAAAGCACAGGAGATCTCTGTCTCACCGCTGTCCGTGCCTCAGACGAACGCCGGAGAGAGCGACTTGGGGGAGTCAGGCAGTTTTCTCAAAACAAACTGCATGCTGCTGCTTTCTTCCCCTTCACCCTCAGAACAAGTTTTAAAGGTACAGAACTGAATATACAGCACAAACAGAACAGACGATTGGGGATACAAGCAGCATAAAGTCACCCTACCACACCACTTAAACTTCAAACATTGCACTTCTCCAGATGTTAGTGTGGCAGCTAAACTACACCTCAATTTTTAAGGAAGCAAGGGGAAGTTCAGCAGTCATACTCTGTGATTCAGTACTGCAGTAGCAGAGACTTCTTCACTCAAATCAATCTTTCTTCACTGCTTTCTTGATGCCTGCAGGGTGCTTCTTCCAACAATCTTCTGACATTCGTTACTCCTCAGAAGATACTCATCCAAACACAAAGCTCTCAGTTTTCAGCCATTCCTACAAAGGGACCCACAAGAATCTCTGAGCATCATGTGGATGACCAGCAACTCACGGCCTTTGGTTCATGTTCTGGCATTTTGGGGTGTGGTCTCCTTTCCTTCATGGTGCTTTGCCTGGAAGCCACTGAAGCCATTGCAATCTCCTAGGGAGGGAGATCTGGGACACCTAATACCCATTCTCAAGCACTGGCTTT
Source organism: Phylloscopus whistleri (assembly GCA_017589585.1). Classification (NCBI taxonomy): domain Eukaryota; kingdom Metazoa; phylum Chordata; class Aves; order Passeriformes; family Phylloscopidae; genus Phylloscopus; species Phylloscopus whistleri. The sequence continues at coordinate 4,903,468 of JADMLD010000067.1, read as the reverse complement.
ACTGCCAGACAGAAACATGCCCTCTTGGTTCCACAGAAACCTGCTAGTTTTCCTTCATCGTGCATTCTTGCTTGCACGCACAAGGTTAAACATCTTGCAAAATGTGTGATTGCTCAGAACAGCAAATATTTTTATTTGACTTTTCCTCTTTTGTAGCCTGTGGTATTTTCTGCTGTCTGGATTACATATGTGTATTTGAACCAGGGAAGATCCACAGGGATAGAGGTTTCTGGCAGTGCTCGCACATTTCCTTATTGTTTTGTAGTGATACATGGGCTTTGGCAGGACCAGAAGGTATTTGAACTTTTTCAAATGTCGTGTCTAAAGGCACCATATTGGAGAATATGATTTACATGCAAGTGTCCTAATAGGAGTCCACAATGTGGGCAGCTTCTGTCATTCTGTCCTTTCTCTTAACATCTGCCAACTTTTCAAATGAATTCAGAAAATAGAAATAACTATGTTGCACACAAAAATCCATTACAGCCTCCTCCAGCCTGTGAGAGTGTGGTAAACTTAGCAGAATTCAATTAAAGTTTATAGTGCACTTTACCAGGAGGGCAATTTTGATGTAATCATAGACAAAATCAGATAGGAAGGTTGTCATAATGGCATCAAAGTATGCAGAGACAACACAGCTAAAAGAGGATCTTTGCTGTGCATTCCAGATCTAAAATACTTTTCAAGCTATCCCTGAAGGCCTCTGCTTTGACCTGTTACCCAGATAAAGCCAACCTCGACAGCAGGAGGAAATATTCTACGCAGCCTCTGGTGTTTTAGATGCTTTGTCATAAACAACAAAAAAAATCAAAGACAGAATTTCATTTTTGATTTTCCCATAAGATTCTCTGAGTGAAGATCATGATTCAGATGTTAAAGATTGTAATTAAAGTACTATGAATTAAAATATAACAATTCCCTACCATTTGTGCTAAATCTCATTAAGAATATAAGGTTACACTTTCTCCTCCCTACTACCTCCTGGATTCTGGCTTCCTACAGTCTCTGCCAGAGGAAATAAGAAGTATCCCTGGACATTTTTTTTCCTCTGCATCAACACGCAAAATATCTATTCAGGTCTTTTCAGGGATTTCTGCAGATTCAGGCAAAGCAAGATCACAGCCACAAACAAATGATATGCACAATTAAACACTACCTTCCAGGATAGGCTAAAACACCATGGTGATTTACTGATTATATTCAAAAGCAAAAGGTCAGAGGTGGATGGGATTTTTTTTCCAAAAACACAAGGGCAAAACACAGACGGATTTCAAAGGATGCCAGTTGCTATGGATGTTGCATCCCCTGATAATCTTGCCTCACCCCATGAGGAGTGTTTGGGACTGAAAGTCCACAGATAAAACACCTATGTGCATATAAAGATGTGAAAGAGCTGTGCACCTGCAGAATGATTTCCCACAGGATTTTTACCTATGCTTTAACTTCATTTCAGCTTCCCAGTGGGACATAAATGTTACCAAGGCCCCCTGCACAAGGAGGAGATCAAACACATGCCTATTCTGGCAGAGAGAAGATAGCCTTGGAGAAACACCCAGAGTACTGCAAATGAGCAAGAGCATCATGGGCTCATGCCCCAGTTTGTGTGCTGTTGGCTATGAGAGCTCTTGGTCAGTTTGTCTATCTGTTATATCAGCATAGCAGAGTTCAGATTTTTCTAGAAACCTTTAAGCAAGTCAATTATCTTTTGGGGAGGACAACAGAGGAATCGAGAAGAAGGATATATATATATATATATTTATTTTTTTGTTTTCTCATAAAATCACAAAATGGTTTGGGTTGGAAAGGGACCTTAAAAGGTCATTTAGTCTGACCCATGTAGGGTTTGGTTTATAGCAGTTAAAGTGTTTAAGGCTTACGTTCACCAACAGGCCCCATGTGAAAGGCAGAGCCGCACGGCTGGCAGTTGGCTGAGGGGCGAGAGGCCATTAGGAGTGAGGGGAGTCAACTGAGTGACAGCTGGGAGAGTGTGATTGGCTGGAGGGATGCGTGGACAGCGGATGAGCAGAAAGGTGATTGGATGGTAGAACGTGTGGACAGCGTATAAGCAGAACAGTGATTGGATGGTAGAACGTGTGGACAGCATTGAGCAGAATGGTGATTGGATGGTAGAATGTGCACTGCAGCGGGGCCAGCCAATCGCTGCCTTCTTTCTATTAGGTTCTGCTGGGTCTCTGGTTTCAGTTATGTTGGGTGGAGATTAAAGGGATAAAAATGATGCAATTTCTACAATAAAACTATCTCCTTTGGATGCATAAAGGGGTCCGTGTCGCTTTGTTCCCCTTTGCTCCGATCCCACCCTCAGTAAGCAGGAACATTTTCCAGAAGAAACCAGATCAGTTTCTTCAGAGACATATCTAGCCCAACCTCAAATGCTTCCAGGGATGAGGCATCTACAATCTCTCCGAGCAATCTGTTCCTGTGTTTTATCACACACATCATAAAAAATTATTTCCTTATTTCTAACCTAAATCTACCTTCTTCTAGTCTACACTATTACCCCGTGTCTTATTGCAACAGGCCCTACTAAAACTTTTGTCTCCATTTTTCTTACAAGCCCCCTTTAGTTACTGGAATGCTGCCATGAGGTGTCCCCAGAGCCTTGTCTTCTCCAGGCCAAACAACCTCAACTCCCAGCTCGTCTGCAGAGGACAGGTGCTCCAGCCCTCTAACCAATTTTGTGGCCCTGCTTGAAGAGGTCACATCTTTCTTGTACTGAGTACCCCAGAGTCAGATGCAGTATTCCAGGTGGCGTAGAGGGGTAGAATCCCCTTCCTCATCCTGCTGGCCATGCTGCTTTTGATGCAACCCAGGATATGACATCCACTGAATAGTATAGACATCAAAGATCTCCAATTTAGAGAGAAAATTGATAATATTCTATTTCTTGCCCTCAGTTTCTGGAGCAGCAAGAATTTATAAGATTTTTTTTATAAGTATCAGAGACACTATGCAGCCCATCTGTTCAGAAGACAAACATAACAAAGTGAGTCAGGCCAAAGGTCTGTCTGAGGCAGTACCCTCACACTGACCACTACCAAAAGCAGATGTCAAGGTAAAAGGATAAGAATGCATCAGTTATATTTGGTACTTCACCCCATTGAGAAACTATATTTGTGTCTTTAGAACCTGGACCAGAGGTTCTGTCATCTTTCCCATACCACTCAGTGTTGTTTCCCACCATCATGCTCCCAACAATACCACATCAGGCCCTGACCATGCTCTGAAACTTTTCCAAGTTGTATCATGTTCTTTTTGAGATGAAGACCAGAACCACACAGAACTTTCAAAATACAAGCTGCAGCTTTGTACAGTACCATGATTTTTCCCCTTTCTATTCTACTTTTAATAATGCCAATACTGCTGGGCTTTTTGACTTCTGAGCTGATGTGTTCAGGGAACTCTGCCATAAGCTCAGAACTGCCTCCCAGGAATTTAATGGCCAATCCAGAACCCATCATATAATATGTGAAACTATGATTGTTTCCCCTCCATGCATTACTTAACATTTATCTATGTTTAATTTGATCTGCCCATCTCTTGCCCAGCAACTGAGTCTCATAAGGTCCTTCTATAAATTTCAGTCAGCCTTCATCTTTACTATTGTGAATAATGTTTATTGATAGCACTAAATCATATCCTTAATAACAGTTCTCCCCTTTTCCATTTCATTTTTGGATATATTGAGAATGAATAGATGAATATGAACTAGCACTGATCCCAGCACAAACCCTTTGGAACTTCACTGGAAATTTTTTACTACCAAGAAAAAAGACCACAAAGGCCTATTTCCTTTTCGTACCTTTTAAAAGTTCTCTTTGTGTTGCTAAATTAATGGTCACGTATGTAAGCCTCACATGCCATAAGTGCTCTGTTTTCTTACAAGATTTCAGGCTTGAGACCTTTTTGAAAGGATTGCAAACATAATTTTCAACCCACCTTCAAGTGGGGAGTAATTAATTTATGAATTTTACCTTAGTTGTGCAGATGGTTTGAGGCTTTTTAGGTTGTTTTCTGAAACAATTCAATCTAAGAAAATATTTTCTAACTCATCAAATAGAAATTTTATTTACTTAAACCCCTACAAGGAGCTTTTTAAAAAATAAATCAAATCCACAAAGTTTTGAACTGACATCTTGGTCCATACCCAAAATTAAACAAAATAAGGCCAAGGTTGTCTGCAACTTCAGTAAAGACTTATCTTTTGTTTTATATGCACAAAACTGTTCCTTGCTTCCTGTTCTGTGCTTCACGATATTTCCAAGTGCTGCATCGAGTTGGATGTTGCAGAGTAAACAAAAACAAAACAAACAAACAACCCAAAACCAAACCAACCAAACAAACAATAAAAAGCCAGGATCAATAGAAGCATTTATCTCAAGAGGAGTTAAAAGAAGATTCCCATTTATCAAAATATTTCAGCAAGGCGAAAATTTACATTGACCAAGGCACAAAAGACCCTCCTCCTCTCCCACATCAGGATCACTGCCAACATAGCTAGAGCAGATAGAGCTCCAGCTGTGTAAATGTCCAGGGTTAGGGAGATTTTCCTCACAATCCAGGACTTACGGTCATTATGCTTGACCTCCTCCTTCTACCTGTGTGCAATTCACACAGAAAATGCATTATCTTCCATGCTCACATGATAATATTCATCTCTACATGACACCAAACGGCTAAACAGAGTTGGAAGGCTGATATCCCCCTCCTGTCCTGTGTGCCTGGAGCCATCTCAAACAAGTTTCTCAGCCTCATCAACAACAGCACTCAAACTGGTTGGGGTTGGAGGGGGTTTTATGCAACCTGGTCTAGTGGAAGGTGTCCCTGCCTGTGGCAGGAGGGTTGGAACTACATGATCTTTAAGGTCTCTTCCATCCCTAACCATTCTGCAATTCTATGAGATTATAACAATCACCTATTTTATATCAAATTTGAAGGAAACCCTGAAGAATCTCCATGCTGTAAGCAGCAGCAGGAAAACAGCTGCAATTAAAACAACATGCCTGGGTGACAGGGAGAGCAGTGCAGTGCAGTGCAGTGCGGTTGTAGCCAGCAGCAACACTGAGAGGGAAACCAGAGAATGATCAGGGTGATTTAATGGAAGGTAGATGCCAGGAAATGTCCTGCACTCATGAGCAAGATCCCAAATTCCCCTGTAACTTCTGTCCTGAGGTGCATACCAGCTACCAACACAAGACTAAGTTTGGGGTCTGCATTGCTACATTGTGTTTCTGGTTGTGCCAACCACACCCCATCCGTGAGGACTGTGTATCATACAGCCAGTGGAGAAGTATGCAAACCTTGTATTTTTCTAATTTCAACACAAAACATCTTTCCTTTTTATTGCCCTTCATCACAAAGTCAAAAAGAAACACAAATAAATTTAAAAAGTTATGTTTGAGATAGGTGTGTGTGGCTTCAATTTCGTAACCAAAATCTGAAAAAAAATGCTGATTGAAATTCCCCTGCACTTGCTTACTCTGAGGAAATTGGGTTCAATTGTCCTCTCACTGACACTACTCTGGTGTCAAGTAACTATTAAAGTCAATGGAGCTGTACTTAAATATATCCTCTGGGAACAAATTAGATGTGTGATTTTCATAGCATGCAAATTTCCAATCTACTTCTACATGATTAATCATATTTTTAACATCTGCTGATAATTTTTTTTCTTCCCAAACTAATCATCATTGCACTGGCCATTGCTACCCTTTCACAAACACCTTTTAGACAAGTTTCACACCTACAGCGCATCAACGTGGGAGGTGAGACATCACAGGCTCCATGGAATTGAAATTCCTGAATCTTTAAACTCTGAAAATGTTACACTGAAAAAATCATGTATTAAATTAATGAAAAGTAACAGCAGCTCTCCTAAGGTTCTTTCCCAACCTGTCACTGTCAGATTTTTAATATATTAGAAGGAAAACCAGAAAATTTCAAGGCAAGCATCAAAACTGTCATTAAGAGGAAATGTTTTGGTTATTAATAGCTGGCTATTCCCATTTAGTAGTCTATACTAATTTACTTTTTATTACATTAATTTCTTTTTTGTTAGGAAAGAGAAGAGAAAATTAATCTTGGCATTAATGCTATCAGATACTGGGGAGGAGAACAGTTATAACTGCATCTCTGAAGATGGAAATAATATTTAACAGAGCCATGCAAATACATTCAGCCAATTAAAGATTACTGGCTACCTTCAGCGTGACAAGTGCCTATATTTAGTTGTCATTATGTGCTTATGTTGTGCAATCTCGGTAAAGCATTGAAGAAAGCTTTGTTTTGGTTAGAAAAACTCTTTTAAATTCTGCATAATCTAGCACTATAGATTGCACCAGTCCCTCAAAAATATTCAAGCACAAACCACAAAAGTCCATAATTGTTTTTTCTTTTTCCCCTAGAAGAAATAACTACACTGTTATTCCCTCTCCATTTATATTCTTTCTCTCATCAGACAGCTAATAGCCACATCTGTCCTTTAGGGAAAAAAAAAAAAAAGCAGAAGACTGTCTCAGAGTGTCTTCACACACCTTTCCCCTTATTTCCCTTCTCTCTCCAAAGGCAGCAGAAGAAAATGAAATATGCCTGAGATTAATTCTTATCACTAACCCTGCAGCGCTGTCATTTTAGGAGTTCCTGAAGCTATTTCTTCTGGCTCTTCCACCTGCAGACTCTGGAGGTGGCAATAAGGAAAAAGAAAAAGAGCCAAAGGCTTATTCACCAAACAGCAATTAAATATGAAGTGGCAGTGCCTGCCTTTACTTGCAGCACCTGGCAGCAAAAAAGCTGAGACTGCATGAGGACAGAGGTTTGCTTTCCAGCTCCTAATTGCACTCTACAAGCCTTTCAGAGACTGACAGAAGACTGAACAGTAGCTGGTACCTTAACCCCTTATTTCTAGCTGTGTATGTCCTCCTCTTGGCTTTCTCCTCCTTCTCCCCCTCTGGTTCTTGCGGTTTGCAGCTTTCCCTGCTCATGCAGCAAATCTCCTCCCCACAGCCAGGCTAAAGCAGGCACTGATGCCCTTCCATGGACTGGCAGGCTGTACTAGACCCTCCTCAGGCCTGGGATCATCACATGGGCTCAGGGAACCTCAGCAGGACTCTGGAGATCCTTCTGCTGAAGGCAAAACCAGCCTGACATCTGTCACAATGATGCTTTTCATTGCTGCCCTAATCCTTTGCCACTTGAGCCTGTGTGTAGGCATGTGTTTCTATCTCTATCCTAGGCCAAGGAGGTAAGAGGAGACACATCTTGCACACCTTTTCCCAAGCATCAGGATATGCACCTCTGACTCTTTTAAAAATTATCCAGAGACTGTTAAATCCCTCATTAACACTGTTGGACTTCAAGAGCAAAAACCAAGAAAAAAGGGTTCAGCAGAGATCCTGTGAACTGATGTCACAGCATTTCACTCAGTCTCAGACTACAGGTCTCCAACCTCCGAACACCACGGGTTCCCAGCACTACTGGGTACATAAGAATCTTTCTACAGCTGCTGCTGTGAGACTACATGGGCTAAATGCTCTGCAGTTGCAGTGGTGTGAGGAGGAGCAGGAGCTTCCCACTTCACTATTGAAGCAGACTGAAGAGGTCTGAGCTTTCATTTAGTCATCAGCAAACTCCTGGGAATTATATATATTGCAAGGGACAAGTAAATGGAATGGTTAATTTTGGAATAAACCCAAAATGAGGAATTGAGTCTATTCATGCTGGGCACTTCGGTTGAGAAGGGAAGATGGGGCTGGGGAAGGGCGGAGGGGAGAGAGGCGACAACGCAGGTGCCATTCAATAGCATCTGTGCCTTCCCCACCTGTCTAATAGGCAGGACTGCCTGCTATTCCTTGGGAATATTCCAAAACCCTCTTTGGATGCATCCAAGATGAAGCACACAGTATAGGGAAGCAGGGCTCAAAGCAAGAGTTGGGCATGGGAACAAGTCTGAACCACAATGGGGAAGCTCCAAAGGAAATTTTCCTGCAAACAGATCCAGATGTCAGCCCTCCTCAGGTACCAAAACATCAGGTTAGGGTCAAGTACATAAATAAGAGCTGCTCTCACAAGGTTTCTCTCAGCAGTAAGATGAATTTCCAGTTGCTGTCATTACTTTGCTGCTGCATCTGAGCAGGACAATCGGGTTTTAAACCATCTCTGGCTCCTAATCAGAAGAAAAAAATCTGCCATGTGAAGCAATTATGTTTCACTTTGAGACTGCATATTTTGTTCAGCATTACCAGAACTCGAAAATCAAGATTAAAAGTTATCTTAAATAAAGTCCATGCCAAAGTATTTTTGTATTTCCCATAGCTTCAAACACATATGGGTGGCTCATATGCCACTTCAGGAAGGTTAAATGAATAGGGGAGTTTGAAACACCTCAAATTTCTTCCATTTCATCTCATCTCCTTTATCATTATTTCTGCAATGACTCCAAAATCCCCCTGACATTCAGAAAGTGCTCAAAAGAGCAAGAAATGTTTTAAGACATCACTCCTTGAAAATCAATTGAAACCGAGTGAACAAATGCCTTGTTTTAGCTTGGACAGTTGCTCAGAAATGTTCCTGACCACAACTCTACTTACAGATTTATAATTCAGTACATTCCCAAGGATGAGCATAAGCAGCTGGTGAAATGAGATTAGTCAGGCTCACATCTTTGTTTCTCATTCCAGTGGTATCACTTGGCCATGACCCCTAGAATGGATATGACTCCCCACATTCAGCCAAACAATCCAGGCCTGCAGATCATCTGAAGGACCACATCCTGTGAAATTCATTAGCCAGAAGATGCTATCATGTGCTGGTTTGAAAGCAAAACCAGTGAGACTCCCAGTCAGAGATACAATTTAATAGGAGAAGAGAGGAAAAAAAGGTAAAATAAAATAAATAGAAAAATACAACCTAACACCCTGTTGGTCAGGGTGTTTGAAGCAGTCCAAAAGTAAGTCCTCCTGGAGTGGCAGATGTGGTTCCACTAGAGCAGAGATGATCCTGAGAGAGGAGGGTCCAGTGATGGAGAGAAGGGTCCAGTCTTCCTCCAGGAATCTGGTGGAACCAGATAACTTGTGCTCCTGTGTCTCAGTTTTTATCTAGGTAGGAATGGTTGGCTCCCCCCACTGGGTGAAGCATCTCAAAATGGAATATGTCATGCCCTTAGTGAGCCTTAATGGCCCATTAGCAGAAAATATTCCCCTGGAGGGAGGACAGGTGGTGAAAGAGATAAGAAACCTGGTTTTAACAGTTGGCCCATTATCAGAGGGCATCCACCCCCCTCCTTCCACAATTACAAGAGATAAAGGAAAACATCTCCTCAACTGCTTTCAGTGGATGAAATAGAATACACATCCCTGGCTCCACAACCCAAGACATATCGCTACACCATCTTTTTTTCCCATGCAATTTCTGACAACCCTTGTGCTATCTCAGATACTTCAGCGAAGCAGAATACCCCAGTATCTTCTCTTGAGACAACTTAAATACAATTCAGCTTCTAAATAAAATCTCCCATGTCACTCAGTAGAAACAAATGTGGTGAAGAGAAAGGGGAGAAAAAAAAAAAAAAAAGCCATACAAACCCCACCACAGCAAAATGTGGTCACTTACAGGGTGGCACAAGCAGCAAAACATAGGCAACCATTCCAGATTGCAAAAAATGTGTTCATGTTTCACCTATTAGATTTAAAATTAAAAATTGAAAAAAGACTGAATGCAGTTTATGGAGTTTAACAATTTGAGGTAACAGCTAAACAACTAAAAATCACATGCATCCATCCTCAATTCATTAAAATAAGCTATTACAGCCAAGCATTTCCTAATCAGATAATTAGTAGCCTCTAATGCAGTTAAGTTTACACAGCTGGCTAGCATAATTAAAAGACACCACTGAAACAGAACCATTATAATAGAATAAGTGTCTTTTGTCTGATTTTTATTTTTCTTTTGAAAGCTCTAGCCAAAATTGAATGTCCAAGGGAAACATGTAGATTCCATTTAAATGCTAGATGCATTTCCATGGGAGATCAGAGGTTATTCTCAGAGCGGAAAATGAAAAAATCCATCCAAGTGATACAGGAATATTTTAAAACTTTATTATAATTATGCTGTTCTACAGTTTTGTTGGGGTTGGTGGCTGAATTTGCCATCTAACTGACTGCTCTCCAGAGTTGACATCTGCTCTTAGGCCCCATACCAGAGAAAGGCTCACAGTGCCAGGAGGCAGCCCAGGGACAATTTATGGAGCAGCTCCTTGAGGTGTGGGACCTGCAAGCACAGGAGCTGTGTGTGCAGCTAGAGAGCAAACATTGTGGGCATCACATTGGGGGCTAAAACCTACCAGCAAAAATCTCCCCACAGTAACAGCACAGAGGAGAAAGCAGACAGCTTCTGCCACTTGGACTCATGGAATACCCCTTTACTCTGTTCCTGAACTGGGAAGCTCTACTGGGATCTACAACAAACAGGGAATTCTGTACTCAGCCTTTGGGCTGATCAGTTTCAGGTCCCACAGTTTTTTGTTCCTGACTCTCTCACCTTCTCTCTCACCTCTAGCAGATCCTTGCAAATACAATCCATTGCTTTGCACTGCCCCCCTCAGCCTGGGCTGCAATCAGATTCACAAGCACTGTTGGCTCTTTAGTGATTAGTTCTGGATTATATTTCTCTTTCTGTACAGGGAGAGCATCTGTACTTTAAGACTTGTGTTCCTCTCAGAGGTTGTTTCCTGGTGCATCAGGACAACCCACTTACTTCTGACTGACTAAATGAAGAGAAAAACCCTCAAAAAAGCAAACACAAAAGCCTGCATATTCTACAGAAAGTTTTCTTTGAAAGTCAAATCCTGCAAGGTCCCCAGGCAAACTGAATATTTGTATTCAAGTCTACAATGGCGGGTCATGAAACAGCCTCAACCTCCTCCGCAAAGTAGATTTTTTTTTTTTTTAAAGAAGGGTTTGTTCCTGAACCTAAACTCATTTGCCTACAGCTAGTAAACCAAATATTTGGGGAGATGGACCCCATCCTACCTACTAATGTTGTCAGAAAATAAATTGACCCCTCTTGCAAGCCTTCTGCCCAGAATCTCTCTAAGATGGGCCTGTAAGGTGCAGTAATTTCTGCTGAACATGGAAGCCAAGATACCTAGACTAGAATAGATGCCACACTTGCTGGTGTGGCTCTTGGGTATCTTGCACACTCTGCTTCACTACAGGAGGACGTGAAGACTGAATTAGGGCAGGTGGACAGAAGCACCATTGCTGCAGAAGGACATCAGTGAACTTGTACAGGTATCTTTGCACTGTGACAAAAAGGCATTCTTTCCCTACTGATTATTTGTAAAAAACATTAACATAGTTTTTACACTGTAGAACTATCGAGGTTTATTTACACCCCCCTAGAGCTGAATCAGGCCCAGCTGCCACCCACGACAGTGCAATTTAAAGCTGTGGAATGCTGTGCAATGCAAAAGGAAATAAAATGGACCTTGGTAAAAATGCAGTGCTCAAAAGGAACCATAAAACTGTCAATGCCACTGGAACAAGGGGAACCTGCGAATAATCCCTTTTTTAGCATTATTAAGTCACTCAAACCCAATTGAGGCAGAGCTGGGCCCAATTTATGGAAAATGCTACATTTTGTATCTGTTTTGTCACCCGTGTAGTCAAAGCACTAAACAGAAAAGATTTCCACCAAGGAAACATTCGCAATGGATTCACAGAAGGAGATAGGACCAGAGTTCAAGTGGCATCAACACCTGAAATGATTTAAATTTAGACTGAAATAAAACAAATTAAGCCGCACAAAGCAGTACTCAATAGCTTTCACACAGCTTTTCTTGCAGGGCACTTGAAAAGCTGAAGGATCAAAAGACCATGACAGGTCTTGTGAACTCTGACACATACAAAGATCTTATTCAAAAGGCTGTCTAGATGGAGGAGCTCTCAAAAGTCACTAAACTTGCCTGTCTTTCCTTCCTTATAAAAATCTAGCTAGACCTGGGAAACCTCAATGACAACAGACAATCCTGTTTTTCACTGGGAGAAAATATAAGCACTACTTACTTTCTTTGTGTAGTTCAGAGGCTTTAAGAATGGTGGGAAATGAGCATAAGGATGTCAAACAGCTACCCAAATCTTTTTCCATATCGTATTTCCTGTGATTAGTACAGGAGAGATAGAAATCAAGAGCAAAACTCCTCTGATTAGCAGCAAGGACAGCATGCTCCTGTCAGCTCTGCTGTCACTTACCACATGTTCTGATGCTGAGCGTGGAGGAGAGAGTCACTCCCCTTAAAACAGCTGGCACTGTTCTTGCTGGAAAGAGCTCATTTAGGGACCAGCATCTGAACAAAGCCTCAGAGGCCAGGTGGTTTTCTGAGCTGCCTTTGGTGGGGCTGGTACAATTCTGAGAAGAAAAAAAAACCAAACAAAAAACCCAAACAAACAAAAACAAACAAATGAAAACAAAACAAAAACCCAAACCCCAAAATACAAACACACACACACAAACAAAAACCCCACACCAAAAAAAAACCCAAACAAAACCCCCCCATGCAAAACAAACCAACCAACCAACAAAAAAAAACCCACCAGCAAAAAACAAACCAAACAAAAAAAACAAATACAAAACAAACAAAAAAACCAGACCAAACAAAAACCCCAAAACCAACAAAAATCATCCCCCAAAACCAAAATACTCAGAGTGTACAGAACTACTGGGTTAGTTAAAAGCAGCAGAACCCTAATGAGATTTAATTTCATTCACTTTGTTCTGGCTTCATCAGCAAGTGTATAGAAGGATGGCAAAAAGCCAACAACTTTTCAAGCTGTGCACCTGCCTGTAAATCTTCTTCTTCTCTCAAGGAGAAGGCCTCTACACCTAAGACAACTTTGTGTCCTTGCGCTCCGTTAGGACTGATTTGTTGGACAACAGGAGCTGCAGGGAGCATTATCCAGCCTGCTTTGCAGCCTGCTAGCTCTTTTGGAGATTAGCACAACAGGAAGCCAATAGAGCCAGACAAGCAGATCTCTTGCTGACATCCCCTCAACATCTGCTTTCTCAGACTGGAGAATCCCCTCAGCACCATCTCTCCAGCTGACTTGATTTTAACTCTTCAAACTGTCTATCTAGGGTCTATCTTGGGGTGTGGAAGGGACAAAACCCGACTGCTTTAGTCCTGGTGAATGCCAGCTCCATCTTTCCTGCAAGCAACTGAATCATGACTTAGGTAGGCATTCCTCCACTGGCAGAAAATGGCAGTTGTCAGAATTTACAAGTCTCAGGAAGCCAACAGTGTTAGTTAAAATGAGCAGGGGCCACAATCTGCATTATTTCTTTATCTGTGGAGCTTTTTCCTAGGCTTCTTCTCCTGAAACTGTGATAGTTTGAAAGAATGTGCACATCACATCTGGCCAGTGAGTAATAGAGATCTTCTGTGCCTTTACCGAACCCTTGGCTCTACAGAGTTGATGCACATCTTAGGGAAAAGAGCCAACCTCTATTCAGAGATTACATGAAAAGATTCCAGAGGAAAAGAAACAGCTAAGGAAGAAGGAGAAGTGGAAAAGCTGTCCCCTACTCAAGGTGGAATGTATGCTTTCTTCCCGTTTCCTCCTGCCTGCTAATGGAATGCACAGGGTCTTTAAGCAGCTTTCCTCAGGACCAACGAGAGGCTGGAGCAGCCCTTCCATTATCCCTTAAGACAGTGATTTTCTGAACCATTATTTCCCAGATGGGTTTCCTCATTTTGCAACCTGATGCACACGGCAATGGCGTTTTACACTTTTCCGTGCTGCTGGAGAATGGGCATTTACTTCTGCTTTCCAATTACCTCTTTCTGCTAAGCAACATTCTTCCAAGCCTTAAACAGGATAACCTTCACCAAATAAAGATAACTTAGCTGTTCAGCTCCTGATTTCTCCCAAGCATACAACAACTAAGGCTGCAAGCAGAATTCTGATAGTGATCTTCTCCCTCTAGCTAAATTTGTGAATAAGAGACTGCAAACTCAAGATTTTAATAGGTGGAAATAATTCCTCTGCATTTTTGTACTTGTTTTTTTATCTTTTCCCTCATTTATCAAAGCATTTGACAAGGAATTTTTAAAGTATTTCTTCCTTCATCTCAGCATGTGGCAAACTTCGAAGAAACAGCTGAAGTTTCATGTGAGAAAATGTAAGCAGTGTTCAAACACATATTGTGTCAACACCTTCCTCTGTCTCAGTAAACCTGGGCTCAATGCAAATCATCTCTCAAGCTGCTGAGAGAACTTTAATATGTTGACTGCAGTGCAGGCTTCCTCAGATTTGTAAATACAGATTTGTTATGCTTTGTTTTACTGCGTGCTTCAGAGAGAGCGTGCCCACACGCCTGCCAAATAAATACTACTGCTCCCTCTTGTACAAACATAGAGAGATTAAAATTACTTTTTTTCACCCAAAAGGATCACAGAAGCCTGCATGATTGATTAGCCTCTGCACATTCAAATCCTTTTTATATTTATATTCAAATAAAAATAAAATAAGAAGCTGTAAAACCTCATGGAGGCAGAATCTTTTACCTATAGGGAGATTTTGTTGTCCTATCTCACCCCATCAAGTTGGGGATCATAAAGTTCCTGACCATAAGTAGCTCTTTTGTTCTGACAAGACAGCTTGACAAATCCAATCATATTCACAGGAGTGTGTGTGACCCACAACACTCACAGGAAACAGTTCTCAGGTTGGAGACAGGGAAAAGCTGCAAGAGCAAGCAGACAAGGTTAGGAGAAAAACAGAGACTCAGCTTTGCTGTGTGTTTTAAGGTTGGACTCAGCAAAGAGTTAAATTTGATTGCTGAGCCCCATCCAGGCTTCCTTTACAGCAGACTGGAAGAATGTGCTGCATTATAAACGAACTTCGGCAGCAAGCCCTGAGCCCCTGCAGGCTGCTTTCCTAATAACAAGTAGTCTGTGAACTTCCCAGCCTGCTTTCCTGCAGCGTGCTCCCATCCAGATCCCCCAGTGCCTAATTAAAGTAGCTGGGCTCCTGCTGCCCTCTTTTCCACTGTGGAGACATCAATTTGGATGTCATTCTCCTCCACCACATCACGAGCTCTTAGTTATGTTTCAGGAGCATTTCATTTTCCCTGCCCTTCAGCTACCTTCAGTTCTAAGTGGCAAGCAAATTCAAACACTGCTGAGGGAACAGGGAGGCAAGCAGCCTGCCCAGCCACATGAGCCTCACATCTTTGGGAAACTGCTCCTAGGAGGGGCTCAGGGACCTGCTGCCACTCAGAAGGGAGGCTTCCCTTCCCTCATCCTGCCTGCCCCCTTTGACAGACCTGTCACCCTCTGATGCCACAGCAGTCTCTGGCCCTGCTGTGCTTCCAGTATTTCTCCAGGTTTGCTGAAAGGCAGGGAGCAGGCAGGCCCACATCTGCCTGTGGTACCAGGCTCTGAATGAATCATTTTAGCAAGGATGGTCTTGTATGGTACAGGCCTTACAGGAGCAGACAGACACACTGCCATGTGGTCAGCAGCTGCTAAGGTATCATGGCTTGCTCCAAGAAACATTTGTTTCTTTTGGCAACCAACCTAGTCTGGTTCGGAACCTTTGGTCTGAGTTGGAGAAACCAGTCAGTGTCTCCATGTCCCCCCCACCTCCTGTGATGACAGTACAGCTGGCCAGTTACTAAGGGCTGGATCTGACAGTGATAACAAAATGCTACCAGTGCTTTTGGGAAATGGCGTGGCTCATAATTTTCACAAGGGAATAGACCTTGTTTGTCACCTACAGCTTCCTGCATGAAACTGCATGTGCAGAAATCATCTTAAGGCATTTTCAAACTAAAGAATTCATCTTATGGCATTTTCAAACTGAAGAATTCATAGTTTAGCAGCCTCTTTTTCATAGAAATGCTCCTTCTGGGCCCACAATTTAAGGCTTGCCATTTCCAAAAGAGAGCCTAAACACTATTTTTCAAGTTTTTGCCCTCTGTGGCAAATTATCCTCCCCTCACTAAACCTGAAAATTTACCTGCAGGTATCTGAATAATCAGAGGAATGAAACCTACTGCACATACTCAGGTTGAAATCTTACTCCACACCTGATGGGGAAATATAACAGCAAGCCTCAGAGTAGATTCCTCTGGCAGCTTCTGGATTAGAATTCTTAAATTACGACTTAGGGTCTCAACTTAATGAACTGTTGTGGTGTATTTAACACTGTATTTTGCAATAGCATAACTTCAAATCCCAAAACATGCCAAAAAAACAGAAAGTTGCTATGCCACAGCATAGAGTGACAAAAGATTTATCAACTTGACTTGCTTTGTTCTTTCCCCTGGTTGGGGTGGATTCCACATAGCCCCATGTGGTATCCATTCAACAAGTAAACAAACAGGAGTACAAAGGAGTTTGATTGAGCTACCTGTAATTGGAAGGATGTGCCTCTAACCCTGTGGTTCAGTGCTGTCTAGCTCCTTTAATTGCAGCAGAAAAACTCCCTTTGATTTTAATGGGAACTAGCATGACACTGATGCTGTACAAATCTCTTCCTAGATCTTGTAATATGGTGATTGCAAATTATCTAAAATCTGCAGATCCAATATGAGAGAAACTGCACTACGTAAGGCAGCCTTTTATTACATATATTTACAATACCAAATACAAAGTATTAACGTGATGTTTTCAGTCCAGGAGTTTCTGTTAACCTAAGTTATATGACACAAAATCATTATTTAGAAATCACACTGCAATTTGACATTGGTAGGAGAGGGCTCAGTGTCCGCCTAATGGTCTCAAACAGCATGAACAAGAATTGATGAATAGGAATCGTTAGCTTATTATTTACACAGCATTTCTCAAAAGACCAAGGAACTCTACCAACTAAATGAAGACAGCAAACTATAACACAAGGAAAGGGAAAATAATGAGTTGTTTTAAAAAATTTAAATTATTCACAGAAATCTCAATCCTGCTGCCTGCAGAGAACACAAATTACTACTGGTTTGCATGCACACAGCACACACATTCCTGTCCTGAAACAAAACATGTCTCCCTCAAACTCTGCCATCTTCCTCAGTTAATGCCTTATTCTGTAACAACCCAGTATTTTCAAAATTATGGGCACACTGAATTGCATTACTGCATAGGAATTCAGGCTCCAAAAGAGATCTGCCTCATACAATGATCTCAATGCTCTGAAGGAAGAAACAAACCATGTCAACAAATTTGAGTAAAAATTCTAAAAAATAAAAGTCTCTTTTAGCATAATACATCCCCCTCTATCCCCCCCAAATGAAACAGAGATATCTGAAATCAAAAAGAGGCACAACTTTATCTCCCTGTATTGGATTACAGGTTTACAGGTTTATAACCTGTATATTGGTGTACAGGTTTATAACCCTGGATTGCAGGAAAAATGTTTCCAGCTGAATTCAGGAGTTTGAGTCTTGGTGTAAAACTGAAAAACAAAAAGAAAAAAGTCTATGCACCAGGCTGGCAGGGAAGTGTGAAAGAAGTCATAGAAGTGAGAAAGGCCATTATCCCAACTCCATTATAAGCAGCATAGGGACATCCAACCCACCAGAGCTCAGCTGCCTGACCGAATCTCTGTTCTCAGCCTCTTGCTACCCAGCCCTCCACAGGCAGAGAGGCAAGACCTACTTGGGTCACCTGCCCCAAAACAGCTGCAGTGGCAGCTTGCAAGTAGGGTGTGTAGGTGTCTGATCCTTGAATGCTTCACGGCAGGAGATATGAACGCACAACCCCAGAGCTGTATGGCAGAGGGAACAAAGGGGAGAAGAAAGCCTGATAAACAATTCAGCAGATGCAGAAGGATGGTCTCCACGCCAGAAAGAGGAGCTACCCAGCAGTGACTCCCACAACAGGTACCTGGCCCTGAGGTGGAAGCCAGAATCTGAGCAAGAAGAGAAAGAAACTAGCAAAGCTGTGAAAGCTGCCCTCACCTCCACTACTTTGCCTCCTAGCAAGGCCTCAACTAGTAATTGATTTTTTTGGTTGAATAACTGGACTAGAAACCTCTGAAAATATTGGTATGTGCAAGCATGTGCAGAAAGATGCTGATCCGAAAAGAAACCCATTAGTTTTGCACTAAAAATATTTCTCCTCAAGAGTTAATGTAAAAAGTAAGAAAATATTGTGCTTCATCTCAAACTTGCCTTGCCTTGTTTACTTTTTAAATTAAAAAACTAAACAAATAAAATCTTAATGAAATCAAAATATTTTGAAACCCAACAGCACAATCTTTTGTTCTGAAAATAGTCAAATCACGTGGGGATTCTTTTTCCATTTATGTTTGCATTTCTGCTTCTGATAGACCAGAAATGCCACGATTTTCAAAAAAGTAAACTGCCTAAAACTCTTGTATCATAGTTTTAGTTTACTTAATGCAGCATCAAGTACAACAGGTACTTGTGTGAGGCACCCCAGTAGAGCCTGAGAGATGAAGGTACATGGTCAGAAATCCTGCAGGCTCCCTCATGCTGAGACACCTCTCCAATGCTGAACTCACAGTGCCTACACTCATGCTGATTGCAGTAACAACATCGTGAAGGCAGCAATAGCAGTGACAAAACAAATGGTCAGTACAGGAGAGAATTTTCGTTTCAGGCAAAGCTTGGAGCATCTAAATAGAACTCAGCATGTGCTTTGTGTTTGCAGTCTTAGCACAACTGCCATTCTGATTTCTCATAAATACTCTAAGTGCTTGCTTTCTTAGAAATGTATCAAAGGCTGTAAAAGAAGGTGCTAGAACACTTAACTGCCAGGGTCCAGGCAAACCAGTATCATTGCAGTGTATATAAAAGTCTCCTGGGGGATAGGTTGGACATAAAAATTCAGTTGGATCATTAGGAGCCAGTGATTTAACTGAGAAAGCAGTATAAGTCTCAAAGTTGGCAACAGAAAGACATAAACTGAGTTGGAAGAATTATTTAATGACTAGTAGACCAATAAGGGAGGTATTTCATTGCACTGTAAGATATTCCACATAATAAGAAAACTGCAATTTATGAAATATGAATTGTTAGGGTTTTTCTATCCTGCAGCTAATTCTGGTCAAGACAAACAAGATGAACTGAAATCAGAGGAGGCTAAAAGCCTTGAGTATTGAGCCTCCCTGATACCAGTCAGAGCAGAAGACTTTGGGGCCTGTATAAGTTCTCTCTCATTTTGGACATGTGGGAACCTCTTTGCACCCTGAGATTGTAGAGGACACCAGTGTCAGGTGCCAGAAGGCTGCATTCAAGTCCCCAGACTCACTGGGATGAAATATGGTGCCTTGACTCACCCAGTCTCCTGTATCTCACTGATCTGCATCCCAGGACATCTGCTCCAATTTCTTGCCCAAGTTGTGCTGCACACACACCTCAGCAAGCTGGGCCCTGAGCTGGTGCCATGCAGGTGTGCAGCCTGTGCTGCCACACCTCTTGCCCTGGGCTTCAGGAGATAGGAAGTCCCTGGACTAGTCTTCCTCAACTTCCCTATCCCTATGCACAGAGAAAACTGTCACTGCTGCAGGGCACTGATAAGAAACGTGGATGAGGCACAGGCTATACTTAGTGCATCACACTTAGAACCTTTAATTAAGATACAATAATAAAAGCTGCCTTTTTCTTAGACAGCTGCAGAAAATATATGCTCAGTCAGCTCCCAATGGCTTTCAAGGTGAATATGAGCTCAAATGTCACTTTAAGCCTTTGAGAATGCCATCCCAGAAAAAAAGCAGGTATACACATGATGCACACACACAAAAAAAGGCCAAATAAATAAACAAACACCAAGGCCTGATTTATTTTTTTTCCCCACACCTATCTATGTACCAAAGATTGGCAGGACATAGTAGCATTCTCAGATCCTATTCTTTTTCTCTCTGGTCCAGAGGAGCAAAGAAAAGGGCACAGTCCCAGTGACAAGAGTTCCTGGGTGGTAAGACAGTGGGAAATTCCCTTGCTGCTCTCACCACAGAATGAAAGAAGGACGCCACAAAAAATGGAAGCATGGTTGGTCATGAGAGCCAAGTAGCCCAATTTGGCTACAAAAGAATCACACTGGAGCTCCTTGGTTTTGGAGCTCCACAGGGATTTCCTACTGTCTGTGATGCTGCTAGGCTTTTCCATGGCCCTTTTTGAGGCAGGTCACTCTCTACATGTACATTCTTGACTCACAGCAATGGGAGGCACATTGAGGTAGCTAAATGTCATCCAGTTGTGTGAGGGAGAAGTTTTAAAAATGGCCAGCATTGGTACACTGAGTCCTCTTGAAGTCACTTTGAATTTCAGAATAACTTGTAAGGCAGATGAGTGAATGCAAAATGGGAAAATGATACTCTGGGAAGAAACCTCAGACACAAGATTGTCAGACAGCAAAGAAGCAGAATACAGTCATTTCTGAGGTATTATATTTTTCCCCCTGTCCTCATCAGGGAGGATTCTTGGAAGAGAGTAAATTGTTTCTAAGAGCCTTTATGGGAAAAAAACCCAAACAATTATCTTTGCAAAACATGTTTGGTTCATACTCTTTTAGCTATGCAAACATTTAATGAGTGCTGTGAAGTCTTCATTCCTGGCATTTTGAGGCTATCAGATGCAGTCCTGGTAATTGAACCGTGACTTAGATTCCTAGAAATCTATATTAAAATGGGAAGCATGTGAGCACTAGAGAAACCAGCAATGTGAATAAGCATACAGAGCACAAAAATATCGAAGTACTACCAGGAATAAGCATGTGACAAATATAGATCTTGGAAGATTGGATAGGACTATCTCTATTGCTCATAGGAGCATTTATGACAAGTCTAAATGGAAAGGCTCCTTTATGCTAAATGTGTGTGTTTCGCTATTGGGTCAGTATTTTGCTCTTCCTAGAAGTAAACTTTTTGATTTGGGAGCTTAAAACATCATTAATGACTGTATGGTATTAATTCCCTCCAGACTGAGATTCTACTTGCTGCCATTCAAATCACAAATGAGCTAAAGTCGGAAAAAAATGATGGTCATTTGATTTTAAAATAACAATTAAGATCTTGCTATGTGCCTACCTGAAAAAAATTTATTCTTCTAGGATGAACTTCCTGGATTTTCACAGCTTCGAAGGTGGGCATGCTTCTGTCCAACATTGATTTAGAGGTGCATTTTGCCAGGGAACTTTCCTGTTTATTGCAGTGGAAATTGTTATTAATCAAAAGATTTCCAGTTAAAGTTAAGTGTTGAAAAGATTTCTTTTAATATACTTTAAGTAGGATAGGAGAAAAAGAAGTTTATGAAAAAAAAAGTTTTCTGTGCAACATTTAGGGAGTAATATTTCTGTTCACTCAAAACAGTCTAAACTGCAAACATTGTTTTAGAGTAAACAAAAAATGCTTAAATTCATTGTTATGACTTTGTTTACTGAAGTTGAAATGTCTTGTACTTCACAGGAATAACTTATTAACATTTGGAACAATGATTCATTGCCTTCCTTAAAATCAAAAAAAAAATCTTTAAAACAAACATTAGTGTTTTAAAGTACACACAATGACAATAAAACTCCATCTTCTGCTGGAAAATATATTTAAGAAATGAAATGCATCTGTTCCTTTAGACTGTTATTTGATTTCCACTTGGAAAATTAAAATGTCACTGCTGCCTCAGAAAGGCATGTATTACTATTATCACACATCAGAATTGAGTCATATCCCAAAACTCCTAGTGAGGACCAGACCATACTGTACAAGATTGTGTTAAAACACAAAATTGTACATAATTCAAGTACAAATTTTATGGTGATTTGCTGTTATTTTTTTTCCTGCACTACAATGTCCACAGGTTTCTTACGTTTGTGTGACCAAGGAAAAAAGTAAATTAACTCAGTACCTAACTGGAGTAAAAATCTCTTGACTCAGCAGTTGTTCCCTGTGTACCTGAGCTACTATACTGTATTGCAATTTTTTCTTAAAACAACATTAAAAGTGGCTTGCTAGTTTTTTGGGGTTTTTTTCTAAATAATCTAATAGAAATGGATTCTGGTTTTGTCTGGACTAGAGTTAATTTCTTCAGAGGAGTTGTTATGGGGCTGTGTTTGGGATTCATGCTGGAAACTGTGTCAATAATTCAGGGGTATTTTGGTCACTGCTGAGCACCTCTTGCACAGTGTCAAGGCCTCTTCTGCTTCTCACCCCATCCCACCAGTGAGGAGGCTGGGGGAGCACAGGAGCTGGGAGGGGAACACAGCCAGGACAGCTGACCCTGATTGACCCAAAAGATGTTTCATACCATATGGCATCTTGCTCATGCATAAATTGATGAAGGAGAAAAGGACATATGGAGTGATGCTGTTTTCCTTCCCACATAACTGCTACACGTGATGGTACACCATATTTTCCTGGAGATAGCTGAACACCTCCCTGCCCATGGGAAGAGGTGAATTAATTCCTTGCTTTGTGTGTGCAGCTTTTGCTTTACCTATTAAACTGCCTTTATCTCGAGCTACAGGTTTCCTCACTTTTACTCTTCTCTCCCACATCCCACTGGGGTAGGAGGCAGTGGACAAGCAGATGTGTGGAGTTTGGTTGCCAGCTAGGGTTAAACCACAACAAAAGGTCTTCAAAATCATATGAAATATCACAACTAAAGGACACTTCAGTTGTTAGTTATTAAGATGACATTCCAGGATCTGGAGCATCAGAGAAAACAGCTTATGATTTCATTTTTCCTTATCATGGTCTGACAGTTCTTATGGTCTGGTTTTACAATTAATTAGTGAATGTGCTTGAATGAAAAGAAAAGCACTTTCCCTTTCGTGCCTGCTGGATGCAGCCAACAAGTACCTGGATGTTCCAGATTTTGAAAGATTTTTTCACCTTATAACAAAGGCATTGACTTAATTTGGGCTGGATTTTTACAAATATGTATCTACAGTTAGATTGAGAGGTGCCTTGTATAAAGCCTCATCCAGCTACTCCAGACAGAAGACATTGCTGCCTGGGCAGGCTGTAGCACGAGATTAAGCTCCATCACTCTGGTACAAAGCACCTGGTGTAAGCCCTCTCTGGCTGACCTAAGACAAGTTAGTCTCAAGACAGGAAAGGTTTTGCTGCCTTCCTGCTTTTTTACTATATTTTTTAGCACATTGTACTGGGAAACTTTCAATTGGCTTTCACCATTCTCCTTCAGTGTTTTTCAGAGTTTCCTAACAAATAATCTTTTCTGTCTCTGTTTGCCCTAGACTTTTCCTGGTTTTTTTTCTTCCTTTTCATTTTGGAGTGAAGGGAAAGTGGGGTGTGTGTCTGCAGTTCCTGGTATTCTCATTTTCTTTTGCTTTAGAAAAACTGAGCAGAAAGAACAAAACATTATTACTGTAGTCAATTCCTTCAGTGTAGCTATTACAGCTATCAAATATTTGCAGTTCTGATAGCAAATTCATTGCTTTTGCTGCAAGGAAAGATCAGGCCTTGCTGGAGTGACATTGTTGTTCCTGCTGTTACATATTGGTACAGTGGGATTTTTATTTAGTGATATTTATTAACAAGGAAGAAAAATGGGCTTGGAGCTTTCCAGTGACCAGAAAGGAGCACAAGCTGAAATATATTTTACTGTAATAGCGTTGGCCTGACTCAGTGGGGCTTACCTACATTGTGTTCATATGCATGCAGCAGGTAAACTTGAAATGGAAGCATTTACAGCTCTCCTTCCTGTTAAAACTTTTCATACTTTCCACTGCAGTTTTAACCCAGGATAACCACTTCGCAACCGAGAAAAAAAAAAAAACAACCAAAAAAACCCACCCCACGCGAATACCCAACGTATCCACAAAACAAAAACTGAGGCCTCTGTGTTTTGTGTCGACTCTTGCCTCACTCTCTGCCTTCCTCTACCGATGGCAGAGATCTCTGACCAAACCCAACAGGATGCACACCTTCCCTAGCTCCCTGCCCTCTGGAAGGACTTCACAACTGCCCATCTCAAACACTTCCAGGACCAGGGGAGGGTTTTGCTGGGAGATAAGCACAGAATGGAGGGCAGGGTGGCCTGGCTTGAGGCCGGGCTGGCACATCCTGGGCAGTGCATCCAGACGAGGGTTCCCACTGTGGTAAACTGTGTGCAGGGCCCACTGCCCGTGCACATATCACCAGTCAAACCAAGCAACTGAGGTACGGGACAGATGGCATCGTCTACCACCACAACCCCCACCTGCCTCCTCTGAATAAGAGTGTTATCTTAGGCCTAGGGGAAGAAGAATGAATCACTGCAAAGCACTCACAAGGAAAGCCACCTCAGCTACTGTGCTGAGGTCAGCTCCAACAGGGTAGAAGGCAATTCTAGCAGCAGAAGGTTGCTCACAAGCCACCAATTCAAAGAAACCCAGCAACTCAAAATAAGAGAAAGATTGAGCATGGGACTACTTAGCAATAAAATAAGAGAACCATGCATCATTAATGCCTTTGTTTGCTAAAAGGTATAAATAGCGAGAAGTTCTTAGCAACCTCGGGACGCCCACCACTGAGAAGCCCAGGGTGAAGAAAGACCAATAGGATGCCACTAGGATACAATAGGATGTATCTCTGGGCAATGAATGCCTTCTGCTTTATCTCTGTCTCTCTCTCCCCCTCCCATTTTATTTGTCTCTCTATTTCTCTCTCACATTGTATTGTTAAATAAAATCTGTACTATCGACTTTGGCATATGTTCTCGTTTGCACCTTAATTTGAGTAGAGACATCTCTCAACAATCAAATCACTTTA
Source organism: Phylloscopus whistleri (assembly GCA_017589585.1). Taxonomy (NCBI): domain Eukaryota; kingdom Metazoa; phylum Chordata; class Aves; order Passeriformes; family Phylloscopidae; genus Phylloscopus; species Phylloscopus whistleri. The sequence goes on along the minus strand of JADMLD010000067.1, from coordinate 4,878,731 downwards.
CTCTCAAGTCCAGATATTCCTCTCCATATACTTGGAGAAATTATAATCCACTTGTCCTGATGAAATTTAAGCACACGATCCTGGCAGAATGAAGACAAAAAATACCTCAGGCTGTGTGACAGAAAGCATCATGACCACAACTGATGTGCAAAGAGACTATCTCATGTTCTCACGTTCAAATTTGCCACAAGTCGCTCATGCCTGTCAATCTTGTTTTGATTAGAACAGCTTCCAGGGCAGTCCTCAAAGCATTTGTAAATGAATCCTTCAAATAAACAAATATCTCACTGATGCCAGTAGTCCAGTTAAGTCCATCTCTCCTCTGTGGAAATTTCTGTAAACTCTGAAACAACCAAAAGCTATGGCAACTCAGACAAGAAACACATGACATCTCTTTTTCAAGCTGTTTTGGGACTGAACAAAGGATCAGATAGATAATAAACTTTTAGAGTGTTAATGGAAAAACAGAATAGGAAGTGCCTGATCAGGGAAGATTAATTGGGTTATATCCAGATTATACAGCTGATTGCTGGGGAGAAATTAATTGTGCTGACACATGTGCTGGGAACATTCCTCCTGCCCTTCATTGAGCAACCAGACATAGACAGCTCTTAAAAATATTTCTGCAGGTTTCTCTGAGTTGGATCTGCACATCTGAGTACAAGGAGGGTGCCAGAAAGAAAATTTAATAATCTAATTTCATGAAATTTTGTTCTGGAGTAAACCATAAAAGTAGAAACAGTGAGGGTGCAGTCCTTGACAGATTAGAGCTGATCATAACATATGAGAAGCAGAAGATTTGAGACCTCACCTGGAACTACACCAAAGGAAAAACTTTTGGACCATGAAAAAGGACTCAGCACAATTACCTAATTCTGTAATTTAGTTTAAAATAAAATTAACTACTTGACTGGGGCCTAGTCCAGGAGATGCCTCAGGTTGGTTGCTGCCTACTCCTTCTGCCCAAATCCTTTCCCTGACAGGTGAAGCTGTGCTGTTGCAGACTCTCAGAGGGTTCCAGACAGCACAGGGAGGCACAGGACTAGGTTTACCATCCCAAGATAATTGCTTGTGCACCAGAACATCATATAAATAACAAAAAACCATGTTACCAAGTTACTTCTCTTCAGGCAACTCAGGAGCTTTGCTCATGGTTCTGAGATCCATTTCAAATGCCAGGCAGACTTTTCAGGTACTTATACCCCTCTAATTGGACATCACTCCTGATGAATATTCAGGACTGATCTTGAAACACAAGCTAAAGCTTAAAACAGATGTGAGCCTAGATAATTGTACATTTAGACTGGAAGTTCTGAAACCACACGACAAACTGAACAACCTGTCCCATTCCGAGTCTCCTACATATTCTATCTTTGGTACTAGACATTTCATAAATCCATTAGAGTGTAGAGTCATATGCATGCATCTTGTAAACTATAGAGGAAAGAAAACGTGAGAGAAAGACACATCCTGGATCTCTGATCCAGCTCACCATTCACTGGGGTTTTCTTGTCCTTAAGTAACTTTGAAAGCCTCAGCCTTGGTCTCTACCACAAGTTCACAATTTTTAAGTAAGCTGTAAAAAGAGCACACAAAGAACAATGGGATATAAGCAGTGACAGGACATAAAGAACATGTGGTGCACAAATCTCAGAAAGGACAGTCTGTCCAAATACATTATTTTTCCCTGTAAAAACTAAATAGTAACTTGAGCATTTGTGATAAGCAACTAAGAAACCATGTACTGCCCTAACAAAAAGGCCAGCAACATGGCAGAAATTTAGGCTGCCTAGGGAGGAATATATTGCACTTGTCATGTTTTAGAGGGTGCAATTAGTTTTCAGATTGGCTGAAAACTTATTTTGCTGGATGTTGAGTAAACACATGTATTAAGTTATCCCCAAAATGCAGCATTTGCCTGTTTATACAATATCTTGAATAGAATGGGTAAATTAAAGGAAACTGTATACATCAGGTAGAAAAGGCCTATTTGATACACAGAAATTCTGAACACCCACAAGCTTGCAACACAAAGCATGCCACTGATGGATATAGCAAACACTTAAGTGGCAACAAAACAGTCCGTGGGGATGTTGTAAAGGAAATTTCAAAATGCCAAGGTTTTTTTAATTATTATTATTATTATAATTCAGTTTCCTAAGCCTTCAAGTTACTGACAAAATTTAATCCCTTAATTAAATTAGATTAGGTGTTACAACTAATTTGGAGAATACAATCATATTAATCTGTCAGAAGCATGGGTTTTATTGCTGGCCAGAGGACTCAGAGTGGAGGAACCTTGCTTTGCTGGAATTACACAGGGTGTGCAAAGTGCCAACAGAGACTGTATTTCAGACTTCAGCACATCAGAGCAGAACACAGACCCAGCACCATGTCCAGGGCAAGTCTCTCATCCCACCATGGGATCTACTAGTATAACTTCAACTGGTCAAAAACCATGGTTGCTGATTCTTTGGAAACTGTTTTCCACAGAACACTGTTTCAATTTCATTGACTCAAAGACTAAAACTCAAGAAAATTTGAGTGAATTAGAAGCTCCCTAGGAACTTGAAATTGATTAGCAAAATGGATTTTTCCAGTTCCCTCTGCTTCCAATCACAAAACAAACACTGGGATTTCTATTAAGCAACTAAAATAATATTGGACACGGAGGAAGGTGTACACAAATTCTTCCTGGTATTGATTACTGTCCAGAAAAGTATTCTTGGTCAAAGGCCCCAAATCCTCAATGAATTGTTTTTCATTCACCAACATTTCAGTGACTGCCAGATGCTTCAAACTAAAGAAATCAACATTTTGCAGTAAAACTTCATTTTTCTGTGGAGATTCTGGCTCCCCAGAATTACAGAGGTCTTTGTGAGAAAACATTATGAACTGGCTCTTTGATGCTGATCAAAGAAAATCGATTGGTGGATATTTCTTACTGAGACCACTAACAGAAACCCTATCAAAATCCATTCCAACAGCTTCAGACACAGCAGAGAGACCAAGAGCTAAATAAACAGGCCATGAGACTCCTCATCTTCCTTTTGCAGATTGCTGCAGGGCACAACAGCTGGTTTGTCCTTGCTTGCACTGTCCACTTTGCCTCTGTTTGTACGAAAGCAGGGAGTGAACCTGCAGACCTGTTGTTTGAGTTTTCTCTGGGAGGAGGAAATTGTTTTTGACAGTGTCGTAGAGTCTACAGTTTTCAGTCATGTATTAATTTTATGTCTGCTATCTACACTCCAATCCTCTCAGTTAAAACAATCACTGACCTTGATAACTAAAATATGTTGGTGAAGGTAACATAGCTCAATTAATGACCTCAAACAGAGCCTTGGCAAGAGGTACTTCATATGCACAACAGAATAAAGGGGTAGAAAAAATAATGACATAAGCCTCCAAGTTGTCCATTTTAAGCTCCATTCCAAAATAGCACATTGGCATGCCTCAGAGATGTAGTGGTTAGATTATCACTAGAGAATATGGTATTAGTTTGGGGAGTTGTGCAGACATTATTATTTCTTTTATGACAGCAGTTAAGGAGTTCAAATCATGCACTGTGAGACTTGAAATGGTGATTATACAGAAAGAAGGAAGAAGAAAAATCCTCACCCAGGGAGTTTACATTCTAAATGATTCTCAGATACACTAATTATTAGGTTGCCTGACATTTAATCAATCACTGAACAATTTAAATGCTTGACAGAAACGAAATATCTGTCTTTGATTTAGTATGAGCCGGTTTCTAGCAGGAAAAACTTAAAACTGGATAAACCAATTATTATTCCCATTACCTCATCCTGAGTGACTCTCTGGGATGATAAAGCCATCTTATTGGACTTATAGCTGAGAAAAAGACTTCTAAGGCATAAAGTTCTCCAGATGGATGCTTTTAGGGAATTAGTTGAATAAGAGAGATTTAATCCATCCAAAAGTCAGTATACTTAAATACATGATGAACATAAAAAACTCTGTGCTAATCCAAAGTGACAGGTACTAATAGGGTACTTAGTAGATTAATAGCTAGCAGGCTATGTTTGGGACCATGGTGTTTATTTCTATCATGTGCTTGAACGGATGCAGAAAATAAACCCAGTCCCTTAGGCACATATAATTCAAGCGGACAAAAAAGCATGATTGTACACCTAAGCAGGCAACTGAACCTGTAAGTTTTTCTTTAAGATGCCATATTCCTTACATCTCTTGGGGGAAAAAAAGAGATAAACCAACTCTGGAAGAACTTTCTAATCACTGCATGTAGGGGTCTGCTGGTTTTCATTGCACTACCTTTTGTCGAAGGGAATTTTTCAGCTTTAGGGCACGGTCTTTTCGGGTCTTAATTAATACTGTGCACAGGTGCCATGCAGGATAATCACAGTAAATCACACAAAGGGTTATGAGTCTCTGAAGGACTGTTCTTAAAGACAGTCACATCACAAAGCAAAAGGCTAGAAAGATGAGACTGTCACACACTACCCATTTTGGTTGGGGCTTTTCATGTCTTAAATCTTTCCTTTTATAGAAGGAAAAAAATTTACTTAACAAGAGGCCCAACCCTTTAAAAAAATGGGGAGACAGACAAAAATGCCTGAAAAGACTCTGTCTCACTAACACTCTTCTATGACGTACACTGCAAAGAGTGCACTTGATGAACTTGATGAAAATATTCCTCATACTCCTACTGTATTTTTTCAATTACAGCTTGGATGAAGATCATATCAGAGTCCAAACACCAGCCTCTGAAATCCCCCAGGTTGGCACCAGAAATTGCTGGTGAGTAAAATGTAAAGGTAATGGTACTCTCTGTGGCTAAGAAGGAACCACCCCTCCTTTTCTCTGACTGCACATTAGACAGGGCTCCAAATCTAAGAACCTTCACAACTTACAGTGCATGCTTTCATATGGTCACATACTACAGAAAATATTCAGTATGGCAATTTCTTCAAAACCGACAGTCTGCTCCCTGCTAGCACTGCAGCTTGACAGACTCCTCTAAAAAGCCTGAGCCAGAGATATTGCAAGATCTTGCATATTTAAAGAACTAAGTCATACTTCCCCTGTTGCTGGAAGAAGATTTAGTAGGAGGATGCTCAGTGCATCTCAGTGTGCTCTTGGGAAACCACAAGGATCAGTCTCTCTAGGCTGCTCTGCTCCCTGCCAGGCTGCTCTGAACAGCTCTACAAATCCTTGGGGAAAAAAAGGCAACAAACATCTTTAGTTTTCTCTAGTTACCATTTCAGGTCTTCTGTTCTCAAAGGATATTTTTCCTTCTGCTAAGAAACTTTGTCCTTGAAATCAAACTAACAGATTTTCCATGCAGTGGGAATTCCTGTTTCAGCACACTCTAAACAGTACTAATGCAGTAACACCAGATGATGCTCAGAAGACAGAAACAAAGAAATGCCAGTGATGGTAATAACAACCATCAAAAAGTTCTGCCCTCAAAATCTGTCATTGTAAGCAGAAGTAACATTGCAGCAACACACCAAAAGTTTAACTACCCCAGTTTTCTGTATCCAGAAGTGGCAAGCAGAAGATATATAGGGAAAACTGCATGGATTTGTTAATAATTTAAAATGTTTTAACTTGCACTGAAGAAACTGAAATATAAGTAGTAAAGGCCTTATCTACGTTTGGATTGGTTCCACTTCAGTGGTTCTCTAACACTTGAGCAACCATTGCATGCTGCCAAGGGTACATTTTTAAGTCATCGAATCATTTAGGTTGGAAAAGACCTATAAGATCACTTAGTCCAAATAAATAAGCCAAGGTGGAGATCTACAACAAATCTCTATGCAAGATGCTTCCTAAAAGTAGAAAAGGTATAATTGGTTTGCCAAGGGTCATGTTGGAGATTTAGGATCGATTAAGAAATTAAGCATTTTTTTCTTAGGTACTATTATGCTGCATTGACTGCCAAATGATGTCCCCTTTTCACCCATAATGGAAAAGTGAAGTACAGAACCACAAACAAGAAGAGTGGAATGTGATCACACTGTCACGAAAAGGAGCATGAGGATGAAAACCTCTAGACTTCTGTCAACAGAAGCAAAACAACAGTAAACTAACAAGGAAGCAAGAAAGCATTAGTGAGTCAGGTATGCCATGCTTTCCTCGGCTTAAGTTTTTCAGCTGTTTATAAACTAGACACTACATCAACTAAAAAAAAAACCAACAGAAACACTGCCCCCCTCAAACCGAAGAAAAACCTCTGAATATCTGCCAGATTCATAATATGGAAACAAATAATTCTCTTTGCTTACCCTGAGAAAACAGAGAAGGTAAGTAAATAGGTGAAAAGGTTTTAAGACAGTGTCATCAGAGTTCAGGCATCAGCAAGAGGAAAGAAAGCTCACCTTCTAGATCAGAAAAACAAAATTCTCACTGTACAGAACCACAGTGGTGTAAAAGTATAAAAAAAAAAAAAAAAACCAAAAAAAAAAAACACAGCTGAGTTTTCATCAGCTAATATTAGCATACCAGAAGAGAAATGAAGAGCTACTCAGGAAAGCTTTTCTATTTGCTGGCCATACAGTTGAAAGAAAGTAGTAAGAATTGCTAGTTAAAGGAAAAGCCAACTGTCAAAAACCTCAAAGACAAACAAAATCAAAACCAAACAAACCATCTGTGACTCTGAAGGAAAGGTCTACGGTTTCCTTTTTTCAGTAGATACCATATTTAAATCATCGTTTCAGGAGAACCCCAAATTTTGGCAATTTGCAAACTGAGTTCATGGAGCAGAAGTAAAGACACATATACTGTTAAGAAGATTTTAGCAGAACTACTACACTCAGGTATTTATAATGAACAGACTCAAGACTCTGGAAGCAAACTGTCACTCAAACAGAAGATGCAAAATTCCATCTCTGCAATAGATTTCAATTGCCGTGTGTCTCAAACCTTTCTCCCTACAGTGAAGACCATGATCATTTAATCCAGTGCTCAGTGTCCAAGAGGTAAGTTGTTGAAAGGCACCTTTGCTCAGCTTGAAAGGTTAGATGTTTTTTCAGGAGATTCTGCATTTTCATCAGTTAGCAAGAGCCCCTCAAACAAAAATTTACTTACAGAATGTGTTAACAGGGCGTTTCCAGGTAAATTATAATGGATTCCGAACACACACTTGAAAATCTATCGTTTTCTGCTGCCCCACGTTCAAGTGCACATCACTAACCCGAAACAAAAACCTGCTTTCTCAATTTCTGGCAAATAAACCCATCATATTCTAGCAATCTACTTCTTATGCAGGTGAACAAACAGGATGGCGTTGCAGAGATGCCCAGGACAGTCTGACAAACAGAAAGGTTTCTATAAACAGGTGCTTGCTGGTTTTTTTTTTTGTTTTGTGGGGGTTTGTTTGTTTGTTTGTTTTGTGTTTTTGGGGGGGGGGGGGTGTGGTTTTTGTTTTGTTTTGTTTTTCTTTTTTCTTTTCATAACACATAAATGAGGGAGAGTTTTGCCAAAATTAAGGCAGCCTGTTTTGTAAATCACACCTTCTAGAGTCCAAAGTGTGAACAGTCCTGCTCCACACAGAGGCATTCATCACAAAGGGTTTGGAAGGAAAAAATTCTGCAGTTGGGAGAGGTATTTATATTTGCAGATCTAATCTTAGTGCAGCTGTTTTGCAAGATTTTTCCTACTTTTTACTTTTGCTTTCTAAATGGTCTCACAGAATAAGAGACTTTCCTTTGCCTGCCTCATTGATACACCATGTTTTATTTATCTAAACGCATAGGAAACCAGCACACTACCGTTGCTAGAAGATCAAACTCTTACTCTTCCTCTGAAAAAGCTATTTGGTGAGGTGACAAAATATCAGTTGTACCATCACACCACCTCAAAGGAAGTCAGCAAGTACAGCTCTTCCTCAATGATAATCTACTCAACCAAAGACTACACACTAATTAGGAAGAACTAAATGTGTTCTAAAGAAACTTGGTCCAAATTGCCAGTTAAATGCAACCTGAGCTTATTATGATTTTCACAAAACCAGGAAAAATTGGTTTCATCAGCTTTATTCACTTTCACAGTCCTTTTTCTGCTTTGAGTTCTGGCCAGAGATGAGAAACAAAAGCAGCAAAAATGCCATAAAAGGGGCAAAATGCTGTTTTTGCTGAATTTATAATACACAAAGGGTTCATTATCTCAATCACTCTCATTCTGTGAATGACCAGTCTCTACCAGGCCATACCAACCTTCTCTCTAATTCTAATTTCTCCTAATTTAGAGAAAGCTCTGGGATAAATAATCAAGCTTTAGCTCCAAGGCTTCCTCTAAGATGTTTTAAATGTGGGAAGACAAAGAAGAAAATTGTTCTAGTACTTCCTGATTGTTGGAACAGATGAAGCAGAAAACCCCTGCAGAGAAGATCTATTGGTGAAGGATTGTAAGAATGTTAGGCATATAGGAGAAATAGAGATGAAAGCAAAATTTGAGCTGTAATACGCTAAGCAGGAAGATGATTGGATTGGCTGAGTCAATTACCAGGGCTCTGGTAATTGAGCAATGCTCCTCCCCAAACAGAAGAGGTTTGGACTTCTCAGGTATCAGGGAAAAGGTGGTTTTTCAGGTTTTTAGTATGTAGATTAGCATGGTAATGTAGTAGTCCCTATAGGCTGTATGTAAATGTTGTTGGTTTTTGTATCCTGAGGTGATTGGTTAATGCTCATTAGAATATTCATGATAGAAAGAGTTAAAATAGAATGTAACAGGTGATCCGCTCTCTTGCCCTCTTGCTCTCTTGCCCTGCTGGATCCTGACCCCTCTAGACCTTCCTTGGTTAGGCTGCATCCCCACGCATAATAAACCACGTGCCTCAAAACTGCTGAAGTCTCCGGATACTTTCCTCTTTGGACTTTTGATAATCATCAATTTCTTCAAATGGCGCTGCACGCCGAAGCAGCCTGATTAATTTCAACGCCACTCTTCTCCGTCTACGGTAATTTGAAAGACTGATTCCTTACCCTGAGAGGCTGTCCTGAGCGCATGTCCAGTGCTAAAGCACAGGGACCTGAAGCTCTTAAAATATTTCTGCCCCAGGGAGCTCCTAAGCCTAGCTGTGGAGTTTCCCTGAAACGGGTGAGCACGGGTACGCATTGCACGTGGCGTGTTCGGAGCTCTATAAATATTCGTTTGTTGCAGTATTACCGGGAGCCGGTTACTCGTTGCTAAAGCGACGTGTAGCCGAAGCTTTGCCGAACCTATTACTGCGTTGTTTTGAGCCCGGCCGAGCCGTTACGTTGTAGCAGCCGTCCCGGGGCTCGTTTGGAACTCCTGTTAGGATCCCCTGCGACAGCGAGGGATCTGTTAGTGTCCCTGAGTGGACGTGTGGTGTCTGGCCAACACCTCGGTTGGAGTTCGTTTTGGGACGCCTCTCTCTCTCTCTCTCTCTCTCCTCGTCTGACTACTGGTAAGTATAAATATACTGTTAAAATGGGACAGGAATTCTCTAACTCTGATACAGATTTTTACAAGCAGCTAAAGCATTTATTAAAATCTCATTCAATTGATCTGCCTAAGCAAAAGCTGAAGAGTCTTTTAACCTGGACCCTTCATAACTTTCCAAATGCTGACCGATCAACTTTATTTACTAGTAACTTTTGGGAATTAGTAGGAAATAAGCTTTTTAATGAGATCTCTCGGCGAAATTTTGCTGTTGTAGACCATCTTCCTCCTTGTAGGGCTTTGGTAGAGCTTTTTTCAGTACCTTCAGAAAATACTAACCCCATCCCGTGCGTTCCCTGATTGCTTTTTAAAGCAATTTAAAAGCATTGAATGGTCTCTATTACCAATTCCTACAGTGAAGAGTAAAGCACTGGAGCTACAGCTCTTTTTTCATCTCTTTGGGCAACGGAGAAGATGTTAAAAGAGTGACTGGGCATCCCTCACCCTAAGGGCATTAGGAAATGCTAACACCCCTCCTATGGAAATTAGTGTAGCTGCAGTCTGCTTAGAAAGCTGAGAGACCAAACACATCTTTGTGTTTTAAGTCTGTAGAGACCAGGAACTTGTAAGATCTGCTACCCAGAGTAAGAGAATTTCACTCACTGAACCAAGAAATGCTATTGCAAAAGAAGAAACCAAAACAAAAATCCCCTACACCTTGATTTGAGATGTTTTTCCCATGAAGAATCCATAAATCCTTCTGTTGTTGAATATCCTCACCCCTCAAGCTTGCTCCCTTTACCAACAAGGATTTCTCCAATATGAACTTCTAGTCTCACCCCGGATAGTGGCAGACCTGTACCTTGACAGAATTTTTCTGTTTCATCTCCACAGTACAATTCCAGCTGGCAAAGCTTTCAACTAGCCACAATCACAGCTCTGCCAGCTCAGCATGACACTGTTTTCTCCTCTGTCTGGAAAAGCCAGTAATAGACCAGAAACTGGATTGATGCAAAAGAGACCAAATCCCAGCATAAAGAAATAGCAAACATTAATTAGATCAGAACAGCTTAAATGTTCTTTTTACCAGACTGTAAATTTGTTCATAATTTGATGTATTACAATTTGTAGAGGAAAAATTCAGTTGCTGTGCTTAATCAACCTTGGATGGGCAATTGTTATCTCATATTTCCCTTCATTGTTGTTGTCTGCTATACTATTTGAATTGTCTTCAAATTAAACAGATCTAATAAAATGTCTGCTTGTAAAAAAAAAAAAAAAAAACCACACCCCAAAAAAACCATCCAAACCCAAATATTACCAGAAAAATAAAACAAACAAGCCAAACACTTTCAGGTTAAAAGAGCCTGGGAATCATAGATGCATGAATCCCTTAATGGGATTTGAAGTTTAAGAAATATAGGACACATGTTCAGGAACCTAGATGCCCATCAGATCATTTACACAACAGGATATAGGAACCATGGAGATCAGATTCTGATGCTAAATACAGCTATCCCAGTTCCCGAAAAGTTGAAGGACTTTCAAGATCTCCATAGGCTTTCCTTAAAGGGATTCACTTGTTTAATTGTTTGTGGTAAAATCCAGGATCGCTTGTTTCCATCTTTAGATGCTCTTGTGTGGAAGAAATAAATAAAAACTTCCTTTCCAAGAATTAAAAAAATAATAATTAAAAAATAATAAAAAAGAAGTGATATTATCATTTTATACCTGTGGTAAATTATTGATGTATTATTGATGTCATAAATACATTTCCTAAGAGTTTTTTGCCGTTCTTCAGTGCGTAATTTGTGAGGACTTGTCAAGAAATGAAACACTTAAAGATCTCTGATGAGTTCTAGGTTCATCCCCAGAAAACCAGAAATGTCCTGCTGGCTAAAACCTAGGATTTTTTTGTGTTTCACAAAACATTTTACATTCCTAACACCAATCTTATGCAGGCTCTCTGCAAACCAAAAAGCAACACAGTGAATTTAAATAGCCTTGGAAGTGATTATTACTTTTTTAATTGCTGTTCCACAGCTGGAAATCTTACCAAGGTCACCTTGGTAAAATTATACAAGTGACTGACAAGAAAAACAAAGAGCTAACTACAATAACTCAAAAAAACACCCCACCCTGAGTAATCTCAATTAAATATCTCAATCTACTGGAGATATTTAACATAGCAACAGGCTTCAGAAACTCAGAAGACAGAAAAACAACACAGTCTGAGGGGAGAGACTCAACACAATAGAAACTGGCAGGTGATACCAGCTTCATTAGAGAAACAGCTAATTTGGATTCAAGTGTCAGTAATGAAACCATCCTCCAAGACCTCAGCCAGTAACTCCAGTAAGGTTCGCACAGAACTTTCTAACCTGGAAATTTTGCAGTTTGACTCATTTCAAAGCTCTACATTGACTTTCTAATTTTCATTGATTTCCTTCTGTAAGAACATGCCATACAGAGACAAAAGCAGAAAAAAGATACAATGCAGAATTTAAGTGAACTTTTCTTACTGCATTGTGACTGCATTTCCTTGGAGTACTGGCAGCACGATGCTTCCCAGTGCAAAAGAGATTTAAATGTACTACAGAAAGTTAATGTGTTATATGCACACTGAAAGATAATTTATTTTTTCTCATAAATTGTATAAAAACGGCACTGTACATTAAAAAGCAATTCCTTTAAAGTTGAAGGTTTGAAGGACACTGAGTGCAAATGTTATGTGCCCTAAGCACAGCTATTGAGTGGCAGGTCTGGAGCTGCCAAACACGAGTACAGTAAGTCAACATTTTTGTTTTGGTGAAGAGACCCACAGTTTGGGCTCTGGATAATCCTGAATCTCACAACAGGGTTGTTCTGCACACACTGTATGCACATTGCTCTCCCCTTAAGGACCTCCTGAAGTCAGTGCAAATCTTTGCTCTTAACTCAATGAGACAGTGGCTAAGGCTGTGGGGCTCATCTATTCATAAACAGCTCTAGGACTTTGGTAATAAGAACAGAACTTGAAAGCTCATTGTAGATGGATAAAAGCATTTTAAGCATTTGATAGCACAAATGCTCCCCCAGAGTTCTATACTGTGTCTCTCCTTCCACTGGAGTTATCATGTGATGATTATTGTTAGGAAAATAAAGTCCCATCCCGGAAACAGAATGGTGTCAAAACAGGCTGTTATGATGAACCTTCCACGGCCAAAAGAATCAGGAAAAAGCTGAGTCTTTTCTTGGATCTCACATACTATATATCAGACAAGAACATATAAAAAATACATGTATCATTGCTCTGAAGAACCCTTTACTGTGTGCTATGATTTAAAAAAGAGCTAGTTTCATCCAACCTAACTTCTTGTTTTTCCATTCAGTTTCATCACTGACTTGAGGACAGTTCAAGAAAGGGCCATGCTTATCTTTGAATTCAGAGCAAAAACTCCTCTGTCTGGAATTCCTACTGCTCCAGCACAAGTGTGCCTTGCTCACGACACGTCTATTCAGTTCATGAATCTTATTTATTCATTTGTTATTCTCTGCTGTTTTGACCCTTATTGCTCTCTGGGGGCACTGAATGTACTTGCAAGAGAAAATAAGTTTCCACAAGAAAGGCAGCAGCATCTCTGGGTTTCTAAGTCCCTGACAAAGAATTTAAACCTACCTGAATAAGATGTCTAGTGAATTTTGTTACGAATGGAGTGAAACTGTTCATGTTCATTCCTGCTGAAATACAGGTCTAAGTTAAAAATGGGACCAGCCTGATCTTGGGATCACCAGGGTTGTTTAGAAGAAGCCTCCCTTGTACTTCTCACTGCAAATCAAGCATTGATTTCCCTCCTTCTCTAATTTTTTTGTCTCCCTCTGAAAGTTACTTACAATCAAAACAATAAACAAGTAAAACTCCATTACTCTGGTCTCACTCAAAAAATCAGAGGGAAGAAAGGCAGTGGGAAACCCAAGTCTTTCGTGAGACTGAAATTTCTCAACAATTTCCCAACAGTAACTGACAGCTAAGAACAAGTGGCCAGTGACATTTGGAAAATAACCTGATTCAACTTCACAAACCAACCAGCTTTGCAGCCCATCATTTAAAGCCTGTTGAAGCCAGTGGGATCTAGTTGGATTAATGGAAGACATTTAAATCTCACATGAGATTAGCTTTTCTTATTTTGCAGTTCCATAAACACTCAGGCAGCAACTTCTCTGATCCATGAAACAGGCATGCCTTACGAAAGGGTGTTGGCCTCTTTTCCTAATTAATAAGTAACAGGATGAGAAGAAATGGCCTCAAGTTGCACCAGGGAAAGTTTAGTTTAGCTATTAGAAAAAACTTCTTCAGAGTCACTATCCCTGGAGGTATTTAAAAGACAAGTACATGTGACACTCAGAGGCGTGGTTTAGTGATGGACTTGGCACTGTTAGGTTTATAGTTGGACTCAGGGACCTAAAGGGTCTTTTCCAACCTGAATGATTCCATGGTAACAGATTGAACCAACTGCCTGACACCCCTTTTACACAGGCACAGAACCATCTAAACAGTGCAGCTATTGGGATGGTTTGGGCATGGATTTGACCAGGGCTGTTAGAATTGTGCCAGGTATTTCAGGACACAAGTAGGGCATTATCAGGACATGTTGGTGGATTTGATGAAGCTGTCCAATAAAGCGAGAGAGGAAGATCGAGCAAACTGTGAACTGAGCCATGACCCTCAACTTTAGTTTTATGCCTAGGGAGTACACCCCAGGCTAGTTTACTTAATAACAGGGACAGAAAATCGGCACAGTCAGAAGTTCCAAATTTTGACCACAAGAGTCTAGGTCTGAGCAAAAGCCCTAGAAAGGGGTCTGAAGTCATCACTGTTACAGCTGCTGCTCATAATTCTGCACCAATAGAGTGCCAAATGTCTTGCTGGGATGGACCTAGCCATCCAAAAATGTTGCCGTCTAAGTGGGGTTTGTGGCATTTCTCCATGGTCTGCTACACTCTGAGCTGAGTGCAGTCACCCAGCTTCCTTATGCACTGGATCTTTGTGCAGATCTGGGCAGCAGTCTGGAGGAAATTGTGTTCTGCCCTCACTGTCATATGGTAGGGAGTAGCCAGCTGCAATCCAGAAGCCTCCCCATCCTGGTGGAGCCAAGGTGTCAGGCATTTCCTAGGGCAAGTGGGAGGTCCATGAAACACACTGAGATATTTTGCTGCCTCTGCCCACATCCCTGAATGCAGAGATCACAGCTCTGCAGCCAGCTCTAACTCATCTCTTCATCTTACAGATCCTCCCAACCAGCACACTCTGCCGCATCAATAGCAGGGCCCACGAGCATTTCTGACCAGCGTTCATTTTTCTTCAGAAAGATGCTGGAGCATAAACATCATTCACCATGAACAGCCTAGCCTAGCCTAGCCTAGCCTGGCCTGGCCTGGCCTAGCCTGGCCTAGCCTTGACACAAAGAGGCATTTAGCTAGGCTTGGCAGAGGGAGGTAAGCCTCCGGGAAGACATTATCCTGACAGCAAACACCGGTGACTGGCTTTGTGTGTATGTATGTGTGTGTTTGGCAGACTCTGGATGCTAAACAAATATGGGTTATTAATAACGTGCTAGCTGGAGATGGAAAAGAAGATTGAATGCTTCATCTTCCAAGAGCTGTTTCAGGATCTTAGGGGGGAAATAAAGAACTAAGACAATGGAAAATGGAGAGCCACAGGGGAAGGAATGGGGTGGAGAAGGGAATTCAATAAAGACGAAAATAGCAACAAGAAGGAGGCAGTAAATTTGGTTGATTGTAAAAGAGGCTCAAGCAAAAAAAAAAAAAAGGGTAACAAAATAGCACTGGTATAAACAAAATGTCAACCACTTGCCCCACTGTGATTCAAAACAAGATATGAAAACACACTACATTGGCCAAGAACATTTGTGAGAAACTGGAGAAGGAGCAAGAGACAAGCAAATAACCTGAAAAGGAAAAAAGAAAAGCAAGAAAGCCAGTCAAAATGTGCCCAGAGAAGGAGCCCCCACAACACAGAGAGGCTTAAAAGTGCTGCAGGACTCTAGAGAAATGACATGATCCCCAGAAGGGTTCTGCTCCTGCCTTCACCCCGTTGACATTCTGCTCAGCAGAACCACAGGTCTCACCTTCTCTTCTGTGCCCCAAGTAAGTGCCTGTGCTTGTAGACAAGTGCCAGGAGGTTTTCCTTTTATCTTGCCATTTTTGTGACCTAGTCCAACTCAGATACTGCACATACCTTGGAACCACATCATCCCTCCTAGGAGCTAACCACAGCATGGTTAGTTTTGTGGCACTGCTGTCCTGTGGTACACTGACACTACAGTAACCTAACTTGGCAAATTTCTAATAAAAGCATTTAGTACTACAACAATCCTTAAACTTAGACTGCATGGATTTTAGCATAACAAGTCTTTGCATGTTATACTTCTTAATTAACAGTGGGGCTACTTTTCTGGATCATCACATGGCAAACTGCTATATTTATCTTTACATAGGTGTAATTCATTTCTTTTTGCCAAGCAACAAAGCACTTCATTAATTAGCTCTCTTGGGCCTAGTTCTCTCCTACTTGTGCTACAATAATCCTAAAGCTGTCATACAATTAATACAGGCGACAGCTCAGAGTTACTGTCATATTGTTACCACAGCTATAGAGTGTTTCAAATTTGGATGCTTGGACTCAATGGTCCCAATGAGGAGTCTTGATTTCAGAGATGGCATCTACAACTCTCCTGGTTTTAGTGGCAGGCTTACAGACATAACTAATACAGAATCTGGATCATTTACATTCTTTTTATGTAGGAGTGGAGACCCTTACCTCCTAGGGCTCCTGAAGTCTTACCTGCAGTTATTCTCCATATTCTCTCTTCCAATTCACCATAATTCACCAAAAACACCTTTTTTTTTTTTTCTTGAAAAGCACATCATCATTAGGTTTTGACTTAACTCATGCAGGCTTTGATCTATCACCTTTGTTCTTCAAGATGAGATAAAGACTGAAACAACCTTTCAAGACAATGGGATCAGAAAAAGACCACATTGTAAAACAAACTTATTAACTCTACACATCGTTTTTCACACACAACTCAATGCACACGTTACATAGTTGGGCTCACTGCCCCATTTTACAGAAATCCACACATGCTGCCTCAAAGAACACTGATCCAAAGGGCCGTGAAAAACTTATCTGCACGTGGAGGCCAGGACATGTGGGATGCCATGTTCTTGCTTCACAAACCTTGGCCAGCTGCTGTGTTTTTGTGTCAGTGAGATGCCACAAACCTATGTCAACTATCAGAAATCAAACTACTCACTGCCACCCAGCAAAGATACAGAGTATAAAAACCTAAAAGGTAGGGCAGTAGGAAACCTTCCTACTGCCAGCCTTACTCTGGAGCACTCTTACCAGCAGGGGATTACTGAAAAACTGTTCACACTCCAACAAGTGCTCTTCAGACAGAGAGAATGTATTATTCCCTTGCCTTCCCCTGCACAGCAGGAATACATGATACCCCCATAAGGACAACACAAAATGGGGCCCTTCTTAAGTGGCTCTCAGCCTTAGATCTCATTTAAACACTCATTTCTACCCCCATTACTGATGTTTTCTTCTCCTCAGGTATAGGACCTTTGCACGAAAACATAATGATTTAATTTTTCAAGCACTGTATGATGCAGCATGTATTCCATTGATCTTAATTTAAAACACATTAGTGGGTGCTCATAGTAGGTTTGTGGAGAAATACGAGCTGATTTTACAGAATTATGTGAATTTGTACATATTTTGATAAATAAATCACCTGAAACAAAATATACTAATAAGGCAAGCATTCATTATCCCTTGCCAGCTAATTAGGTGGTCATTTGTATTTTCAACTAGTTGTGTATACTATTTATCACTCAGAAATCAGTCTTATGCATAACAATTCTGTTTGAAATGACATCAAAAGCCTTAAATCAAGGCATTGTTGCATACAGTGTGAAGGCAGCAATGACAATTCTGTTTTGTTTTATTATTCAAAGAAAGACTTTCCAAGAAAAATGCCTCCAGTTCCTGGAGGCTAAAACACTATTAGAGATGTCTAGCATACAAAAAGCTCAATTCTGTGAATGCTAAACAAGGGGCTCAGCAAAAATAACTGTTAGCTGCAGAACTGATTTCAATCTTTCAGGCAAAACACTCATAATACCTTTTCCACAAAAAAAACCCCAAAACTCTCATTGACAAAGGATCTCTTCTGCAAGTTTTACTTTCAGTTCTGTCCTTTGTCCAACACAAAGACAATTTCTCTCTTCAAGAGACAAGGAAAGAATAGCTCAAAGCCCATTAAACCAAAAAAAACCCAATCTTCCCCTCTTCTCAATTAAATATCAGTGTACTTCAGCATCACTACATATAAATATTTTTGAGCCCCTCTTGCAAGTGGCATGAAGGATTGCAGCTAGTGTTTGTTCAACAGTTTTCCCTTCCTTAGCCCCTTTTCCCTAGGGTCATCTGTGTTTCCTAATAGGTGAAGGAAGTGTCCGTTGCAGCTTAGAGCCACATCACTGAGCAGCCTAGTCACTTAGCTTGCTCCTGCAGGTGCTTTTCCTTGGTGTATCCATCTTGTTTTTAGGGCGGCAGGAGGAGAACGTCTCCTGCTTTTCTCTACTTCTGCTGGTTTGCTCTCCAGGAAGGGAAAGAAGGCTTTTATGTGTATTTCTCCAACCCAGCACAGGCAGCAGAGCCCTGCTATCCTGCAAAGTCCAAGCCACAGCAGTCTGGGGCAGCAAGGGTGAGTGTGGAGCTCCCTAACCCACCCCTCTGCTGAGCTACTGGCACTCCTGATGGAGCGAAGGGCAAACACCAAGCAAAGGGGACTGAACCAGGCAGGCAGCCACTCCTGCTGGCAGGATAAATTCTGCTGCAGCAAAGGGATTATTCACCTGAGTACAGACTACTCCTGTGACACGGAGCTTGCAAAGGGAAGAACTGTGTGAGACCACCCTGCACGTCACACACAGCCATTCTCAATTACCCTCACACCTGAGGACATGCTGCTGCCATCACCAAAATCTGTTTTCACTTCAGGCATTTAATGTTACACTCTTCCTGCCAAACAGTTCCTGCAGCCTAAGGATGAAATTCACTTTCTTCTCTTCTGGTTTGTTTTGGTTTTTTTTTGGTGGGTTGTTTTTTTGTTTGGTTGTGGGTTTTTTTGTTGTTGCTTTTTTTTTTTTTTTTTTTTAATTAATCTGGTTACTGGCAAAGGCCTGCATATCCCACAGAGTGACATGCAAGGAAAAAATTAAGATTGCTGATGAATCCCAAGACACTCTTCTTCCAGGTATTCCACCTCAATTTTTGTCAACTTTGGAGCAGATGCTGCCTACAGTGGAGAGCAAATCCTCAGATGATTCATGGCTGGGGATTTCTAGCTGCCACTGCTTGTCACCACATTGCTCAGAGGAGCTTATAAGCTTGCTGAAGGCAATAAATAGCTTCCTAAACCCTGCTCATTCATATAGTTTCTATTTCAGTAGCATGAAAGAATAGAATTCTTTCCAGCCAACACAATTTAAACAGAACAAAATTTTCTCTACACTTCTCTACACTTGCTGTTGGAATTCAAAACATATACCAAAGGTGAAAAAGCTCAGTAGTTGGTCAAAAGGATTCCCTGTCTGGGATAGGGTTGGATTTGTTCCTCAAATCCATGCTGCCTAACATGCTGTGGCCCAACACTGTTCTCACCCAGCAGTGTTGTTTCCTTGTAATATGTCTTGAGTTGAAAAATCTCTGCCTATGCCAGTGAAGGGAGCATGGCTTGACAGAGAAATCTGGTGACAGGCTCATGGAAGAGGAATTCTGCATGGCACAGAAGCTTCAGCCCAGCTCAATGCTAGGTCCAGGCTCCCCAAAGCACACCTGTCCACAGGGTTTACATGCAGACAACACAGAGAAGATCAGGAATCAAGAGCAGCGGTAGAATCACAGCCACACTGAGTGATCCTCTTGGTGGATGAGAGACCCCGTGAGAAAGATCCTTTGAAAAAATAAGAAGCCTCTAGCCCAAAGCAGCTATCAAGTTCATTGCTTTGCACATCTCAAGAATCTGATTCAAAGCAACTGGTGGAGCCAAGTAAACCAGCTGCTGAAGTACTCCCCTCTGCCCCCTGGGTTCCTGTGCTCGCTCAGTTTCTGGGGAGCTTTTGGGGGGAATACCTCACGGGATAGGGTAAAAGATTTAAAAGAGGCTCTTACCTCAGGTAATATTCCAAGGTTTTATTCCTGAAGGGTTTCCAGAGGCAAAGAGAGCGAAAGAGGAAGAACATGGGTTTTTATCTAGTCTCTGTCTCGGTATAGATAGCTGGCAGCAAGCCATAGGTCAGAGATAAGGGAAGGTAGGGTCAAACTAAATAGTTACAGGTTTCAGGGGTCTCTGGGGAGAAACCATTTCCCCAGAGGAATACAACAAGCTGCCTTCGAAAAGAGGTATTATTTCAAACCCTTTGGGGAAAAATATGTTCATCTCCTTAACACTGATCTCAGTAGGCAACTGCAAGTGTAATTGTTTCTGCTTCTTTCTCCCCATTCCTACAGATATATAGAAGCCTTGACAAGCCAGTGGGTTCTCTCTACTGATGGGAATATTCATGCCGTTAAACATATCTCACAAAAGATTGAACATGAGAAGCAGAGGAATAGCAGCACCTCAAAACATTATTCCTGGGAAGAAGAGCATAGGCTGTCTATAGGCTCAGCATGAAGCTGTATCTCAGTACAGAACATCTTGGGAATACAAAGACCATCTGTTTAAACCTAGTCAGAAGTTAGAGCAGGCACAAAGGCCAGGCTATCCTACCAGCACTATAAAAACCTCAGTCTGTGCTCAGGACTCTTTTAAATGCAAAATATTAGCAAAATAATATATTATATTTTAAAATGCAAAACATGATAGCAACATTGAGCTTCTCTATACCTTCAATCAGCTAACAGAGCTTAATTCTTTTACCCCCAAAATGACAGCCTCCCTTCCCTAATCCTGGATACTGGTACCCTTAAACGATCTCTGAGCCCATCACAAACATCCCACAGCTACATTCTCTCTCCATATCCTCCTCTCTGCTGCACTGCTGGGTGACCTACAAGTTCCCAGCCTCTCTGACCCTGGCCTGCAGAAGCTTACCAGGACTAGCCCTCTGTACTCCTAAACACAACAATGCAGTTTGCTGAAGTCCATATCTGTGTGCCACCAATCCCTCTGCTCTGACTAAGGAAACAGCTTCTCTAAACCTCTCTGCCCAGGCTTCGGACAGCAAGCGTCTCACAGAGGCAAGTCACTGCATCTCTGCCATAGCAACTTCCCATGAGAACATGCGCCCAAAATGTTGGATGCAAAGTAACACCATGTGACCTCTGAGGCAGTGCCTGTGCAGTATTATCAGAAGGATGGTACCACTGCTTACCACTGCCAACAAGTATGTTATTCAACAAAGAGTCAGCAGAAGAGTCTGCCAAGTACACCTACTCTCAGAGCAACACCACCAGTACTTTGTACGAGAGATCAGATAAATTGAAAAGAGTGAGTTTACTTCATGTGCTTCCTATCTCAGTCTCTGGGCTTATATCTGCATTATCTGATTAAGTGACTGTTAAATAACCCAAGCTGCCAATATAGGCTCAGGAAAAGTCTTTATCTTGATCTGGAAGTGTTGACATAATCTCCAAATATGAATTTCAACAATGAAGAGCATTATTCAAGGCATAAATGAAGCTCTATACTAAATCAAATTTACTTACATCTGATACGGTAAAAAGGGAAAAATACTTCAAAGGAAGATACAGCAAACTCTCTTGCATATTGTCTCAGCAGTACTAAAAGCAGGTAACAAAACTCAGTCCAGTCCACGCTACAAATGAGGAAAAACAAATTATAAGAAAAGGGAAAAGGTTTGTAAGCTGGAAAAGTAAAGAGATCCCCTCAACCACCCCCAACCAGTTGTTTTCTCCACATAGGGAGAACAAGTCTCTAAATGTCACATCTTCTTCCAACGCAGGCAGGGAGAGGAAAAAAATCCCCAAACCCTCCTTAAGAATATGAAAAATATCTTCAGAACATAAGTTAAAATATTCTTATTACCCATACAAATGGAATTCCCTTTGAAAGAGCATGGAATGATAACAGTATTAAAATATTAATGGGCCACTAATCTGGTAAACAGTTTCATTAGGAGAAAACAGCATTCATGGAAAAAAATATTTCTTCTTGTTCCTCATTCTGAAAGGAATTGGAAGCACAGCTGAACAACTGGTTTTGAAAGCATTTGCTCCACACCTAGCCCTAAGTTTCCACCTGCAAAGACATGGGAAAGCATTTGTTCTGTTTGTGAAATCAGAGTGAGGCTTTTATCCACACATTTTGGCAATGGTCTCTTGTTATATAATGATTTCCATATGCTTATCACATCTGAACAAGAGCAAAACAGCACGGTACCAACTGGTTCTGTTTACCTTATGATTTAGCCTCACATTTGGGCTTGTTTGGTGGGGATGTTTGTCAGGGGCAAGTGAATGTTTTTCAAAGTACCTTCCACTCTCTGACACCAAAATCAAAGCCATTGCCAGTGGGAAAGAGAAAAATCTGGATTCATTAGCAAAAAAAAAAGGTCAGAACAGCATGAACAGAATGCTGGATAATATAGAAGGAACTGGCAGTTACACCCATGTTTACAGTGGTCTGACATATCTCATGGTAAGACTTTGTTTTCAGTGACTCACAGCACTGCCAAATTAACTGGTTGGCCAGCAATTTCCTTTGCTAGGTGTCTGCCCCAGGCTGGGAAATTTTTGTTTTGTCTTGTTTTTCTTGGGAATGGGGCTTCAGAGAAAAGAAAATCTGTTCCCTTGTTTCCAAAAGTTGGAAGCATTTTATTACAAACCCCACGGTTGATTCTTTTGAAAAATCAATAAACAGATTTGAACAACTTTCCGACTGAGCAGCAAGGTTGCTGAACTGGACCTAACAATTTTGCGGTCGTAGTTCTGAAGGTAAGAAGTTTTAATGGATGTCACAGGAAAAAAGATCCTGGGAATTAACATGCTTGGTTGAGTCTTACAGAAATTCAGCAACATCTTGTACTGCTCACCCAGCATTCATCACCACCCTGCAGAGTTTTTGTATTCTATAGTGCTATAAATAATCATCATAAAGCTAAGGAAATGACACATGAACACCCCTTTGAGTTAAGCACTCAAAATCTAAACAGTGCAACTCTAAGCTTCTTAATGTAACCTTGATAAGGCCCTTTTGTGACACTGCCTTTGCTGTACAAGGTACTATTACAGCTAATTTCTGTTCTCTAGGACTTCTGAGAGCACCACAGGCAACGTTTGCCACTGTGGCAAGCACTGAGGACTTCAGTTAACCCATAAGCCAGGGTTTAGGAAACAGCAGGAGCTTTAAGGACTACAGCTCAATGCCACCACAACAGCTTAGGCCCAGAAATACAGTCTCTTCAAACCACCCCAAAACAAAATCTTTCCTTTTGATTTTTCCCCAAATAAAATTATAACCTAAAAGGTGCTATCTCAGCAAGAAAACACTTTGATTCTCAGCACAAATAAGCACAGAATTACAAT
Source organism: Phylloscopus whistleri (assembly GCA_017589585.1). NCBI lineage: Eukaryota > Metazoa > Chordata > Aves > Passeriformes > Phylloscopidae > Phylloscopus > Phylloscopus whistleri. Next base: position 4,855,720 of record JADMLD010000067.1, on the reverse strand, counting down.
TGTCCAGACACTGAAGAGCTGAGTGCAGAAGCATATTCAGGAGCAGAGTTCCTGCACTATGTAGCTTGGATCTGGCTGGTGACCACAGAGGGAATGCTCAGGTAACCTGGCTATGTCAAACCAGGCAGATGACAAAAAGGAGTGCCTCAGTTACTGCAAATATCGACATTGCCACTTCACTCAGAAGAGTGCTCATAATACCTTTTTTATATAAATCTAAATTATACTACCCACCCACTCCCCTAGATTAACTTCAGATGCCCAACAAAACAGATCACAATTCACAAAAGTTATAAAATTTTTTTTTATGCAAAGCTGGTGCATCTGAACATAACAACCATTTCTTCCTAGGGCCAGGCAACATCAGTAGACTTCTGACATGGAAATGCCCAGTTGATCCTCTAATCAGCTCAGGCTGACAAAAGCTTCAAGGAACACCTAAAGGACTGAATCAGCTCTAACATGTGGAGAAGTTCAAAGCACTGCCATGCTTTCTCCAGCTTCCATCCAGCTGGGACAGCCAGCCACAGCAGCAAGAGCTACTTTCCCCAGACTGAGCACACCTGCATGTGGAAATAAGTAGCAATAATCAGACACAGCCACAAATGAATTCCTTTCCTTTGCTCTGCTCTGTTAATATCACTAGCAAAAATTTCTGGAAAGGATTAGAAGTGTTTGCAAAATGCTTTACACCTTAATGGCATGCATCTTCTGCAGCAGTCTTCACAGGAGGAAATAAACATACAACCAAAATCTTCATCGATCTCTTTGAGAAAGCATTTTTCCGGTCTGGAAAGGGAAGATCATGTTGTCATTGGAAACAAAACACATTTTCTGTTTTCATGCACTCCTAAGACAGTTCTCAGCACTGCACATAAAGGAACAGGCTGACGCCAGCATTGCTGGTGCTGTGAATTCAGCAAACATTTTGGGGATTTTCATTTCTACCAAGCAAAACCACTTAATTATGACAGCAGAGGTAATGAAGAAAAGAAAGGCCATTATCAGAAGCCTGAAATTTACTCAACTGGAGTCCACACCTGCACTGGAAAAATTCCAAAGATCTGCAAATTGCGAGGGTTGTAAACTAGAAAAAAAGGACAGGTGTAGAAAAAAAAAAAAGAGAGACAAGCCTCACAGAAGTTACTCACTCACATGTGTCAGAGAATGGAAAGAGCACCTTTGTTCATAGGCCTGCCCAGATGGTGAGGAGGGTTTTAAACTACAGTTGCTGAGGAAGCTGAGCTTCAATCCATCCCACTCCAAAAAGTGTGATGCCTGTGACAGTGAAAGATGCTCAGGACATTGACCTGACATCACAGGTCAGCAGGAGAGCACCTGAAGCCCAGCACAAAGGAATTTCAGCAGCTCCAGCCAGTAAGTCAGCTTCATCCAACTTCCAATTTAAATGCCTCCAGCATGAGGAATAAACATGAGGGGTTAGAGATGTCTGCACACCTGCAGAACTATGGTCTCATTGGCAACACGGATACGTGGTGGGATGCCTCCTATGACTGGAGTGTTGGAATAAGAGGTTATAGGCTCTTTAGGAAGGACAGGCAGAGGAGACAAGGAGAGTGTGCTGTTCTCTGTGTCAATGATCAGCTGAAGTATATGGAATTCCACATGGGGATGGATTAGGAGCTGAGCAAGATTTTTTTGGGTCAGGACTAGAGGGAGGGCAGGGACAGGTGACATTATAGTTAGGAGCCACCCACTCAGGAAGACTGAGCAGATGAATCCTCTACAGACAGATAGGAGCAGCCTCATGTTCACCAGCCCTGGTCCTCCTGGGGCAGATCAACCACCTGGATATCTGCTGGAGGAACAATGTAGCAGGGCATAAGCAATCCATGAGGTTCCTGGATGCATTGAAGGTAAGCTCCCTATCCAAGTGACAGAGAAACCAACAAGGTGCAAAGCCTGGGAACAATCATAGTCACAAGTATATCATGTTTAAATAAGAACCAAAACAGCTCAGCCAAAGCAGCATGAGTAAACATGGATGGAAGGAATTCAGTGAGAGCTGTATCCTGTTTGACAATGAATTCCCACACACGTCAACGCACATGGAGAATGTTTAGTTTTGGAAGAAATCTGCTGCCGAGAGAGAAAGAAAACCAAAAAGTAGTGACACTCAGACAAGTTCAGAACTTGCCTTCCTGACCTTGATACCACAAGCCAAGATAGATTTGGGAGCCAAGCAACACAGACCAGAAACTCTCACAAAGGGTCTTTATTATAAGATGAACCGATGCATCTTTAACATCTCAAAATACCTAAAAATCTGGCCCTTCAAATAAATACAGCAACAAAACTGCACATGTCCTTATTAAAATTAAACACATACTATACTTTAGGGAAATGAGGGTGCTGGAATAGGTTAATACACATCCTTCAGTAGTCAGAGTGTTGTGACTCCTTAGCTGCAAAGGCAGATGGCAGATACCTGCCTCTTGTACGGTCAGCCCAAAGTACGTTCAGCGTACCTGAAAAGCCTCAAGTTCCTACACGATAAGCCAGGGACAGGTCAAGCCCAGCATGATTAATGAAAAGAAAATCTGCAGCTTTTCCCTGACTGTTTAAGCATCAGTCTTCAAAGCCCTGTGCTTTCTACCACTTTGTTAGATCCATAGAATAACCATAATTAGGCAACGCAGATGTGAAAAGCTAAAACACCATTCCAGGTGAAAAGAAATACACAGATTTGGTGGAAGTGGTAAAGCCTGAGTCACAGGTACTCAGCAACTACTGCTGCACCCTTACAAAGGAGTAAAAACAGCACCTTCCATTTTGTAGTAGGTGATGGAGATTGACCTCAAATCCCAGAAGTTTATTGGAAACTGGAAGAAATTGCATTCATGTCCATGTATCCTGGAAAAACTAGGAGCTCTGGCAGGGACTTGTGGTGCTTCTGAAGTCCCTTCCAATGTGATGTTTTTTTTGACTGTACTTTAAACAATGTTTATTTAGACATTGGCTTACAACGGCAAGGGAAGGATAAGCTGGGCCTTGTTTTACACAGAGGAACACTGTGGTCTCCCATGAAGATATCTGATGGGCTTTCCTGTACTATTCCTTATTTCTACACTTCCAAATTATCCTGTCTCAAATGTGCCAGGCTCCTAAATTAAACTCTTTAAGGAGGTTATGGAGACAGGAATTACAGTCAGACCCTTGCCCTCTTTCAGAAATCCAATTAAATGAATGCAACTTCCTTCCTTCTCATCTGTGATGGCAAGAGCAGAGAATTTTACATTATTAGTTCAACATTTCAAAACCTTTTTTTTTTCAAAGCAGGTATTATCACAAAATCATACTCTAAAATATCACTGCATTTTTCTACTGTGGTTGAAGAGAAGAAATTCTTAATAAAAATGTGCAATTAAAAAAAATCTCCAAGCTTTTCATATCCAGAAAACTCCACATTAAGGGGGAAAAGCTGAAAACTACTATTTCTCCCAGAGCATAAAACAGTGTTAAGGCTTCCCTCCTTAACACTGGTACATGTGAAAATAGAACCAAAAAGCAGAGCTTTCCTGACCAATTTGAACTATATAAATACCCCAATTTTCTGTTGAGAGCAAGTTACTGCTCTCCCAGGTGTTTGGAAAACTTACATGGAAGATTCATTATTAAATTGCATTATGAACAATATTCAACATTTTTAGGGCTTCATGTAAAAAACAGTTCCAAGACTTAACATTCCACAGAGACTCCTCTACTTTGAAACTACCCATGATTTTTAGTTTCATATAATTAATGTTTCTTCATTCTAAGTCAGTTACTAATATGAAAGCTAATTTGTGAAATCAGGCAGCCCATTAAAAGGACTGTTTTTTCTTATCTCTCCCAGGATATCAATACTAAATTCACAGTCAAATATTCTTTCCTTTGTACTTTGGTAAAAGACTCTATTCACCCTCATAGATTATTCTGGAAGAACTATGTAGTAGCAGTTCAGTTCGATGCTTCTTTTATCCCTAAATATTCAGCTCTCCTAAACAAACTTACAGAAATAAACAGACACTGAAAAAAACATCAGCAAAGCACACAATAGAGGATCACTTAAATGTTACTTGAACAAAGACAATTACACACATAAAAAAAAAAAATCAAGGCTTTCCCATCACAGTGAAAAATAAGTATTTTCCATAAAACACTCCTTTTGTTACTTGCAGGTTTCATCGGTATGGAGTGTCTGAGTGACAAGGAGAATACTGCAGAGCTCCAGAGAAACAAATCAATAACCCCATCCCCAGCAGATATAGTTTCCATGTGCCTCAGGTAGGGATAGTGAACTCCAAATTAGGACAGAGCTGCAATTTTCTGCAAGAGCTTCATGGGCTTAAAGCACCAGGGCTCTCCACACTGTTTCTGAAGCAGAACACTCTTGTATAAAAAAGACAGGGTATTTCAAATTACAGCTTCTTCTCAGCCAGGATAAGCCTTTGCATAATGACTTCCGTTTTTCTGCTTTATAGATGAAATTGTGAACAGTATCTTAGCACGCTGGGGAAAAAAATGCATTTTTCAAGTAAAGGATTTGACCTTCAGTTACTCATTTCCTTTCAGTAATTTTTAGATTTAGAGAATATAAATATTATTTAAACTCATATAAGCATATTTAGGGAGGATATAAAGACTGTATTCTGAACCCTGCTTTCTGTGAGGTCTGCTGTCCCTGGACGGACTTTAACTCTTTGGCATCTAATGTCACCAAAACCTGATAGTTTTCTGTGTACTGCCTTATAAACCAGGCATAAGAAAGAGCACTTGCTGACACATAATGACTAATTCTTACACTTGGTTATTTGAAAGCACATTCTTCACTGAAGATTTAAGCAGATTGATGGTTGACTCTATTGGTTGCAATAAGATGTATTATAGGAATTTCAACAAAATTCAGTAAATAAGTTTGCATCCAATATTCATCTCCTTTTTTTTTTTGAAGTATTGCATATTGGATCAGCCCTGGCACTAATGGCAAAGCTAGCTTTATAAAACCTGACAAGACACACCAATTATTCAGGAAAGTAGATTCCATTTTCAGGTATGACTTCAAATGACTTTGCAAGGTAAATTTAAGCACAATTTGAGCAAACATCTAATAAGACGGGGTGCTTTTCAAGGATGCAAGAAGTTGAAATATAGGAAGTTTTTCAAGCCTCAGATGAATGTTTAGACATCCCTGAAACGCTCAAAAACAACTCTTCAGAGTCCAGATTTCTCTATAGAAAACTGCTGTAAGTCCTTCAGTGTCATTTTCCACCCAGACTGTCAGACTATCAAGAAGACTCCCAGGAAGGTCTCTCCTATTTCTGCATTATCCCATGCTATGAGTGACAACCTCGGCTACAGAATACAAAGCACTCTTCTAAAATCTTGCAAAACTCAAAAGAAAATCATTATCAATAATATAAGGTTACCCCCAACTAGCTCTAAAAAAGTCAAAACACAGGAACAGACAAGGCAAATGCTACTCCAGGGTATGTAAAGAGAGAGTACCCAAAAAGGTGGAAAGCTCCTAACCTCAGCAGCAGGCAGCAAGGCCACAGCAAAAACACTCAGCAAGTTTAGAACGGACATGGACAATATGGACACAGCATGAGAAGGCCTGAAGAAGACAATAAAAATTAGGTATGAAACAGGTAAGGAAAGACTGCAAGGAGGTACATGTCTAGGCCACTGCTGAGAAGCTGCTAGATACACAAAATGTTGCTGCAAAGGAAATGATCTATTCACCACAACCATGGAAGAAAGGTCAAGAACCCACTGCAGAGATACATCAAGCCCTAGGGAAAATACAGCACCAACAAGTAAATTAAAACTCTTCAATAGCCAGGCTTTCAGCTGGGGGCGTTTAGAAGGCTGGTTCAGACATTCATATGTGCACAATGGCAGAAGGAGTGTTGAAGGGACTGGGAACAGGAGAGAGACCCAAAGAGCCAGCAGTGCCAGGAGCTAGCAAATCAGGGCCAGACTCCTGTTCTATAACATTGTCTGCATGTAAAAAGCACAGCTTAAACAAGAAAGTTTCACTGGATTGTGTGAATCCACTCAAAAATCAAACCATAAAAACATATCAAACCCTCTTTTTAACGTAGCACTGTCCCCACACTAATGTAATTGAGACTTACGGTCCTACCAAGCATCCCCCATTGCTACAAAGGGCTTTCCAGTTGTGACCACAGCCTCAGTTTGTTCTGTTAAATATTTAACCTTTGATGGCATTTAAACTGCAGGAGTCTTTTGAGTTTCTCAAGTTTGGAGTGAAACTGAATTGTTCTGGTGAAACACAAATAATCAGCTCGGGAGAAGTTACCACAGAGCATGCATAGACCTTCTTACTATGCCTTCTTTGAATAGCCACCTAATTTGATAACATCGTATTTTGCATTTCCTAGTTATAAGTACCGTGCATAGTGTCATATGCAACATTTCAGTACTGGTCACTCCATGATTAGGTATGGCCCTGTGACCCCCTTGCTTGCCTACTTGATTGCAGTTCTACTGTTCAACAGTGCTGCTAGTTTTTTAAATCCATTACGTTAAGGTCTTCCTAGCAAAATCCTGCTATTAACCAGTCATTTCCCACAACTTCTGTACTGTAAATAAAGTAGAAAGCTGTCCATTTAATATGTCTGATATTGCTGTTTCCCATCTTTTCTTTGGCAATTGTTCCATTTTTTGCCAAAACCATCGGGCTAGGTAGTAAATGAGGCATGAGTTTCAATCTCTAGTCCTCAGTTGAGGAATGCTAACTTGTGACAGTCAGCTCTTAACTGCTACTTGTAAAATTCAAACCAAAGGACCTGCCTGTAAAAGATGGTGAAAGCAATCCACCATCAAATATATAAAACCAGTGCAATGGGGACAAAAACCCCTGTGGATGTAGAAGCTGATATTTGGACTTTTCCAGATGAAAAACTACCCCATGGTTGCAGTTAGTTTATCAAGATCCAGCCTTGAATGGAAATAGTGCATCTGAAACATGCACATTGAGAAACCAGATTTTGGAGAATACAGTTCAAACATCTAGATATTAGTTCTGTCAGCCAAAGCCCTGAGATAGCCAAACCACTAAGTATATAAAACATGAGTTAAAAACCAGCAGCTTATGCTCAGGGACCATAGTTCTCTTCCCTTTTCATTCCTGCATTCCCACTGGGGACCACTTTCCCACCATGGTAACAAACACAAATCTTTCCTGTCCCAGTGGCTGAAATGCTTAACCATGTGCTCTCAAACCATTTCATATCATAAAATTAAGGAAGAATCACTAGATGATGTAATGATCACCCAGGCCTTTTCAAGGAGTACAGAATTTTAATATATTAGTATACAAAAGAGTAGTACTGGCATACAGAAAACGTTTTGAAGGACATAGAGCATAAACATTGGTAAGCTAATAAACACATGCTGTCATTTAGTGAGATGATACATGGGCATTTCTTCAAAACCAAGACAAGAATTTAGTTTTCAGCAATGGTAGTGCTATTCACATTGATATAATGGATGCAATATTTCCCATATACTGAGAAATCCAGAAAGACTAATGAGTAATTCAAGCAATGCACTGAATCATGCCCAGGACAGACATACAGATCACCTTCATTGTCTAGAACCTCCTCCCTAAAAAAATAAAAAATAATTTTAAAGTTTCCAAGTTTAGGCCACTGAGAGACAAAAAAGTGCATCCAAGCTTTGGGAACCCAGCATAGGAAAGACATGGAGCAATTGGAGAGAGTCCAGGGGAGGCCACCAAAACTATTAGAGGGATGGAACACCTCCTATAAGGAAAGGCTGAGACAATAGGGATTGTTTAGCTTAGAAAAGAAAAGGCTTCAGACTGCCCTATTTCCAGTCTTCCAGTACTTGAAGGGAACCTACAAGAAAGATGGAGAGTGACCACTTACATGGGCATAAAGTGACAGGACAAGGGGAAATGGCTTCAAGCTGAAAGTATGGATTTAGATTTGAAATTAAAATCTTTACTGTTAGGATGATGAGGCAAAGGAACAGGTAGCCCAGGAAATTGTGGATTCCCCATCCCTGGATGCACTCAAAGCTAGGTTGGATGGGGCTATGAGCAACCTGGCTTAGTGAAAGGTGTCCCTGTCCACAGCAGAGGAGTTGGAACCAGATAATCTTTAAGGTCCCTTCCAATCCAAACCGTTCTAAGATTCTGTGATTCACTTGCAGTACCAAAGTGGTCACATTTCCCAGGTACAGTGCCAGATTTAAAGGCTCCATACTCTTTTTCACTTGGTGATGAGGAAAAGTGATACAGTGAAAACTCAGGAGCTTCATGTAACATCGAGTTAACATGATATTTAAAGACAGTATTTCTTTTCCTTGCTTGCTCTTAAAATAAGTCTTTCGCTGGTGTGCTGGTTTGAAAGAAAACCAGTGAGACTCCCAGTCAGAGATACAATTTAATAGGAGAAGAGAGGAAAAAAGGTAAAATAAAATAAATTGAATAAAACAGCCTAACACCCTGTTGGTCAGGGTGTTTGAAGCAGTCCAAAAGTAAGTCCTCCTGGAGTGGCAGATGAGGTTCTGTTGGAGCAGGGATGATCCTGAGAGAGAAGGGTCCAGTGATGGTAAGAAAGGTCCAGTCTTCCTCCAGGAATCCAGTGGAACCAGATACCTTGTGTTCCTGTGTCTCAGTTTTTATCTAGGTAGGAATGGTTGGCTCCCCCCACTGGGTGGAGCATCTCACAATGGAATATGTCATGCCCTTAGTGAGCCTTAATGGCCCATTAGCAGAAAATATCCCCCTGGAGGGAGGACAGGTGGTGAAAGAGATAAGAAACAGTGCCCCACCTGGTTTTAACAGTTGGCCCATTATCACAGGGTATCTGCCCCCCTCCCCCCACAGTTACAAGAGATAAAGAAAAACATCTCCCCAACTGCTTTTAACAGATGAAATAGAATACCATTTTTGCTTCCATAACCCAAGACAACTGGATAAAGAACTACAGTTACAAGCCAGATGTATTTACTTCATTAACATTTTTTTTCCCATTGAGATATACTAAAAAACACAGGGCTTTACTTTCAGCTGTTTTTTTTTCCCTTACACAAAATCATGCCTGGAGAAACAACTCAACCAACCACTGCATCATTGCATAGGGGTGTTACTTTTATTAAGAGATTTCTCAGAAGTCTGGTAACATTTATTGTTTAAGGATCATTCCTTTACATGCAAAGTGTATTAATCGCCTACTCCAACTTCATCATGTTCAGAAAATTACAGCTGGGTGAAATCCTTAGCTGCCAAAGCTCTTTTATAACAAGATGTTAATTACTTTATTTTGTTGAGGGGTAAAAGCTTAATTATTATGGATTTGTAACCCCGTTTGGCACTTTGGAACAGAATTTGTAGTATTTTTTTCAATCATCAGGGAGTCAGGACTATGCCATACACTAGAGAGTAGCATAAAACAAAGGCAGAATCCTTTTGTAGGGTGTGTAGAAGTAGAAAAGTCATACAGAAACAGAGTGGTCTTCAGTTCTCCTTTCATTTCCTGCCTCTCACAAAACCCATATGAAATCTGGACGCACATTTTGGATTCCACTCTCCATAAACATAAGTAGCTTGTTTTTACTGACTTAAGAGAAGCACAAATTTATATCCCCACTCCACGTCTGAGCCAAATAAGAGTACTGAATACTACCTGTATTTACCCATTTTACAATGTTCTCCCTTCACTACGCAAACACAACAGGAAATGCCCTCATTCCCAAGAAGCCACTCCTTTACTTCTTTTCAACTTCTCTTGACAGAGCCATTAGTGATCAAGCAGAGTTTACCCATTATTAGCTGGAGGGTCTCAGTGGAATAGTGTTTTGTGTGATCATTCCTTATATAAATCCTGACAAATGAGCTCTGGATGAAGCCATGGCTACTTTCTTACTGGATTTACTATAATCCTTATGATGTCCCTCTTCATGTGTTTCGTGTAAAACTCACCTTTCAATATAAGGACATTGGAGATATAAGGAAGGAAAAAAAAATCTTGAAAATGAGCACAGTGCATAATTTTCCTGTTTGGGTTTCAAGAGAAGAATTTACATGCAAGTCATACACTACTGAATAATAATAATAATTTAAAAAAAAATCACTACTGGCTGTAATGTTTGCATTTTTGTTTCGTTTTTTTGCTGCACACCCTCACCAATCTGTTCCCCAACTGACCACAAGACTTAAGACTTGGCCAAAAGGGTGAACACTGCTGCTTCAGAGACCTGTGGAAAGTACAGTGTCACATCCAGGTAGCCTGGAAATGCCAAAAATTACTTAGTATCACTTTGTACACCTGCTAACTGTGTTTACACAATCTGTAAACATTTTTGTAATTTTCAGTGCTAACTGCCCATGTGTAAACTTACTCTTACTAGCTGTTCTACTGCCTCCAAGGGGTTCTGTTCCTCCACATGGGAAAGACATACTTTCAAATGGTGACCAGGGACAGATTACAGATCCTACCCGATGTAAATAGGGTAGCATTATTTCCTGTTATCTGCAGCTGCACAATTTCAACCCCTAAAAAGTCCTTGGTACGAAGAGTAGGCAGGAGGCTTTTTTCTTTACAAACTGAATTACCTCCAGCAAAAGGGCCCAAATGATACAAAACCAGGACTGACTGAATATCTTCCTCATTTTTAGCTGAAAGTATTTAACACAGATTCCTATCATTCCCTGGAGAAACTAATGAACATCATTGTTAGGAAATCTTACTTGACATTTTCTTTAATTCTCTTCAGCCTATTTCTATGAGTTACTTTGCCTCAGCACAGCCCAAAAAGCCATTCTTGACCTTTCTGCCACATTAAACTCTTTAATTTCGTTTTAGAAACACTTTTTCAGAGGCAGGTTGACCTCTGGCAAACATACACACACACACACAGAGAATCAAACCTAAAAGCCAAACACAAATCATTCCAGTTGAAAGCACAGTCTGTGCCTGACTGTAGGTTCAGGCCATCAAGCCTCCATCCTCACCAACATCACAGGTTCTTTGAGGAACCATGACCCTTTCTCACCTGGCAGAACTCTGGGGACTGTGTGGGGGGGGTGGATTTGCAGAAGCAAACAGGAGGGTGAGTCACCTGCACAACAACATTCATTTCAATGGATGTATGAATAACTTGTTCAGGACTGCAGTGAGGATGCACACACAAATCCTTCAAAAAAGAGGATACTTAACCATATCAAATACATTTTGTTTGAGGAAGCAGTCGGATGGAAAAACTCCAAACTGCTATAACAAGCATCATAGCTTGTAGCTCAGAACTATGCATCTGGTTTATTTAGCAAAAAAGCAGCTGTGTGGAGTCACAAATGGACAGACCTGATCAGAATAGCTGTGTCACCCCAACCAGCACAGAAAGAATTAACATCTGCAAAATCAGAGTTGGTCCCTTTCTTTTTATGAGTTCCTTTTCCTCAAGTCTTTTGTCCTTTCCTTGCAAAAGACAATTTATCAGGTTTGTTTCTTGCCAAATAGAGTATTATGAACTATATCATGAGACAGCAAGTGCAGCATAACAACCACTTCTCAACATGACTTTCTCCGATAGGTACAATTTACAGTGTATACACAAATAACAAAACTTCTTTGAAGTACTCATACTTCAGAAAGAAAAGGTGAAAATCTTCACCATGGACAGCAACTCTCCTATTTTTAAATAATATATTTTCTGTGATTCTACTTTAACTGAACCCTGTGTAAGCTCCAGTTTTACCAAGTCTGTGTGTTCATTTCATTAAAAAACAGTTCTATTTAAAAATATTCTTCTTTCCCTAGTAGTCTCCCCTCAAACCATCAATATTTCAGGATGAAGATTGTATTTTTGTCATATATTTAGATATAGTGCCTGCTAAAAGGCATCCTTGTCACACATCTCCTTTACAGTACTAAAAAACAAGCAGTGAAAAGCCTCACAGCTTTACATTTGGTGCTATTCCTCAGTCCCCTACCTAGACAAAGCATCTGTTTTGAGACATTATCTGAAAACTCCTTTTTAATGAGCTTTCTTATTTCTGTTTAAAAGCTAAACACTAGATTGGTGATTTATTTTTCTCTGTTAGATCACGGGTGTGTGGGGGGGAGTTTCTGTGGAAAAGCGGTCACTGAATAATTCTGCATCCAAATATTGGAAGTTTATAATTTAAAGCAGAATCTGTGCTTTACTTGGAGCTATATCAAGAATTTTCTCCCTTAACACTCACAGCAGAGTAGTTGCTTCCCATACTTATTAACCAAGACAAAAAATATGATATGATATATGATAGCTGTCTTGCTATCATTTCCCATGTTCCCATTCCACGTAGGTTCCCATTCCAGTGGCATTTCTTCTCCCACAGGCTCCTTGATCTATGTATCTCACAGATACTCTACCTAGCTGGTACAATGGCTTTGCAGGGATTTCTTTCCATTCTCAGGATAAATTTAATCCATAAAGACACTTCTTGATAGCTTGTTTCCTTCACTGCAAGCTTTCCTTAACATGCAATTTGACTTCCAAAGAATTACCTGTTCTATCATTTCTATAGACCTTATATCTAAAGATAGCAGTGTCCCATTTTTTTAAATATTCCACCAACTTTCTAAAATAGCTGTTATATCAGTTTCTTTAATTATAATAAGTACTTCCTAGTCTTCTCAGGAAGGCCACAAATATTTGAAGTCATGTTGGTTGTCTCTCCAAATCCTGATAAATTGAGACTTCACCTTTTCAAACTTTGTTATTCTCTTATTCTTACCAACTTGTGTCCTAGTTTTGTCCAGAATTATACTTTCTTATTTTCTCCTTGAAAAGATGTTTCTCCCCTTAGCTTTTCCTTGCCTTTGGTTTTAAAACCCTTAGGTTTTTTGTTGTTTTTGTTTTTTTTTTTTACATTTCCATTTCAAGCACTGTCTGGCTGGCTCTGCATTGGTTCTCTCTCCCCATATGGCCTCTATCCATTCCAATTTTTCCTAGTGTTCTAATGGATATGATATCCTTCCCCTGTACTATTTTCCTTTGATCCATGACCTGAGATTCCCCAGCTCCATCTGTCCCTGCACATGACACAGGCAGCATGTCAGAAAATGCTGTCTCATCGACTCCTGTTTCCAATCTACTACCTACCAATCATAATGTTACATGCAAAAATTTATCATCAATTCCCTCCACATGATGGGAACACACAGGAAGCACAACTTATAACTCCACTACAACGTGACCTAAAATCTGTGCCTGCCGTGTTCACATACATATCAAGTTAGTCCTTGCACAGCTCACAGTGGCATTAAACAATATGATATCTGCATCTCTCATAGATTCCCAGTTCAATAACTTATCTCCTTCCAGCAGCTGAGATATGTCCCTGGGTGTATGTCCATATTACACGGTAATGTCAGACCATCATCCTGAGCTGTGGTTACTCGGGCAGTCTTTCCCCCTGATCACCTGGCTGCCTTCTCTTCTGGAGAGTTTATTCATTGCCACCAACACAGGACCTGAAAGTTATGTCATGTAAGGGTTGGACTGCTCCATGATGACTTCAGGTCTCCTTCACATGTTTCTCAAATCCTCTGAATTTCTCTTGTTCATCTCAGCTAAACCAGAAAAACTGTTAAGGCCACAAGCTGCTGAGCACTGACTTACTGTAAATCCCATCTACCAACAGGATAGATTCCATTCAGGATTGTAGCAGTCACCCAATATCCTGAATGAACCAAACTCTTAGGGTTTTCCTCATGAAATAGCTTCACTGCAACTAGGTAGATGGAAAAGCTCAAGTCATCCACTTGATCTTTCACTAGGTGCTCCTTTTAATCTCTTAATGGAGAAGATGTTGCTTCTCCATATGCCTTCACCCCTGTTCCCTGCTCACAGGATTTTATTCTTGTAAGGGTGCAGCTGCCCTTTCTGCGACCGAGGATGTCACATGGCCTTAAAAACAGGAATGAAGTGAAAATTTCTGAGATACATACATTTGTGGTCTCCACAGCAACAGAGTAATCAAATCAGTGCCCCCTGTGTTATTTCAAAAGGACACAAATATTGCTGGAATAATATGAGGCTGTAGAAGCACCCACCACACATCTGTTCGGTTTGAAATTGATGGTGCCTTAGCCTCCTTTCTTCAAGATAATTAGTCTTACCAATGATAATACCAAAACCTCAACCTCCTTCCTTTGCCTCTTAGGTTTAACTGCTCTATTCAGACTCTCAGGTATGAGCAGAGTTCTATAAATCATAACACACACAAGTAATACAAGCCCCTTGTAAATCTGTCAGAACTCTCCAAAGAAGAGAGAACTTATGAAGTCTGGCTCATTTCTGTTAATGTTTTCAAACACACAAAAACAGTAGCATTAGAAATTGCATCAAAAATCACATAATGAGTAAGGTTAAATTAAAAGAGAAACTTTTGAGGCAAGTTTGGGCTGGGATTCTTATGACAGACAAATGTCAGTTTTCACCAGAGAGGTGTTTGATGATTTTTTTACCTTATCTACTAAAAGCAAAAACCTAACTGTTCTGCAGAGTGAGCATAAAAAAATACATGATTATTAAACCTGAGATATTAGCTAACGTGATAGATGGAATCAAAACATAGGAGTCTTTAAAATGAGCTATTTTTTGATATATTTGAACATACTTTAGATGGATAGATGCAATTGATACATTTTACCTAAACGGGGAACTCAGATTTCAGAAATTTGGAATTACTGCCATTATGGTTTCTCAGGTTGGCCAATGGAAAAAAACAAAACAAAACCCAACAAAATGAGACTCAAAAATCAATAGTCCTTCTACCAATGCTGATCTTAAACACCAAAGTCACGTCAATAGTAGGAGAGCAGGCATAATATGCAAGTAAGCTGGTATACTTAAAAGTCAATAGACACCAAAAGTCTTTGCATGCAAGGAAGAACACTTGTAAAATTACCCCTTTCAGGCATCAATATCACTACCGCAGGGCCTTGCTAATCTCTCCTTCCCAAAATCACAGTCACCAACTTTAGATCACTGCAATTAGCAACAGATGTTCATTTACACCTTCAGAGATCCAGGTTTGTAAACTGAATATTTCTGTGCTATGATAATGTGATTTTAACACCCTTAGCAGGCTTCTGGTTTCCTTCACCTCCCTATTTTAAAATATGCCAATAATTTTAATCCAAAAATATTACACCCAGAGGTCTAGAACAAACTTCAGTCTTCAGTGTTAATTGTTGGTGTAACCCAGATTCCTTAAGGCAGGTGATCCATGATCACAACACACCCTAGGTACCAAAAGCTGACAAATATAACACAGAGTTGAGAGATCTGCTCCTTTCTGGATAACAAAACCTATTCAGATAAAACAAACTCTCTGTTACATATGTCGAAAACTTCTCTGGAATCATGGATAATCATAAGGCTGAATCATATTAATTTTTCAAGTTACAAGAAGCTGAAACCTCAGCAGTACAATGCCAGGGGCATATTTTTTTTTGCAGAAGACACGAGTGTTACAATTTCCTACAGGCTGAATCCTGGTGTGCTCCAGCATTTCCGAGCATTTTAGGATAAACTATTTCTTTCTATAGGTTTCTAGGCTGTTTCAGACAACCTTTAGTGGAAACTGAGGACTTTATCTCGCACTGCCTTAGAAGGTGTTTTCATACAATTTAAGAAACAAATTAAGACACTTCTCACTTGCTTTGTTGGGGATTTTTTTACATTTGGTTTTTACCCTCCATTTTCTAGAAGCCTCTTCCAAAAGCTCATTTCCCCTACCTCCTCAGATATTCTGTGACACAGAAAGCCCCCAGCCACTCAGAGGCTTCTCATGGGTTAACTCTGTAGAGGTTAATGCAGGGCAATACAGAGTAGAAACAAGACCCTTTTAGGGTCCCTGTCACGTCTAAGATTACTGATAAAAGCCAAGGTCTGTTGGGGGGGGGCTATGAGGAACAGTTCACAACACACTTTTCTCAAATCAACATATGAAATGACAGGCATTTTGATGACAGCTTTGAGACATTAAGAAGCTACCTTACTGATCTTATGAAATTAGCAACTTCAAGCTTCATATCATATTCCGAGTATCTCATAGAGAAGAGGAGTTTCTAAACTGTTTGCACACAGTCATGACAAGACTCCTCGTACTTTGGATTGAGAGGTGTGCCTGGGGTGGGCATTAAGATGAGCCCAAGGACATCTCAGTACACAGAATCTTCGCCTCCCTTGATTTGATTCAAACTATCTCTGTAAGAATCAAAAGCAAGTTCACTCAGGCATGGGTAGGAAACAAAGCATTCCCCAAAAACTAAGCAAGATGAAGGAGCTCTCTAGAGAGTCCTAAGAATTACCAGCCTGGGAGGTCAGTAACCAAATAAGATGTTTGTAGAACTGAACACTTCCACCTGAAAAAGGAGACACAAAACATAAAGGAGGTAAGGGATGATGATCCACAGCACTTTTTTAAAGATATGAAACCACATAGCTAAAGAATAATGTGGAGGCTTTCACTACAAATAATGGGTCATGCTACAGTAGCAAAAATGTAGGCTTAATAACCATTGAAAACTAATGCTATGCAATAATTTCATAGAGGAAACAAGAAAAAAGTTTCCTGACTGGCACACCTAAAATTAGACCACATCTAAGTTTAAAAAGGATCATGTCCTCAAACAAGCTCAAGACTCAAGATCTCCCAGCCAATCTTCCAAAAAGCCACAAAAGCCAAGTCTGAAAATGCTGACAACTGTTTAATTACTCTGAGCAGGGACTGCAGTGTGCAGGCTGACCCCAAACATAACTATCTAGCCCACGCAAAACTCACCCAGCCAGTGTTTTACCCCTAAAAAAGAAAAAAAAAACCTCACCCATTGAATTGTGCAATGATGCTGCTTCTTTTTCCCATCAAGATGTTGGCTAAATTTGATTAAGAACAATCAAATTGTGTGTGATGGAGAAAAAACAATTGCTATAGTTTTAGATTGACTTTGCAAAGACCTGTTCAGTTTGGACATGATAATGATGAATTAGATAATTACATTGCACTGAAGGCATGATTATTACTGAAGATACCTTCCCTATAGCAGCCAACCCTGTGAGTATGTATACCTGTTATTTAAAGGTTTAAACCAATGGTGACCACAAAGATGCACATTCTCAACAAGTTGTTCAGATGCATCAGTCATTGCCTTTGTGGCTCTGCACAGAGAGGAAATGGAACACAAGGCAGAATATTGTTGTAGCAAACTGTCTCAAAGTTTGATAAAAATATCAGGAGAGGTGCCTAACCTCTGGCAGCAGCTAAAGCCAGTCACCTCAGAACAAAATGCAAGGAAGGTTTTGGATGGACATATAGGATGGCATCCCCCCAACTCCAAATAGACAGATAATGATACCTGTTGTAGAAGTTCTTTCCCTCTTCCAAAAGCCTCATTTGTTTACTATTTCCTCTTACCAGTACAAAACAGTTACCCCCGCAAAATCCCTGTTTGTCTTTAATTCTGTTAAAAATGTCACCTCACAGCTTTTTGACAAAATTAGTTTCATAAGTGAAATAAAAAGAAATTACTGCCTTTATACAGGGTTCTGCCATGTTTGTTGCCGTGGCATCCTGTGTCAAAAATTCTGCTGGCGTACGCACAGCTTTAAAACTGGAGTAGGCAAATCCTCTCTGGGGAGATCTTGGAGGCTTTTCAGATGGTCAGCTCTTAGGCTGCACAGATCATCTTCCTGGCACAATGACAAGTCTATGACAAGAAGAATACAGTTTGTGATACTCATTTTGGGGACCTTTTAATCTTGGAAAGCAAAAGGCTTAGACTGAGCAGTTTCTAAATTTACTGGGCTTTTTTGAG
This sequence comes from Phylloscopus whistleri, assembly GCA_017589585.1. Taxonomy (NCBI): domain Eukaryota; kingdom Metazoa; phylum Chordata; class Aves; order Passeriformes; family Phylloscopidae; genus Phylloscopus; species Phylloscopus whistleri. The sequence goes on along the minus strand of JADMLD010000067.1, from coordinate 4,837,856 downwards.
GTAGATATTTCCAAAGATGGGAAAGCAAGGAGTGTTCGTGTACAACCAAGCCTGTGATGGTGGACCACAGAAAGGTTGTAGCAACCTCCTACTTTGCATTTATTAGGAGCACTTTTATCATACAGACACTAATGAAAAAAAGGCAGAAAGGCCAGGCACTCTTCAGATAAGTAGCTAGTAATTTCAAATAACAAACCAAAGAAACAATTAAAAGGCTTTGGCAATAAAAGCTTAACAGATGATGCACCGACAAACCACTACAATTACAAGACATATTTTCAGCTAATATGGTTAGCATAATGTACTTTCTAAGCATTAATGTAATACCAAGGTGGCTGTAAATCACTTTATCAATTATTGAACCACAATAAAATATTTATAAATGGGCTCTTATTATCAAATGCAACTGTGATACTTTTAAACTGTGGCAAATGTAAGGGAGTGTTCTTATCTTTTTCTTAACAGAAACTTGGGGAGTGTTAATAAATGGCTTTTCTTTAAATCATGCTTTACTTGCTTTGCATCTTCAGTCATTCTGCATTAGTGGAATAATACAACTGAACAGTGACTCCACTTCTCCACAGTCTGTGCAATGAAACAACACATTTATTGCTATGAACTAGAGCCATCATGTATAAAGAGTCTAAGTGGTTTAAGAGGTTTCTTCCATGAAGACAACTGGGACTGAGTACATTGTGTAAAATTGTCGAATGATCTCCTATGAACTCTTTTTTTGTCATGTTACAGTAAGAACTGGCTTTAAACCACACATTTTTATTTAATTTTGGGGCAATCATCAGAATGAAAAGAACATTTTTCATTAAATGTGTCTGAAGCTAAATCAAGTTTCCAGAAAAGCCAAAAGTCTGGCAAATAGCCACTGAAAAGTCTTAGGGGTTCAGGGTGCTTCCCTCCGCCTATCTGACCACCACCTGACAAAAAAAAAAAAAAAAAAAACAAAAACAAAAAAAAAAAAAAAAAAAACCAAAAAAAAAAAACAAAAACCAAACAAAAAAAAAAACCCAACCAAGAATACAAAATAGAGAGGGTAAAACTGGACCTTCATTTAAAAAAAGGAAACTTTGGCCAGAAGTATGTCTCCCAAAAAGCCTTTTCAAAGGATCTACTTAAATACCAATGAAAAAGAAAATGATTTTTGAAGCCTCGAGAGTCAGCACCACTGTCCAACTACAGTAAAAAATGATTATCAAGAGAAAATGATAATAGTAACAGTTACTCAGGTGTCTCCCAAGTCCCTGAATGGAAATCACATACTTGCTTTTTAATGTTACAAGGTTAAAATTTTGAGAATTTTTTTAACGGTATAGGATTGTCTTGGTTTAAAACACAGGTGTCTGCTAGGGAGGGGCAGAGCCTCCCTCGGAATGGAGAATTCAAACCCCTCCCCTCCAAATTATTATAATTTAGAAAATTAAAAGGGCTTTCAGGCAGAGATATGGGGCTAGGAATAACAGTTCTTTACTAATATGTATAACAAGGCAAACAAGCAACAACAACTACAGGGTTAATAATAAACAGAACCAGGAACCTCAAAGGGCTTTGTTTCACAAAGCCCAAGGCAGTCTGAGCTCAGGTGCCCCTGTGGGACTCTGAGAGCACCAAACTGGAACGGTGGGGATGTCCCAGCAGAGCAGGAGGAGTGCGGGGCACAGAGCAGCAAAAAGCCTCCAAGCATTGCCAAAGAAGACAGGGCCGGCCCAGCAGGGCAGGTGGAGGAGCTCAGAATTCCTGGGCACACAAGCAGATGATGATGGCAGATTTCCCAGGACTGGACTTGGTGGTGACCGTGAACTCCTCCTGCAGCAAGCAACAGCCTGGCTGTCCTCTCTCTGATGCCCAGAGCAAGGGAGAGCAGCTGCCTCCATCCCTGCCCTTAACCTGCCCCAAAAATCCCGTTACCTCCCCCCTTGAAGAGAACAAACTCACAGAGACCCAAAGAAGTGTAGCCAGGTGCTACAACTCCTCTCCTTTGGCCCCTTTTTTCTGCTTACGTACCTATAAGTACCCAGTAGTTAGTTTCCTAGCAACTTATGGAAAAAGAAAAATCTATAAGTGAAAAAGGGACAAATCTAACCCCCAACAAAGATGAAGAAAGCAGACAGGCTGATACTACGTCCCCCTTAATGCCGATAGCAGGAACTACGTTACCAAGTTGTACTCTTCCAAGCAAGAATTACTGTGGGTTTTAGTAGGAATCCGCTGGTGTTTTCAGCACAGGGGGTTTGACAGGGCTTCACTTATCCTGCTCTCAGATCAAGGAAACCATATTTTGGTTCATAAAGAGGGCATGCAAGCAAAGAGGGCTCAGGTGCCCAGTGACACAGCAGGTAAGGAGCCACTATAGAGATACAGGTCTGACAACCACCCACAGTCACTGACAGACTAAGGCACACAGCTGCACAAATTCTTCCTCTCAGGCCTTTAACCAAAGTTCAAATACTAATTGCAAGATGACACTGTCAGAAAAGGTGTTGCTGAGAACTACCTTTGCTGCTGCCACTACAGCCACAAAATCGCAGCTGTCAGAGTGCTTCTGAACTGTAAACCACCTAATTACATTCTGATTGCACAGCCCAAACATCATCTAGAAACACTGAAGTGCTGCACACAGCGTTGTTATACCTCATAGAACAGATTGCTAAATATGGGTCTACTTGATAGGGCCAAATCACTACGCTAGAAAAGCCTGTGTTACGCTCCCCCTGCCCTCCCAAATGCCAGATGAAAAGCACAGTCCTGTCTCACAGGGCAGGCTCAGGAAGCTCTCTGAAACGTCGGGCAGCCATTGTCCGTAATTTATGCCCATTTGGCTTATCAAATAGGAGAGCAGTAATTTTACTGAATGCTGGTCGTTTTTTTCAACATTTCCTTCAAAGCATAAAACCTTGGAAAACCACAGTTGATGTAAAAAGACATATCTGAGGTTGTCTGTTGCAGAGAAATGCTGCTTTTGAGCTACTGCCAGCGAGGTTCCTACAATGCACTGCATCAGCAGCCACATCTCAGTGCCTGCCAATTGAGTTTGGGCAGGGTCACAACAGGGGACAGAGCAGCGTGCAGGAAAGCTCCTTCTGGCAGAGAACAGGAGGCTGTCAACAGTCTCTGAGCCATCCAACAGGAAGGGTTACAGATCTGCATTTGTCCTGCAGCTCCCCACTCAGCACAGGGAGCTGCAGGACAAATGGGAGCCTCTCTCCAATACAGTCCGTCAAGTGGTTACTTTCTGAAGGCATTCCCTGGTTCAATTTGCCATGACCAACCTGAGTGAAAGCCTTGGGTCGGAGGAGGTGACAGCACTGTCACTGTAAGCTATTTCCTGCAGGGAGAGCAGCAGCATATCGCAAAGCCTGCAGGAGAAAAGCTCTTGGATGAAGGGAAGCCTGTTCAAGCACATCCAGAACAGCCCAGCCCTGGCAGAATCACCTGGTCTGTTTTGCCTGCCAGCTTCTGGAAGGATGTCACATCTGCTGGGTACATCTCACATTTGGAAGTACACAGACCTTATGAGTAAAGTAAACCTCCCAGTATTTCGTCCTTGGGAAAGGCTTCCCTTAAGGCCTTCCATTTCAATTGCCAGCAAAAGAATCACATTTTTAAGGGAGATCAGCAAGGCAAGGATAGAAAATACATTTATGGCCACTTCATTTTGTTTCTTAAAGACTGGGGCTAACTCAACAATCCTTCTTTTTGTTGCTAGATAACAACGTGCTTTTCAGAATACCCCTCATCCTGATCAAATCATATGGGCGATAGCAAACTAACCATGTTCCTACGGTAAGTTCTTCCAATAATTAGAAATCTTTGCATGTAAAATCTCTAAATGTATTTAGCTTTGGTGTCCAGCCACTGAACTGTTATATTTAGACAGCACTTTCAAAACACACAGTAATGAATTAACTTTGTTTCCACTGAAATTCATCCTGAGGCAGTACAACCACACATCTATATCAATTACTCATTCTCCCAGTCTGTACTCACACCTGGGATTGCTCTGCTGATAGGTGCAGCACTATTGAACTTCTTGAGGTTCTTGTGGGCCCAGTTTGAGGTCAGGTCCCTCTGAACAGCATCCCCTCCCTCTGTTGTGTCAATAGCAATGGTAAAACAAATCAGTGCTGATCTGCCTTCGTGTGCTAAATGGTAAAATCTAAGCTTTTCAGGTAATTTCAAAAGAGCTGCAGCTTCTCTGCAGCAGCAAGCAAGCTCAGGGTGGGAAGCATAATAGCCAGGGACAGCAAGACAAGTGTAATACCTGTACATTACAAGTGCAGATATGCCCTGCTGCTCTGCATAACAACTTTCACTCCAGCATCCTGACAGCAGAGCAGTTCCCAAAACAGTTCAAATCACCAGTGTACAATGCCTGCCCAGTTACAATAAATGGGCTGGAGACATTGAAATGTCAGTGTCATTCTGCATACAGAGGATCTACAGCTGAAACAGATGCTTCCAAGCCATGTTTTCAGTTACTGCCATCTCCCTTGTCATTGTTTGCCCTTGCCAGCACAGGGTGTTTGAGAGAAGGGCTGATAGCTATCAGAGAATGTCATGCTGCTCATAAGCCCCAGTGAGAGATTAACCCACCCCATAATCTTTTCATAGCTAAGTGTTGCTGCAGTGTCTTCGGGCTTGTTGTGGAAAAACCAAGAATGGGCAGACAGCATACTGCCTACCACTACAAAGCCAACATCCACAAAGCCTTTATATCTTGCATCAAGAAGGAGATTCCCTTTAGAAGCTGAAGAAAATTACTACCCTTGCAGTTCATCTCCTTTTTATTTGGGTTTGCTTGCTTGTTTTTTTAATTAAACCTCTAGTCTGAAATCCATTTTTTTTTCTAATACAGTATTACTTTTTCAGTAGCATCACAAAAGAAAAAAAAAAAAAACACCTTCCTGCAATTTCCTAAGTGGAACAGAGTCCTTTTATTTTCCTTTGATGACTTCTGCAACCTTTGTTAAAGAACTCATTACAGAAACACTTCTGAATGAATGACAAGACCTAATAACATTCTTCATCTACCACCAATATATGAGTGGGACTAATATCACTTAGTTTTTCTGCAATGGTAGAGCACCCCTGCCACAAAGTTATGCTAACAGCCTGGTCTCCTCTTTCCTAGTTATTACAGTGACACTTTAAATGCAGATCTTAAATAACCTTAACAATTATCTACTGTTTACCTAACAATGGCTACATGACAGGCATGTTACACAGTAAAGATTTTGCATACTTTTCATTGCAGAACAGTCCTTGCTTCACTAGACAATTATTAAGTTAGAAAAAGGGCCTTGTGTACTTCATGAAAGTACAGAAGGAAAAAAACTGATCAAGCTTGGTATTAAAATGATCCCAGCCTAGTGGTTTTTCATTTTCTGTGTCTACTTTTACTTTTTTTTCCCCTAGCAGCTAAAATCAGAGCTTTTTTCTTTATTGAAAACATTTTTGAAAGTTAAAGAGTTATTGCTTTGTCTCAAATGACTGAACTTTGGAGAAAAACACCAACAAAAACATAAGTTTAAAAATAAATCATTTGTAAACCATTGGTGCTTCAAACAAGCTTTAACTCACAATCTAGCAAGGTAGGACCTTGGTCACATTTCATTCTCTGTAAGACCTATGTAAAAGTGTTCTGGTGTGGACAGCTCCTGATAAGGGAGGCATGTGGCAGTGCAAGGGTCCTGCTGCACCCAAACTGATTCTGCACAGTGATGCTTAAATCAAACGTTTCAGCTAAAAAATATTAACAACCTGAAAATAAATCATTCTACTTTCTATACACTTCAAAGACAGAAAAGATGTTATACTTCCCATGCTTCAAATATCTCAGTAATGTTTTAAGTACATAAACAAAGCTTTTTAGAAATCCAGTGTTGAAGGCACATTTTCCTTGCTCAGAGTAACCCCATTTCTTGTCTGTTCATGTTGTGATAAGTCTGAACTGCTCTAAGTTAGGAACTCACTGTGCCATATTTATAAGCCTTGGGTTGGAAAGTCTAAAGTAACCCTTCGAAACAGAAATTCCTTAATAGTTACAAGTTACTACAAAATGTGAAAGAAGCTTTGATCCCCCATTTTTTTCCAACCTTTCCCAGAACACTGTTATCTCCTTATTAACAAGTTTTTACCAAATTCACCTCGCCCTCTACCCTTGACACATTGCTCCTGTTTCAGTAGGTATCTGCTACACTCCTGTTTTATAAGATAAGAACACAAAATAACACTTTACAGAGAGACAAAAAAAAAGTACTTTCATGAACAAAGGAACCAAAATAACATCTACAGCAAACCAATGTCCCATACAAATAACAAGAGGCTGACCACTTTGACTGTTAACCAAGCTAAACCTAGCCACACTAAGTGGACCTTTTTTTTTCTTTTTACTCTCACTTCTCTACAGATAGGTGTGACAGGATGTTCATCAAAAACACAGAAACCCTGATACTCAGCTACTGATATGGCACAGTTACAGGGTAGATCAAACATTCAGATATTCAGAGTTTGCAACAGAATACTGTTAAGGAAACTTTGATGCATACATTAAAGACCACATTCAAAATATTCACTGTTTCTTGTGGATCACAGTCATGCATGTTATCTATGTCCAAGCCCTCCTACTGCCACTAAGCTGACTGATCCTTAGGCCTTTCCATCCAGGTCTCACTGAACCTCTGAAATGCCAAGCTTTTATAAGCCTGGTTTTATGCCTTGAACTATCATCAGCACCTGGAAATCAGGAAAGCTATAACATAAGTAAATCTACACTAAAACTTTTATTATATTCAAATGCTTTATTCATAAAGCTTCACGGTGCATTCCAAAACCTTCAGATCACACGAATACCCTGTTAAGAGTGCCTCAAGCTGTCCTTCAGCCATGCTGCCACTTTGAAGGGTTAGATGTGTTTTAAACATACAATGTGTAACTGTCAACAATCAAAATAGTTATTAAACCAGTTTATGAAGAAAGAAGCATTGAGACAATGTAGCTTTGGTGTACTGTTAAAACCAGGTCTGCGTGAATACAGAATCCTCCATATAAAAGAGCACATTACTGGAAAGGAAACAAACAGCATGCCATAAAGACTCATACTCCATTGTCCCTGCTTGGATGGTGCCTCACACGTAGAAAGCAGTCTTGTGGAATAAAGATAATTGTGTATCAGCAAAGAGATAATATGTCGTAGACACCACTCAGTGCTTCGGTAAAACTTCAAAGGGCTTCAAGCATCAGCACCTTGTTATCAAAGCCTTTCGCACCTTTTCTCTGTAGCCTCCCATGGGCAGCTCCACACAGCTCTGGTTCTTTCTCTCCTTCTCTCTTCCTTCTGCAATTCCAGCTCACCCCTTCCTGTCCCTAGCACGGCCACCTAACCCTGTCTGTTCCTCGTACAACATCTTGTCCTTTCTATCCCTTACATGACCTCCTGTCCTTTCCTCCTCACAGCACCGGGAGCAGACTCCAACGGAGTCCAACCATCTAACTCTCTATCACACCCACAGCTGTGAGGGCAAGCCTGTTCCCACTCTTGGATAATTAACACAGCTGCAATATATTGGAGGCAAGATTGCCTTCAGCACTGTCACTGTCTTCCCACAAAAAGATATATACAGGCAGCATCCACTAGCTCTGAATAACTAACTGTGGATTTTCCTTTCTCTCACCATGAAAAACCAGGATATAACACATCAATTCACTTTCGTGTTCCAAAATGGTGACAGAGAAGGACAGAAAGTGGGACTGGATGGAAAGTCATGAACATATTAAGTGGGTATTAGCCTTTGAAAACTTGAGCTGCTTTAGTTTTTAAAATCTATGAATTCTGAACACAAGTTGTTGGAAGTAAAGCATTGCCAGCTTAAGGAGGCATATCTACACTGTGGTCATTTCAGAGCCCTTTTCTCACAACCTGAAAAAAAAAAATCTGTTTCCACAGCTGTTAAACCACAACCTGTCTGTTAAAGTAACTTTCCTGTCTGAGCCTTCAGGATCCACTCTGTCAGTCACCTTCCCATCACCACAGACGGTCACTGCTGGGACCGAGGCCCCTTCACTATGGGAGGCTCCAGTGCCCCGATGGGTGCCCTGCCTGACTCCCTGCACTCCACACACACAATCAGACAGGTTTCCTTACTCTTTGTTAAATGGCGCAGTGACAGGTCATGGCCCCTTGCCATGAGTTCCAGCCACTTCCTGACATCCTCAGGACAACCTGCAGCTTGCACTCCAGCTGCCCACCGAGCTACCTGCACATGTATTCCACAACAATGCCACTGCCTAAGGAACTATGCCATGCAGGAATGTACAGCCCTGGACATATGCAGGTCACCTTGGGACAGTGGGGACAGAGCACTCTGTGCATCTTAGGGCTGTGATGCTTTCCCAGGCTTGTATTGTCCCTGTTTGCCCTCTTGGAAACAAACAAGCAAGCAAGTAAACAAACAAACAAACAATTGACCCCTTCTCTTTTGTGTCTTTCAAACACAAATTTGACAGCTTTTATTTGTGTCTTTAAGCTCTTTCTGAGCTGTTTCTGTCTCTGAGAAGCAAAAAAGCTGCCCTGAGTGCATACTTGCAAGTGATACATGCAGCTTTGCATGCAAGCTCTCAGAAAAGTTTCTGTGACTGAGATCTGAACATCAAGACATAAATCTGGTGCTTAGACATAAATCACTGTCCCAATGAGTTGGATTCAATTAATAACTGCCTTTGCTTTATTCAGGAACAAACACACTCCAGGTTATTCCTGTTCCTGTCAAAACAAGGCTATTGCCTACTGTCTGTTTGCACCTTGATTAACTTCAGCTGAATCTGGTAAGGCTTGCACTTTAGGATATGTGAAATTAGCAGCATTTAAAATTAGAAATTAGCATATCTAAAATTTTTGTTCTCTCAGGGAAACTAGGTGCTTGTATGTCCCACTTATGACTCATTTTTTCAAGAGGAGCAAGGAGGAATGAGGCCCAAGGCACAGCTTTGTAAAATTATTATAAAATGTTCAAGGGAAGGCATAAGAGATGTATTTCTAGTAAAAGAGAGGGGAGAAAAGGGGAAAAATAAAATAAAAGGAATTGCAGAACCTGCTCCAGTAATGGGAGAGCAGGACTTCACACACAAAAACTCCAGGAACATGCTGGGGCTCCTGAGGTATTACAAGTTCTCTCAATGCCTGACTTAATAAAACTCAACTGAAAAACTCCTTGTGCTTTTCAGGACTCTGGTTTTGGAATTGAAGAAGGGTATGCAGGCTTGAAAGCTTGTCCATGTTTTTTTTTTTTTTTTCTCCTGCTGTGCCAGCTGCTCTAGGAAAAGTTGTTATCTCCTACAAATCCTTCTCCTCAGAAAATAAAAAAGTGTATTTATGCTGTTTGTTTTGTTTAGGTTTTTTTTTTCACTTTCAGGATTGATTCACACAAGTAAAAACCTCATTTCTGTTTTAACAGAACTCTAAGGGATATAAAACCACTTGTAAATCCCTCTACTTTCTGAAAAAATGAGTTAAGGGCTAACAAAGTTAAAGAGGCCACTTTAAAAAGAAAATAAAAGATAAAACACAGCATGTGCCTAAGTATGTGCTGACTATGATGAATGCTGAAATTAGACATATTCTTGAGTGAAATGGGGCCAAAACATCCTTGTTTTCCATGCTGGAAGATTCAGGGGGATGGGGGTGCCAAGGGAAGACTTTTAAACAAAGCTGTGTTAAGTGAGTAATTCCAGTTTCCAGACACAGTCTGCTTATGACAAAAGGAGGCTGGCCCATGATAAACACATTGCAGAGGAACTCTCTGCAATTATTTCATACTTCCATTGCAAACCTTGTGAAAAATATCAATTAAACCCACAAATGTTAAGAAATTACACATAGCTGTTATATATCTTCACAATATAATTTAAATTGTTCTTTTAATTGAGGTTTCTTGATGCTAAAACTAAAAGCACAATGTTCAACATAATTTAAGTTCAAAGCTGAAGACAAAAACCTGAGGGTTCTACCTTTTGTGCCTCCAGTTTGGCCTGCATTCCATCCCGGGGAGGAGGGAATGGTTTTACTGGGAGAATTAAATTAGAGAATACCATTTCCAAACCATGACACGAACCTCTAAAAAAGTGATGACTGAAATTTTGCTTTTTCTGTCTGTAGTTAAAGACAGAATAAGCAGAATTGCATTAACTGGGCAGGGATTGTTCTTTGTGAAAAATGATGGTTTCAAAAGCAGACAGGTAGTAGGTAGGTAGTATGATCAAGCAATATAGAGAAAATTTGCCCAAGAATCACTGAATATTTGCAGAGAGATTGAAAATCAGTTTCAAACAATCAAATTTAAAAAAGTTGTAATGAGCACCTTGGCACTCAGCACCTGTGGAAGGCAGGTCTTTCTCATAATTTTTTTTTTCTCCCAAAGTTGCTTATGAAAAAGATTGCTGAGAGAGAAGCAAAACAGCTTAGATAGAAGCAATTACACCTCTGGTTTTTTTTGAGTTTTTTAAAGTTCCAAGATGCCTCCAGAAGCTGATAATTTGGCAAGGCACAAAAGTTAAACTTTTTAGAAACATAGCTCTATCTAGTCATTGTTCTTATGCCGAGAAAGAGAAAATGTATTGTAATATATGGCATTAGAAACCAGTCTGATAGCTTGAAAAAGCAGACCAGGTCAAGTCAGTGAGAGTGGTGAGTGGAGAGAAGGTGGCCTCATTAATAAAACAAAGCCTGGAGTGTCTTTACAGAAGGATGGATTATGTGGACCATCAAGTGAAGGATGCACTTGCAAGGCAAAGGTGCCGCTGGGATATTTGACCGTGTTGCTCTGAGACAAAGCTTGATTAAAAAACGGAGAGAACAGTCAATCCTCCATAAATGCAGGATTGTGTCCTGCTGCTCCCCACACAATGATTCCTTTATGGACTGCCTCCTACTCTCTGTCCTGAGCCCCAGCTCTGACAGGACAGGTATGACTCGGACCCTTGAAGATTTTTAATGTTGGGTTGTTGTTGTTGTTTTTTATTTTTTAAATACACTTCAGATTTCCTGAGGAACACAAAGGCTTAACTTGTTCTGAACCCAGGATTTTGAAATTCTCCTCAAGTATAAAGAGGAAACTTTATTTTTATTTACTACCTGAAATACAAATAAAGCATCCTTTGACTACAATTATTGAACCCTGGCAAAATATTATTTTAAACTGGGTAATCTGATGCTATTTCCATGCAAAGCAGCACTCAAACCCTACAATACTAATGTGGAAACTCACTGGCTGAGGCAGGGGGTGTGTGAGGGGGAGTTACTGCTCATGATAAAAGCAAAGAAATGCAGTTAAGCAGCAAGAAAGGAAAACGTTTCCCTTGTTGTTTTAACAATGCCTGTTCACTGTGGAAGAAGAAGGTCTTCAGGTTAGGAAATCTCACTTCTGGCCTCCATCACATACACTAGCTTTTACCAGGATATTTTGTTATATTTTGCCTGAACTCTTCTGCTGTGAAAGAGCTGCTGTCTTAAGTGAAAAAACACTACAATATTTCAGTTTCCAACATGTAGAAACTTTATTGTTTCTATGAAATTGTTGTTTTGGTCTCTGCCAGACACTTGAGTTGTCTGAACACCCGATGCCTGCACTTGCAGTGTCTCTCCCCTGCAGAGATCTGGCAGAGGTCCCTCATCAGCCGAAGCCACCAGAGTTCCACACTGATGCAAGAGGAGCATCTTTGTCTCTGGAGTGGGAGCTCTGTTCACTGTGCATCCAATGAAAATTGCCCTTTCCATGCATTTTGTTGAGTCAGCCCAAAGCACAAAGTTCTTGTTAGTTTTCCCATCCATGTTGGACCTCACTCAACAAATAATGAATCATGAGTGTGTTGTGCTTCTATCCTCTTTCACCTTTACCACTTGCTATTTTTGGAATTTGCAGTTTATAATTACAGCTCTGAGTCAGGGGTGTTGGCTTGGGAAATGAGAATGTTTTAAAGCGAAGCTTAATACCTGCATCTTGGTTGAATATGCCATGAAGACCTGAGTCCAACCTGCATTAAAAGCTTAGAGAACTTTTCATTCTGTAAATGAATAGAGGGCCCTAACACTGAGGGAAAAGCACATATTAATTTCTCTCTAAACCACTGGCATCCACGGAAACAGAAACGGAAGGGGTTTTGTGGGATTTTTCAGTGCTTGTTTCAGGATGTTATGTGGCAGCACTTTGTCAGGGTTTGAGTCTGTGCCTGCTTCAGTAACCTGTGGTAAACTGGACTAAGCAGACAATTTGATTTGCCATAAAACATCTCCTGAATACCAGCAAATTAAAGGCCACTTTTATATGTTTAATTAGTTGTTAAATAATATAGGTAAAAGAACAGCTGATTCAGTTATTTGCAAGATTTTTCTGATGCTACATCAGAGAGTTCTGTCTTTTAAGCAGAAGACATCCCTGACACCTTGGTTCAGAGTCTGCATCTATTATAGTCTTGTCATGAACAAGGGAAGCTTGTGATAAGGGGGAAGACAATTTGAGAATAATTTCTTTTCCTGAGGCTGCACCTACAATCAAAGGAGGATATCAACTATTGCAAAATCCCGAGCATGAGGAATTTTACTCCAGAGGAAGTCAGTGATCAGGGTTCTTCTCTCTTTTTCTTTGGTTATTTCTTAAATTTATTAATAAAAGGGAATTAATAAAACATTTTTAAATGTTCTCTCAGAGTAAACCATCTGTCTGATGATTTTCCACTGACTGATACTTAGCTCTGGGAAATGACATACTCATTTTGCCAAAACTGCCTCTGGATTAGGATGTTGCATACCCCATGGCTAGGGACATGGCCTACTGCAGAAAACAATTCAATTATATTGGTGAATGCAATATTATTTGTAAATAAAATTGCCTTATTAGGGTATTTAGCCTTCTTGGATCTTTAGAGATCATTAAACAAAGTAATTCCCTGTTACCTCAGAGAAAAGGAAGTAATAGGAGATCAGTTATCAGAAAGGAGTGAAAGGAAATGATTATGAGGTATCCTGATGTCAGCAGAGCGTTCAAAAACATTTACATTTGTCATCTGGCTTGTCACCTTTGATAAGTCCTTTCTTGGCTCTCTCTGCTTCGCTTATTTCATCCATGGCATCCCCTTCAATTTCTCCCTACCTTCCTCACATGTGCTTATTCCTCCCAAGCACAAAGCAGGGAAATAAACGTTTCTGACTATTTACTAAACTGAAAAATAAAACTCTGTGTTCAACTGGAATAACAATATTTTGGTCCTTCATCTAAAAGAGCTAAAAACAGAAGCCAGAAAAATCCCAAAAATATTTTTGGTCTTAACACTGCTTGTACGTGATACTATTGCACGTGATACTTCTTGGGGTTCTCTTATTTATTTATTATTTTGTTTTATTTTGTTTTATTTTTTCCCTTAAAGGGAGGTAATTTGTAAAACAAAATGCCAAAACTATGAAAACTAAAAGAACATTCCGTTTTGAAATTCTTATGTATTTTGATATTTTATAATGGAATTCTTCCTTGAAAAAATATTGGCCATAATAAGACTTCAAATGCTTCTCAGTGTAACTAGAATTTATGAACATATGAAATTTTCAGTGAATTTACTCTCCATAGAAAATTTGTGGCTATGCCTACATACAAACAATGAGTAACGATACATTGTTACTCCTACTGATGTTGTATGCTTTGGCTTAAAATTTACCCTGTCTTGTTAAAACAACTTCAAAATACATTTTGATTTCAATAAATGCCTCTAGTGCTTCTGATGTACAGTGCATTGTCTGCAATCAACTTTGAAATTTGAAGCCTTTGGATTTAACAGGGACATTCAAATTAATTCAATGTTAGATTTATCTATGTATCTCACAGAAATACCTTCCATCTCTTGAAATTTCTAATCTAAAGGCTATAAATTAACAAAGTACATAACCTTGCAAGATCTCTGCTCTATTGTATAGGAGAAATACTTCCAGCCTGCTTGCTCTCTTGAGGGTTTGTTTCATGGCAGATTCCAGGCTCAGCTCAAATTTGCCCTTGAACATAAATGCTGTTCACCATTTGGCTGTACACCTAGATTTTATTTATCTGATTTCTGATGATGCAGCTCATTGTTCCAGAGGAGTTTAAATAGCACCTGAATGCATCTCGGTTGTGTGTTTCTTTTGGTTGTCAAGGAAACCACCCCAGGATTCCTGGCACTGGACTTCATCTCAATCAGTAATGGAAACACCACAGGTATTGGCCAGTCAGTCACCTCCCAGCAGGTGCTGTTCTGGGAACTAGTCAGTGGATCAGGTTCTCCTTCCAGCAGCTCTGAAGCTGTGTGAGGGTTTGCAGTGCCTTTGTCTCCCGGGGGTTCGGCTCTCTGGCAGTTTCTCTGGCAGAGAGCCATCCTAGAGGTGAGGCTGTTAAACAGTGCTCTCGAGGTACAAAAAACCCTTCAAAGCACTATGGTAAACCTGTCTCTAACTTTCCTGAAGTTTGGAGTGAAGGCTAAAAATTATCAGGGAGAAGAAGGTGGTAGCCTTTGTTTCAGATGGACACTCCTCTTCATGGACCAAAACTGTACAAAAGTGCAAAAGTGTTACAATTTACAGGCTTAAACAAAACAAAACAAAATAATAATAACTGCCCATTTGTAATGGATTTGTAATTTAGTAAATAAATGTCTTGAAGATGTTGACTGAGATCTCCAGTCCTGGGAATGGCAGAACACTGTGGTTATGGTTCTGGGGTCACCTGTGAGTGCTACAGGCAGTCACCCAAACCGAGGGTCAAAGTGCCCCTGTTACCAGCCTGCTTCCAAACTGAGTTTGTCCAGAAAGCATCCAGAAGGCTAAAGTGCCTTATTTCCATGAGAGGGAAAGGAAGCTTTGGGTGTCATTGGGGATGTTCATAGGAAATGACAGAGCAAGCTGGAAGAAGGTTACTTGAATGCTAAGGGGAGAAAATAGGACAGGATAATGAGGAAGACAGATGGTAGGAAGAGAAGCAAAACTGTGCTGCACAGCTGGAATGGATATGTAAAACAGAGATACGAAACCTGTGGGGTGGGAATGAAAGAACAGTAAGAAATGTCACACTTGGGAGAAAGAGTTGTGGACAACTGGAAAACCAAGAACAGGGAATTTATGGTAAAAAATGGATGGGCCTGCACTGTCACAGGACTGCATGGTGTTCCAGTTTGTGAGGGGAAATGTTGAGGTAACTCAGAGGGGACAGCAAGAACTTCAGAGGGGAGAAATGGAATTCCGTGGCAACAACTGTAGGCATGGAGTGACCATTTTAGGGGTAAAGTTGAGGAGTTATATTTCCATAGGTCTGTGGGAATAAAAGATGCAGTAATCTGTGGAGGACATATAGCAGAGAAAATCTGAGGGGATCTCTACAGGAGAAGGCTGGTTTTTGGAAAAGGTGGGAAAAGTCTGAGGTAATCTGGGGAGAACAGGCAGAGAAAATTTTGCGAAAAAACCTGAGGTAATTTTTAAGGGCCATAAAGAACATTTTTGAGGTAAAAATCTCAGGTAACCTGCAGGGGAGTTAACGAATATTTTGGAGGCCAAATCTAAGGTAATTTGTATGGGTAAAATAAGGAACATTTGTGAGGGAAAGCAAAAATCCTAGAAACCCTGACAGAGTCAGAGCTACAACCTGACACCCTGTTGGTCAGGGTGTTGGAAGCAGTCCAAAGTAAGTCCTTCTGGAGTGGCAGATGCGGTTCTGTTGGGGCAGAGATGATCCTGAGAGAAAAGGGTCCAGTGATGGCGAGAAAGGTCCAGTTTTCCTCCAGGAATCCAGTGGAACCAGATACCTCATGTTCCTACATCTCAGTTTTATCTAGGTAGGAATGGTTGGTCCCCTCCCACCGGGTGGAGCATCTCCCAATGGGATGATGGAATGTGTCATGTCACTGGTGAGCCTTAATGGCCCATTAGCAGAAGATATCCCCTTGGAGGGAGAACAGGTGGTGAAAGAGATAAGAAACACTGCCCCACCTGGTTTTAACAGCTGCCCCATTATCAGAAGGCATCCACCCACCTCCCCCCCAGAGTTACAAGAGATAAAGAAAAAAACCATTTCCCCAGCTGCTTTCAACAGATGAAATAGAATACACATTTTTGGTTCCATAACCCAAGACAGGAAGGAAAATCTGAGGTAATCTGTAAAGACCAGAACGAACACTGAGGGAGAGGTGAGTGCCCCTAGTGATGCTGAGGGGATGTGAGGGTCACTGAGGGAGTATAAGCATCACCAAGGGGACATGAGACCCTGAGGGAGTGGCAGGTACCCCCTGTGTCACCGAGGGAATAATAGGTCACTGAAGGAATGGCTCATTCCCTGTGTGCTGCTGAGGGGCCATGAGTGTCACTGAAGGGAGGTAGATGCCAGCTGTATTGCTGATTGGCAGCACCACAGGGGCATGTTTCCCGCCCAGGTGTGGCGGCCTCGTCCTTCAGATCCCCTCAGGCAGGGCAGCAGGAACTCGAACCTGCTGTGTCCGCCGCTCCCAGTGAGGCGCCAGTTGGGGTTCCATGCCCGGTCCAGGAGTCGCCCTGGGGTGAGATACAGAGGAGAAGTGGAGGGCGGCCGTCACGGGATTGCACGGTGCTTCTTCCAGTTTGTGAGGGGAAGTGCTGAGGTAGCTCACAGGGGAAGCAAGAACTTCTGAGGGGAGGAATGCTTGAATTCCCTGGCATCACCTGTGGGGCACGGAATGAACATTTCGGGATAAAACTGAGCAGTGTGGGAACAAAAGCTGTGCTAATGGAGGACAATGCAGTGGACATTTTTGGCAGGAAAACCTGAGGTGATCTCTAGGGGAGAAGATTGTTTTTGGGGCAAACTCTGGGGTAATTTGGGTGATAAAACCTGAGGTAATTTTAAAGGGCCAGAAGGAAAATTTTTGGGGTGAAATCTCATGTAATTCGAAGGGAATCAATGAAAGTAAAATTTAAAGTAATCTCTAAGGTATAGAACATTTTAGGAGCAAAATCTGAGTTAATCTGCAGGAGATATTTTGGAGGGAAAATCTGAAGAAGAGTGTGGTGCAGAGAACAAACATTTTTGGCATAACATCTTAGGTGATGTATAGGACACAGCTAAGGAGGTGTTTTGGAGAGAAAATCAGAGGCAGTCTTTTGGGAGGGCTCTAGTCGTTTGTTAGAAAACCTGGGATAACTAATATGAAACAAATTAGCACTTTTTTGACGGGTAAATTTGGGGTGATATAGAGAGGAAAAATGAGCACATTTGAGGGAAAGTCTGTTGTAACAGCAGTCAGAGGCAGCATCTTTGACAGAAAATCTGGGATAACTTAAAAGAGAAAGAGGTGACATTTTTAATTGAAAACCTGGGATACTTTAGAAGGGTGTTGCTGTGGGCAGAGTGGGAGCTTCAGACAAAGTCTGTTAGAAAAGCCCTCCTGATGAGTCATGAGGTGCAAAACCAATCCCCCTAGATTTCTAAACTCCTCAGAGAAGAATCTGTGTGTTACGTAATCATATCATAGCCCCATAATTAGTCAATGGTTTATTCCATAAAAGATTTTAAAGATGTAACTGAACATTTATACTATTTTTTCCTTTAGGACAAAGGATTCCAAACCACATATATTCATATAAACTTATATAATTTATGATGATTACAACTACACAGAAGTACCTTAATCAGAATTTTTTCCTAAACAGTATAGGTGATATAAAAATCTGTGTAATATAATGCACTGTTTTCAACCAACAGTGATTATAGTAAGCCTAGGAAAAAAACCTATTCAATGAAAGCTAATATAATACAGCCATGCCAAAAATGGAAGCAAATCTCTTCCGGATACCTTTAAAAGAGAACTGAGGAGTGTCTACAATCAGGGAGGTATCATTACAAACACAATTCCAAGACAGAAAATCTTGCAAGACCTAATGTTAATAATATTTGGGACTGGGTGGCTCAAAGGCTCAGTCTTTAGGGTTGTTGGATGGGGGCTCCCTTCAGGCACAGGAGCTGGAGCTTCTCAGGCCTGAGTGTGTTGTTGTCCATTGGCAGAAGCCGTGGGACGACGAGGCAAGAGCAGCAGCAGCTTCAAGCTCAAGAGTGGGTAGGCGAGGCAAGAGTGAGCTTGGAGCCGAAGAGGGGCCACAAGAGGCCCTCTGGTCAAAGGACCTTCCTGGCATGGCCAGAACACCTTCAGGGTGCTGCGGATGGCTTTGTGCTGGGCGCCCTCCCTGCGTGCAGGGCTGGGTCTTTGCTGTGCTTGGCCTTTTGCCGTTGTGCTCCTTTGGCTGCCCAGAGAGAGGGGCAACCCTGTAAGGTGGGTGAGAGCCCCTGTCTCTGCACCCAAGGGGGGAAATGGAGCTTGCTCAGCCACCCGGTAAGCAGGGCCAGGCTGTTCCCCGGCCCCAGCAGCTTTCTGCCTGCTGCTGGCCCCTGGCCAGCATGACCCACCCCCCGTACTTGGGGAGTGTCACAGCCTTTGTCTCCGCGCCTCGAGGCCCCTGTGCCCTCCATGCAGTGCAGTGCTGATGCCTGGAGAGGCTACCTAGAACAGAGGCTAGGCGGTGTTAAAGGAATAAAGTTGGTATTCCTTCAAAAGATCTTTAGAGGATACACCTTAGGCAGTACAGGAGTCTGGCCGTGGCTCCACCCAAGATCTACCCCGAGTCAGGGTTTTCAGGTTATGAAGTCCCATCCTCCCAGGTGGCTGTTCTCAATTTGCTGCTGTTTGTAGTTTTTGGGCCTGAAGCTGCAGCGGGCTTTTCAGGCTGGCAAAGGACAGTTTCGTCTAACTAAACTGGGAGGAGAACTTGTGAACGCTTTAGATGAAGTTCCGAGTTCTATACTAATGCAGTACAGAATCTGGCCAATGGGAAAGCTAAAAGTTAGGGCATGAGTGCAGGGGCAGGTCTGACGCTTTCTCTCCCGCTCAGCAGTAGGTAGGAATGGCTCCCTAGAGCAGGTTGGCTGCACGGAACTCGCTCCCTTTTCTGGGACTGTCTTCCCCTCTCTCTCCTGTCTTCCAAGCCTGACAACATCACAAACCTGAGTTGCAAAAGGTGAGTCCAAAAAAACATGTCCTAGAAGAGTAAGCAGAAAAACATGACATTTAAGACCAAAAAAACCTTCCTCTCTCGTTAAAGGCACATAGACTATATCTAGGTATTTCAGTAATTCCTCACTGCAATATGGGGATTGTCACTTTGTTCTTAACATTCTTCCTGTTCCAATCAGGAAGATAAATATAGGTTACTGAGAAGTAAGTTAAACATCTGATCTCCCTGTAAGACATTATCTCTTGGGATGCATAGCAATTTCTAATGCTTCAAGACCTTTATGACCTGAGCTTTAAAGCAATATTTAACTTTTCTAACCATTTGCTCCTTATCAGAGCACCTGAGCACACCACAGCATTAAAGCAGGTATAGTCCCAATATTATTTTCAAGCAGAGACTTCTAAATACCCTTCTAGAGTAACTTCCACACTGTACATTTCACTGTGGTACCACCCTACTCGAGATTATCTTCCGAGAGTCTGCCTTGTTGACAGTATGAGTAGTACCTATGATTTGCAAAATACCCCAGTGCTGCTATTCCCAGGCTTGTGTAAATTTCTAGGTCTTGTTTCCAGAGATGCAGATTTTACCCTGCATACCAGGGCCTGATGGCTTTAGATTTGTACTGGCTCTTTCCACCTTCTTTTTCAAGAAGGTGGAAATGCAAATGAAATGCAGCCCTGTGTCCTACACTTTGACCATTGCAGCAGTACTTCAGAATTTCTTTTAAATCTATTTCGTGTAAAAGGCTGATAAAATGGTGTAATATCTCCTGGTTTATGGGGCCATGCACACAGAATACACACTAAAGAGACATCCTGAGCTCCCACGGAAAGAAATAAGCCCAGACAGTCATCGGATCTACACCAAGACACCCAGTGGCACACATTGCCCTAAATCTCATGTCCAAAATCACACAGACAGATGCATTAGCCACAAGCACATCTCCAGACCTTCCAAGATACCACTCCTATTCAGAGATGCTAAAGCATCTCATGGAAGCATTCCCTCCAGGAATCATCCTTCTCTATTGTGCAGCTTTCATCTCCCTGACGGTTCAGAGTGTCTCTGTAACACAGATAAAACTGACAAAGTCAGCCATGCCTTGATGTAAATACTGTAATGAGGCAAAGGAATGCCAGTATATTTTTTTAGGCTATTTAAGAAATGGAGACTGTAATCAATTATCATCAGCTCTGAAAACGAGGTTGTTACAGAAGATGAAAGAAAACTGTTAGAGAAGCACAAAGATCCCCACTGCACTGTTTTTCAAAATTCTTTGAAATAGTTTCTTTAGAACTTTTTTCTTTTTTTCCTTTTTTTTACTCCGATAATAACACTGAAATTCTAAAGACTGCTTCTTTAAAAACAAGATGTCAGCTTTGATAGGAGATTAGTTTGGACATTCATAAGTAAGGATACTTGCAAGCAACCAAAACCAAACTAGCCACTTTCCACAGCAAGACAGGAATAAAAGAAAGGGCTGCGGGCTACAGGGCATTGCTAAGACATAAAGAATATTTACTGCCATGTTTTTAAGATATGCACCTTAGGAAAAACAAAGAAGCAATGAAACAATCCCAAGAGAAATTTGCTTCTTTTGACATGTATACAAAAAGCAAAAAAAATCTTAATCAAGGAAGGAAAAATTCCAAGGGTGATCCCACCATGACTGAATCCCAGGTACTCATCCTCTATGTGATACATCCCTTTCTTGCTGATATGGCTAAGTAAAAGTGGAGTTCAATTTAAAAAAAAAAAAAGCTCTCCAAATGTTTTATTAATTTGCAAAGCTCTCTTCAAACTGGCGTGTGATCTCACAGTAGGTTTATTTTAATGCACATTCAAAGTGCAGAACTTATGATGATGCAGAAGTATTAATTTCAGACTATTTTCCAATACTGTTTAGCAGTGAAAACAATTAAGACACAAGAAAAAAATTCTATGGTTTTGCTACAATCCAAGAACTGGATTCTTTCTTAAGGTAAGCAGGCACAAACTTAGCAAGGCAGTGGAGCTGAACCAAATTACACTGTCTTAAACTCAGTTCCTCATACACACCTTAGCCAGTACACTTGCAAGTGAATGTTTCAAAGTGGCACCAAAAAGTAACCATATTTCTGTGGTAAAGCCAGCCTGAACAAGGCAGTAGAATTCCTGATTAACACTCCTTTGAAAGAGGTGCTGAGGATTCCCAGACCATACCCAGGATACAAGAAAATATTTACAAATTAGGCCAACCCTTTTCCTGAAACATAAAACATTTCAGGACATCAAGGAACTCACAGCATTTGGAAGGGGAGTCTTAAAGCACCAAAGTTTACAGATGCTATCAAAACAGAAACATTTTTCCCATATAATTTCTTTTGCAACCATAGAAAACTGAGCATTTCCATCCACCAAATTGTCACATACAAGCTGAACTGAGTGTAGTGGTTTAAGGCAAATTAGGGAGGAGAACTCCTAGGGAAACCCTCCTTCTCCTCCTCCCAACCGGTTCGGGAGAAAACCTCCTCAAAGAGAAAGTGGAAAGAAACTTGTTTATTAAACTGGCAAAAACACTCCCCCAGCACAATAAATTGAACAACACCAGATGACAAGAACTTCGTGATGCCCAGGACAGATGACAAATTAGGGAAAACAAAGTCCCTCCTGTAGATGGTTTCTGGTCTCAGCTCTTCTTCACTTTCTCGCTGGGAAAAGTTACGACACTGGAGAGATCTTGGCGGGCCCGGTGCAAACTCCCCCGCAGCCCCCCCCCCAGGTCTTTGGTTTGGGGAGGTTTGAGCAGTTTCAAAAAGAGGCGGAAAAAAAGGGAAAAAAAAAGAAAAAAAGGACAAAAAAAGAAATCTGAACCTGCTCAGCCCTAAGCTATGCTAACTAGCTACAAAGCAAAAGCAAAGCGAAAGTGAGTGCCGAAAAAAACCCCTTGCTGTTTGTATGCTGGCGACTCCCACTTTTCAAGGCCAGTCTGAGAGGTTTTCGAAAACAAACTGTTATTTTTCTTCCCGCTTCACTCTCAGGTCCAAATTAAAGGCACAGAGTACAATATCCAACACAAACCCAACAGACAATTGGGGATACATCATAACGTCACCCCAGGACACTGAGGAAACGGTATCAGGAC
The DNA here is from genome assembly GCA_017589585.1 of Phylloscopus whistleri. NCBI lineage: Eukaryota > Metazoa > Chordata > Aves > Passeriformes > Phylloscopidae > Phylloscopus > Phylloscopus whistleri. Next base: position 4,815,675 of record JADMLD010000067.1, on the reverse strand, counting down.
AAGAGATTGTAGGGAGTGCCAGATAAAATACAGCTTCATTCTCCTTGATGTTAAAGGCTTCACTTTGCTGTGGTCTAAGCACGTGTCACAGCTCAAGGAGAAGCCAGAATTTTTAACTGTTCAGCCAATCAACTGCAGCTGGGGCAAAGTTTTTCCCAGAATATTCTGGTAAGAAGCAGACTGACTGTAAGCAGCTCTGGTGACTGCTGTCAAACAAAGCCTCCTGTGATGCTCCTCTCAGTAATGACAGAGTCCATTTTGGAGATGAAACCAGTACTTATTTTTATCTGCAGTTTCAACAGATCTGTCCTGGACTGAGCAGTCCAAACTCAGCACTCTAGACAATAAAGTCTCAGGATGATCAACAAGGAGAAAGTCAGACAGGTGTGCCATGTTTAATGAAAAGACAAATCCCAATCAAAAAATTTTTGAAAATGTCACACCTTTCTTTTCATATAAACACCATGTAATTTTTATTTATTTTTGTTTTCACAGACATTCTTTTCTCTATTAGAGCTGCTATGCAATATGTACTAAAGCCTTTCTTGTTAGATCAATCAATCTTTTGTTTACAAGAAAAAAGCCTTATTTAGACTGTGGCAGAAGCAAGATGTTTGCTGAAACATTGGTGCGTAAATAAACTGCTGAAGAAGCCACCTGAATAGGAAATTTTTCTCTGTAGAATGCTGTTCCATGAGGAGTGCAACTGATGTTGTAACCAAATTCACTAGAGGAGCATGACTTCATATTACTGCATCTGCCTTAGGGGCCTCACAGCCTGTATCATAAGCAGTGAAAATCCATCTGCTCCAACTAAAACCATGCAACAACCAGCATGAAGAGCTACCTCGGCATTTTCCCTACAGGTCTTCAGGAAATAGTCTCCCTACCCTGGGACCCTCCTGAATTTCGGTATTTTCTGTCCTGTATCTGGACAGTATGGATGTTTTTGAAAAGGTCTTTCTTGTTTTGAGAAAAGTTGTTTTTGTGAGAAGGCATTAAGGGGTGGAAGTTCAACATAGAAAAGAAGGAGGAGAAAATAAAAAAGTAAAAGAAAAGGGTCAGGAGGTATTTCCCAGACCTGCAGGTAGCTTAGCTGATGGCACATTCCCTTTCATAAGGCAGTAGGAAAACTTTTATGAATTATGTGCTATGACAGTATGTAACTTTCCATGCCCCATACAATTTCCTTACTTTTTGCACTCCAGAAGACTCGTCAGTTTGGGCTTGAAACACTCTTTGGAGCTTAAGATACTTCTCATCAAAAAAATTTTCAAAACCAGTACCTTCCATGTGTCAATTCAAAACCATCTCATCAGAAATTTTCCAGTTAGTTTTAATTCTGCTACCTTATAGTGCCGGGAAGACATGATGTAGGCATTACTGAAACCAATTATGTAAGATTAAAGAGTCCACTTAGTGCCTAGTTTCTTCTTCCCATAAAGGTCCTTTGACAGAATTCAGGTTACCTCCAACTCATTTTTGTAAGCTGGAGAAATGGAGTTCTTTAAAACTCTCAAACTCTCACCACTAGAACTTATCTCCAGCATTCGGCCTTTTTTTTTTTTTTTTTTTTGTGGTTGTTTCTTGCATCTTCTCCAATTTTTTGCTGATTTTCATGGTACATATTTAAGTACTTAAATGAGAACTTTAAAGGAATCTGTTATTAGGGAAATTGAACAAAGTTTATCTTTAGGTAATTGTAATCAGTGAAGAACCTTGCATTATGTGTGGCTTGACTTAAGCCTGCTAATGTACTGCACTGCAGTGCATTTCTCACCCTACAAGTATATCCCTCCACATTTTCCAGCATTTACTCACTGTGTTTGATTAGCTAGCCCAGGAGCTCTTGACACTTTTTTAGACACAGATTTGGATAATGTGAGTAGTTTACATTCAAGGATTGTGGGAAGTGACAGTGGTCAAAGAGAAAAATCCTAGGCATCAGGCAGCAGCAGCTGAGCCTGTGGGAACACTTACTTTCCCACACTGGCCTGTGATTTTGAGGAGGAATCAAAAACAATCCTTGGAAGGTGAAGACAGCAGGTGTTTTTTTCTAACTTGTTGTTTACTTGTAAGAAACGGTTGAGGGTTGTTGTTCTAAATGACCAATAACATTCATTGCACCAACAGTGTATAAAAGCATGTGCCTCTCAATACACATTGTTTTTTAGCCTTCCAAGATGATTTGGAATTGTAGCATTATTACCACTGTTCCAAATAGTAACGATAGAGGATCTACTTCCTTCAGATTTTAATGTGTTTGGTTTTTAAGTCCTGTTCTGTTTTTTTCAAATGTAGCATATCTTCATATTTGTGTTCAGACTAAGAACTAAGTCCTCTTTCAAGTATTTTCCAGAAACTGTGACATAGAAAAAACTATGCTCTGTTTCTTGAACTAGTGTCTACCTATTCCATAGCCTTAGTTTTCATACCAGGACCAGACTTTCTAGAACATACACCTTTCCTAATTGTTGGATTCCGTTTGCAAGTAGTTGGATGAAAAGGATTATAATGAAATATTTAAGGAACCATAAAAGAGCTGATGAATAGTGCCATTTTCCCCACTGAAGTACTCCAGGCAAACACAGTTTTCAATGCACAGGTTCTCCTGGCGGCTGGGGGTGCTACCAGATCAGGAGAAGGAACAAGGATGCTTTTCCTACACTTAGCATGACAGGAAAGCTCCCTGGGTCCTCTGGTTGTTACATGTAATGGCATAAAAATCCAACATTGCTTTACAACGTCTCAGCCTCTCTTAGAAGGGAGCAATTTAACAAAGAGCGATATTACTGTCTCCTTCATAAAACATTTTCTGATATCAAGAGGCAAGACACAATCGAATAATGAACTTTATTACACATGATGTGGCACCTGTGCAATTCCGTAGCCTGGTCTCAAGAACTGAGATCTCTTCTGTTTGAGAAAGTAGTTGAGAAAATCCTCTGTTGGAGAAAACAATGAATAAGCAGGAATGAGTGAAAGATGAGTTTGTTGATATTCCGCAGTAAATGGAGTTAGCAGGATCTGAAGTACCCAACAGTGAATCCCACTGCCTCTGCTCCTTAGATTATAGCCCAAACAGTAAAAGGACTTCTTGTAGAGGTAACCTCATTTCACTTGCTAAAAAATATTTGCAAAAATGAGGATTTGCAAAAATACTGCCTGGATTTTTTCAGGACTTTAGGTTCCTACTTCTGCTTCTCTACTACAAGCAATATGTTTTCCTCCTTGGTGATTTGATAAAAGGCTCTAATCCTGGTGGGAGTTTTCAATTTGCCAATGGAGTGGAATATTCACACATGCAGTTCTGTTATTCTTGTTGGCTGCCCTGTCTATGCTATTCTGTGAATACTGTGTGAGATCTTGGGAACTGATCTGACAGCAGCTTGTCTTTGGAAGCAGCAATAATATTAAAAATTTTGATCATTAGGATGCCAAATGCTTTTTAGGCAATTTTGGATGATCCCTGTTCCAACAGGTAAAGGAACACTGCTCAGTAGAAAGCGGCTTAAGAATATAAGCCTTAGTAATGACAGAATGTCTAGGACTTGGGAAGGGGACGGGGCTCTGAAGGATGGTGTGCAAAGAGCCATCACAATGCAAGCAACCAACCTGTGCAGAGGTCACCTGAAAAGTGAGGACACTGGGACCTGGACTCATTCCATAAAACTTCAGGTGCTTAATTAAAACATCTTAAATGAGAATCAGGGCAGATAAAGAGCAAAACTGGTGTGCCGAATCACCCTCTGAAATGGCCAGAAAGAAAAGGACACAAAAAGCAGTTCAGATTTCACTCTGTTAATGGAAGGATGAGTAGAGCAATGCAGAAGTGCTCCCACTGCTAGCTAAAGTACTCCCAGTTAAGTATGCAGCAATGGATGAGATAAGCCTCAGCTCACTGCCCAATCCTCCAGGGACACCTTGGTGAGAGATAACACACTGCTGCAGCCCGGTTACCTCAAGGCATCAACGTCATATTTACCACACAGGCACAGAGGACTTAAGCAGCAGGGTCTATATAGCTCAAAAGCATCAGCCTCAGAGCTCAGGGGAAAAATAAAGGATCAAGATATTCATGAAAAGACTTATATTCCTAGACTAACCTCAGAATATGATGGAAGTTCAATGTATTTTTCTTTTCCACAACTCAGGAACTGAGACTCTGGGAAGGATTCCATTAAACAATCCCTTCTCGTTTTCTCCACTGCTGCACTAAATAGTTGTGAGAAAATTAAGCTCAAATGGTAAGTTCCTCTTCAGGGCTTAACTCTGTGGAAGGCCATATCTTCTTATGAAAAGGAAGCCTCTTTTTGACATCCACAGCCAGAAGTGTTAGCATCTTTTTCCCTCATTCACAAGACAAAGAGCCCTACAAACTCTAAATGCATTGCAAATGGACTTCACTGTTTATGCCTTATCTTTATGCCTGGAGGAGAATGCAGGCCACAGCATCTTGGTGAAATGACCTTTAAAATCATCTTATGCTGCAGTGGAAAGAGACAAGATGCCCCAAGGCAAAGCTGAGATCCTCTGGCTCAACCTCTAAAAGTTCACTGTGGCAGAGGGAATAGAGGGTAAGAAAGAATGCAGAAATTCACAGGGAAGCTGAGACAAATCAACTGATCTCTCAGGATATTTGAGATGCGCTCCCCACTACAATATAAAAAAAACAATGGGGAAAATATTTTGAGTGGACTTAGACTGAAAATATAACTTTCTTCACAGAAGGTGAAGAAATTTTAGCCAAAACTGTTCATCAAAGCATTTTTCAGAGAGCCAAACCCAGGGATTTAAATCCCCCTGAAACTGGAAAAGGACTGACTATGTCTCCCAGCAGCCTAGAAAGTATTGTGCACATGAAACCCTGAGGGAATCTAGGAAGGATCTAAGAGGACTAAGTGTGAAGCAAGGACAGTTTTTTTGAACTGGGTCAGTCCCGGACATGAGAGTCACAGCTATACTTCCCTGAAGACCCTAGGGAAAAAGAAAGCCAATACTTAAAGCGGCAACATCTTTCGTGCTTGCATTCAGCCAGCAGCTTTTTATAATGATGTTTTTGGGCTCTGATCCCTCAATTACTGTGAAGTTTTGCCTTCAGCACCTAAACATATTAAGAGCCTCTTTCTGTGACATAAGGCAGCTCAAGGCTCCATGAAGGACATCAGGACTTCAGAGTGCTTGGTGCAGAGATCTCTTTTCAAAATAGGACAGAGACTTCTATAAATAGCCCTGGGCAATCAGAAAGCTTTGGCCATTACATATGTTCTCTATACTAAGTCCTCAGCAAAGGTTTCAATCAGCATAAACCAAGGTTCAATAAAGGGTTGAATCTAAGGCCTAGTCCTATAAACAGTCAATTTTGTGCCATGAAAGATGACATTTATTGAACTCCTATTTCTGTCCAAGCAATCCTATGGTGCTTGAATTTTAATCCATTCCTCAACGGATGATTGGAGCAAGCATAAAATAAAATGTCTGAATAAAACAGAAATATCAGTCATCAAATCTGCTGTCAAGGTTTCTTGCGGCCAGTGCAACCACAATAAAGCTGAGGGTTATGTCAAAGTACACTGGAAATCTGCTACAGCCGAGCCATTTGTTAGCAGCATTCTCTAAAAATGCCTCAGGTTTCCTTTTCACCTTACAGAGGACAGTTTCAGAGCATTATTGCAGTGGCATAGACTTTGTTCCCCTTGTCACTGTAAAGCTCCATTTATAACAGGCAAGCTTAGAGTCTCTGAGACCATTTTATACCAAGAGTTGTCTGGCATTCTCAATTTCCTATTGAGATGTGATCAAACCAACAGAAGTTGCCTATAGCATCTACTTCTCCAACTGGCTCTGGGAGGGCTGCAAAAAATATATAATACATAGAAATCATGGCCCAAAAAGATCAATGAGTGAAATATTTGCAGTGCTGCTGCAACATTCAATGACCTCTCAACTACAGTGCATCTGCATTATCTGTTGTGTAGAAGCACTGCACATGCGTTGCCTATGTCTTTTATACTGTACTTGACCCAGCTTTAGGGTCAGTTCATGGGTTATTCATGCAGCCCCACCAAAAGCACAGACCTATCAAGCTGTTAGAGTAGGACAGACTGCTAGAGATGTCTCTACAGGGTCTATGGAAAATCCTGCTCCAACTGCTGTGACTCTGGAGCTGCTAGGAATTAGCACTTGTGAGTAGGGTCTGTTTGCAATGGAGGAGGCCAGAAGCAGTTAAAACGTGGGCCCAAATATTGCATCTTGTTTTCTCACCCTGAGACAAAGAAAGTCTGTCCTCAGGATGCTCGTTGCAGTCCACTGTAAGGGTGCATACTAATCAAACTCAAGTGACCCATCCCTCGCTCCTCAAACCTATTCCAGACACACTGAGATTACTGGAAAGCAGAAGTGCATCTGATGTACCTAACAGTGCCAGCTAAACCATGCACAGGCACATCCTCAGGGAGAGCTGTCAGAGAAGCTCTTTGCTAGATCATTTTCATGTGCTATTTTGGTGCCCAATGGAGAGTCCTGGGGAGAGCAGTGCCTGCACAAAAGACTGGTACAAAAAGGGTGCCCCTAGGCCTCCCTCCTCTTTCCTCAAAAATGAAAGGAAACAGACGCGGCAGCATCTACTGGTCTGGACAAGCCCAGGAGAAGTAGCTGCCTGAACAACACACTAAATGGCATCAACCAATCTTTCTCAGCTCTGCAGCAGGATAAGAAGGTAATGATCCCCTTTCAGGAATACCAACAGCAGTTATGCACTTGACATCAGTGACATATCAGACCCCTGAATTTAAAAGGCAGCACCAATTGCAGACCCCTTCCCTGTATCATTAACAACCTGGAAGTTATTAATCTACTTAATTGCAAGTGTAGCTTGGTGTCTGAGGACAGGACTTTGATCATTAATATTTGACAAGCACAGATTTGTCCATTATTATGTTTTGGAGTCAAATGGAAATGGTGAAAATTGATGGGCAACTCTTAAGCCATCTCCTGCATTGCCTAAGGGAGTTCTTTTTCACCCTACAATCTTAATGTCCTATCTCTCAGCTCTTATCCTGGAACAGCATCCTTGTATTAATTTAGTACAAGATCAATATTCCAGCATTCATTCTCAGAAATATTCTTGCTTATCACCTGACCCTCCACCCCAGAAAAATCCAAAACCAACCAACCAACCAGCAATCCAAAAATGAAAACCCCAAACCACCCACAACAAACTGATAATGGTCAGTTGAACTCTGCTATCAAAAAATACACCTAGGATAAACACAATTCAATTTCCAAGCTCCAGCAGGTATGAAAATTCAGCATTGATATGAACTGAGATTAAAATTCATATCGCATAGATTTATATTAATGAAAAATCAGTTAAAGGAAAGGAGCAAATCAATAGTTAGTGGGTCTCCATGGGATCAGCATTATATAAACCTTGTGGAAAAGGTTATAACAGACCAGCAATGAGTACCCTGTAGACTGTGACGTTCCTTCAGAAATCTGAAGCAGCAAAGAACCATAGGCAAGGACAACCTACAAGTGAACTTTTGAACTCTCCAGGTAGGCAGTGTTATCGGGGGAAGAACAAGTTACAATTTGATTTTCTGAGAAACAACCAATTTTCATATGGGATTGAAAAAGTCTTCCTTTTTAATAAGAGAAACAAAATTGAGCTCTGAAGCTATATTGCGAAAGTCAGAGGTAGAATTAGGACCCAAATATTGAGATAATATTAACAGAAGCCCTCCCTTTTTAAAACACCGTCAAAAAGTGGTACAAATATGATTTTTATCTTCTTTCTTTTTAATGTAATGGCCACCTGACTTCCCAGTTGCTTGAAAGAACCATTACTTCCTGCATTTTTTATCCTTTTATTATTTTACTGCACCACATGGCTGCACACATAATTAAGGATTTAAATAATGAATAGATATTAGCATTATGTAAATCATCATCATTTTCCATTAATGGGAACTGGTGGTAACTGCCTGTGAATCACAAGCATTAGAAGTCACACAGACTTATACATTTTTAAATTTGAAACGATATGTCTATTGTAAATTACAATCAAAGCAGCTCTTTTGACTATCCTTAGATTGTTCCCAACTCAATCTGTTGCACATCTGTTAGCTAAACTTTATGTCCAAGGCCCTTAAGAAAATACGGAATATATTAGTTTCTTGAATTAGGAGAGCACAGAGTGCTCAAACTGTGATTATCCTAACCAAAATTAAAACCTCCAAGTTAACATTATGTATGTCTATTCAAATTACACTTAGCTAAGGTCAGTTATGAAAAACAATTGCCATCTCACCACTTACTGATTTCATCCATCTTTTTTAATAAACTCATTACCGAGCTATAATTGGAGCGGTTCACTTAGGCCAGGTCTGGAAAGCATTGCTTCTCTTAATTCTTCTTGCTCTGCCTATTTCTGCTGTGGCTTGGGGCTTAATCCACTGACACTCCAAATAATGAATTCAACAAACAGGCAAGACAACAAAGTCTATTCTGAATGGCACACTGCACAGTTTTCTTGTTCTACATAAACACATTTTAATACCAGCGTCAATAAAATATATAAATCAGCAGCAAAGGCTAATAAGACACCCTTGTACATCACCCTGGAGCAATCAAGAGTCAGCAATGAGGCTCACTGTGCCTGCGATATTAATGATAAATGTTCTTAAACTACATTTCTTGTAACATAATTTCTTTTCACAGTTCATGCAAAGAGACCAGAAAATCCAGTGCTAAAAAGACTGGACTGTTGATGAAAAGGGGATTTGGAGGACACAGTCTAGAACTGGCAGCTAGGCACCTCATCTGCTCTCTCTCTTCTGCTTCTCCCAACACAACAGTGCTCCTGTTCTGTAGGATAAGACTGGTTGCGGAGAAGTCTGTTGGGAGAAGTTCCATGTTTCAGCTACACATGTATACAGACCCTACAGTGGACACTCTAATATTACTCTGCTTAGAGCTCCTTCATGCCTCTCAGAAATTTTTTATCCCTGCTACCCTTCCTTTAACCAACCTCCATTCAGTCAAGATCTGAATATTTTAAAAAAATACACATTTCCTGAATATCAGACTATGAAATTAACTTATTGTTAAAAGGAATTGTATCAGTCAACAAGTAGACAAGTAGGAAAAGACTTGCCTAACCTGTGTTTTACTGAGAAATGAGAGAGAAAGTAAAATTTAGTTTGGCGTGCTTTGGCAAGGGTAACTTGTCTGTATTGTCCATGATACGTAAAGCCTGGCTGAAGACTGATGTGACAAGAGAACTGAGATAATATTAGCTGTTCAATGGCATATATATGTAAGTTCCTCAAATCCTAAATCTGCTTTGATAAAGCAGGACAGCATTTTGATATCAGAGCCATTAGAACCATTAAAACAGTACTGAACTGTATTACTTGCTGAAACAAACTCTGCCCATCAGCTCAGCAACCCAGTACTACTACTGGTAGTACTACAGGTTGGCTTTACACCTGTGGCAGAAGGACTTGTCTACATGACATAAGAAAAATAAATAACACCTAGAGAAATTAACAGGCTGAACTAATGACAAGCACACATTAGATGCTGGCTCCTAATTTAGGCTGCTGCTTCTCCTGACAGAACTCCCATACCTGATGCACAAAAAAACACCAAAGGGAAGTTAAGCAGCCATGTTCCAACTATTACACAGGGTTGACTGCCAATAATATGCTAATTCTAATTGGGAATATCAAAACAAACATTTGCAAAATGTCATTCAATGAGCTCTAAGTGTTCCATAAGCCCCTACAGCCAGTTAGGATCTAGACAGTTAAGCCTTTCCAACTTAGTTTAGTTTGTCCTGCTTAGGTGTAATTGCCACATAAGTGACTTTCAGTACAAAACAAAAGCAGACAGATGGTGATTGATAACTTCAGACTTAAAAAAACCCCAAACAAACAAAAACCAAACAAAAACAAACAACAAAAAACAAACACCAGAGAATTTACTGCTTTGCTCGAAACATAGGTAAACCAGTTGAATTATTAAACCCCAAAAGATATGACTGAAGGACAATCTATAGTGTAGTCTGTCACATTTCCAGATTCCACATAAGGAGGCTTATCCCCTTTCTCCCTTTTGTAAACTCTTCAGGCTTTTGTCCATAAGGAGGGTGAGACTGAGCTCTGTGTCTTTAATGTTTCCTTTACCCAGCACATATATACTCAACATTGATGGTAGAATGTATCTGCTTTGTATTGACCACTCCATAAAGAAGACTCACAATAACTTCCACCAGTCCAGAAAAAGGCCTTCTAGGGATGGGACAGCCTTGCCCATTTTATTTCAGAAATGGACCTGGGTTTTTTTCTGAACAGAAATTCTACTAAGAAACAGCTGCAGTTCTCACTTGTCTGCACACTTGTGGAGTTAGAAATAAAAAGAGGTCTTCAGCTTCCACAAGACTTAAGTATCTTAAATGCCACTGAATGCATGCCAGAACACAGCTCCAAGGTGGTCTTTGACTGCAAGAGGAGCAAGATCGGTAAGTGGCCAGTCCTTTCAGAACAATCCTCTTAGGATTGGCAATTGCCCTTGACACTGGTGCCAAATGAAAAAGAGAATCAGCCCTCTCCAAAACAAATCCAAAGTCTGCTTCAGCTCCAGAGAAAATCTCTTTATCAGCATGGTCAGACACAGGCAGCATGGAAAGTTTTACTTCTACTGCAAAGAAGAACTAACGGATCTGCCCTGAAGGTCTCCTGAGAGAAGAGCTGTCACGAGAATCAGTAATAGTCACAGCCACATCACCTCATTCAGAGGGCTCCAGTACTTCTGTTTCTGGACCTGGAATTAACCCAGGACAGCAGAAATGGAAAAAGGAATGTTAATAAACCCGTTACCAATATGAGATGAATTACTGAGTCCAGGGAGGACCACACCAGCACCAAAGGCCATCCTCCCCAGCATCATGCAACTAAATTGTGACCTTTTCACACATACGATTTAGACCTCAAAAACTACAGCACATAGCAGAAAGAGAGCAAAAGAGGTCAAAACTACCCACTAATGTTAAGAACTCTGAACTAACAGGGGAGTTGTTAAATGAAAATGCTTGAGCAATCTTGGCAAGCAAACTCAGATACCACTATACAGAGGAAAGAAAGCAAGTTTGGACTGGCATTCAGCTGAGACATTCCCAGTATTGCATGGGACTAATAATTTTCTGTATGAATTTTTATTATTCCCTAAGAGTCATGGAAAGAATAAATACAAGGTTTCATTTCACTTTAATGATTTTCAGAACGATGCTCTGAAGAGAAAGTCAGAAAGCAAAAATTAGTGTTCATTTATCTCTTGTAGTCTGCTCCGTAATACTGCCTCTAATCCCCAGCTCTGGGTGAGGAGTTCTGTGAGCTAAGTCATCAGTTTGAGGACAGAAAGGGCCTGCCTCACGTGTAATCTGTAAAGTAGGCAATGGACAGGCAACAAAACCCTAGGGAACAAACTTGTCAGCAGCATTTGGTGGATTGAGCACACCATGGGGAATACTTACATCGCCTTGAAGTGTTTCATTAAGAACCCTGGATAAGTAGAATGGGAAAGACAATAGTATTTAGGTGCCTTCAGAGCAATAAAATCAGGATACAGCTAAAACAGATTTTTCTTTACACTGCCCAGGCACTGCAAAACTACTAAGACCAGCTTAAGCCCATATTGTAAACATAGTATTAAGGTTGTGGTTTTAAATATGCCTATCATGACTATTGATGAGATCAGCAAATGCCTAGTGATGGATGAATGCTTATCACTGCATCCTGGGACAGTACACAATCAAGCAAATAATTAGCTTCCGTCCTTCCTGTTGAATGAGTACCAGTGGTGAGTGAAGAATTCATAGAAACAAACTTAAGTCTCAACTACTGTGAGAAAAACCTCAGCTGGTGACAGAGAGCACTACTTAATGCCAAGAACAGTTTTTTACATTTAGGCCAGCTCAAACCCAAGGCCTTTGAAGATGAACAAGTAGATTTAGTCAAAAATTAATTCATTTCACAAAGAATTACTCAGATTATTTTTTCTCAAAAGCCACTGAGTCCCAAAGTCTGAGTCATTCCCCATAGTCCAGGAATCCCTGGGATGATTTTCAGGCTCTAATAGATCACAGAGATTGGAGGATATGGCAGACTAGGAAAGAGGTGAAAACAATAACACCCCTCTCTTCCCATTTCAATGCCTTCCCCTCCTCTGCCATTACCTCTGGCAGGGACATGAATACAGTAAGTGTGGCACATGTAGCACTCAAGGAAAGCTCAATGCACTAATGGCTGCCTTTTCCACAACCCAGCCAGAATTTGATCTGAAGGATGCAACAATCAATAGAGGGTTTGGGGTTTTTTTGACTGAGTTGACAGAAACAAATGAGCAGGTCACGCATTCAATCTCTCAGACAACATAGGAACGTTTCATTTGCTATAAAAGTCAAAAACCAGTGACCTGGTTAAAGGCTAAGTGTTTTGTTTTTTTTCTGAAGGTGAAACAGCAACAAAAGTAAAACATCATTTATTTTTAATTAACTACCAGAATGATACTTGATTCTTCTCTAAGCAGAGCATAAGCACAGTATTATTCCTGTACCTGCTTATCTCTAGCAAAAAGGTATCACCACCTTTGCGTAGAAATCTAGTGATCTGGAAAGTGTTCTGCAGGCAGCAGGCTGAACAACACCACAGAGTCACTGCTGATGGAAGAGCTCATTGTCACCTTCCCAACCATCTCAATTCCCCGGGGTGAGCTAGGCACAAGAGTGGCAACAAAAAGTATTCCAAGTGCTTAACCAAGAGCTGCTCCAGCTTTGCCCCAAGGCCATCTCTGTGGCAGCTGTACGAGAGATGGGCTAAGTGGCTAAGAGGCCTGTTCTCATAATAGGGAGGGGGCTGCCAGGCTCTCATATCCCAGCTGTGTGGATACTCTAGGACTAAGTACAGAGGCAGGACCCATAAGCCAGCAATTTGCATTTGTCCAAGATGAATCAACTCTGACAAGAGATGTCAAAAGATTCATATTTAAAATAACCAGCTGCCCAAATCTGCAGGAACACTTGCAGGATGGGGACATCCCACGCTCAGTCTCTTGTTAGGGCTGGTTCAGAGATTGGGTATCCCTAACCCCAAGCCATCCTAGTGTCTGACATTGAACATCTCGCTAAATTTTGACAGCCGTAAATTTCAGAAACCTTTATCCCTCAAAAACTTTGCCAAAGTAGATAAACTAATGAAACAAAGTAATATTTTTGGCAAATCAATATTTTCTATTTCACTAAAAATATCCCAGGCTGCTCAGACTTTGAGACTGTCTTCAAATGCTGCTTGTATCTCCTTGGGAGAAATATCTTTTAGTATTCTTCTCACGAGGCACCAGATTGTGACTTAGACCTTGAAATTCTGCAGCAGGGCTGAAAAACACAGGTATTTAATATGGATGCATAGGCGTATGTGCAAAGCTCTACCTGAAATTCAGACTCAACCAGGTGATGCTAAAAATGACATTTTATAAGTGTTAGAAAATAAAAGAGGTAATTCACTGCACTATACTGTATATTGGCCACAATGCTGATAAAAATCACAATGCCTTTTAAAAGGGGCCATTTTCCTTCTGTTCTCAGCATTCTTACACAGAAAATCTTATATGCAGATTTTAATCTACATCCCACCTAAAACCAGCTGTAGCTTGCTATCCCTTCTTATTAAGGAAATACTGTTCTGAAACATGGCATTCTAAAGAGAGAATGTAATTTTTTTGAGAAGTGCAATGTCTTGAAATCTCACAGACCCTTCCCATCCATGAGCATGAAGCAGGGGACATTTCATGCCCCACAATGCACAGCAGAACAATCCTATCTGAAGAGCTACTCTTTCTGTGACAATTTGCTTGCATTCAGACAAGATTATTTCCCTGATCTTGTCAGGCCACATGAATGCATGAAATAAGCAGACAGACAACAATTCACATAAATATTATTATGATTAAAGACATATCTTTTGAACTGCATTCAGTTTTAACCATTTTTTCCCCTAAACAAACCTTGTCTCCTCTTCCCTCTCTTCTTACTCAATTAAAGCTTCTCTTTACGATAATCTTCAGATGCACCAAGAAGTACTCCTCTCTGGTATTTTATTGTCAAGCAATGAACTGCTCTTGGTGGTTTCCCAGATCTCTTGCCAATGTAACCATGGAGACCTTGCCAGTTGCTGCAACATCTTGAGGAATTTTGTCTCTCTTACTAGGTTCCCCCATGGCAAAATCATTATCCAAAACTGGCTGCAGGATTTTTTTCATTTTTGAAACACTCACTAGCTTATATGCTCATTATGCCAACATTTGGATATATTGCTCATTATTAAATAGCAATATTTGCTATTTATGTAATAATAGCATGCAGAGGAAATGTACAGATGTTATCAGGGAAATGCCTATACTCTAACATGTCCAAAGGGTAAGACTCCATGACACCCCATTTTCATAAAATAGTACCTAAAATTAAAAATGCTCAATTAACTGAAACAAAAAGCTGTCTACATCCACTTTCAGATGTCAGAGCACAGCTACTGAATGAGAAGAGCACAGACTCTCAAGTCAAAGGATGCAAAAGCATTGCCAAACTTACACTTAACTGGTGCACCTACAACCATAGAAACAGATCCTGTTTACCACCACCTCTTTCCAGCACTCTTCATTTGGGGAAGGTAAGAAAGAAAATTCAAGCAGGGTGTCAAGAGGAAATAAAGTTGAGTAGAGGGGAAAGAGCACCATTCATTCTTTTAGACCTTAACTCTCATGCTTTTCCTCTTTCTGTTTCAGATGTCTCACCAAGAGTCTGATCCCATTACAAGACAGAGAAAGAGACAAAATGAAGGAGGAGAGTGACTAGGACAAGAAGATATATTTCTTACTGCTCACCTTGTTCCACAGTAAGGGCATGGCCTCCCCAAACCAGGTGAAACCTGTTGCAACACTTCTATAAACCAATAGCTGAAAGTACAGTGAAGAGCAAAACTTTAAATATCCCAGCAGAAGCCAGTCTATTCTTTGTTTGGGTGATGGACAACAAGTTCTGCCCATTTCTCTGCTGCTGAAGTTACCAGTTACAGCCAACACCAGGTGCAAGAACCAAATTTGTTTATTTTGCTGCTGCTATCTTAGCCCCTTAAGAGGCATTTATTTCTAATTCCTTTCAAGGATACATGATCATACTTCAAGAACAAGAATTCCTGCAGTGTTAGCCAATCTCACCCATTTTGTGCTCTTTTTCAGTTTTTAATTTTAACAAAGGCTTCAAAAGCATTCTTGCTCTCAAACAGCCCTAAGAAAAAATAAAGTAAAAAAACAATATTGACTTTGACTGATTATGCCTTATTTGACTCTTTCCATTTCAAGCACTACAATGATTTTTTTTTTTGGCTTTTCCTATTGCACTTATAAATTAAAGGTAGCAACTATTTCTAACAGGCATTGAAAAAGAACAGAAAAAGCACCTTCCCCCAAAGCTCACTATAAAACATATCACCTACATCTAATAGCATCTGTCCACAGTTTGACATAGCTTCAAATACAATCCAGGGCATATAATCCCTTTGGCCTGTGGTCTGAAATCCAAGAGAATATAGATATCTTCAGATCCACTTAAAACATGTCCAAGAGACAGTGACAGGAACGGGACAGAGCATTCCAAACAGTCTTAACCAGTCTGTGGTAAATGGTAAGCTTTTCTGGCATTGCTGTGCCCTTGGATATTGACAGAAAACAAGGGAAGAGGAGAGTAACATGGAGCGTAAGGAAAAGACCTGTTAAGAATTGTTGGTAGCCTGAAGGGCCTTCAGGATATCTTAGTGCTTGGAAAAGCTGAAGACAATTCCACCTAAGTGAGACCAAAACCAACCAGTATTCCGCCAGCATTTCCAGTCAGGTATGTCAAAGAATCTGCTGTAATTGCAAAACACTACTGCTAGTTCAAGACACTCTAGTTTTTACATATTTTTTCTTGCTAGATATTCCCCATTCCCACGTGGTTTTAGGCAGACTATCAAGTGCACAGCTCCTGGGGCCTTTAATAGCAAAGAAGAGCTGCTCCTATACTGTGCTGTCCAGTGAATGGCACTGTCACTCAACAGCCCAAAAACATAGGACTAGGTATCTTTTACAGCTAGTGGAACATTTGCTGGAGCCCTGGTTTTACTTTCAAAATACATGAAGATACCTAGTTACTGCCAGTTTTATGTGATAAGTTTAGAATCTATTCTAATACAAGATTGTCATGGGTTAACAAGGTTTGAATTTGTTGAGAGGAGCGCTCCAATCAGAAATCAGTTTTTTTGATTGACAAGCAGTTTATCCATTAGAAAAATGGGCTGGCGACTTTTGCGTAATGCTTAATGGCTGACTGTGGGGAGGAGCCTCGCTCTTTTTGCTCTAGGTGATCGGGCAGGTAACATGCCTGCGGCCACCGGGCCGGGCCTGGCCGGGCCACGCTGCCTCGGGCGGCTGAGCCGAGCCAGGCCGGGCCGGACCGGGGCCGGACGTCCAGGAGTTGCTGCCTGTAAAGCCTAGAAACGGCGGCGGCAGAGGAAGAAGAGAGGAGCCCAGATGGAATGCTTCTCCGCCCTCCCCCCCTTCGGGCCGAGGAGACCAGCATGCGGCATTCAGATGTCTCAGTTCCCGCTGCTGCAAGACCACGTGAGCAGCTCGGCAGCCTGAGAAGTTTAACTCTTTCTTGCCAGCAGATGGATCTTTCTGAACATCACCTTTTCTCCGAAGGAAGAACGAATATAGTGAATGAACCATAGGAAGACACAGCATGAAGCTAAAGTCAGTAAAGAGAGAGTGAAAAAGACTTTTAAGGCAGAGGAAGAGGAGTGACAAAATTCTAGCTGGACTTTTTTTGGTAATATAGAGACTGAACTGAACTATTCTTTTAAACTATGAAAAAATGCATTCTGGGGAGGTGATTGTTTTATGTGTAAATTTCTTTTAAGCAAAGGTATTGTGTGATAGACTGAGAAAAATTGATTTAATGAGGAAAAATCCTTTGCCTTGGAGACTTGGAGTGAGATACCTTTAAAAAGACACCCCAATTTGCATTTTATTGTGTGCAAGGCCCATGTTTTCAGTATTGAAATTGTGAACTGGGTAAGAATAAGTTCTCTTAAGACAAAGTTTCTATTAAACCCAGGAAAGACTCCCGTCCTAAGAAATTAATGAAAGATTATCTTAAAAATGGTAAAACTGGCTAAAGTTGCAGGTCATGTCTTTTTATGTTGAGTGAAGAAAGGCAAAAAACTTAGAAAGGAAAAGAAGGATGTTTTAGAAGTTTCATTTGTTGTTGTTTGTTCCTCCTATTTTATCTTTTTAGTGTGTATTAATAAACTATCTTTATAATTTAAAGATAAGCCTGTTTTGCTCTTTGTATTCTCCCAGACACATAAAATATAGTAAGTGATGAAACCATCACAAAGATATAGAGTGTTCCTGCTGTACTAACATGCTGCAGTGACGTAGAGCTGTCCAACTTAAAGCAACCTATGTTCTACTTCAAAGCTCTCAAAGAAAGCTGAAGTACACCTGTTAAGTGCACAGAAGCTTGTTAAGCATGGGCAATCTTTGCTGAAATAGCTCTCTGCGTGCATTTTTTGAAGATGTACATGTCAGTCAAGAAGAAGGGGGACGCTACACTTGTTTTTAACGCTCACAAGGAGAATTTGCTAAATAACAATGGCTCAGAAGGTTCCACCTCGCTACCAGACTAACCTATGATCAATTTATTAGTGAAAAACTTTGACAGTGGTGGTGTGAACAGGCCCCTCATGCAGATTGATTAGTGGACTACAGCAGTAGCCTCAAATTTTGAGTTAGTTCCTCCCTCCCTCACATCATCTCCATTCCAGCCTAAGAGCTGTCATAGGGTCTAGTCAGAAACAGAAGCCATTAATGATCCTCACCTACCATAAGCATTAGACCAAATGAAGTTGTTTAATCACTTTGTGAGAATCTCTAAGTTTAGGGTAGGGAAAGACTTCATACATGAGGCTTTATAAGTGGAAGAAAGCAGGCAAACACCTCTCAAGAGTTCAGTCATGTCTTGGAGGCGTGTGCATCAGGGCAACCAGGTCACCCTTCCAGGGAGAGGAAAATGTAGTAAAAGAGAAGGGAGGGAGAAGTCAAAAGTGTATGCTGAGAAAGAATCAATAATCTGGAGCAAAGGATGAGAAATTGAACAAACCCCTCTGAGCATATTTTCCTGCTCTAGCCAAGCACCTTTACTGAAGAGAGAAGACAGAACAAGCCTCCTGCCCTGCATAACCCGGCATCAGCTCCAAGTTTGCTAAGGGGATACAGGAAAAGCCAGGGGTTTGCCACAAGCACCTTTCAAAGGTGGTCTTAAAGTGAAGTAGGCACATTGTTTCTTTTCCTTTTCTTCACTTATGTCACTATGAACACCATTTACACTGACTTTGTACCTTTTGCATTTCATTCCTAAACATACATTTCCTTTAGATTTTAACTTGGCCTGAACTAAAAATTCTGTGAAGCCAAGTACATCTGTCTGTGTTTGGTGACCATTCACGGCAGATATTCAAAGGAGAAACAACTTATGCTGAGATGCATTAGCCAGAAAAGCTCTCTGACAGGAAGTGGGCTATCAGATAGAAAACCTAAAAACTGAGACTCCTAGGAAAGTACATAACCCCTTAAAACCATTGATGTGTTTTTAGCATAAAGGGCAAAAGCCATACTTCCACTGTAAAAGCAAACAAACACACATGAAAGAAAGCAAACAAAACCAACAATGCAACAAACCAACAGAAACCCAACAGGTCCTCTAAACACTCAGCCTGGGACAGTTAATTTTCTACTACAACAGCTTATTTTTAGAAGGAGAGTAAAGCAAGCCACAGTTTTCACATTTCAGTGAAGGTAAGCTCTTCCTTTTAACTCACCCTGCTAACTCATGAGAAGATTAAAAACTGCTCTGGCATTGCTAAGATTTTTAGTGAAGTTCACTAGTTCAAATTAAGAACCTCCTATCTTCTCCACAGCACCACCCATCTACCCCACACAGACATGTCAGCAATGGGAAGAAGCCATTCTACTTTGAGAGCTGGTGTAGATGGGCTTCTCACAGTGCTCATCAGCTGCCTGCCAGGGCTGCTAATCCCAACAACTTCAGTGAGCACAAAGCAAGCACAAAGCCGACCACTTCTGAAAACCTTGCCTTGCCCAAGTACATACAAAACTGTTCATTGTAATCAGGATAAACCAGCAACTTTCACATTGCCCTTGTCTCCTAGGAGTGGCCCCTAGTCACAAATGTAGCACAACCTAGGAACTTTTTCTCATCAGTTCATATAATCCACAGAGCACAATCTGAGCTCAAATAATTAAACCAGAATTAGATTAACATGTTAAATCTGGTGGGTTTTTTCATTGTGAAAATATCTATAGGATAGTGTCAAAATGTTTAGAAATGTGTTTGAACTAAAGATGAAAAAAAATTCAGAAGAATTTGAGAGAACTTGTATTTTCAATGACTTTTTATTTCAAACCTCCTTTCATTTTTAAAGATAAAAAAGTAATTTAATTTTAGGTTGTCCTAAGACAAAATGCAGTTTGTCCTGAAAACAATAGCCCCTTTCTATTCAATTCAGTTTCTTTATAAATGGGTGCAGATATAACAACAAAAGAAACTGTCTGGTTTTTTCCCCCTAAGGCATCAATAGGAAGAAAACCTGTCAAGTATGCCAAGGCCATCTGAGCTTTCTTTAGTTAAAGAGTAGCTATATAAAACATATTCCCAACATACAATATTTTTATTTGCAACTCATGATAAAGTATTAATCAGACTTCAGGAAGAAAATGTGGAGCTGAGCTCCAGATCAAAATCTATCCTGAAAGAATTAGCACACTCTCCTTCAGCAAACTACTGATTTTGCATCCCTTTGGACCACACTTTCTCCAGGTGTTTATTGCTGAATTCACAGCAAATGAACCCCTCATGCGTTCTGTCCAACTTCCAATCTTATTTTCTACCTGCAAGCTTTCCCCCAGTGATCACTAGCTCTAAACACTACAGCGCTTGAGTTTAATGGTACCCCAGCTTAAAAAAACTCTTCATGGTCATTAAGACAAAATGACTGAATTAATTCAGAAACTCAAGAGCATTCAGCTGAACTGATATTAAACCTCAAAAATACATGAGCCAAAGTCCATTTAGGAAAAAAGAAGGCAAAAATGAGTGATAAGAAATAGGCACAATTCAGTTTTAATCTAACTAAAGCAGCTTAAGAAGAAAACACTCTAATGAAGCACTTAATGACTAGTTAAAATTATTTTAACAACTGATGAGTTCAGAGAGAATTTAAAAGATAATTTTCCATCAAAAGCCTTATGCAAAGTCCCATCTCTACCTATTAAGTCCAAGAGCTTGGGTTGAGTTACTCTGCAAAACCACACCATAGAAAAAAGACAAGCAAACATTCTAGGGGAAGATAGTATTCTGCGTTTTATATGTTTATGCACAGACGAAATGCAAACAGAATTACTTTCATAGAGGCATAAAATCATCAGACCAGGTATCAAGCCCAGTCCTCCTCAGGCATCTTCACAAGACTTACCAGGTTGAGCATGGCCCAGTGTAGAAATTAGTCCAGACTCCCTCTCCTTCCCATTCAAATCTCACAAGCCAGAAAATTTCTCCCAACATGGTATATAAAAATTTTAAGTATATAAAAATTTTAAGTAGAATGTGACATAGAATTAAAAAGGATCAAGAATCACTAAAAACCTTGTAATATCACAGACTTTATTAGGTGGAAATGCTAAAATAATTATAGAAATGAACCAGGATTCACATTACAGAGAAATCTTGCATCCAATTTAAAATTGAACTTAGAGCACCCTGGGGCTTTTTGAGCATGCATAAGATAAATAGGGTGTCTACTCCCACCTCTTTTCCAGGTGATGCCAATATGTAATTTTTTCCAGGAAGGAGGTGGGGTGGGGGAACCCCTGCACTTTAATGATACTTCATATATGTGGCTGCAGCATGCTCAAAATAATAAGTTAATTTCTGCAAGTAAACTCACACCCTTTCATTCTGGTCTGAGCCCTAAGCAAACTATTGTATTGACTACCTCCTCCTGTACACATTTTGTTCTCTCCTTTTCCTCCAATAGCTTGAAAAAGTAAAATGAAGAGAGGTCAGAGGTCTACCCACACCTACTTGGTGCACTGGGTTAGCAAGCACAATACCTGTTTCCATAGCAATGGAAAAATCTGACCAGCACTACAGCTCATCCTCAATCCCCTACCCCCAATGCCTTGCTTCTCTTTTACAGCCAGATGAGCTGCAGGTGGTTTTCAGCAGGAGCAGAGGTCACTCACCTGAGATTCTCAGCATGGGGCACTGCCCCACCAGAGCCACTGCGAATGCAAGTCCCACATGGTGGCTCCAGATTTATTCCCGTAAGCCTAAAAGAAGAACAACTTGTTCCTCAGGCCAAACATTTGCCTTTTTTGCATGTTGCATGGTAACCTATGCCCTTTTGTGTTTCTCCTGAAAGGCAGGCAGTTCCTCCAATCCTCAAGTACAACCCTCCTCCCTCTAACTCTGGTCATGTTACAAAGAGTGTAAGTCTTCCTCCTAATAACTGCAGAGCCTGCCTGGAGTTTTGCTGCATGTGGTTAGCTCAGCTCTGCTTAGGCAAGCATCCAAGAATCTGGACCCTAGGTACCATAAAGTTGGCCCTGAGCTCATGTGTTTGCATTAGAAATATGTTATGTTACTTCACAGTATGAGAAATGCTGCTCAGCAATTCAGCTTTTCATCTAGGCTGGCCATACTAAAGCAGCAGCTCTGACACCTGATTTTCAGCAAGATAATTCCTTTACAGATGTTTTCATGGCAAACTGATTTCCCTCGTGTTTCACTCCAGTTACAGTCAGCATTGTTAATTTATTTTTCCTTCTACAAAGCAATAAACTGTTGCACATTTTCCCAAGAAGGGAGAGATATTACTGATGTATTTTGCATAACAGGAGACTCTGATACCAACCATTGATACAGATGAGCAAAATCACTGCAGAATCTTGGAGGAATTAGCACATCAAATTGTAAAATATCACTAGCTTAGGACATGACAATAGCATCCCTCTGCCTTAACTTATATCTTTGGTATCTGCAGAGCAATTTATTTGCACTCTGTAAGTACTAAAGCTGTATCTTTAGAGAAACCATGATGTTTAATGTTTCGTGATTGCCAACTGCCTGGAATTCAGATTGAAAATTTCCAAGTTACAGCAGCTATTCACAGCATAGTTCCATGAGAAGTTGGATTTGTCATGGTTGCAGCATACAGGTGCCAAGGACACGTAAAACACTAGCACAGAAGAAATCCTCTCCCGAGCATCATTACAGAAAGCCAAGGCTTCCCAGGGTCTTGAAAGACAACAGGAAAAATGACTTTCCAACGGGCCTTTCAGACAAGGCAAACTGCATAGAGGAAAAGCACTCTTCACTGACTGACCAGAAAAGCCTCTGTTTAAAGATCAGACGTTTCTGGTATCCCACAGAATAGTAAAACTCCGCATCCCCTTCAGAACCTCCATGTTTACTCCAGGTACTGAACAGATGAGGTAATAGGAGGAGTTGAAGAGGAGGGACTGATTTAAATTGTGCTTGCTGCTAAGATAGCATCCCTTCTCAACAGTAGTCAGGTCCTTTAATTATTTATAACCATGTGGAATTGCTGTTCTAGACCAGCACACAGAACTAAAGATGTGGGACCAGTCCATATGCTGTGGGAGGGAGTCACTTGAAATGTTCGTAATGTGATGATACAGGCTTAACTCCTTGGATTCACAGCATCATCCTAGGTCTGCTAGAAAGCAGCCAAGAAGGAAATACAACAGCTGCAGATAAAATATTTCCCAGTAAGTGCATGGTAAAGGGTTTCTCTCCTGTGTGCCTGCACCCAGAGGACAGGCACACAGCACAGACACAGCCTGCTGTGCCCTGCTTTTGAGATAACAAAAACACAGGGAGGATTTCATTAATAGACCACATAAAATGTCTAAAATACTTCTTTGGAAATTAGTCAGAAAGAAGAGATAGAGTCAGAGAAGGAGGTTTCTGGTGTTGGAATATAAGACAAGCAAAACTATTTCTTCCAGACTTTTCCCTTTTGATTATTTGCAATAAGAAAAGAAAATAACAACAGCAAGAAATGTGAGAGCAGAGACAACAGATGACTGAATCCAAATCATTAATCTGAGACCATTTACATTTTTGTCAAACTATTCTATGTAAAAAAAAAACCTAACAAAAATTTCCAATACCTCACAAATTTAATTTCCCAGAAAAAATATTTTTCAAATAGAGTGGCCTCACCACTAAACCAAAACATTGAATTTTGCAGAAGATGGCAAAGCTGAAATTACTGATCTGCTCAAACAGAGATTGTAGAGTTATAGTGTAGAAATCAGTGCCTGAAAACAGTAAGATGTCTGAATTCATCAAGAAAACTCATGGCAAAGTCAGATGATCTTTAGACTATTTGAGAAGTCATGCAGCCTTCATCTGGGCAATTCACCCAAGAGCTCTGACACTCAATCTACTTCTCGTTCCCATAATGCCAGTCACAGTCTCCCATGTATGCCCCCTGGAGCTTCAGCATTAAAAAAAGTTGTAAAATGTGTGCCTCTTGGAAAGTAAAGTCACTAACACCAGCATGTCATATTAAAGAAGCAGGCAAATAACAAAATTGGCCTTTTCTCCTTCTCCAGTTTTATAAAGCAAATAGTTCAAAAATATTTTTGTAAAGGTACCATTACAAAGATACTACATTGTATTGGTTTAGGATAAATTAAGGGGAGAATCTCTAAAAGGGAGTCCCCTCAAACAAACCTCCACCACCCCTCCCCCCCAGCCCGGGGTTGGGAAGGAAATTCTTTGGAGGAGGAAAAAGTGGAAAAAACCGGTTTTATTAACAAATGAACAAAAATCTCCCCACCCCGAGTGGAATGAAAGGTGCAGGATTACTCAGGGGGAGGGCTCCAAGCTTCTTTGGCGGGCTCCGGGTCTTCTCAGACGTCTCGGGTCAGATCAGTTCCAGAGCCGGTCCTGTCTTGGGGAGGGGGGGGGGGAAGGGAAAAAGAGGGGGAAAGAAAGAAAATGGAGAGCAGGCAGCAGCAGCGGCAGCGGCAGCAGCAGCAGTAGCAGCGGCAGCGGCAGCAGTAACAGCGGCAGCGGAAGCCAAGCAGCAGCACAAGCAGCAGCTGAAGCAGCGGCAGCCAGAAGCAGCTCTCCCCGGGCAGCAAAAGCCCCGCGAGCAAAACAGCGCTGCTAAGACATAACAAAAACAGTCCACTGATATGGGATAGAGGCACTGTCAACCCAGAACATTCCACCCCTTATCCCATATAGTGGACGCACAATAAAACTTTCGTCTCACTTACTCAAACCTTAGACACTTACACATTTCCATCCGTTTTACTTGCTCAGACCTTTGACACTTATACGTTTCCTTCTGACATATGAGTCTTACCCCACATTCAGATCTCCCTGCGGTACACATCGTGTTGTTCCATCTTTCTGCATTATCCACCAGGTATAACCCGGTCCTTGAGCAGAGACAACTCCACGGATGGGTTTGCCTGTACTCGAGGTAGGGTTGATCCACACTGTCTTTCCCAACAAATCTCTAACATGGGCCACTGGGACTTTATCTCCATCTACTACATTACGGAGCTGAGACTCAGCAGGACCCGCTCGGTTGGTAGAACCTCGGGTGTTGACTAACCAGGTGGCCTTTGCTAAATGCTGCTCCCAGTTCTTTAAGGACCCCCCACCCAATGCTTTCAGGGTGGTTTTTAACAACCCATTGTACCTCTCCACTTTGCCTGCAGCTGGTGCATGGTAGGGGATATGGTACACCCACTCAATGCCATGCTCCCTAGCCCAGGTTTTAATAAGATTATTTTTAAAATGAGTCCCATTGTCTGACTCAATTCTCTCGGGCGTACCATGCCTCCAA
Source organism: Phylloscopus whistleri (assembly GCA_017589585.1). Lineage (NCBI taxonomy): Eukaryota > Metazoa > Chordata > Aves > Passeriformes > Phylloscopidae > Phylloscopus > Phylloscopus whistleri. Next base: position 4,790,608 of record JADMLD010000067.1, on the reverse strand, counting down.
AGGACCTGCTTTTCAAGGCCCAGGATGGTGTTGCGGGCTGTAGCATGAGACACAGGGTAGGTTTCCAACCATCCCGTGGTGGCTTCTACCATGGTCAGCACATGGCGCTTGCCTTGGCGCGTTTGAGGCAGTGTGATGTAATCAATCTGCCAGGCCTCGCCATACTTGTACTTAGACCAGCGCCCTCCATACCAGAGGGGCTTCATCCGCTTGGCCTGCTTGATGGCAGCGCACGTCTCACAGTCTCGGATAACTTGAGAAATGCTGTCCATGGTTAGATCCACCCCTCGGTCTCGTGCCTACTTATAGGTGGCATCTCTGCCCTGATGACCTGAGGCATCATGGGCCCATCGAGCTAGGAACAACTCTCCTTTGTGCTGCCAATCTAAGTCTATCTTAGACACCTCTATCTTTGCAGCCTGATCTACTCGCTCGTTGTTCTGGTATTCCTCATTAGCCCGACTCTTAGGGACATGGGCATCTACATGACGGACCTTCACATGTAGTCTCCCTACTCTGGTGGCAATGTCCTTCCACTCATCAGCAGCCCAGATTGGTTTTCCCCTACGCTGCCAGTTAGCCTTTCTCCACCTTTCCAGCCAGCCCCACAGAGCATTAGCTACCATCCACGAATCGGTGTAGAGGTAGAGCTTTGGCCACTTCTCTCTTTCAGCGATGTCCAGGGCCAATTGAACAGCTTTGAGTTCGGCAAGCTGGCTTGACCCACCTTCTCCTTCAGTGGCTTGTACAACTTGTCTCGTGGGGCTCCATACGGCTGCTTTCCACTTCCGGTTCATCCCTACGATGCGGCAGGAACCGTCAGTGAAAAGAGCGTAGCATGCTTCTTCTGCTGGCAGTTGGTTATATGGTGGAGCTTCTTCAGCCCGAGTTACCTGCTCTTGTTCTTCTTCCTCGGTGAGACTGAAATTCTCAGCTTCCGGCCAGTTGGTGATCACTTCCAGAATCCCAGGGCGATTCAGGTTTCCAATACGGGCGCGCTGAGTAAGGAGGGCGATCCATTTGCTCCAGGTGGCGTCAGTGGCGTGATGGGTGGAGGGAACCTTTCCCTTAAACATCCATCCCAGCACCGGTAGTCGGGGTGCCAGGAGGAGCTGTGCTTCCGTGCCAATCACCTCTGAGGCGGCTTGAACTCCTTCATAGGCAGCCAAGATCTCCTTCTCCGTGGGAGTGTAATTGGCTTCAGACCCTCTGTAGCTTCGGCTCCAGAATCCCAGTGGCCGGCCTCGAGTCTCACCAGGCACCTTCTGCCAAAGGCTCCAGGACGGACCATGGCTCCCGGCTGCGGAGTAGAGCACGTTCTTTACCTCTGGTCCCGTCCTGACTGGGCCAAGGGCCACCGCATGAGCGATTTCCTGCTTGATCTGAGCAAAGGCGTGTTGCTGCTCTGGGCCCCAGTGGAAATCGTTCTTTTTGCGGGTAACCAGGTACAGAGGGCTCACAATCTGGCCATACTCAGGGATGTGCATCCTCCAAAAGCCTATGGCGCCTAGGAAAGCCTGTGTTTCCTTTTTGTTGGTCGGTGGGGACATGGCGGTGATCTTATTGATGACCTCTGTGGGGATCTGACGCCGTCCATCTTGCCATTTTACTCCCAGGAACTGGATCTCTCGGGCAGGCCCTTTGACCTTGCTCTTCTTGATGGCAAAGCCGGCTTCCAGGAGAATCTGGATAATCTTCTGTCCTTTCTCAAAGACTTCCACTGCCGTGTTTCCCCACACAATGATGTCATCAATGTACTGTAGATGTTCCGGAGCCTCACCCTTTTCCAGTGCAGCCTGGATCAGTCCATGGCAGATGGTGGGACTGTGCTTCCACCCCTGGGGCAATCGGTTCCAGGTGTACTGCACCCCCCTCCATGTGAAGGCAAACTGGGGTCTGCATTCGGTTGCCAAAGGAATGGAGAAAAATGCATTGGCAATGTCAATAGCGGCGTACCACCTCGCTGCCTTGGACTCCAGCTCATACTGGAGCTCCAACATGTCTGGCACGGCAGCGCTCAGTGGTGGTGTCGCTTCATTCAATGCACGATAGTCCACAGTCAATCTCCATTCTCCTTCAGACTTACGCACAGGCCAAATGGGACTGTTGAAGGGTGAGTGGGTTTTGCTGACCACCCCCTGGCTCTCCAGCTCACGGATCAACTTATGGATGGGGATCACAGCATCTCGAGTCGTTCTATACTGCCGGCGGTGCACTACTGAAGTGGCAATGGGTACCTGTTGATCTGCCCCCTTCAGAAGTCCTCCTGTAGATGGATCCTCAGACAGTCCAGGCAAGGTATTCAGTTGCTGGATGCCCTCTGTCATTACAGCTGCCACCCCAAATGCCCACCTGAGTCCCTTTGGGTCTTTGAAATACCCACTTCGGAGGTAATCTATGCCCAAAATGCATGGGGCCTCTGGGCCAGTCACAATAGGGTGTTTCCTCCACTCATTTCCAGTCAGGCTCACTTCTGCTTCTACCAAAGTAAAATCTTGTGACCCCCCGGTCACGCCAGCGATAGAGACAGACTCTACCCCTACATGTCTTGATGGAATTAATGTACACTGCGCACCTGTATCAACCAAAGCCTCATATTCTTGTGGTTCCGATGTGCCAGGCCAACGAATCCACACCGTCCAAAAAACACGATTTTCCCTAGCCTCTACCTGGCTAGAGGCAGGGCCCCTCTAAGCCTGGTTATCCTTCTTTCCTTGGGCATATGTCTTAGAAGTTCCTTCAAGGGGCTCGGACACGTCATCATCATCACACTTGGCAGTTCGGCTACGGGCAACTGGAGCTGCTTCCCTTCTAGTGGAACTTCCTCTCTGAGTCTTGCCTTCCTTCAATTCACGCACCCGTTGTGCCAGAGCAGCAGTAGATTTTCCGTCCCATCTCCTCATGTTCTCTCCAGATTCACGCAGGAAAAACCACAACTCAGCTCGTGGGGTGTACTTCCTCTCCCCATCAAAGGTGCGCCTGCGTTGGATACCAGGGCCTCTAATTTGCACTGCTGAGATTTGGAGAAGGTCCTCTCTAATCTCCTCCCTAAGTTTCTTATGATTTTCCTCCAGCTTATCTTCTAGTTTCTGGAGACGTGTTTCCACTGCTGCGATTCTGGCATGTGTTGGGCCATGCACAGCATCTGCATATGCTCGGAGCTTCTTTGCCATATCAAGTACAGTCTCCCCTGTGTCCTCCCGCTTCATTACTGCTAAGGCAGAAGCATATTCTAATGGCCCAAGCCATATAAGTTTTCGCCACATCACAGACGTACACGGTACCAAGTCTGGGTTCCTAATATTTATGTCATCAGAGAAGATCATCTCTGCCACTGCCATTTCCCTCAAGTGTTGAATCCCTTGTTCTATGGTCTTCCATGGGGTTTGCTGCATATAAAGATCATCTGCACACAGGTATCTTTCTGCCACACTTCCTAGGACCCGTACCCAGAGGCTGCGTGGATTAGCCTCTCTCATCATCTCTTGGTCGATGACTGGATCAAGTGACAGGGATCCCAAATGTCTTGCTTCAGTGCCATCCAGAATTGTAGCCTCTCCTGCGGCATCCCAAAGACGGACTAGCCAACTAATGATAGGTTCATCAGGTTGTCGCCTGTAATCCTTTCTTAGGCCCCGAAGGTCCTTCAGGGAAAAGGAATCAGTGTTGGCTTCTGATCCTGTGCCAGGTGCTTTGGCTTCGGATCTTGGTGAAGGTCCTTCTCCTGGGTCATCATCGTCCACTGGTCGGTCGGTTTTGTGTGTATGCTTCTTTGCTGGAGCAACTGCCAGGGGCTTAGGCTTACTGTCAGGTTTAGCTGCTAACTCAGGCTCAGGTTCTATCTTAGCTGCTGGCTTCACAACTGGGGTGCTGGCTGCAGACTTAGCAACTGGGGTAGCTGTTGATTTACGTTCCTGCCCCCCTGCCTCCATCTGCTGCCCTACAGTATCTAGCAGTGTATGATAAACATATGCCAAGGCCCAGCTCACTGCAATAATCCTTTTCTCTTTAGTATTACCATAACACTTCTCTCTCAAATACTTGGCCACCTCAGCCGGGTTCTGAATTTGTTCAGATGGGAAGTCCCAGGCTATAGGATCAGAGAATTCTTTTAAAATTTGGCCCATGTCTTCCCATTTTCCACTCCAATCAAGATTTCTTCTACTTGGCTTTTCCCTTACATCAGAGGTCTCATTAGCTCCTTTGGAAATCTCAGCTCTCAATTTACATAAACTGCAGACAGTATAGAGGAAGCTTACTAAATTAAATGCCAGAAAGATGGTTTCCTTTACACTCAGGGAGGACTGAACATTCTCTAATAGAGATATAAACAATTCTGAGGAGAAGAGGGAAAACAGAGGCTGAAAGTACTCTGCCCCTGCCCCTGCTTCTCCCCTCACAAACTGAGTGCCTAACCATAACAACGAACCATCAAGTGTATTTACAGCCTTCCTGTAAATCATTACAAACAAGCCTAGCCCAATGAATATTCTGACTAGTGCCCCACGGCTACATAAACTACGTATTAGGAGCAATACCAGAGCTATTTCAGGATAAGGAAATAGCCCTAGGTACCACAAAGGTAGTAACACCTCAAAAAACCCTAGGGACCAGAAATATTGGCAGGCTTTCACCCCGAATGACATTATGAGTTCACAAAAAACCATCCCGATACACCCACAAAACAATCAGAACCACCAATATTATTATTAAGGTTTTTTCCACTTTCTTGGGTTCCTTTCCCGGCCAATGCACCAAAAAGTGTATTGGTTTAGGATAAATTAAGGGGAGAATCTCCAAAAGGGAGTCCCCTCAAACAAACCTCCACCACCCCTCCCCCCCAGCCCGGGGTTGGGAAGGTGTCCTGGGTTATGGAATCAAAAATGTGTATTCTATTTTCATCTGCTGAAAGCAGTTGGGGAATTGTTCTTTATTTCTTGTAACTTTGGAAGGAGGGGGACGGGGGGGAGGGGCGGGTGCCTTTTGGGTAATGGGCCATCAACAGACTATACCCCCGGACTATACCCGCTCCCCCCAGAGCCCCATCTGCATGCATGGTCCTATTGTGGGATGCCCCACCCAGTGGGGGGAGTCTACAATTGCTGCCGGGAAAACTGAGCCGGCCGGGGACAGACTTCACTCGCTTCACCCCGATTCCTGGGAGGAAGACGGCACCCCATCTCATCTTCGCCAGACCCCATCTCATCATCGCCGGACCCCATCTCACCATCACCTCACCCCTGGACCCCTCCTCATCACTCCTAGACCCTTTTTGGCTACAGGATCGTCCCTGCTCCAACAGAGCCACGTCTGTCATCCCAGGACTCACTTCTGGACTGCTTCCAACACCCTGACTAACAGGGTGCCAGGTGGCAGCTCTGATTCTGTCAGGGCTTTCCCAAATTGTTGTTGTTTGTTTGCTGGTTTGGTGGGGTAGTTTTGTTTCCTACCACATTTGTATTATTGATATTCCTAGTAAAGAACTGTTATTCCTATTCCCAAATCTTTGCCTGAGAGCCCTTAATTGAAAATTTATAATTTGGCAGGGGTGGGGGGTTTGCATTCTCTATTCTAAGGGAAACCCCAGTTTCCCTGGCAGACACCTGTCTTGTCAAACCAAGACAGATTTTGGCGCCCAAGTGTGGGGCACAAGGGCATTGAGACAGAGGAATAACAGTTCTTGTGTACTAGATAGAAGTCTACTGCTCAAAATCATGTGGTCCAGCTTTCCCTGGTTTGGCTGGCACGTGGTTGTGGCTGTATTTCTGCCATTTGCTGGCCCTTATCTAAACATGGGCCCTATAACCAAGGCTACTGTGGCTGGCATCCAGTTTATTTTGTGGGTTAATAAGGTGAGGAATTCGTGGATTTTTAACTTCCTTTGGAAAGCAGGCACATGGATTCAGGGCTATCATAGACTAACTCTGTGTTTCTGGGGTTACTTTAATAATGGTACATATTGTGAGGAAATGGCACCTGGGGAAATTTTCTCCCAATCCTTCACTCAGTTTTTTGGGTCTACTCCACCAGCTTTTCAAGGGTTAAATTTCCCTCTGAATGCTAATGACGTCATACAGTGGTTGGTGCTGCTTATAGGCCTATTCTATTTGGTATTCAGAGATAAAGGGAGACTGGCCTGGGTAAGCACTCTGATAACTACCCCAAAGAATAATGATGCTGCCCAAGAGCCCACCCCTGTCCCACAGCCAGCCTCAGGCATAAACCACCCGGTTTGGGTGAAGGCTCTGATAAAAGAAATGCATGAGATGAACCAGATGCTGAAAGAGTACATTTCCCCAGCTGGTGAGAAACCTTCGCCCTGCCCTGACAAAAGAGAATCTGATACAGAACCCGCAGACATTACAACTGTCCAGGTTCCAGCTGACACACAGGGGCAGTCACAGCCAGCAGCAGTTGCCCCTGTGGAAACAAGGAAATCTAAAGTGAAAACAGCAAACCCAGAGAGTAAAGATAAGAAGGGAGGGCCCTCACAAGACACAAGGGAATCACATGTTCAGATCATCACTGAGTCCCTGTCATATGAAAGTCTCCGTAATTTGCAAAAAGATATTGTACGGCGGGGACGTGAGGCTTACACTGCCTGGCTACTTCGGGTTTGGGATCTTATGGGCACAGGTGTCCAACTAGATGGTGGGGAGGCCAGGAATTTGGGACCCTTGACCCAGGACTCAGGTATAAATCAGGTATTTGTAAGGGAGCCTGGACCTCTTTCCCTCTGGCAGCGGCTTTTAACGAGTGTGAGAGAAAGATTTGTCCACAGAGAAAGAATGCAGGAGCACCACCATAGAATGCGCTGGAAAACTCTGGAGGAGGGAATCCAACAGCTGAGGGAAGTGGCAGTACTAGAGGTACTTTTTGGGAGGAGTGGACAGCATGATAATGATCCTGACAAGGTTAGATGCACAGCGCAGATGTTATGGAACCTGGCAAATCTGGGGCCATCTCAGTATACTACATTCATTGCAACCATTAATGCTGAGGACAACCAAGTGACAGTGGGGGCTGTTGCCACTAAGCTTAGGAATTATGAGAGCATGATCAATGGCCCGCTGCAGGCTCATATCTCTGCCGTGGTGAAAGAGCTCAAAGAGGAAATGAGGGAGGTGAGGGAGGAGATGAGGAAGAACAGTTCAAGTGTGGCACCAGTACGAGTCACAGGCCCCAGAGTCAGAGCCCAACGACCCCCAGCTAGAGAGAGAGGGTACACCCCGAGAGCTGACCTGTGGTTTTACCTGCGTGACCATGGGGAAGACATGGGAGTGTGGGATGGGAAACCCACCTATGTCCTGGCAGCCCGGGTGCGTGAGCTCAAGGAAAGGAACACTCACCAAAGGGGTGCCACTAAAATGAAAGTATCCTCAACCTCCTATGCCCAGGCTGTCAGTAGTCAGGATGCTGGAACCTCTAGTATGTATGCTCAGGGAGGGAATAACCAGTGCTAGAGGGGCCCTGCCTCTAGCCAGGTAGAGGAGAGGGACAATCGGATCTATTGGACTGTGTGGATCCGATGGCCTGGCACATCTGACCCACAGAAATACACGGCTTTGGTTGACACTGGCTCCCAATGTACCCTGATGCCGTCGGGGTATGTGGGAGCAGAGTCCATTTCTATTTCTGGAGTGACAGGGGGGTCCCAGCAACTGACTGTATTGGAGGCCGAAGTGAGTTTGACTGGGAATGGGTGGCAGAAACACCCCATTGTGACTGGTCCAGAGGCCCCGTGCATCCTTGGCATAGACTATCTCAAAAATGGACATTTCAAAGACCCAAAAGGATATCGTTGGGCTTTTGGAGTAGCTGCTGTAGAGACGGAAGCCATCAGACAACTAAATACCCTGCCTGGTCTCTCTGACGACCCCTCTGCTGTGGGACTGCTGAGAGTTGAAGAACAACAGGTGCCAATCGCCACAGCAACAGTGCACCGTCGGCAATACCGTACTGACAGAGACTCTGTGACTCCGATCCATGAGATGATTCGGAAACTGGAGAGCCAAGGGGTGGTCAGCAAAACCCACTCACCCTTCAACAGTCCCATTTGGCCTGTGCGTAAGTCTGAAGGGGAATGGAGATTGACTGTGGACTATCGTGCATTGAATGAAGTGACTCCACCACTGAGCGCTGCCGTGCCGGACATGCTGGAGCTCCAGTATGAGCTGGAGTCCAAGGCAGCAAAGTGGTATGCCACTATTGACATTGCCAATGCCTTCTTCTCCATTCCTTTGGCAGCAGAGTGCAGGCCCCAGTTTGCTTTCACCTGGAGGGGCGTGCAGTACACCTGGAACCGACTGCCCCAGGGGTGGAAGCACAGCCCCACCATCTGCCATGGATTGATCCAGGCTGCACTGGAGAAGGGTGAGGCTCCGGAACATCTACAGTACATTGATGACATCATTGTGTGGGGAAACACGGCAGTGGAAGTTTTCGAGAAAGGAGAAAAGATCATCCAGATTCTCCTGGAAGCTGGCTTTGCCATTAAGAAGAGTAAAGTCAAGGGACCTGCCCGAGAGATCCAGTTCCTGGGAGTGAAGTGGCAAGATGGACGGCGTCAGATCCCCACAGAGGTCATTAATAAGATCACCGCGATGTCTCCACCGACCAGCAAGAAGGAAACACAAGCTTTCCTAGGTGCCATAGGTTTCTGGAGGATGCACATCCCTGAGTACAGTCAGATTGTGAGCCCTCTGTACCTGGTTACCCGCAAAAAGAATGATTTCCACTGGGGCCCAGAGCAGCAACACGCCTTTGCCCAGATCAAGCAGGAAATCGCTCATGAGGTGGCCCTTGGCCCAGTCAGGACGGGACCAGAGGTAAAGAATGTGCTTTACTCCGCAGCTGGGAGCCATGGTCTGTCCTGGAGCCTTTGGCAGAAGGTGCCTGGTGAGACTCGAGGCCGGCCACTGGGATTCTGGAGCCGAAGCTACAGAGGGTCTGAAGCCAATTACACTCCCACGGAGAAGGAGATCTTGGCTGCCTATGAAGGAGTTCAAGCCGCCTCAGAGGTGATTGGCACTGATGCACAACTCCTCCTGGCACCCCGACTACCAGTGCTGGGGTGGATGTTTAAAGGAAAGGTTCCCTCCACTCATCACGCCACTGATGCCACCTGGAGCAAATGGATTGCCCTCATCACTCAGCGCGCCCGTATTGGAAACCCGAATCGCCCTGGGATTCTGGAAGTGATCACCAACTGGCCGGAAGCTGAGAATTTCAGTCTCACCGAGGAAGAAGAACAAGAGCAGGTAACCCGGGCTGAAGAAGCTCCACCATATAACCAACTGCCAGCAGAAGAAGCATGCTACGCTCTTTTCACTGACGGTTCCTGTCGCATCGTAGGGATGAACCGGAAGTGGAAAGCAGCTGTGTGGAGCCCCACAAGACAGGTTGCACAAGCCACTGAAGGAGAAGGTGGGTCAAGCCAGCTTGCTGAACTCAAAGCTGTTCAATTGGCCCTGGACATTGCTGAAAGAGAGAAGTGGCCAAAGCTCTACCTCTACACTGATTCGTGGATGGTAGCTAGTGCTCTGTGGGGCTGGCTGGAAAGGTGGAAAAAGGTCAGCTGGCAGCGTAGGGGAAAACCAATCTGGGCTGCTGATGAGTGGAAGGACATCGCCACCAGAGTAGGGAAACTACCTGTGAAAGTCCGTCATGTGGATGCCCATGTTCCCAAGAGTCGGGCTAACGAGGAGCACCGGAACAACGAACAGGTAGATCAGGCCGCGAAGATAGAAGTGTCTAAGATAGACTTGGATTGGCAGCATAAGGGAGAGTTGTTCCTAGCTCGGTGGGCCCATGATGCCTCAGGTCATCAGGGCAGAGATGCCACTTATAAGTGGGCATGAGACCGAGGGGTGGATCTAACCATGGACAGTATCTCTCAGGTTATCCATGACTGTGAGACGTGTGCTGCCATCAAGCAGGCCAAGCGGGTGAAGCCCCTCTGGTACGGTGGACGGTGGTCCAAATATAAGTATGGGGAGGCCTGGCAGATTGATTACATCACCCTGCCCCAAACCCGCCAAGGCAAGCGCTATGTGCTGACCATGGTGGAAGCCACCACTGGGTGGCTGGAGACCTATCCTGTGCCTCATGCCACTGCCCGGAACACCATCCTGGGCCTTGAAAGACAAGTCCTGTGGAGACACGGCACCCCTGAGAGAATCGAGTCAGACAACGGGACCCATTTCAAGAACAGCCTTATAAACACCTGGGCTAAAGAACACGGCATTGAATGGATCTATCACATCCCTTATCATGCACCAGCTGCCGGGAAAGTGGAACGGTGCAATGGACTACTTAAGACCACTCTGAAGGCACTTGGCAGAGGGACTTTCAAGAACTGGGAAGTGAACTTAGCAAAAGCCACCTGGATGGTCAACACCCGAGGCTCCATCAATCGAGCTGGTCCTGCCCAGTCTACCCCTTTGCACACAGTAGATGGAGATAAAGTCCCTGTGGTACACATGAGAGGTATTTTAGGAAAGACTGTCTGGATTAACCCCACCTCAGGCAAAGGCGAACCCATCCGTGGGATTGTTTTTGCTCAAGGACCTGGTTACACTTGGTGGGTAATGCAGAAAGATGGAAAAACTAGTTGTGTACCCCAGGAAAACCTAATCCTAAGTAAGAACTGAGTGTAGGGGTTCATTCTGCTAGTAGTTCATTGCTTTAGGCATGATGCAGATAATAATAGAATAAGGGGTGGATAATGTCCTGGGTTATGGAATCAAAAATGTGTATTCTATTTTCATCTGCTGAAAGCAGTTGGGGAATTGTTCTTTATTTCTTGTAACTTTGGAAGGAGGGGGACGGGGGGGAGGGGCGGGTGCCTTTTGGGTAATGGGCCATCAACAGACTATACCCCCGGACTATACCCGCTCCCCCCAGAGCCCCATCTGCATGCATGGTCCTATTGTGGGATGCCCCACCCAGTGGGGGGAGTCTACAATTGCTGCCGGGAAAACTGAGCCGGCCGGGGACAGACTTCACTCGCTTCACCCCGATTCCTGGGAGGAAGACGGCACCCCATCTCATCTTCGCCAGACCCCATCTCATCATCGCCGGACCCCATCTCACCATCACCTCACCCCTGGACCCCTCCTCATCACTCCTAGACCCTTTTTGGCTACAGGATCGTCCCTGCTCCAACAGAGCCACGTCTGTCATCCCAGGACTCACTTCTGGACTGCTTCCAACACCCTGACTAACAGGGTGCCAGGTGGCAGCTCTGATTCTGTCAGGGCTTTCCCAAATTGTTGTTGTTTGTTTGCTGGTTTGGTGGGGTAGTTTTGTTTCCTACCACATTTGTATTATTGATATTCCTAGTAAAGAACTGTTATTCCTATTCCCAAATCTTTGCCTGAGAGCCCTTAATTGAAAATTTATAATTTGGCAGGGGTGGGGGGTTTGCATTCTCTATTCTAAGGGAAACCCCAGTTTCCCTGGCAGACACCTGTCTTGTCAAACCAAGACAGAAGGAAATTCTTTGGAGGAGGAAAAAGTGGAAAAAACCGGTTTTATTAACAAATGAACAAAAAACTCCCCACCCCGAGTGGAATGAAAGGCGCAGGATTACTCAGGGGGAGGGCTCCAAGCTTCTTTGGCGGGTTCCGGGTCTTCTCAGACGTCTCGGGTCAGATCAGTTCCAGAGCCGGTCCTGTCTTGGGGAGGGGGGGGGGGAAGGGAAAAAGAGGGGGAAAGAAAGAAAATGGAGAGCAGGCAGCAGCAGCGGCAGCGGCAGCAGCAGCAGTAGCAGCGGCAGTGGCAGCAGCAGCAGCAGCAGTAGCAGCGGCAGCGGCAGCAGTAACAGCGGCAGCGGAAGCCAAGCAGCAGCACAAGCAGCAGCTGAAGCAGCGGCAGCCAGAAGCAGCTCTCCCCGGGCAGCAAAAGCCCCGCGAGCAAAACAGCGCTGCTAAGACATAACAAAAACAGTCCACTGATATGGGATAGAGGCACTGTCAACCCAGAACATGCATTCTGTTTATACACAGTGAGCCAAAGAAATTGATTGATCTCATTATAATGTATTATTTTCTTGCTCCATGTTGTAAGGAATAGAAAAGAATACAACCACACTGTCTGTCTCTACTACCCTAAATAACTTCTCAGCTCGTATTAAACAACACCTGAGAGAGGTTTCAGAGAGACAAAGATCTGCCAGAGGGCAGGAAGACTCTGAAGAGGGATCTGCATAGACTGGATCAATGGGACAAGGCCAACTGTGCAAAGTTCAACAAGGTCAGGTGCTGGATCCTCCACTTGGGTCACAATTCCATTCAATGCTAAAGGCTGGGACATGTGCATGGAAAGCTGCCAAGAAAAAAAGGACCTGGAGGTTTGACAGTCACTGAACATAGGCCAGGTGTGTGCCCAAGTGGCCAAGAAGGCCAATGGACTCCTGGCCTAGGTCAGCAATAGTGTGGCCAGCAGGACCAGTGATTGTCTCCCTGAACTCAGCACTGGTGAGGCCACACCTCAAATCCTATGTTCAGTTTTGGGCAAGTTCTGTCCTCACCACAAGAAGGACATTGAGGTGCTGGAGAGTGTCCAGAGAAGGGCAACAGAGCTGGGGAAGGGTCTGGAGCACAAGGTTTAAGAGAAGTGGCTGAGGGAGCTGGGGGTGTTAAACCTGGAGAAAAGGAGGCTCAAGGGTGACCTTATCACTCCCTACAACTGCCTGAGAGGACGGTGTAGAGAAGTGGGGTGGGTCACTTCTCCCAAGTAACAAGTGACAGGACAAGAGGAAAGGGCCTCAAGTTGCTCATGGGAGGGTTTAGATTGGATACTGGGAAAAATTTCTTCATTACAAGGATCATCAAGCACTCGCACAGGCTGCCCAGGGTAGTGGTTGATTCACCACCCCTTGAGGTATTTATAAAGCTGTGTAGACTTAGGGACACCACTTAGTGATGGACAGAGCAGTGCTAGGTTGGTGATTGGACTTCATGATTTTAGAGGTCATTTTCAATCTAATCAGTACTATGGTTCTATGATTATCAGGTTTGCAGGCTTGAATTACTTAAGCAATCTGCATGAACCTCTCAAATATGCAACCTCCAACTTCCACTTAAGATACACAGAAGACAGATGACATCCTTTGAAGCTGAGTTCTACCCCAAACCAAGGGCACTATGAACATAAAATTCTGTCCCACAGTGTCCCCAGACATATCAAGGATTCTGTGCTATCAGCACTTCACAAAACAGTACTGAAGGAGAGAAGTAACATCTAGGTCTATAAATTTCCCTGGTTAAAGAGGGAAATGAGAGTAGAAAAGAACAAGGTAAGTGAGCAAGCTCAGAGATTTAGCAGTGGAAGAGGGCAGAACTTCTGCCTCAGAGATTTACCGCGAAGAGCAAGGTGCATCTCACAACCAGAGCCATCATCTCTATGAAAACTGTAACAGGAACAGCTTATCCTCAGAGAATCTTGGAGAAGTAACATTTTGTGCAAAAGAAGTAGACCAGGTGTTCCAGATGCCCATGAATTGCATTTAAGGTGACCTTTCATTGCAATTCCCAGGTAATTTCTTTGCACTGTGGGAATTATGATAACTCAGTGTTCACTGAATTTTTATGATGCCGCAGCTGGGTCATGAGAGGAAGATTTACAAGGAGTGGGAAAACATTCAAGCAGTTATTAGCTGTCTGGGAGAAAACTTGATCAATAAGAAGATAAGATATTAGAAGGATTCCCTCTGTTCTGTTCTACTGCTCCTTGTTCACTTGATCCAGCACCATTTTACATTGCTACTGCCCCAGAAGTGCTTTTGCTACTTGTTCAATATAGTGTTTAAGCAACATGCAGTACCTCAAAACATTTTCTAGAAGTGCCCTGTAAAAGTAAACCAAAACCAAGACTACAATTCTTTGCTATCATGGGTTCTGATGAAATCAGAATCAGCTTTATTAAACTCTGTGAAAGATAACCAGTAGACTCAATAATTCATAAGCAAATAAAATAAAAAGGACACTTTCCATCAAGTTTTCACATTGCTTCCCTTCTAATAATAATTTTTCCTGAATAAAAAAAAAGGGGCATGGGCAGGGAACCTGAGAACACAGTGTGCCTTCCTTTGATTCATGAATGCTTGTCAAACTGTGTGGTATCCTACTAAACCTTGCTGTGCTTTGTGTACCCAAGGCTTGCAGGATAATCTGGGATGGAACATTCATTATATGAAATATCAGCATCTTCTGCCTTGGAGACGGGGGTGTTACACGTGTATCTGGAGCATTCTAGAAGAACCAAGTTTATAATTTCTACGTTAAACTCCTTGTGACCGCCTCAAAGACTGCAGCTCTTCCCTCTTCCTCTTAAAAGATTTTTCTTACGAGTACCGCATGTATGAAAGTTTAAAGCATTGCTCCAGGTTTCTCATAAAGCATTCCCACAATGCTTAGTCGTCTCATAGCCTGGACAATATGGCCTGCACTGATGAAGAGAACAAGGTCTATAGCAAGCTCTGAAGCCAAAGACACCAAAAAGCCGCCTGCTCCTGCTTTGCTGACCATAATACATTTTAAAAACAAACAAACACAAACCAACAGCAGCAGCACAACCACCCAAAAAGCCACAAAACAACTCCCCACACCACTGAACGATTGTCTTGCACACATTCAGTTGCACAACACTGTCCCTGAGGAGATGCTAACTCAATAGCTGGCTCGATACTGCCTTTTAAAAGCATGGCATGGAGCCAAAGAATATAAACTCTGCCTCTAGGTTTAGTGCTATGCTGACATGGTTGCACTGCCTCCAGACTTGGTGATAGGTTTGTCAAATCTAACTCCTTATTTCTGCTTTGCAACTTGTGCACAGAGAAGGTGTGTCCAGCATCTGCCAACACACACTCAGCCATACCAGTTTGGTTTTACTTCTGATGAAATATTTAATTGTTCAATCAAGTGGGTACAAAAAAGAAAGTGTGTGTCGCAGTGCAGTTCACAAATCAGCTCAAGTACATGTCTTCCAAGCTGGAATGAGCCAATTTTGACCAAAATTCATGGGCAGACACTCTCCTCTGAGACATGACTACATTAAAGAGATATGTAGATCCCAGGACTCCTGCATCTCAGCTCTCTCCCCCTTTCCTCTTGCTTCAGTGAGGTTATTATTTCCTGATGGCTTATAGCAGAAACAAATCTCTCCACTGGGTAACTAGAAAAGTACAGTCACAGACCCCATTAATCTTCTTTTCCCACCCTAAGCACTTCTCAGCAGCGCCCTGCATAATCTGCAACAGCTCATGTAGAATCAACAAGGTTGGAGGAGACTCTCAAGATCATCTAGTCAAGCCATCACTAGAACCATCATATTCACCCCTGAAACACAGCTCTGAGTGCCACATCCAGGCACCTCTGGAACACTTCCAGAGACAGTGACTCCACCAGTTCCCTGGGCAATTTATTCTAGTGCCTAAACACTCTTCCAGCAATTGTTTGTTTGGGTTTTTTTTTTCCTACAATCTAATCCAAACATCTCCTGGCAGAATACAAATATGGAAGTGAGTTTCTTACCCTGTAACCCAGTTCACAGTGCAGCTCTGGCTAACTGGATGCACTTAATACCAAAGTTTATCAACACCGCTGTGAATCCCAAATAATAGTGCAAAAATCAGAAGGCAGCACAGCCTCTTGCTACTACTGAGCAAAAAGAACCTCAATTGCAGAATATTTTGCTGTTGTCTCAACTCTACGTGCAGCTATATGCTGGAAGAAAGGGCGAAATGCTGACTCTGCCCTGTGCACCCACATCACAACAGCTTCTTCAGCCAGCATCACTTTTGAGTCTCACACAAAGGATAGGAAGGAATGAGGATCTGCAGCTCTGCCACTTACGTGTCAGTTCATAGCTGCATCTGCTTCATTGGTAATCTCAACTACACCTGCTCCCTGGGGCTGAGAGCCTCTCTGCCATACACAGACACAATCTAACCTGCAGCATTCATCATCTCCACAAATGACTTGGAGCTCAAGGAATGGCTTGGGAAAGACACGCCACAGAAACATGGGGAGTCTTGTGATTTTTAGTATTTGCACTGAAGACCAAGCTTCTGGAATTCAGTTCCATGGGAATTTGAACTTTTCCCAAAAAGGAAACTGCTAGTCTGTCTAATTGCAGGGAAATCCTGAAGACACATTATGAAGCTTGAAATGTCAGAGAAATGATAAATAAATAAATGGTTTGGAGGGAGATGAGTTTTCAGCGGGTTACTATTTTATGTCAGTCATCTTCTTTGGATTCTGTAAAAGCACAGAAGAAAGAAACAATGTGTTTAACATTGGGAAACTCACTAAACATGTATATTAGAAAGAAGGAGTGCCTCCAGAAATGCAAAATAAGGCCACTGCAGCCTCGCCATGTCCTGTACACTCCAGCAAAGCACAGGAGCTGGTCTGGGAGCACGGTCACAGTCTTTTACACTGTCACCATGTAACAGATTGTTGGTTGTAGCTTCTAGGGCTCCCAGAAGGCAGAGACAGTGAGACTGGGTATTATTAGTACAAAGAAAAACAGCCTTCTTTGAAAAATGAGCCTCTCTCCTACTCAGTAATCAAGGCATCGATGTGGAGTGCATTCATTTGAGTCATTTAGTTTGGTTTTTTTCATTTTGTTTGGGGATTTTTTGGCAGGGGGTGCTTAGGTGTTTGGATTTGGAGTTTTGGGGTTTTTTTGTTTGGGTTTTTTTGGGGGGGGGTTGTTGTTGTTGGGGTTTTTTGTTGGTTTTTTTTTGAGAGATGTTGAACTGCAGTTCAAGATCCAATTACACTTTTGCAAAATTCTGCCTACATTGTTACTACCTTCTCTGCTTCAGTATTCCTTTAACTGTGGAAAGATGTCTTGGCAAGGCAGTGAGCAGGACTTCGTGATTTATTACCCGTATTCAGCACTTATGGGATCTATCCCCAGTTCAAGTGCTTCAGTTCATTTCTAGAGACAACAGGTGCCAGCAGCTGGAATTTCAGAGCCATTTGAGCCATGAGAGTCCACCCATATTTAGTCTAGCAGTTAAAAGAAGTTCATTCATCTGAGTTCATTCACCAAACTGAGAAAAACCATCCTGAATTTTCAGAAATATCTAGTTCATGAATTTCACTGAAGCATAGATTAAGCTGCTGAAAAAAATTCATTTCCCAGTTGAAAAGAAGGTGGTTTTCCCCATTAGAAATTGAATACATATATTTATATTTTTATAAGCATATGTATTTTTAAAGTATATGCATATTTCTATACATATAATTTATTTTATTGAACCAAGGTGATTTCTTAAAGCACAGAAAATCAGGAAAACCAGGATTTTACTGAAAATTAATTCTGTCTGCATCAGTTTTCCTTTTTAAGAAGTTCTGGTTTTGATGCAGAACTGACTTTTCACCTAAAACCTGCTCAAAAGAATGCTATATCATCTCCATTCTTCTGTGTCAAAGAAACTGAAAGTTGTACTTGAAAAGGACAATGAAGAGTTAAAAATATGCACCATTTCCTGAGAAGAAGTGCAGAATTTCCATAGAGAATAAAGTATAATTGCCAGGCATTGATAAATTGTGTAAGAAACACTACTGATGATTCATACCAGTAGAACTTGCTGCTAAATACACTCTGACCTTGATACTCAAGAGACCCACTTAGAATATCCTGCAAGACAATGATATATTTCTCCACACTAACCTTTGTTAGTAGTCTGCCTCTTCAGCTCCTTGAAACAAGCTAGCTCCAATTAAAGAGGAGAAGCGGAACTGTTTCATACATTTGTTTTAGTGACAGGACACATAGGGGTTATGATGTCATAATGCCAAGAATATCGGGCAAGAAAAGCTGGGTTTGGATTTTCTTTAAATTTTAGATATATATTATTGCAACACTGTAGAAAGTATTTCCTTCTTTATGGGAGAAAAAAAAAAAAAAAAAGCTGTTAAAAGGAGAAAGATGGAGAGAAAACAGCATTAGAAGCTAAAGCTTAGAGCTGAAAGAGGCAGTTGTGGTCACTTTCCCAATCAGTTCTCACCATGCAGGAACAGGGATATTATTTCACTTCCCACAGTTCAGTTTCTGAACTAAAATGTGGAGAGAATACAAAATTTCTCCAAACTCCAGCTTGTTAGGTCTTACCATCTGCACGGGGAATTCACACACAACACAGTTTGGATCTATTCCACCCAAAGGGCAACTCCCTATAAAGGAAGAGTCACCAGAGAAGACCACCACGAGATGGCAGAGTCTTCAAGGACAAGTCAAAGAGAAAACCGAAGTCCCTCCATTTGAAGGCAAGACAGACACTGGGGAAAATTAGAACAGAAAAAGGCCAGGAGGTTTTGGATGCTGACCTGAACTCTGAAATGGAGTGAATCAAAATATTGAAGGATCACCTACAGCACATAGGGGAAAAGACTCCACACAGCTCCTCAGCTGGCTCTTCTTAGTAGCATTATTTTCCCCCACAATATTGAAGATTCATGTCCAAACAGCACCATCAGTACAAGCAGAAATCATTGCTTGTCATTCTGGGAACTGAGGAGGGAACAATTTCGTTGATACATCCATGTCATTCTGTTGAAAACACTGTTCACTATGGAACACATAGCCAGCAAGTGCTTGAGCACCCCACAAACGTGTCACAGAACACTTGACAGCACCAAAGCAAACCAAAGCCTTCCTAGCAGACTTTGTACAGACCTTTAGTACAAAACACCAAAAGCCACACCATTGACAAGAGAATAGGAGAAGTGCAGCATGCCACCTATAGCCTGTGTCACTTTTCCTTTGCAACTGGAAATGAATCCATAAAACTCTTATTAGATGTATTTAAGGTCCTTCATTCCTTTTTTGTTTCTGAGACAATCACAGAAGAGAGACAAGACTTACAGGGGGTGGGGGGAAAGTGAAGACTTTTAGACACATTTCTTAATCTCTGGATCTGTGTAGCAGGGAGAAAGGTGGAGGTATTGAATCTGCACTCTGACATGTAAACTTCATCTCTGATGAACAGAGGCTCCATCCTTTGAAGAAGAAGCTCCCGAGGAAGCAAGCTGTGAAACACAGCCTTTTATCCTAGAGCTTCAGGCAGTTTAGGATCAGGATGCAAAGAACAGCCAGCATGGACTTGCTTAGTGTTGAGCAGGGAGCCCATACAGCAAACAGAGGACAGAGACAATCCACTCATGGAAGTGAACAGCTAGGAAAGTGTGCTATGGTACTGTTTTGCCAAAAGAGATGAAACACAGAGGGAGGCAGGAACAAGGGAAGAAGCAACAGCGATGGAAGCAGATGGGATATGGGGAATGTTTCATAGGGCAGCATGAGAGAGACATTAACATCTTTGAAAGCAAAGGGAAAAGACAATGACTGATGCAGAGAAGCAGTGAAGGGATGTAGGAAACAGCATGGCTGGTGAGGAGAGGGAAGAAACAGAGTCAAGGGATTTGCTTTCATCCTCACATATGCTGAAAGGAAGTCTCAAAACATTTAGTTTTTCCTGTGAGGGAAACTTTGTTCTCCAATCACATCCAAAAGGGAAAGCAAGCCTAGTGAGGAATCAGTTCTGAACTTCCCCAGTGTGCAAGGCGATTTGCTTCAGGCTGACTTCCCTTTGTTTTTAAAGCCTGAGCAGCATCCTGCTATGCCTATGACTATCAAATAATGATGACAGAATCAAACCATAAATGAAAGAACAAAAAAATCCCTTGTGTCATGGCATTTCCTTTATGAGTAATTGGTGCCTGCAAATGAGGACTACTTGCCGTATTCCCAATACACAGTCAGTCATTAGCATTCCTGGTTCTTGCCTCAGTTGCAGTCAAACCTGAGACAGGAAAAAAATCAGCTATGGGAAGAGGTGATGAAGTTAACTGACAACTGTTCTCGTTACCTTGCTATTTATTTTTTAAGATCAGTCCTGCTTGCTATTAAAAACTAATTTCAGGTATTCAGGATGGATTCCACAGCAACTCTATTTGTTTAAGTGAAATAAATGAAACTCTCTTCCTCCTGCAAACATTCAGCGATGAAAAGGCTAAAAAACATTGATTGCTTATTTTTACATATAGAGGTGTAGCATGCATAAACAATAATGAGCAGTAAATAAAAATTTCTTCCTGGCTGCGTAGAAAAAGTAATTTTAGCCAGTAGAATACTAAATCTCTCTCCTCCACCTCACAAGTTTTGTTCTTGTTAAGGACACTACAGGAAGTTTCATTATGAAATGAAGTTGGTAAATGAAACTTCAGCTACTAATTTCTATAGAAAAGAAAAGGACCCACTGACCTCTTCGAACCCAAAGGCTCTTATTACAGACACTAATTGTTACTCTCTCCTATTTTCCGGCTCTGCTGTGCTGTTCTCAGAAATTAATTCACCTCATTTGTCACTAGCCCTTCTCAGAACAGACTTTTATACATTGCTGATGGTTCAAAAGCTGTTGCAGTTGGTTTCCACAGTGACTTTTATGTCTTTAAAAGAAAAAGTGCACTTGAGGAGGAGTACATATAATGCACAGAAACCTACTATAAACACAGGTTTTTGGGTAATCTTCCACATATTTTAAGGGATTGTGCATTTTCCATTTCACTTTATCATAATCTTCAAATCTTACAAGCTCATGGGTTTTGCACTCATATGTATTAAAGAGAATAGACTTCCTCATGTTTCAAGTCTAGAAACAAGACAAAGACCAAGGACATCTCGAGCTCTTAGGAAATCATGTCCTGTTGAAACTCCACGTTCAGTTTAAGATGCAGTATCACAAGATGCCCATTTTTCAACAGGGCATACAATATGCTTTTATTTTCACAATATTGTTACTTCCAATATACATCATTCTGTATAATTTGGTCGATGAAAGTTTCCTGAAAAACTGTTGGGAGTAGTCCAAATGAGTCTGGGAGAAGGGTTGAAAATGCATGTTCTTTTGAAGAATTTAAACCAGAAAGTCCTCCAGACTTTCAAAACCATACACCTGACCTGTAAAAAAACCAAAATATCTCACTAGTTGCATCACCTTGGTAGTGATAAAGACAAACAGCACTACACACATACAGTTTAAATAAAATAAATGGCAAAAAAGTACAATTCTGGATGCAGCGTTAGCTACATCCAGACCAGCAAGTTCTAAAGCTTCCCAAGTACCTGCTTTATATCCCTAATGGAGTCTGCAGTGTCCTTGGCTAAAGTACAACATTCCTACAACAACTTTAACATATTTCCACAATGCTCTATGTTGCTCAGCTGTCTAATGTCAGAAATTAGCTTTAAATAAGGCTTGGACATATTCATACAATATAAAGTGGGCAAAAGGTAATAATTTCAGTGTCAAAAAATGGAGCCGAAACTATTTTTCATGTCACATCCTTGCATGTACATAAAGCAAGCAAGTTTGCTAACACAAACCCAGTGGACTGCAGAAATTGAAACGATTTCAGAAAACAGTAAGACACAAAGAAACTTCTACCTTGACAATAACATAATTAGAGTATCCTGCCCAAAAGGGTCTGCACAAAGCAGCAGATGCAGGAACCATTGTGGTCCCAAGGAAATACTTTGAAGGGGAGATTTTTCTCATATTGGTTTATCACTTTACAAAAAATGTAATAGTTTTGAGGCAGTGCGTATCTTAGTACCTTCTATTTTGGGGGAATATTAACAGAGTGCTGGACCTCTTAGAGAGTTAATTTAATACAACATAAAAATTATTATACTCACAACAAGAAGAACATATAGAGATGAAATAATGAGGCAGGATGCAGTGAATTACAGATGTTATATTAATAGTGATGACATTATTGGTGGTAATATTGTAACATGCATTTCACAGCATCATGCCCTAGTTTATTACAATGAAGAAGTGAATCTAATAAAAGCAAATCAGCTCTCACTGGACCTGAAAATATTTTTTATTCCCCAAAGGAGCACTTCAATCCTTCAAATCTTCTCTTTAAGCTAGATCAAAATTGCTGTTAGGAGAGCTGGCCAAAACGGTGTTGACAGCTGAGGAAATGTTAGGGGCTGGAGTTGCAAAGTAGAGGTACTTGGTGGGTTTCTACTTCTTTTTAAACTGAGTTTAAGCTTGAGTTGAACACAGCCTTCTTCCTCAGAGGAAAATAAGATGTCTACATGAGCTCCAGTTCTATGCACACACACAGGCAGGGCTGAGAATTTGTGCCCACGCTGTATCAATTCAACAAAGGTCTACTGCCATCTCTCAAGGCTGCTTGCCCTTCACCCAGAGACCCCAAAAGTCCTGGGAAAAAAACCCCACAAAACTAAACAGCTCAAGAGAAGCAGCAAGAATTTCTACATCTACTTTCAGCCTAAGCCATAAAACACAGAGAAGGCAGCATGGCCAGTAACAACAAACAAGAACATTTGCCCGCAATCTCAGAGTTTTGAAGTGGCTTTGTAGAAAAAGGTCAGGCCCTAGTGATACTGGTTTTACATCCCTACTAATGAGGCCATACATATGAATTTGGTAATGTTTGTCCCAGGAGGATAAGCCAGACTCTCATGGGGACTAGGTTTCACTGCAGCTGGAGCTTTTACTACCAGAGACAAGGGAGTACTCAAATAGATAAATGCCTTTCTATTATAAATCTCTTTCCTTTTTGGACACAGTCTCAAAAACAGTGACATGAGAGATTTAATCCATATGTAGCTATGGAAACAGTGGTATATTGTTTCTTTCCATAGCAAGAAACAGCACAAGAACAGAGAGGATGACAATAATCTGGCCATGAGCAAACGTACATTTGGAGAGAAGGCAGGGTATGGTCCCCCCAGCTGCCCTGCTCCTCTGGAGACATGGTACAAGGCCAATACAACAGAGTGTAATGCATCTACTCTCCTTGCATCACTGACTAGAACAGAGATGGGGGAGGGAAGAAGGAAAAAATACATCTGGAAAAAGAAAATTAAGTTAGAAACAGATGCAGTGTGGCCTGGTGGACTGTTGTGGTGTGTTTTTAGCCCAAGTAATCTGTTCTGTTTCCCGCTGCTCTGTTGGTTCAGCCTAAGTTTGTACCGCCCCGCTCCTTCCCAGGCCAATCTTACCTATATCCAGACCCCTTATTCCAGATCCTTCCCTTGGTCACACCCCCCGCTTGTCTATCTCCCCTAGGCCTGCCTTTCACTCCTCCCATTAAGCTGTCAATGCGCTCCAAGTCGTCTCCCCATTTGGAAAGTTCTATGAAGTTTGGTGCACTACTGTCTGGTTTGATGTGTATCCTCCTCCCCTGCTCCCTGAACGGGTCAGTCATTTGTCAGCTCCTGGCCGGGCCCTCCCGTGCTTTTCTCTGACTGGTCGGTGTTCGCTATCCACCCCTTGTACCTCCCCCGGTTAAAATCCGGCTCTCGTCCCTGCTCTCCCATCCGGGAATAAACTCTTCTGGGATGCAACGTGCAAGGATATCTTCTTCCTTCCTGGCTCCTGCTGCTGGGCACATTGGAACAGCTGGTGGCAACTGGCCCTGCAGCACAGAGCAGCCCCAGCCTTCCTGCTGTGCGCTGCTGCCCGAGCCACAGAGGGCGTGGGGGCAGCCCCCTATCTCGGCACGGTTCGTGCAGCAGCCTGGGCTGGCAGAAAGGGCTCTTCTAATAGCTGTGGCCGTGTCAGTGGGCTTCCTTTGTCAAGCATGCTCGCTTGTGCTTTCTGACTAAGTCAATTTATTCATTACAGAAAGAACGGAGAAGACTCCACAATTATTCACTAGATACTGACATGGAATAAATTTATCTTTCCAAATCATATCACTTCATACTTAAAATACAGAGAGACGGGATTAAATCAATATTCTCAAAGTAGACAACACTCTCTAATAGCTGGCTTTAATAATCATAATTTTGCAACTGTGCTTTGAACATAGGAATGAATTAGCTATGTCTGAGCCAAGTACTCACAGGAAGAAGGTAGGCATTAGTAATATCGTAGTCTTTTTTCAGCTGTGGAAACTGAGGCCAAGGGTTTACTGGCAGCGTTTACAAAAGAACGATGCACTTAAATAGCACAATGCCCCTCATTTTTGGTTCACTCTTACAAGAATAAATGTCTTGTAAAACAAACAACTTTAGAAAACAAAGTCTAATAACCCAATTTCTTTAGGGATGATTGAAATCACTCAAGATACAGGGAGTCATCTGAAAGGTAACAACTTCTTTAGCTGTCTAATACTGTCTAGTATCACCAGGTACGCTATTAGCATCTCTGTTACCTTTAACAATACACCTGACCCTTGAGACCAGGTTTGCCCATTAAAACATTAAATCAGGTTTGGTTTTAAAACCTTAACTTTTCCTCTGTCTCATTCTCAAGACACCTTGACAGGCAGCCCTGGACACACAGAGTTTAGATAATCTGGTGGAGGTTCCTGTTGGTGAGGCTCTCTAGTGTCAATGCAAGGAGGTACGTACAGCCTGAAAGCTCAGTTCCTTTCTTCCACTCAAGTTCTTGTCCCTCAGTCTTGACTCTAAAGACATCTTACGTGTGTAAACCAAACAGCTAAAAGAAAAATGTCTACTCCACACCTAGCAACAGGGACAAATCCCAGCTGTGTGCACATGCAAGTTTTGAGAGAAGGATGAACGGAAGATGTCATCCTGGAGGTTAAAGAGCAACTCAGTATATCAGAGGACTTTAACTCTCAGGTGATGATCTCTACACCAGCACACCATACTTCCCAAACATCTGCGGAGCAGGAATGACTGCATATTCCCCTCCTCTAGCAGTGTCTTTTCCTGTAGTGCTCAGGGACTTTGTTATTCTGGTAGTAATATCTACATGACATACAAGCACTTCTTTTTCCATAAATACTTAGTGAAAGAAACACACTGTCTGAGCAGCAACCAAATCCTGGAGGTCTGTGGTTGCCGAAGAGGAACATGCCAGAGATGCCTGTCCTCACTGTGTCTAGGCAAGATGTCATATTACTAAGCTCACAGCAGTTGCTGAGAGAAGTCTTGCTATGCAATTTTCTTGATTAACCAACAAATTCCCTCTTAGAGGCATCTGAAGTAAGAGCACTGCCTGTGAACTGAAACTGGATTTTTCTGCCTTTCATTCTCTATGAAATCCCTTATCCCTTATCTCCACTTGAATTATGCATTCCAGTCTGGAGCTGCACTCACAGAGGCTAAGCTTCTACTGGTTTCTTCGCTGGGCAGCTCAGACCCTATCTCTAGTTTTAATAACTATCAGCATGTGACATTTGTGGATCAGGATGTAAATAGATTGAATGAAAGTGACACCAGAGTAGGTAGATTATAGAATAGAAACAGCATTACCAGAAAATTTATCTGAAACTTTCAATAGAGCTGACAAATAGAACAATAAATGTCAGAAAAGCCTGAGAAGATTCTTAAACTGAGCATCTTCACACACAACAGTGTAAAAAAACCTGCGCTATCATCCATAGGGAGATGTAAGTGTATTAGTAAGAAACAGTTACATCTAAGATTTTAACTATAACACAGGAAAGCAAACAATTTTGGTTCTTGCTTTGTCCTTTAATCCTCAGCTCAGAGCTGTATTTTTTGCAATGCAGCTTACTCAGGAGAATTTTGAGTTAGGATGCACAGGACGCCAGTTCTCTCCCTGCTTTGGTCCCAGCGTAATGCTTGCTTTGTTATTAAACACTTCCTTGGTCTCTTGTTTCTCTAGTATGGCCTTCCTCTTTATCTTTTAATAGCACCACAATAAAGGCTTTAAGGGTTTAAGACAGCTTCTTTTGTAAATGCTGATGTTAAGATGATCCTGCTGAGATACCCTGAAATTACAATAAGGAGGACATGGCAGCCATTTTAGAATTCAGGCATAAAAACCAGTGGCAGTACTATGAGCTAATCATATAATTGTATTGTCCAGTAGTTTCTGGTTTCAGAGATTCTTGGACAGGGTGCCTGTCTCCCCTAGGTACGAGCATCTGGAGAATTAGAAAGGAGGCAGAGTCAGCTGTGCCAAAAAGTGGGGGAGCCATGGGGAATATCTTCAGGGAATATCTGCCCTTAGCAATCTGTGCAACTGGCAATGAACAATTTACCTGCATGAGAAGAGGTTGGTATTTGCAAGCAAGCAGTAGCAAACAAGAACAAGCAATAGAATCACATTTTCAAAATGAAGTATCAATCATAAAACATAATCTCCAAATTGCGTATTTTGTAAGTCCAGTGTGATCCTGTATGTGTTCAATTTTTAATAGTGCACATACTTTCCAATACATCCGAAAATTCTATATGTATTCCCTGACTTTACAGCTGAAATTGTTTGAGATGTTCTGGTAGTAAATGAAAGCAGCAAATGTTCTGTAATCTCTGCAGCCATAAAAGATCTCACTGAAGGAACCTGCTGCTATGTCATGGACATTTGCAATAATCACATTTAGAAAGGGAATGTGACACCACTTGTTCAGTGTGATTGAGCTATTGCAGAGGCTCCTGCTAGCTAATTAATCACCAAGACTGCTGAAGGGGAAGAATCTTTTCCAGACAGATTTAAAAGCATAGCTGGAATGAGCCTGAGAACCTTTTGTGCTTTTCCAGTGTGTGTGCAGAAAGCAGCCAACTGTGAGGCTGGCATTGGTCCTTGGTGATCATCAGTGGGCTCACAGTGAGGCACTATTCTGCTGGAGGTGGAAACCCCACCCCAACACTGAATAAAGAATACTCTGCTGTGAATTTGCTCTGTAAAAAGAAAAATCAAGATGAAAAAATCATAATAAATACCACATTGAAGTATAGTAACAGGTAATCTGTGCAGTATTTAAAATATTTTAAAATTCACTGCTCTTTTTAAAGATCCAAGGTTTTTTGTTCTTAAATAATACGTGGCTTGACAGCTTCCTGTCATTAGTTTAGATAAGGACTTCTTTTGTTACTGTTAACAATTAGGTGTGATGAGTATATGCCAACAATTTTCCAGAACACTTTTCAGTTCTTAAGACCCTGATCCTATAAAGCTGTATTCACATGCTTGATGGTAAGCTTACAAACAATGCCTCTCTGTGCAGGAGAAACAGCAGTAATCCAGTTTGCAATACATCCCTATAGGGTAGAAATATTCTTCTTCTCAGATGAAATTCTGGTTGGTAGGAGTTTTGAAATGCAAAAACTGAGTGCTCTTTCATCAGTGCAGTACAACAAAGCAGGGAAAGCACTGTATCAGAGGAAAAGAGAAAAAATGCTTTCTAGAAAGGATAAACACCCAAGCAACCAGAGTCTGACACCAGCTCCTATCTTTGCTCAGAAAGCTGTGTACACATCTATAGCTCTCAAAAGGCTAGACCGGCTGGAACTGGTTCCATTATCTTGCAAATTCAGAAGGAAGTTCTCCTATTGAATTAAGTGGACAGCAGATTAAATTTAACACTTAGTTGACTTCTTACTCCATACTCCATGAGATGCCTGGTACTTTGAGCCACTAAATCAAAACAATCTGCCAGATCTAGTATCAACAGAGATGCAAAAATGTAGACCAATTGCCGAAGCTTTGGGACTTTGATGGAAATGTCTTTATTGTGATCCCAGGGAGACTTTCCTGTTTAGTCCAGGTGTACACACGTGTTCTCAGCCTCTCAGTCCTCCTTCCCCCTGGCTGTGGCCACCTTCATGGGCTTCCTCTGAATTTCCCTTCTGGCAGTTTTACCTTCAGACCACAGAATTTTTGATTTTTTTCTTAGATTAAAATTTCCAATGACATCCCAAAGTGGAACCTTTCTCTTTCCAGATGATCACTCCTGCTTCAAGACAGACTGAACAAATTTTGATTATGGAAACAACATGTCTGATTTTCAAGAAACATGATGGCATTTTCTCAAAGAAGTTGACCTTTTCTTGAGGCACAGCAATTGTCATTTTTTGATTAAACCACAGCACAAGTATCTCAGGGTTTATGTTCTCTTTTGGACTTAAGATACTCTACCAAATTGGAAACGGGAAGAAGGGGGTGGGGGCCTATTCTGTTGCTCTTTCCTTTAT
The DNA here is from genome assembly GCA_017589585.1 of Phylloscopus whistleri. NCBI lineage: Eukaryota > Metazoa > Chordata > Aves > Passeriformes > Phylloscopidae > Phylloscopus > Phylloscopus whistleri. The sequence continues at coordinate 4,762,636 of JADMLD010000067.1, read as the reverse complement.
TTTTCCCTTCCCTCACCTAACACACACTATTCTGTACCATTCTCCAAGTGAGGACCGCCAACACCTCTTTGCTTCTGAAGGCTCCAGGTAGAAATGAGCACACCAAAAGAAATATTTACCTGAAGGCTAACTCCAA